>CM066036.1:36614573-37816293 GCA_033557465.1 Ichthyophis bannanicus
GCTTGCGTTTTCAATACAATCAGCTTTTGCACACTGCTGCTGTTAAAAATATTGAATCACAACAAGGGCTATATTATCGGGAAAATAATCGTGCTGGCAAATTATTAGCAAATGCCCTAAAAGGTCGAAAAGAAGCCAAGCGTGTTACCGCCCTCCGTAATCCGTCGGGGGGGGCTTGGTCACTAAAGATACCGAAATCTTAGAACTCTTTCGTGACTTTTATACTCGGCTTTATCAATCAGAATGTGATTTTGAGCCAGATGTATTTGAACGCTTACTTTCAGGAGTACAAAGACCGACCCTATCTGACGAAGATAGAGTGGCCTTGGACACACCATTTACTGTCTCAGAAATTCATTCTGCTATCAAGAAATGTGCCTCAGGTCATGCCGCAGGCCCAGACGGTCTCCCCGCTGAATTCTACAAAACCTTTCACGCTGATTTAGCTCCAGTTTTGAAAATTTATTTTTCTGCTCTGGCCGAGGAGGGTTCTCCTTCTGGGTCCTTTTCAATGGCAAATGTAGTAGTTTTTGAGAAAGAGGGGAGAGACCCGCAACTAACAGCTAATTATCGTCCAATTTCCCTCCTAAACGCGGACTATAAAATCTTTGCCACCATTCTCTCTACCCGGCTCTCGGATAGGATGCCTACCTTAATACACCCAGATCAATGCGGTTTCATTCCTGGTAGATCAACTGCTGACAATGCTCGGACTCTATGCCATGTATTGACTACCGCAGTTAATCTTGATCGCCCATTTGTTGGCCTCTCACTTGATGCTGAGAAGGCCTTTGATCGCTTAGAGTGGCCCTTCCTGTTTGCAGTCCTCCGCTGGTACGGATTCGGGGAAGGTTTTCTCCGTTGTCTTCGCACCATGTACGCTCAGCCTACAGCCAGTATATGTGCAAATGCTTTAAAGTCTCAGCCTTTTCCCCTTCAACGCGGCACTCGCCAGGGATGCCCACTGTCTCCACTCCTCTTCGATCTTGCACTCGAACCCTTGGCTTTACTAATCCGGCAATCAGAGGAGATTCATGGAGTCCCCTTCACCCATAGGGAAATCAAAATTTCAGCGTATGCTGATGATCTTATGCTTTTTGTCTCTATAGACTCAGTACCGGCTGTCCTAGAGCAAATTGGTAAATACTCACAACTGTCCGGTTATAAGATAAATTGGACCAAGTCGGTAGCCTTTCCATTAAATCCTCTGCTTCATCAGGCAGATATGCAATCCTTCCCCTTTTTATGGCAACCTCGCATGGTCAAATACCTTGGGGTACACTATTGTTCTCCTTTGGAAGACACTATCTCCTTCAATGCCAAAGACTTAACCTCTAAAGTCCGGGCGCTTACTCACCGCTGGACTCCTTTAACGCTTACCTGGTGGGGTCGATTAGAAACCATAAAAATGATGATTGTTCCGAAAGTGAATTATATCTTAGAAATGGTGCCCTGTCTCTTCCCTCGACGTTTATATAAAGATATCGAGGGCCTTCTGACTAGATACTTGTGGCAAAACAAGACACCTAGGATAGCGAAACATAAGCTGCAAGCAGATAAGGAAAATGGGGGTGTCAGATTCCCTGATTTCCTGAAGTATCATCAATCTTTTCTTCTCAAACAAGGTGCTCGTTGGCTGGAAGATCTAGTACCGAGTAGACCTGTGTGGCTAGACATAGAAGAGGACCTTTGCAAACCGATTCCTCTTACTTTTCTCCCTGGTATGACTCTCCCATCAGACTCCCACTTTCCACCAATGCTTTTAGACACCTTAGGTGCCTTTAATAATCTCATGCAATCTTTAGACTCCCGACTCTGTCCGTTAGACAAGCTCCCACTTTGGTACAACACTCGATTTCGAATACAAAATAAACCGATGGCGTGGAGCCCCTGGTACACTAGGGGCATTTGGATTCCTAGTCAGTTGTTCCATGAAGGTCGCTGGAAAACTTTTAGTGAATTGCAAATTGAATTTGGTCTCCCAGCGAAACACTACTTTCAGTTGGTGCAACTTCAGCATTGCCTTAGGAGTGCTAAGGTGCTCCCGCCATCGGCCTCCCCTACACAAGGTTGGTTGGAGACTATCCGATCTATCGGTAGTTCACCGGGTGTAGCATCCAATTTTTACAAAACCTTATGTAATGCTATAACTAGGGATACCCCTATAGCGCAGAAAGCATGGGAGAGAGAATTGCATGTGACTTTGACCCCGGAGCAATGGAGCCTTGTCTGGAGTAGAGTGACACGGGTCTCCCGATCCGCCTCACTCACTCAGACACTCTTCTTTCTAGCCCACCGGTGTTTTTACACTCCTGACAGATTAGCCAAATGGAACACTACTCAGGGCAATAATTGTTGGACATGTCATGCGGCCATTGGTTCACTACCTCATGTAATGTATGAATGTCCCGCACTACAGTATTACTGGAGTCGGGTCTGGGGTCGTATCCAGTCTATTTTGCACTTTCAAGAGCCCCTTTCTTGGAGGATAGTGGGACTTCGCTCAGCTGCGGGGATCCCCTCTCTTCCAAAAACGGCTTACTTCCTTTTGGACTTTATGCTAGGCATTGCTATTTCCCTAATTACGAAATACTGGAAAAATAGCTCCCAACTGAGCCCCAATGAATGGTGGAATCATGTCTGTCTCTACAGTAAATATGAACAAATACCTCGTATGTTTGCTTCCCCCATTCAGACTCCTCATCATCGGTCTAAATGGAAGATGCTCAATGACTATGTACATTCTGCTCAATGCTCTCATCTGACTGTCTAAATTTATATATATATTTGTATCATGATTATTCTGTATCGTAAATACTATTTTGATTGTTTTGATGTACAATCACTGTTGTTTGGAAGCGCTCACATGCTGACATAATCAGCTAGAGAAGAAGCGTGGGGGTGGGGGGTAATTGGGTTTACTTTTCTTTATTGTATAATTGTTTTGTCTCCTTTGGTGTGTTGTTTCTTTTGTTTGTTGCAAAATGAAAATAAAAGTTTCAAAAAAAAAAAAACTGTGCGCAAAATGGTAGCATTAAACTGGGAGACCAAACCAAACACACCTGCAGAAGAAATCAGCGCTGGTTTGGCATGCTCTCCCAGAGAAATGGGCACCACATGGCTAATTTGCATATCAGCCCGGATAGGATTTGATGGCATCGGGGGCTATCGCGGCATCATGAAAAGCCTCCAATGCCATAAAATACTGTCAGGGGCCAGTGCTCCAACAGAAAGTCACTCCCTGGTGGTCTAGAGGCCCCAGAACCCCCCACCCCAGTTAAAAAGAAACTAACCTGGTCTAGCGGCCCCAGAACCCCCCTCCCCAGTTAAAAAAAAAAGCTAGCCTGGTGGTCTAGTGGTTCAGAATCCCCTCCTGGCATCTTTCAAAGTGGGATGCACCGCATGGGGCTAGATGCTGCCATTTTCCAAGATGGCAGAATGAGAGCGGGCTCGTGTAGGCAGTGCTCCAACTTTGAAAGATACTGGGAGGGGGTTCTGGGGCTGCTAGACCACCAGGTTAGTTTTGTTTTAAGTGGAATGGGGGGTGGGTGGTTCTTGGGTTGCTATACCACCAGGCTATTTTTTTTAAGTGGGGTAGGGGATTCTGGAGCTGCTAGTCCACCAGGTTAGTGCTGGGTAGGGAGTGATGGGATAGGGCCACTAGACCACCAGGGAGTGACTTTCTGTCGGGGCACCAGCCCCAACAGTATTTTGATGGCATCGGGGGCTTTTCCCGATGCCGCGATCACACCGATCCCATCAAAATCCTGTCGGGGGCACGCGCTAGCAGTTAAGCCACCTCAGACCCAGGCATAGAGAGATTGGCACTAAAGCTGGTTGTGAAATCCTCTACGCCTGTCTCTGCATCAGGTGCAACAATCATTTGCAAACCAGATTATTCTGTGCAGCTCATCTGCCTGCAATTTAAATATATTTAAATACTCATGACATTAAATGGACACTCGTTTTTCCGTCGCCCTTTACGCATGTGTCCACCTCTTTTCTGCATCTGACGTTAGCTTAACTGTGCTTGAAGTGTGCTTAAGCAAGCTGTTTTCGGTGCTTAAAGGCTGCACTACTTTTCTGCATCAGCCTGGATGCTTGCAAGGTTTAATGCAAATTGCACTATTCATTTTGCAGAATAATAAGCTGATCTGTATGTATTTGTATGTTTTGCATCTCTTTATTATTTAACCTGAGCTGAGGTAAAAAAACATGTCAAATGACAAATAACATGCATTATTCTTTTAACAGCTTAGTAACTAGGGCCCTGACTTTTTTAAGGCATACTAATGAAACAAATCAAACTAACAGATCTTTAACTATTCTGAATCAACTGCTCTTTTTCTTCATTTTATTACATTACTCCTGCACACACTCTGCTGATGAAGATGGAAACAAAGATTAGATACTGCACTTCTTCACATTAAATCTTAACTGCCAAGCATTAGACCATTCTTCCAGCTTTCGTAGATCTTTCGTCATGTTCTCCTCTCCCTCAGGGGAGTCCACTCTGTTGCAAATTTTGGTGTCATCTGCAAAAAGACAGACTTTTCCATTCAGCCCTTTGGCAATATCACTCATGAATTTATTGAACAATATAGGTCCCAGGACCGAACCCTTGGGAACACCGCTACTCACCTTCTCTTCATCTGATGGTAAAAGGAATTCACTCGGATGAAATTAAGGTAATTAGCGGTGTGCCCCAGGGATCGGTCCTGGGACCGGTACTGTTCAATATATTTGTGAGCGATGGAAAAGTCTGCCTTTTTGCAGAAGACACCAACATTTTCAACAGAGTGGATTCCCCTGAGGGAGTGGAGAATATGAGGAAAGATCTAGAAAAGCTGGAAGAATGGCCTAATGCTTGGCAGTTAAGATTTAATATGAAGAAGTGCAGTGTCATGCACTTGGGAAGCAGAAATCCAAGGGAACTGTGTGCGATAGGGGGTGAGAGATTGTTGTGTACGGACCAGGAGAAGGACCTCGGAGTGATTGTTTCTGACAATCTCAAGGTGGCGAAACAGTGT
Organism: Ichthyophis bannanicus; assembly: GCA_033557465.1. NCBI lineage: Eukaryota > Metazoa > Chordata > Amphibia > Gymnophiona > Ichthyophiidae > Ichthyophis > Ichthyophis bannanicus. Next base: position 36,619,604 of record CM066036.1, read on the forward strand.
GACAAGGCAGTGGCAAAAGCCAGAAGGATGCTGGGTTGCATACAGAGAGGACTTACCAGCAGAAAGGAGGAGGTACTAATGCCACTGTACAAGTCGCTGGTGAGGCCTCACTTGAAATATTGTGTTCAGTTTTGGAGACCGTATCACGCAAAGGATATAAAAAGGCTGGAAGCAGTTCAGAGGAAGGTGACCAAAATGATTTGGAGCCTGTGACAGAAGACGTATGAAAAGAGACTTGAAGACCTAAATATGTACACTCTGGAGGAGAGGAAGGACAGCAGAGATATGATTCAGACCTTTAAATACTTAAAGAGTATTAATGGACAAACAAACCTCTTCCAAAGAAGGGGAAGCTGTAAAACAAGAGGGCATAATATGAAGCTGCAAGGGGGTAAACTGAAAGGTAATGTCAAGAAATACTTTTTCACTGAAAGGGTGATGGATGCTTGAAATGTCCTCCACGATGGAAGTGGTGGGGGCAAACACAGTGACAGAATTCAAAATGGCATGGGACAGACACAGTGGATCCCTTTACAGCAACAGGATAAAATCAAAATAAGCATAACTATCTCTTATATCTGAACAAATAGGGATGACCTACACGGAGCAGTGGGTACACCCCTAAACAAAGGCACGGGGAGTGGTGACCTGCACGGAGCAGTAAGTGCACCTACTCTTGCCGCCTTGCTGGGCAGACTAGATGGATCATACTATTTATTTATTTATTTATTTTTCAGTTTTTATATACCGCGCTCTTTGGTATCAGCGCGGTTTACAGATAACAAATTTCGCATTAGAACAGTCCTTTGCTTACATTATAACAGGGTCTTTTGCTTACATTATAACAGGGTCAGTAACTTGGAGACAACATGGTAAACTATATACAAGCTATATACAGAAAGATATATTACCTCTGGAAATTTACAGTTAAATTGGGTCGTAACTTTGGGTGTGCAGAGCGTCTAGGTCGTGTTCTGTTATGACTATGTTGTTGGAATGTCAGAGGCTGTGTGAGTGATTTGTGAGATGGGGGGAGGAGGTGTAGGGTTAGGGCCTAAGAGATGATGACAGAATAGGTAGTGTTTGAGGGCCTTTTTAAATTGAGAGAGGTCTTTTATTGATCGGATATGAGGAGGGAGATTATTCCAGCAAGTTGGAGCGAATAAGGTGAAGGCCCTGTCTCTGGTTGTTTGGTTACATTTAGTGTACTCCTTTGGTACGACAAGGGTATTGGCGGCTGCGGATCTTCTCAGTCTGTTCGTGGGGGTGTTGATAATAAGTGATGATACTGGTCTTTATCTGCCGTCATATACTATGTTACTATAGGGAAAGCTCAGAATTATCGTACAAAACAATGTCCTGGTAGTGCTCAAGAATAAACTTCTTTCATGTATAACAAACAGTATTTGCTTCTTCAAATGCCAGGGTTAAAACTTAGTGCTCACTGGTTCCTAGTGCATTCAGTAAAGATATCAGCTTCCTTTAAACTGTGCAAGCTTAAACAAGGTTCCTTCTTCCTGTTTCTATTATCCACAGAATAACAGTTTCTTAAGACATTCAGTTTACACTTAGGCACTTCAGTTAGCACTAACAATGGCAAATCCCTTTTCTTTCCAGAGTTTTCAGTGCTCAGAACAACAAGGCTTTTTCTTAGCTAAACCGGTTCCGGTTTTCTCTGAGCTTAAAACTCTTAGCCTTCTTTTACTCCGATGCTAGACAAAGAGAGCAATCCATTAAACTATCACCCGAGTCCTGTTCCATCTCACAGGGCTCCATGTCCATACTTTCACAAACAGAGTCACATTCCTCTGGGCTTGGAACTTGCTCTGTGCATGCAGGCTTGACTTATTTTAAAAGCTTAAGCAGTTTGTTCCACTGAGACTTCTGTCTCCCCTCTGGGTTCCTAGGGTGACTGCAAGGCTTCCTGTCTCTGAATAAAATATCCACAGGCTCTGACTGTCTGACCTTGCTTGTGGTAACACTCTGCCTTACAGGTTTTAAAAGGGGTACAACTTTTCTCTTGGAATCTTCTAGTGCTGCTCCTCTAACAGGGCTATAACCTTCAGTTTCCCCAGGAGTATGCCTCCTACCTTCAAACCGGGCTGAAAACCTCTCACGGCAGGGGCTCCTCTCTGGAGTGCAGTCTTCTGAACCAAAGCTGCTCTGAGAGCTTCTCCGGTGTCTGTTCCTAGACACTCTCTGCCTTTGACGCCTGAAGTTTGAGTTCTCCTTAGTCTGCTGTGTATATTCCCTTTTCACATTGCCTGTAAACTGCTTCCTCAGCCCCTCTCTCCTGGATGGCTCAAGACTGGCTCTGTCTCCAGTCCTGTGCCTGCTACAGTGGCTGGCTCTGTTCCCGTCTCTGAGACTCTGGCTGGTTCTGTTCCCTTCTCCTCCACTCTGGCCTTGGCCCTGGCACCGGCTCTGGCCATGGCTTCCTCTGAGACTATGTCTCCTGCTCTCCGTGAGCCTGTCTCTGTATCTGGAACTGGAACTAGAACAAGAGCTGGAACTGGAACTCCTCCGCCTGCTTCTTTCTCCTTTCCTCCTCCCCCTGCACCCTCTTCCTGAGAGCTTAAATGTGTTTGAGTGTCTTCCTTTTCATGGCTCCTCCCCTAGGTGCCTCCCATCTCCACCCTGTGTTGCCATGGAGCCTGGGTGTGGCCTGCACTCAATAGTTCTGAATGTGTGGTTTTTTCCTCTACCTGCATTCTGATACATGTGCTTAGCTGAGGGATTCCTCTGCCTAGAAGAAAAGGTTCTTTTTCCAGGTATTTTCCTAGGCTCTAGTGCAGCCTCATCACCACAATATACAAAGAGATCTGCTCAGATACCACATCAAAATATGCACATAAATGGCCATTTACCCATATATATGACTAAAGCATCTAGATTTCCACACCTCGTTTGTGCATAAATCTAGGCAGCTTTTTATTTTTATAAAATTACCTCTTATGAGGGTCATTTTACTGTATATACCCCTGCATAGTTAATGCATATTGCCATGTGCATATCTGGGGCTTATTTTATAAAGTGATGTACACGTGTACTTTACAAAACAGGTGTGCAAAAATGCAGCTCTATCTAGCTGTGGCAATTAATGCCTGCTCCAGAGCAAGAACTGTAATGAAATACAATGCAGTCAGCGAACGCTTAATCTCTATTCGGCTACGAGGAATGCCTATCAACACAACTATAATTCAAGTATATGCCCCAACAACAGCTGCAGAAGAGAATGAAATTGAAGAGTTCTATGAACAAGTACAAGCTGAAATTGACAGAACATGCAAACAGGATATCCTGATAGTCATGGGTGATTGGAACACAAAGGTTGGCAACAAAGAAGAAGACAAAGTAGTTGGAAAATATGGACTTGGCAACAGAAATGAAGCTGGAGAAAGACTGATAGAATTCTGCAAGACCAACGATCTATTCATCTCGAACACCTTCTTCCAGCAACACAAGAGGCGACTGTACACATGGACTTCACTCAATAGATTGTATAAAAATCGAATTGACTACATCGGTGGAAGTCAACGATGGAAAAGCTCTATAACATCAACAAAGACAAAACCTGGAGCTGACTGTGGTACAGATCATCAACTACTAGTATGCAAACTCAAGCTAAAGCAGAAAAAGAGCAAACCACTCATGAATGCAGCAAAATATGACCTTGAGAATATACCACTGGAATTTAAAGACTGCCTGCAAAATCGATTTGCTGCTTTAGATACAAATGATAGAGTTCCAGAAGAGTTATGGAATGACATCAAGAAGGTTGTGTTGGAAGAAAGCGAGAAGTCTCTACAAAAGGTAAAAAAGAAAAAACGGCCAAAATGGATGATGGAAGAAACTCTGAAAATTGCCCAGAAACGCAGAGAAGCTCAAGCCAGAGGAGAAAGAAAGACAATCACAGAACTCAACAGAGATTTCCAACATGCAGCAAGACAGGACAAAGAAAAGTACTACAATGACGCATGCAAGGAAATAGAAGCAGAAACAATTAGAGGAAGAACAAGATCAGCTTTCCTAAAGCTACAAGAGTTAAAGAAAAAGTTCCAGCCTCGAATTGGAATGTTACAAGATGCTCAAGGTTCTATGTTGAATGATGCTGAGAAGATCAAGAAAAGATGGAAGGAATATACAGAGTTTTTATATGATAAAGATCAAGTAGACCAACAGCCGTTTCAACCTGTACCTTATGATCTGGAACCATTGGTGATGAAAGAAGAAGTTGAAGCAGCATTGAAAGCCTTATCAAAGAACAAAGCACCAGGCATTGATTGCATTCCCATAGAAGTATTACAGCAATCTGATGCAGCTGTTACCGTACTTACAAGGCTCTGCCAAGAAATATGGAAGACAGCATCATGGCCAACTGACTGGAAAAGATCTGTGTTTATACCAATACTAAAGAAAGGTGATCCAACTGACTGTGGAAATTATCGCACAATCGCTCTGATCCCGCATGCCAGCAAGATTCTACTGAAGATTATTCAAAAGAGACTACAATCATACCTGGAACAAGAACTACCTGAAGTGCAAGCAGGGTTCAGAAAAGGGCGAGGAACGAGAGACATCATTGCGGATGTGAGATGGATCCTTGAAAAGACGAAAGAATACCAAAAGGATATCTATTTGTGCTTTATCGACTATAGCAAAGCTTTTGATTGTGTAAACCATGAGAAACTCTGGGCCACATTAAGAAGCATGGGTATACCAGAACACCTGATCGTTCTCTTGCACAATCTGTAAATTGATCAAGAAGCAACAGTTCGAATGGAACAAGGAGAAACAGAATGGTTTAAAATAAGCAAAGGTGTAAGACAAGGCTGCATACTTTCCCCCTACCTGTTTAATTTATATGCAGAACAAATCATCAGAGAAGCAGGATTGTATGAAGACAACAGAGGTGTGAAGATTGGTGGAAGACTCATCAACAACCTTCACTATGCTGATGATACCACATTACTGGAGGAAAGTGAAGATGATCTGAAACATTTGCTTCTCACAATCAAAGAACATAGTCTCAAAATGGGCCTGCACCTTAATGTAAAGAAGACAAAGATCATGACAACTTGCATAATCAACAGGTTCATCGTCGAAGGAGAAGAAATTGAAATCGTGAATAACTTTAACCTACTTGGATCAACTATCAATAAAGAAGCAACAAGCAGTCAAGAAACCAGACGACGCATTGCTCTTGGCAGAATGGCTATGAAAGACCTAGATAAGATTCTCAAGAGCAGAGATGTCTCTCTCCATACAAAGATTCGACTTGTTCAAGCCATGGTATTTTCAATAACATCATATGGATGTGAAAGCTGCACAGTGAAAAAGACAGACATGAAGAAAATTGATGCCTTTGAATTATGGTGCTGGCGGTGAATACTGTGTATACCATGGACTGCCCGAAGAACAAACAAGTCTGTACTAGAGGAGATCAAACCTAAGCTTTCTTTAGAAGCTCAGATGACAAGACTTCGACTTTCATACTTTGGACACATCATGCGGAGAGAGATCATTAGAGAAAGACATCATGCTTGGCAAGATAGAAGGTCAACGCAAAAGAGGAAGGCCAGCAATGAGATGGATCGATACAATAAAAGCAGCTACGGGTACCAGTCTGTCAACAATGAGCCGCCTGACTGAAGACCGAACACAATTTAGGATAGCTATCCAGAGGGTCGCCATGAGTCGACTCCGATTCGACGGCACTTAACAACAACAACCAGAGCAAGCATGACTGCTCATTCCTAGATTCTGCAGAAACATTCATAAGTGCTAATATTTTATAACTTTTGCGTATAAATGCAGGCTCTGCCCATGTTCTGCCAAAGCTCTGCCCTTGTGCATACCTAAACGAAAGTACTTGCATGAGGACTTACCCATGCACTTACAGAATGGCGACTGCCTGAAGGGGGCATCTAAGTCATGCTCATAAATCCCTTAAAAGAGGGACTTACGTGCGTAACTAGTGCATAACTTTCTGCATCTCCCTTATAAAATTCATCTCCTGTAAGTGGCATTTTAGAAAGAGCATCTTGGTGCAATCTGAAACATCCAGAAAAAATATTGGGGATGTCTATGTTTCAGCTTGATTTTAGAAACATAGACACCCCAAGGTGCGAATATGCGCTGATGTCCCCCCTACGAAACTGTGTGTCAGGGATATCTATCACATGCTAGTTTGCATATGGGAATGCCCATTGGTGTAGCAAAATGAAAACAAGAGCCAGGATTCGTTGTCAGTGTTTGTTGTCAATATGGAAAATATAGGGGGCATGAATATACTTCCTTTTCCAGACCCTCTGGATGCTCAGTTGGCAAAATGAGCAATTTTCCACTGCCTATTTGTGACTGGAAAGAGTGGAATAGCCTAGTGGTTGGACCAACTGCCTGGTACCTAGAAGATCAAGGGTTCAATTCCCACTGGCACTCCTTGTGACCTTGGGAAAGTTTCTTTACCTTCTATTGCCTTGGAAGAAAAGGCCTGGCAATCTACTTTCAGTGATACATTGCCAAGAAAACCCAGAGGCAGCTGGGTTGTCAGGAGTCGGTACTGACTTGACAACACTTACTAAAAAAAATTGTGACTGGTGCAAGTATAAACTTGGACACAGCTTGTTTCTAAAATCAGGTGAGGATGTTCAGGTTCTTTGAAACACCCCAAACATGCCTCCGTTCTGATATGGATGTCCTCGCACCAAGGACATCTTTAAAACAGCTTTCTAAAACAATTCCAGTGGAGTACCCATGTTTTGTATGTCCAAAACGCTGATACAGAAAACATCAGAGGACAGAACAAGAAGAACCTTGAACAATAACACTGAACATCCCCATGCACAAGAGGAAAGCCAAACAAACATGTAAAAAGGCCTTCTCCCTGCATGCTCCCTCAATATGGAACGACTTATCTAATTCTGTAAGAGCCATCAAGAACATCTCAGACTTCAGAAAAGCTTTAAAGACCTTCCTATTTACCAAACACTACAGAAACACCCCATGATTAGTAGATGCAACTGAAACATCTAAATATACAGACCCAGTTCTTCCCGACTGTCTGCCCCCTTGTTCTCCCAACCCAATCTACCCCTCCCTCACACTTCCAGCCCCACCTTCGAAAGGCATACTCCCTATCTGCTGTAATATACCACCCACAACAATGCTTCATGTTAATTACCTATAATCCCACATTATCATCCAAGTTTAACACCCTTGTTCAATGTAAACTTCTATGTTATTGTTGGTTCATGTTATATGTAAACCACTCTGAATCTTATGATAGGGCGGTATAGAAAAAAAAATTGTGAGATAAATAAATAAATATATAAAATAACTCCCTATGGGCCCTATTCTACAAGGCGACTAGAGGGCTGTACGTCCCGGTGGGACTTCCAATTCTGCTAGTTGCCTAAACCATATGCCACCTCCGGGCTCCCCTGCACGCACAGAGCCACTGTGCATGCTGTGGGGGATGGGGCAGCACAGGGGTGGAGAGCGCATGGAGTGTGGGTGGGAACAACCCCCGGACGTACAGGGCCGATTTCAGTAGCCTTGTATGTTCAGGAATCACTGCGGGGATGGCCAGATTATTACACCTCTGAGGCATCGGGGGCTGAGGTGGAATAACCACTGGCCACCCCTCCGGATCGTCCGGCCAGCTCCGCAGCAGTGACAGCGGTGAGCAGGGTGAGTCCCCAATGTCCAATCCAGGCCCCGGCTGCTCCTGTTGGGATTGGGTGATGGGAAAACAGGGCTCCAAGGCAGTGGGCAGGTTGTGCCACAGGGAGGATGTCCCCGCAGCAATGGAGGGGCATGACGGCTGTCTCCCAGATCCCGATCTTACAACCGCAGGAACGTCTGGCTTTATCATAAGGAAAGGAATGGAAAATAAAACAAAGGATATTATAATGCCCCTGTACCGCACCTTGAATATTGTGTGCAATTCTGGTCCCCGTATCTTAAAAAGGATATAGCGTTATTAGAAAAGGTTCAGAGAAGAACCACCAAAATGGTAAAGGGGATGGAAGGATACCCCTATGAAGAAAGGCTAAAAAGGTTAGGGCTCTTTAACCTAGAAAAGAGACGGCTGAGGGGAGATATGATAGAAGTCTATAAATTAATGAAGGAAGTGGGACGGGTAAACGTAGATAGATTGTTTACGTTATCAGAATATAGAAAGACTAGGGGACATGCAATGAAGCTACAGGGTAAACTATTTAAGACTAATAAAAGAAAATATTTTTTCACGCAACGTGTAATCAAATTCTGGAATTTGTTACCAGAGGATGTAGTAAAGGCTATTAGTGTAGCTTGGTTTAAAAAAGGTTTGGACAAGTTCCTGGAGGAAAGGTCCATAAACCATTATTAAGAAGGGACCCAGGATATCACTGCTTGACCCAATACAAGCATTGCGGAACCTGTGTCTTTTGGGGAAACTGCTAGGTACATATGACCTAGATTGGCCACTGTTGGAAACAGGATACTGGGCTTGATGGACCTTGGTCTGACCCAGTATGGCATATCTTATGTTCTTATGGCTCCCATGGCGCAGAATTGGGATCTAATGGGCCCTTCTTGTTTGGGCCATCCAGACGTGCCCCTACTGGAATTAGGCTCTATATGTATAATGGCAATATTCAGCCGCTATAATTACAGCTAAGCAGTCTAACTTATGACATCATTTTTTGTGTCCTAGGTCAAAGTGCTTAACTATAATTGCCTAGATTCCATGTAGTGCAGGACAAAAAAAAAAGTGGCAAAATATCACTACTATCCATACAACTGGTAGAAATATCCTTCCTCCACCAGGCACTGTAGAGCTCAAGGGATTAAAGGAACTTTTCAACGGCACAATCCATGTGGAGGGAAATTTAAGAACTAGGTGCCTAGTTTTAGGCACCCAGAATGCACCTATCTTGAGCCTATTTTATAAAGAAAAGTGGGCGCCTACTTTTCTTTCTAAAATAGATGCGTAGGTGGTGCAAACCTCTAGGTACAGGCACTTACGCCTGCTCTGGAGAGGTGCAAATGGAGGTGCTTAGATTATGCAAGTAGGTGCCTAAGTTATAGCATCTCTGCTCTTGTGCAAGCCCACACTGAAAATACGTGTCATTGCACTTGCGTGCATGCTTACTGAGCAGTGGCCACCTAAGTGGGTGCCTAAGTGCTTATTTACCAAGAATGTTCTGGTCACTATTAGAGTGCAATGAATCACAAAAATCTTTTTATAAACAGCACTCAAATAAAACAAAAATACAACACAATAAATCTTCAATACTTGTGGTGTTCGTCTTCCAGCACTTGTTATATTATTCAGGTTTTCTTAAACATATCCACAAGAAAAGGGCCAGTGTTTATAGTGACTACAGATCATTCAGTCCCAAACACCATTATTAAAGCCCATTACACATCAGCGACCTCCTTTTCATGAATCCCCAGTGTCAGTAAAAGAACAGCCAGAACAAGTAACTTATCTAATTCAATGTAATTCTGGCGATCCAGCCCCCGACGCCTCAAACCAAGCGCTCTCAAGCGTTTCGCGAGTAAAATCGCTTCTTCAGGGGGAAAACTAACAAACAAACAGAAAAAATATATAACAATCAAACCACAAAAGACCCTCCTACATAAAAACCTTTTAAAAAACCACCCACTCACCTTAGACAGATAACAGTACCACAAACGCGTAATTCACCAGCTGTACTACCAAACGGCTCCGTTTAAAACAGCCTCCAAGTACCATACAGACGCGCATGTCCATGACTCCAAAACCCACCAGCTTTAAAAAACCCTTAGCCAATCAGCCAAAAGAAACCTAAAGAGGCAACCCCCTCAGTCACCTACCATCACAATACTAATAACACCTTAAATGCAGCTACCCCATTCGATCTGCATGTTCAAGCCCTTGGGAGCCACCGTACCAACTCTAAAAATCCATCTCTGTTCACATACCAATAGAGTCTGCTCTCGAGTACGGCCATCACATCCCACCAACACCTGATCCAAACAAAAACACCGCAGATCCGAAAACAGATGACACTTTTCACTACAATGGGAGACAACATTTTGGCATGTAATCATGTATAAATTGTATATATTGGGCCCCTCCCACGCTATCGCAATCAAATGTATACCCAGATCTGCGTGCCCTAATCAAATGTATATTGTATCCAACTGATTCTCCGTGTTATATAAATCATTGACTAATCAAAAATGTAAATCTGAAAGATCTCGCTGTATTGTACGATACATTATGATTCTGTAAAGTAAACCGCTGCTGATCATAGGAAGCAGCGGTATACAAATGTTTACTAAATAAATAAATAAACTGGCGCCTCCATTACCTTACAGGAAATCCTGCTTTTATGTTCCAACAAACGTTTCCTAAATATTCTACTCGTTTTACCAATATACAGCAATTCACAAGGACAAAAGATTCCATACACCACACTATAAGAAGCACAAGAGGTACTTTTATTCAACTTAAAAACCTGACCTCCATAACTAAACTGCGTCAATGACATAGCAACATCACACACACAACAATCCCCACATGCCCTATGACCACACTCCAAATCCGGTCTAACGGACGCAACACAGAGGGGCATAGATGATCTTTTAAATTTCTCTGCCGTGTCCATACACAACGAACAGACTTATCTTCTAATCCTGGAATAGTATTAATCACAGCCATATGTCTCCTAATGCTCCGTTGAATAGAAACACTCAATGGAGAATACTTAGAAATAAAATTTATTTGGTCACTATCTTCCATATCCACCTTCTCACGCAATGTCAACAACAACGCTCTATTACTAAAGCAAGCTCTTTTATACGCTTTCTGTATGACCCTCGGTGGATACCCCCTAGCCCTAAACCCCTCAGCTAGCAATCTCGATTTTACCCTAAAATCATTATCATCAGAACAATTCCTACGATAACGCACACTGTGAAAATGGCAACCCCTCCCTCAGTTTCAGAGGGTGAGCACTCTTAAAATGCAGGAACGTGTTTCTATCAGTTGGTTTTCTATAAACAGACGTATTCCAACCACTGACCCCCTTTCGAACCAACACATCCAAAAACACGATCTCACTAGAACTACATGTGCTTGTAAACCGAATATTATCATCACAATTATTAAGCCACATTAGGAACTCACAAAATGTATCCCTGGTGCCGTTCCACAATACAAACACATCATCTATGAACCGGCACCAAAGATTAATCTGAGCGGCAAAAGGGGATTCATAAATCCACTGTGCCTCAAAACAACCCATAAATAAATTAGCGATCAAGGGGGCCACCGTCGCCCCTATCACCACCCCTGAAATCTGATGGTAAATCTTATTTTCAAAAACAAAATGATTGTGAAAAATCACCAATTCAGCTAGCTGTAATAAAAAAGTAATCAACTCCTCAGACAAATCACCTCTTTAGGTTTCTTTTGGCTGATTGGCTAAGGGTTTTTTAAAGCTGGTGGGTTTTGGAGTCATGGACATGCGCGTCTGTATGGTACTTGGAGGCTGTTTTAAACGGAGCCGTTTGGTAGTACAGCTGGTGAATTACGCGTTTGTGGTACTGTTATCTGTCTAAGGTGAGTGGGTGGTTTTTTAAAAAGTTTTTATGTAGGTGGGTCTTTTGTGGTTTATTGATTGTATTTTTGATTGTTATATATTTTTTCTGTTTGTTTGTTAGTGTTCCCCCTGAAGAAGCGATTTTACTCGCGAAACGCTTGAGAGCGCTTGGTTTGAGGCGTCGGGGGCTGGATCGCCAGAATTACATTGAATTAGATAAGTTACTTGTTCTGGCTGTTCTTTTACTGACACTGGGGATTCATGAAAAGGAGGTCACTGATGTGTAATGGGCTTTAATAACATAATAACATAAGAAGGGATCTAGCTAAGCTTGAAGAATGGTTGAGAATTTGGCAGCTGAGATTTAATGCTAAAAAATGTAGGGTCATGCATTTGGGCTGCAAAAAATCCAAGGGAGCAGTGCAGTATAGAGGGTGAAGTACTTCTGTCCATGAAAGAAGAGTGGGACCTGAGTATTATTGTTTCTGATGATCTTAAATGGTTAAACTGGTGGAGAAGGCAATAGTGAAAGCCTGAAGGATGCTTGGATGCATAGGAATGGCTAGCAGGAAAAAGGAGGCAATAGTGCCTCTGTATAAGTCTTTAGTGAGACCTCATTTGGAGTATTGTGTGCAATTCTGGAGGCCACACCTTCAAAAGGATATAGTCAGGATGAAGTTGGTGCAAAGGGTGACTACTAAAATGGTTAGTAGTCTTTATTATAAACCATATGGGGACAGACTTAAAGATCTCAATATGTATACTTTAGAGAAAAGGCGGGATAAAGAGATATGATAGAGGCATTTAAATACCTCTGTGCCATAAATGCACAGGAGGAGAGCCTTTTTCAGTTGAAAGAAAGCTCTGCAACAAGGGGGACATAGGAGAGGGTGAAAGGGGATAGACTCAGAAGTAATATGCCAAAATATTTCTTTTTGGAAAGAGTGGTAAATGCATGGAATACTCTCCCAGTGGAGGTAGTAGAGATGAGGACAGTATCTGCATTCAAGAAAGCATGGGACAAACACAGAGGATCTCTAAAGGAAAAAAAGGGACTATAGTAGTTAATATGGAAGGGCAGACTAGATAGAATATATGGTCTTTTTCTGCTGTTATGTTTCTATGTTTCTTCTATGTGTAAACCAGAGGGCTCCACAGGGGCATTACCTTACTTCACCTTGATGTTATGAGAGTGGCACAGTCGGCTGAGTTACCTCAGGTAAGCCACCAATGGAAACTCCCAGCTTTCAGAGAAAATATTTTTTCTTTTTTCTACAGTGCACTCTACAGCTTCATGAACCTCAAATTTAGAATATGGACTTATCAAGGGGTGAGAACTCTCCCACAATGAACCACTTGAACAAGTTTAACTTTTGAAAAATTTTCCAATTTTAATTTGAAAAGTAGTGGTAATTCACTTTTTGTAAACAATAACTAGTTATAAATATTTTAAAGGGGAAAAAACTTTATTATTAACAATGCTTTCAAGTATTTTTATGTTTTGTATAACAAAAGTTTCTTCACAAATGCACTGGTACAATATGGACCCTTTCAACAACAGACATGTATATTAGTTAACTTGTTAAATGCTTAATGTTTCTTCACTCTTTAGTTAAAGAACTCCAACACTGCCTTTCATCTATAACCCTACAGGTGAATGGGTATTACCCTTCAGGTATTGAAACATTTTTCTTTTAAAAACAAAAGAAAAAACTAATGCACTATTGTGTTTCATGGAAAATATGGTCACTGTGGTGTGCCAGTCACTTATCTCAATAGTCTCTTCTAGGTCTTGCTGCTTTCTTGAATGTTGGGCACCTTATGATCCCCTCTGCTCTAATGATGTCCATCTTCAGTCAGGATATCTACTACCTATCTTTAAAATCAATAAAATAAACTATCCCACTAGCTATATGTACAATAACTAGAAGTGTTCCTGTCATTTTCTTTTTCTGTTTCTCTTATTTGTGAGGCTTGCTATTCCCCTCAAAATAAAAGATAAGCAAGGTCCCTATCTTTCCCTCCCACAAAACTCTCTGCACCACAATCCATTTTTTATTTATGTGCCAGAACTAACCTGCCAATCAGTCTAAGAGATCTATACCACTTGTCAAATAAATCTAATTCTTTAAATAAGGTAATGTTTTTTTTTCCTTTTCTTTATGAAGACATTCAATCTCTCGCTCACATATGCATTCTCTTTCTCACTGAAACAGTTCAAGTTGTTTCAGGATCAAAGAAATCCTGTGAGCAGTGCTCTGTTTTAAAACAGCTCACTTTCAAGGTTTTATTTATAGTTCACTAGGAGTTTTATACCTTCAGCCTTACTTTTCCTTCAGTGCTTGAAGGACTCCAGTGCTCTTGAAAGCCAACCTCAGGCACTATAGAATATTTATCAAAACTGTGCTTAAATCAAGCTCACTCTCAAATAAATAATTTCAAATCATCATTCAGCTTTGTTTTAAAACTGCTTGAATGAGTTCTAGAACTTCCTCGGTCTTGTTCCAGTCACCAAGGAAAAAGTTCTCAGATTTAACTTCAAAATTTCTCTTCAGCTTTCATTCAAGCTTCTTATACAATTTTTCTCTAATAAATCTCTCAATTACTTACAGTTCAGGCACCAAACATCTTTTCACAGCTCTTCCACGGGTATTCACTCTGGCACATCTTACCACATCAAAGTCTTCTTTCCCAACCTTTTCCTGAAGTTCCTGCACCAGTAATAAACTTCCACTAAAAAAGTGTTCTTCCTCCTAGCTCTGTCTGAAAATAGTCTTCTTTTACTAGCTTCATTTCAACTCACAGAGCACACTTTTAGTGTTTTAAAGCCACTAACAAACCTTTGTACACATAAAGGTAATTGCATAAGCCATCTTTTCTAAAGTTTGCTTAGTATATATATAATTCATTTAAATTACATCATGGGCATAGTCTCTTGTGAGCTCTTCCCATGTGGCTACAGTCTCAGTTGATTGCTTGTATCAACTCTCCTTCCACAGCTAGCAACACCCTGCAGGTGGATAAGACACACACAGCATATAAACACCGTACACATGCACACACACTAATATCTATTAAATTTCACTTTTACTATATGTTCATTTCTTTTATTTTGACTTTTTCTGACACTTTTCATTTATTTTAATGTAATTTCCACTTTTCATTTTGGTTACTGTGCCTTTAATTTTGCTTTTCTTTGCCCCCGAGGGCTAAACATTTGTATTTTTTATTTTAAGCATTTATATACCATTCATCTGTGAAACAATGCAATCTAGGTAGCTTAAAATCAGGTACTGTATATATTCTCTTGTTCCCAAAGGGCTCATATTCTACATGCCCCTCTAACCCAACCAGTTTGAAAATGAAGCCTTTCTTTGCTTTAATTTATTTATACTTTTTTCCTTGTTTCCCGGCTTTCTTGTTCCTTTCTGGGCTCCCCTCCTCACCCGAAGTACACTCACGCATACATGTTCATTGCACATGTGTGTTTACCTCTGGGTTCAGGCCAGGAACTCAAAACTTTAAATTTCAGTCATAGCCAGCTCCCGGGCAGCACGAGGATCCTCAGGCTAACCTCTCCACATCTGCCTGTTGCCCCCAGAGTCATTTCTGGACCCCAGGTGACATCGTCATGAACACGAGGGGGGCCCATGCCCCTAGCAGCACCTCCAGTGTTGCAGGAGACCCGGGGAGCTGTTAAATATGCTTCCACAGCCTCCCCATGGCACAAAACCTCCCTGGACCTGCACTGCTCTCAAAAATAAAAAAAATGTGGCAGCGAGCTGGTACTTTATTTTCCTTTCCATTACAGATGTAAACCTATATTTTTTAAAGCAAGTATTACCTGGTACACTCATTAGGCTGAGACACATGAGTATGGAAACACACTGATTCAGTTTTTCAGACTCTCCCTCATCACAGCCACTGAGCCATTGATTGGGTGGGACGAGGGAGGTGGAGAGAGGGTATCTGCAGGTGTATAGTTGAACTATGAGCTATGTGATTAAGTGGCTTATAAATGTTGTAAATAAATAAATCTCTGTGTGCAAGTGTGTGTGAGTAAATGCAAAGAGAGTATGTACGAATGAGTGAGTAGATTTAGGTGGGACTGTATGCAACTGTGTCAGAAGGGTGCAGTATGTTTGAGTGAGCAAGCGGGCAATGTCTACAACTGTGTAGTTGGAATCTGTGCGTGTGAGTGATCAAACACAAAAGCATTTAAGAGAGACGCTGGTTTTCTTACCCATTATCAGATATCGATCCTCTGAACTGTAATTTTTACTCTCACTCTCACCTGTCATTGTCCCTTCCCCCCCCCCCCCATCTACCTTTATCGAGTTACAGTAGCATATGCAGAAACCTTAAGCCCTAGCAGACTTTGTGCTATTTAAATTCACTATAGATGAAGGAAGCACAGCTCTCAAATGTTAACCACAGATGTAAAGAACAGGACCGTACTTAGCCCTGTGCAAGTGGTGCGGCCACACAGGGTGCAAAGGCTTAAAGGGCACATTTCAGCAGTCTGCTGTTGCCTGCTGCCGCCACTTTTTCTTCTCTCAGCGCTGGCAGGCAATGGCAGACAGCTGAAATGCGCTCCTTAAGCCTTCTCGCGGCACGCTAAGCAGATCTCGTGGCATCAGAGCAAGGAGAGACAGATCTGCTTAGCACACTGGCGACTTGCACATCGGGCACGCCTGTTCTCTCCCGCCCCAATTCAGAAAGTGGCTAGATGGAGGTGTGTGTGGGGGGGGGGGGGCGCATGCCCAATGTGCAAGTCGCACAGGGCATGATTCACACTCGGTACGGCCCTGGTAAAGAATTTGTCTGATTTAAAGGTTTCATCTACAACTTTTTTGTTGATCTCTATTTCTACATTACTGTTCAAAAAATTGTTAAAAACAAAATTCCACTCAAAAAACAGTACAGAAAAGCTATTTTTATGTTCAGTGAGCTGCTCATTGCGATCATACCATGACTGGCTGATCACCGCTCAATCAATGAACTAACTTTGCATCATTCAATTAATGAGGAAAAGGATTGACTAAAACATGAGAGGCATCTAACTGATTGATTTACTAATTCCTATGGCATCCATCGGCCTCCTGTTAGGAAAACCTTTGGTTTGGCTATTCTATGCTATTCAGGAAAGGCTAGCTGTTTTAAAGTGTATTACGCACAGCAAATGGGATTTGTATTTCTTATACATATGAAACAAGAAGAAAGAGGAACATTTTATCTAGCCTTCATTCAATGCATTTCCTATGGCTAAAATGTAACCCCCCCCCCCCCCCCGAGAGCATCCATCAACTTTGAAAACTAAAGTACTTTAATGCCCACCCCCTTTCCCCCTCCAGTGAGTTATTTCTGCATGATGTTTGGTTGAACTGGGTCTAGCCATTCAAAAATTAAAAGGGGGCAAAACACAAAAACAGAAACATCAACACATAGATCTTGCACTGGTTGATAAGTCTCTTATTTGTTTACTTATTTATTCACATGTCTATTCATGTAAAGATAGATATTTTTTTAAGTGCCATCAAGTCAATGCTGACTCTTGGCGACCCGGCAGCCCCTGGTTTTCCCTTGCAAGGTATGACAGGAAGTAGGTTGCCAGACATTTTCTTCCAAGGCAATGGAAGGTAAAATGACTCGCCTAAGGCGTCCAGCAATAGTAAAACCCTGATCACTTGCGTACTACCTGTTACTCTAATCACTAGGCTACTTCTCAACTCCATGTTATTTAACTATAAATAACTATATTATACTAGGAATATTTCAGCTTATCTTTCTAGAACTAATAACAGGGGTCCTTTTTGGGCTTTATAGAGTCAATGGTATACAAATACTATATATATAATACCAGGTAACCAGCCAGAAAGAAATTATCTAAAGCACATTAGTATTATGGATGCCGTCCGTATTGAATCAGAATCTGGTGTAGAGAATGCCTTGCTTGAACATCAGTGCATGCAATTTAAAGCACAAACCAAGCCAGACATGACAAGCCCCCTCGCTACTTTGAAATGTTAATCGCTTTTTCAGCAGTGATCTCTCGGTCTTATATTAGCATGTAAATGTGCTTTCTGCTAACTAGTCAAAGTAAAATCTAAAGCCTTCCTGCCACCATTAATAAAATCTTTAATGGTCATGTTAGCAGGTACAATTCGATTACTGACCTGTTATCCAACAAGTCTTGAAAACAATTCAAAGTAAATTTCCCTAATATGTCTATTTTTCTACCCTGCCAGAAGGGTTGCTAATGAATTTCCTGCTTGAATGCACAGACAAATTGAGAACTATAACTGCACTGGCCCGGGCAACATGGCACTGGGAGTGAAAGCTTATTTGTACCCATGCAAAGTTTCCTCTAGAGTATGTTTCTCGCCCAAAGGTGATTTTCCAATAAAATCTGCCTCGATGAGTCTAAGAAGAGGAGCAAGTCCTGAGGGTGCACACAAGGCAATTCGATACAAGGAAATGTTGTGCTAGGCAAAATTAACCTTCCAGCAGTGTTATTTCCTGAAACGGTATCTAGGTTTTGCCTTTTTTTCTGTATACATCGATCCTTAATGACAAGGAATTTCGTACTTACCCAGAACCAAAGGTATTATCTCTCTATTAGTGATTAGACTGAAAATGGTGCATGAAATAAAGCTGGTCATTTAAGCCATCAAACATTCAGCCTTATTTTATTTAGCATTATTTAGCTCATGTCTTTCCAATAGTACTTCGAGGCGAGTTACAATCAGGTGCCTTCCTGCACTACAAATGAAAACTGCTATAGCGTTTGCTGCTTATCTATTTTAATTTACCTAATAAGAAGGCTTTCGTAATTTACATCTGCAATCTTGAATAAAATAGCTGGGAAGTAAGGAAATGCTTTCTCTGTAATTTATTTATTTATAAGTGAAATAGCAATGTGTATATGGATATAGAAAAATACAGATTACAACACAGGGAATCTAATCTTCTCTCTTCAAACAGTACTACAGGGTCAGCCCCAAGGTAAATCAGATAGTTACATGCACACAGCATTCTGACCCTAACTTTAGAAGTATCTACATTTGTAAATAGTGGCTACACAAGAAAATAGTGATTTTAGAAAACTATTCTTTACAACTGCATAGATTTCCAGGAAACATTGTTAGGGGGTGGATAGGGGGTGGTTTGGATGAACCGATATTATCAACACGTGTTCCCAATTTTAGAAGGAGACTACATGTGTATATTAAAAATTCTAAACATCAACTTTTGTACCTACTCTGAGGCAGTTTTTAGGGACATGTGCAAAATCCAAGGCCACTACCCCACCCTCCGATATTGATCACCTTGTTGCAATTCTCCCCCAACATCAATAACCCTCTCTTGATCCCCCTGACATCCATCG
The DNA here is from genome assembly GCA_033557465.1 of Ichthyophis bannanicus. NCBI lineage: Eukaryota > Metazoa > Chordata > Amphibia > Gymnophiona > Ichthyophiidae > Ichthyophis > Ichthyophis bannanicus. Next base: position 36,638,570 of record CM066036.1, read on the forward strand.
ACACCTCCCTATTCCTCCAACATCAAGAACTTCCTGACAACCCCCCAAGACAAGACCCCACACCCCTTGGCTCTTACTGGGAAGGTGTCTAGTGAAGACCAGGAACAATTTCCATCAAAATGTCACCCTTGACCCTAAACAGTAGTCTTGCATTACTACCACTAGGGGGTCAAACTTATTTGGCAGCTAGATCTCTAATGTTAGTATCATTAGATTGCCACTAGGGGGCCAAGTGTGTCATTTTGAGCCTGAGACTCATTCATTATACCCACTAGACACCAGCGACCCCTGGCAAGAGCCAGGGATGGGATCAGGGAGTGGGGTGGAAGAATAAGAGATTCTTTAATGCCAGGGTGATTGGGAGGCGGTAAGTCATGTTGGGAGTCTTCAGATTGGGTTATTTATGTTGAGGGATGTTGGGAGATGGTGACTGAAGATTGGGAGAAGGTGGGACTGATATTGAGAGGTGTTGGGGAGGGGTGACTGAAGTCAAGGGAGATGTATGCTGTCAAGAGCAACAATTTAAAGAAAAATTGCTCCCATGCCCATTTGGTGGAAAGCAGGATGCAATTTTTCCCCCTCAAGCAGCTTTTTATAATCATTGCCCCTGCTAGATGTGGTGGGAAATCAATGTGCACTCCTGCATATTCTTAAACACATTTTACACGAGGCTCTGAGTTTCACCAAGCCTTTGTACAATACAGGGAGATTTTGCCACGTCCCAACCTGGATATCTTAATTCTAGAGATGGGCATTTATCGTACTAACAACATGATTAACTATGGCAAGTTTTGACGCATCAACACAATTCCATTTTTTAAATGAACCAGTACCTTCAATAAATCTACAAAATGTCAGTGCTCTGTGCCACAGAGCATCAAATCCTTACCATAACCACTGCCAAACTGCAAGTAGCCATTGTCTGTTCTGGCACTCAGGAGCTAACAAACCGCACCAAATTCATGGGCAGTATGCAGAAGGCTAACCGTTGCCAGGCAACCTCTTTATAGATAGCAAGGCCACAGCGCCAGGCAAAACACCATGAAGGAAAAAGCTGAATATCTTTTTTAAACTTCAGAAAAGATCAATTTGTTAAAAAGCTTTTCACTTTTTAAAGTTTTTCTGCCTTTTCCTTCACCGAGTTTGCCCTATTGCGGCAACTCCGCTGTCTCTCACAAGGTTGCCTAGTAATGATGGACCTTTAAATCGCTCCCTTGGATTCTCCTTGGTGTCAGTGGAGCATTTTCTTGATGTTTGGAGGTCCTTGGGGAGCTGTGCTGTGGCAGGGGATTTGATTTGGTGAGGGCTTTTCTGGGCCGTCTTTGACTACTGCATCATTGGGTAGTGTTACCAGCAAAGGCCTCAGTGGTGGTTGGTCCCTGGATTACCATTGTTTCTGTTTTGTGTGGGGGCAATTGGTTTGTGTGAAGATGGGGATGCCTTAAAGTGACAGAGTTTGCTGAGTGTGTTGTGTTGTGTGGTGCTGTGTGCCATTTGACTGGAAGTGGGCAAGGGTGTGGGGGTTGGGATGGAGGATTCTAGTTTCTTTTTCTTATTTTACTCTAATTTAAAAAATATATAAAGTCAGAGTAAACTAACATAGCTGTCTACTGTCACTTAAAATGTTACCTAGGTTGGTTTCAAAATTCATTTTTTTTTTTGCAAGGTACATGACCCGAGAAATCTTGTCTTCATGTGGAAATGTTTTAAATTTTTAAATACACCAATCAAATATAGATTTTTTTCATAATCATATCGCATTTTTTTATCAGAATTCAGTAGCTCCATAACCAAAATACCACTATGGGGTGCATTCCGAGCCATGAAGAGCAGGGTTGGTCGTGCAGGCTGGACGTTCAACCCGCATTCAGCTCCTTACCTCTCCTTACCCCTATTCCGCTGCCAGCGCTCCCCACATGTATACAGTGTTTGTGCGGGCGGGAGGGGGCAGTGTGGGGGAGTGGCCAACTGCTAGAAACTACAGGGCCTATTCAGGACAGTCCCCTATTTGTTTTCCGGCACCAAGTTGCATGTCTAGCTTATTCCACCCTAACAGTGGAATAAGACTCGGAGTCACCTCCATATGAGCACTGCACATCCCTGCCCACCGTGCTGCTAGCCACTCCATGCACTTGAAGCCACGGTCTGGGCCTTAGAGGCTTCCGGTGCTGCCCAGACAGTGGTCTGCAGTTGCCAATATGGTGCATGGCATGCCGAGCCATCATGTAGACGGCTCATTGCCATGGTGCCAGAACGCCACTGGGGGACGGGCAGCTTCCCATACACCAATCTCCACGGCATATAGGGAGCACCTGGATATGTATCTCCCCGATTCCTCCATCACAGGTATGTCCAAGCCTCACAGCAGCAGAATCCGGTCTTATCTTGGGCACGTCTACGAATTGGACGGGCAGGGCGGCCAGACGTGCGGGAAGCTGAATCGGCCTCTACATAATTAACTGTGATTAATCACATGATTAAGGGCTTCTTTTACTGGGCTGTACTGCCTGTTCCAGTGCATATTTACCTTAGTGTTTTAGGGAAATACCATAATGTGGTAATAAATACTGTGATTGTTTAAATATGAAACAGTGCAAGCTCTCTCTACAGCTTAGGTGAACACGTAGTGCAAACAAAAACATATATGCTGTAAGGTACAAAAGGTTCTGTGAGATTTTTTTGCCCATTCTTGAAGTCTGGATCGTAACCTTGAGCAGAGCATATTACCTTGCTATAAATGATGTCTCTGTACTGTGCAGATGCAATTAGTAGCCGGCAGCATAACATAAATAGAGTGTGTGACTGTAGCGCATTTCAGATATCAGCTCCCTGCTGGCAGGGTGAACACTGCTAACCTGTTCCATAACAATCAACTCTAAACAAAAGAGACTGGGGGCCCACTACTACAGCTGAGCTCCTAAATTAGTGCTCTATTTTCAGGAACTTAGGATGCTAAGTTTTTAAAGTTTTCAGCTGAAAATGTATCTTAATTTAGGAGCTTAAAATTTATGCTTCTAAATTTAGGATTCCATTCATTTACCTAGATGTAGAAGCCTAGTGCTGAAAATCAGTGCTAAGCTCTTAGTTTTATTGCCCTGTACTAAATCCGCTCTTGTTGCCTCCCACTATTTATGCTGCGTAAATTTAGGAGTTTAGTGAAATTTTGAGTATAAATTCAGGCATTCAGCCCTAGCAAATTTTCAAAGAGCCCAGCTAAGAGGTATAACTCTCAGACTGAGGACTATAAATTCTTTAAATATCAAACCCTGGATTACCGTATCTTCATGCAAATAACACGTCCATGTATATAACGCGTACAAACATATAACATGTGGAAATGACGCCATTTTGTTCAAGAATCTTCGGATAACGTGACCACGCGTATAACGCACATGCACATGCTCTTTTTGCTGCTGAATATGCTGGGAATGAAACGCAAGTCCTACACTGCCGTCTTCAAACTTAAAGTCGTGAGAGCGGAAGAAATAAGCAACAGAGCAGCAGTGAGAGAGTTCAAGGTTGGAGAGACATTCACTCATGAATGGAGCAAGGAGAAAAAGGTGCTCAAGAACATAAACCTCTGAAAACGTGCACATTGGGGGCCTACAGCAATTTCTCAGAGGGAACAAAATCAAGCTCTCTCTACTACTGCAATTCAGATGAAAGCAAAGCTAATTTCAAAGCGGGTTTCACCTGGATTTCTAGATTCATGAAAAGGAATGAACTTTTAGTGAGAAAGAGAACCATGGTAGGCCAGCAACTTCCAGATGAGGGAGCAAAAGATGACCGACTTCTGTGAATTTGTCTCCAAATAAATCTCCGAACATGGTGTCTCTGCAATGGATGTTATAAATATGGACAAGGTTCCAAAGTCTTTCGACATTCCTGCCACCATGACTGTAGCTGCATCAGGTATGAAAAATATAGCCATTACAACCACTGGGCATGAGAGGGCCTGTTTCACTGTAGTCCTTGGATGCACTGTGAGTGGGGTAAAATTAAAGCAGATGGTAGTTTTCAAGAGAGTTACCATGCCCCGTGAAAAACTGCCCACCAGTGTGGTTGTCCATTGCAATAGAAAGGGATGGGTGGATTATGACCTTATGAAAGTAGGGATTGATAAATGTTATAGGGCCAGGCAGGGGGGGATTTTTCTCCAAGAAGTCCTTACTAATTTCCGATGCCATGGCTGCCCACAAAGAAAAACATGTTCAAAGTTATATAAACTCTGCTAATGCCCACATAGCTGTAATACCTGGCGGTCCTACCTGCAAGCTATAGCCAATAGATATATCTGTTAAGCACCCATTCAAGAAGTTCATGAGAAGAGAATGGGATGAATGGATGCAGTCTGGGATTCATGAATTCACACCATCAGGAAGACAGAAGCAGGCGTGGTTTTTGAAAGTCTGCAAGTGGACGTCTTTTGCTTGGGGTGAAATAACACCACAGACCATCCGCAACAGCTTAAGAAAGGCTGGGATTGTCTACCAGCAGAATAAGACACATTCAAACACTGACGACGAAGGTGAAGATGCCTGTAGCACTGTAGCAGCGATGATGACATCACTTCAGAAATCACAGAAGAGCATCTGCAATTGGCTCTTCGTTATTTCAACGATAGAAACATAGAAACATGATGGCAGAAAAAGATCACATGGCCTATCTAGTCTGCCCTTCCATATCAATCACCACAACAGTCCCCTTTTGTCCTTTAGAGATCCTCTGTGTTTGTCAGTGATAGTGAGGAGGGAATGGATTTTGAAGGGCAAGAAAAGTCAAATGATGATGTTGATTGAACTGGGATTGGCCTAGTCAAATTTAGTCTCATTTAGTGTTGTTTACTCACATTTAGTCTCATTGAAATTCAGCATTTCAGAAATAAAGAAGTTATAAACAAGTTAAAAATGACTCTGAATTTCTTTTCTTCTTGTGTTGAGAATTACGTAAATAACGCACATTCGCGTATAATGCATGGTGGCATGGTTTTTGCAAAAACAAATATAATGCAAGTTATATGCGTGAAAATACAGTAATAGTATTTCTGATCGCTGATTTATCTGCTACCAAGACAATTGAGCACTCAGAGCTTTCTTGGCCTTCCTCCAGAGCAGCAATGAAAGCACACAACTGCCAGCAGCCAGAGATCTTGACATGGAATTGTCAAAATATATTGGGGCTACTTGACAACTGATAATTGGGGTTTTTTTTAAATTATACTTTAATTTTAATCAAAAATGCCCACCAAATCCCAAGGCTTTAAATTAAAACAAACCATCATGCGTGACTCAATAAATGCTTATGCAGAAAATCAAATTACAACATCAACATAGGTACATGGAGTGATGAAGATTTCTATGTGCTTTGCAAGCAAAATGCCTACTATTAGATATCAACCGAATGGGCTTATATGTAGATAACTATAAGCCTCTTTATTAAACTAGGCTCAGATCTTGCACTTAACACATGCTAGCACCCAAAGTTAAGGCATGTTGAGTACAAAACCTCTGTGTTAACTGTTCGGGGTGTTCCCAGCACTTTTGGGAAGGTAACCTTGCAGTTAATGCAGAGCAATGATAGCCTCAACATTTTAACGGCACAAGCGATAATGTTGAATGTAGTTGACTACAACTTTGGAAGAGCAGCGTTATATGCCATTCTAGCTGTTAATGCGCAGAAATGACTTCCACATCAACTACAAGGCACAGCAATCCCAAATGGGATTTTCTGCACTAGATGTTTTATATACCAGTGACCTGTAACAGATAGCATGCTGCATTAATAGTTAACATGCACTGCATTAATCGGTAGCATGTGTTAAAAGTCACCTTGAACACCTAACCAGGTAACTAGGCCCCTATGTCTGGAAAGGAATACTTTCTACTGCCTGCTGACAAAGAGCTTTCTCAACAATCTGTATTCTTAGGTTGGTATCTGGATACCATTAAGAGCCCAATTTATTTTATAACGATGTTGCTAGAAAGTTTTATTATCATTTTTCCATTAAGCGGCTTTAAAAGGGCTATGCAAGAGTAAGGACACAGAAGCAAGAGCAAATCGCAAATGTAGTGTTCTCTGACCTGGAGCACCCATTTCTCTCAAATACTGCAATTATAATAATGATTTTCATCTTAATGTTTCATGCATTCTCAGTCCAGAGCCTTGCAACGTACTCTGTCCTGTCCGACTAAATTAAAACTGCTTGCAGGATAGCAGACCCAGAAGACGTTTTCACAAAAGCCAGTCAGTGAAGACCATTTTACCTACACTGTTACGCATCTCTTAATCTAAACATACAAACATCGCTTAACAGCTGCAATGGTTTTAAGGTTAGTATATTTTTTTTCTCTTTAATGCAGGGGTTCTCAACCCAGTCCTCGGGTCACACCTAGCCAGTCAGGTTTTTCAGGATAGCCACAATGAATATGCATGTGAGAGATTTGCATACAATGGAGGCAGTGCATTCAGATCTCTCTCATCGTGGTTATCCTGAAAACCTGGCTGGCTAGGTGTGTCCCGAGGACCGGATTGAGATCTCCGGCTTTAGAGCAATGCAAATTCACCTCAAAGAACAAAAGAAAATCAAATAATTTTAAAGGCTGAAACACCAACTGTTTTCTCCATCATAAACTCTCATTTCTGTCCTCTAAATTAAAGAACATGCAATGTTTACCATTAAATCTTTGAGCAAGATTTGCTCTTCTAGCACAGATAATATCACAAGACTGAAAATTAGCTACTGCTTGGTACTGTAGGCTTTCGGAGCAAATATTAATTTTGATTTTGGTGAAACACAAACCATGTGTGCAAAAGTAGAAAAGACAGCAATAAGTTTAAATTAATGACACTGGAGACTGCTTCCTTCCATGTAACAGATGTCAGCTCTAGTTAGATTCAATGCAACTAGTTTGTGCCTGGCATTTAGCCAAAAGCAATTCACATTTGCTGAAGAATACTACCACATCGTCCTAATAAGAAAAATGTGTTTTTCAAAATATATGTGGTAAGTCACATATGGTAGAAAGAAATCTATATATCTTTTGATCTGTGAAAACACAATGGTGGCATCTAAAGAAACCTCATGGGTTGACAATCAAAAGAAATTCCTAAAACAGCCACTGCTATATGGAAAGTCCCCAATCCGTGAATTTTACGTGCCATTATAGTATAGTTCCACTAAAAATTCTTACAGGCTGTAATGTTTTTATGATACAGCAAACCATGGTAAGATGTTAACTTTTATATTTAGAACTAATCCCTCAATTTATATTCATAGTAGTTTGTTTAAAAATGGTAGACAGGAATCCCTGCACCTGAAGTCATCCATAAATACTTGACCCTGATTCTCAAAGAAAGATACAGAAAACCACTTATAAGGTTCTGGTGAGTCACATTTATAAATAGTAGGTGACATTCAAAAAAAAATATTCAACGGAACTGGCCTCTGTTCGGCAATAGTACCATGAATTTATCAAACAAGGGGCAAAATGTCTTCCAGAGCCAGAGCAGACTGGTTAACCTACTGAAGAGGGTTTTAAACTAGGATCAATTGGAATGGGTGGACAAAGCCCTCAGGTAAGTTAAGCATTGAAAACCTGCATAGATATGGGAAAACAAGGCAGCATCTGTATACTAACGCTCACAATATGGGAAATAAAGTCAAGGTTCTAGATCGGGACGTCTCAACCCAGTCCTCTGGACACACCTAGCCAATCAGGTTTTCAGAATAACCACAAGGCATATGCCTGACAAAGATCTGCATACAAAGGAGGCAGGGCAAGCAAATCTATTTCATACATATCCATTGTGGTTATCTTGAAAACCTGCCTAGTTCGGTGTAGTGACAGCCGTGGGCTAAAGCCACACACCATGGCTCCTGGTAATACTTACAATCACAGGTCTTGAGCCTGGTCGCGTGGAAGGTAATTGTATAACCAGACGCCTAGTTGTAGTCATGCTCAATGAGCCTGACTCTATAACATCTCTGCCCTGCTAGCAGAAACATCTAAAGTGAAAACGGGCACATAATAAATCGGATTCCGAAACCACGGATATAGACGTGCCCGCAGTTCCAGAATCAGGGAGATTTCCGGCGCGGCACAAATAACACATCCAGGGAAATACAGGCCCTTGCTCCTATAATAAGATATGGGTAAACGCAGCAACCAGCCTGTACGTCCCCGTGCTCGCCGTATTCTGAAAAAATAGGCATTTGTGATGCTTCCTGTCTCCATGTGGCCACACCTCTGCTGGCAAAACGTACATTTCCTAAGCTGATGCTCACAATGACAGTGCTGTGCCGAGGCAAATAACACAGTAATACTGATGAAACAGATAAGGTCATGTAATCCAGACAATTAATACTACTTCTGTTGCATGCCCATAACACTACAAGGTCATCTAAGTGCACCAAAGCTATTGTAAAAGCAAGCTGAAAGTGAGATGTTTGACCTGACAGACCCTGCAGCAAAACATACATGGCATTTGATGAATACCCTAGTTATTCTTTCCGTGGTCATCGCCAAAGAGGGTATTTGCTATGCTAATGGGCCAGAAAAAAATGAAATGGGTCTGTACAGCTACATGTCAAAACAAATCCCTGTCATGCACAGGAAACCATCATGATGAGAACATGCAAAAGTGCAAACATCAGAAACAGATGCACAAAGGCATTATCATCTGTCCTGACAAATGTGCACAATGTTAGAGACCTCATATGGTGCATCTGGATATGTATCACTGCGGTTTGCACTGCAGATCAGCCCCACTCTGAGGGTCCCCAACCATTCACGAGGACATGAAGAGCAGCCCACTCAAACTGCCACCTGGTGATGCTGCAGTCAGTCCTACGTTCGGGTACTGGTCAGGCATACATGTCTCCCCCCCCCCCCCCCCCGAGTTGCGGATCCACATACCAGGGCCTCTTCTGCAGCCCTCATATCACACACACACACACATACACACTCTCTTGCCTGCAGTCACAGATAACAAGCCCCTGCCAAAAACATGCCCTGCACCTCTTAGCGACTTCTGATGATACATAATAGCAGGGCGTCTCAAGACCATACTAATCAGCCCAACACGCTTCTGCTCCATACTAACTCACATACCGTCCCTACATCCAAATTCTCATTTCTCTGAACACAGGAATTGTTAGGGAAGCCTAGAATAGCCCCTTTAGCACAGACAGCAAATGCCAGCATAGCCAGAATAAAGACTGTAGCAGTGCTTAATATATCTGTGCGGGTATTTTTTATTGTTACTTCACCTAACAAACATCCTTCACCTGTGCATTCTTTTCTTGTGCCCTCCCAGACAGCAAACACACCAGTTCAACACAGACATGTCACAGTCATACATTCCTATGGGACATGTTGTAGATCAGACCAGAAAATCTTCTAAATGCTGGCCTTATTCCACGTTGCTGCTGGTATAACATAGGCATCCGTGGGATACCCTCAGGGCCTTTCCTGAATACGCTTTATATGTCTCCACTGCTTGCCATGCCCCCATTCTGCCCCCTCCTGCCCATGTTCTGAGATCCCCTTTTAGGGCCATGTACGTGCACGGATGCGTGGTTTCGGAATATGGGTCTAGACGTTTTTGTGAGAACGTCTATCCCGCACGTCCAGGCGGCCTATTTGCATTTCGGAATGACCCCCGATGTGCCCATGTTGAGCCTATTTTATAAAGAGAAGCAGGTGTCTACTTTTCTTTATAAAATAGATACATGTATCCAAAAACGTGCGCTAAAGCTAGGAATGGGCAAGTGTAAATGCCTGCACCTAGATTTCTAACGAATGCACGTAATTTATAGTATTTTATAACTTACATGTATAAATGTATGCGTCGCCAACATTCCACCCAAGCTCTGTCCATGCTTACACCCACAGTGAAAGTAAGCGCACTCAATCATACGAGTGTACTTAACAAAACAGCAACCATCTAAAGTACACACACAAGTGCCCATTCATGCCTGTGAGTCCTTGATAATATTTATTTATTTAACCAGTTTTCTATACTGCCTTATCCTTCAATCAAAGCAGTTTACTACAAACACACATTCCCTTGACCCCAAAGGGCTCACAATCTATATATACTTGAGGCAATGGAGGGTTAAGTGGCTTGTCCAAGGCCACAAGAAGTGTCTATAGAACTAGAAATCTCAGTCCCTCCAGCCTGAGATTGCTGTCTCCAGGTGGGAATTGAACCCCTAGCCCTCTGGCCTGAGGTACTGTGTCACAACCACTAGACCATTCCACTACATGCAGCAATGGAGTGTAATTGCTCACTAAGTGTCACCATTGTGTACCAACAGGGCCATGTCCCTCCTCAGGGGTTTGAACATTGACTGTAGCCTCCCCATCTCCCATCCATAGGGAAGTGAACTCAAATCCTCCATATTTTACGTAGCAAAAAGTAGTGAATAATCACAAATACATTAGTGGAATCTGATGTTGAGTGTGTGAGCCGTGCCCTGTAATTTTCATTTTGTCTATAGCAACTGTACCAGGGGACAGATTTTGAGCCCCTTTTCTATACTGCAATTCTGCATTAAAAGGCTTCTCTGCAAATTATATATTCGCCTTTAAGAGATCATTTTCATGGAGTGACAAGCAATAGCACGATAATGACCTCCAGCTGCACAATAAATGCCAAAGGAAAACCAAGGCTTTTATAGACAATCAATGTTTATACCTCTATCCTGGCACAACCCATGACTTTATGGACATTAGAATATTTTTATTACATCAATGATTCAAAACCTAAGTAACAGTGGAAAAGCTGACAGACAACCTGCAATCAGAAAGTGCTTTATTAAAACGGACAACTCCCACTATATTATTGAACACTGTTTTACAATTGGCTAAAGGTCTTTCTGATCTTTAGATCAGCAGAAACCTATCTTTTCACCCATATATTTGGGATTTAATTGAAGTAAGGTCTTATGATTTAAGCTTTATTTTTGCTTTGCTATAAATTTATGACTGAGATAAAGCCTGGTCTGCATCAGATTTTATTAGCTTTTTTTTTTGGTTGGCCAAACATTCTGTTTTTTGGTGATTTGGTCATTTCTCTAGTCTAGACCCATATTTCATTTAGTGATATCCATCTATAGACTGATCCAAACTACAGCACAATGCAGCAAATACAAGGCACCCTTATGATTTGAATCAATTGTGGAATAATTGACTCTCCAGCAAACCCACAGTACTGTATTTCCCAACATGCCCTTTGTTCATATCTATCCAGTGGAAAGATATGAACAAAGGGAGGATTTATAGAATATTTACTTTCATTTACTTATTTATAAAAAATGATCTGCCAATGTAACCATTCTCAGTGGATCAGAAAGCGTAGTTACTCACCTGTAACAGGTGTTCTCCAGGGACAGCAGGAATCAGTCCTCACATATGGGTGACGTCAACGCCGACAGAGCCCTTGTGGAAGCATCTCCCCAGCTTTCAAAGAAAGCTTTTGGGAGATGCTACTATGCATGCGTGGTCCCCTTCCCACCCAAGGGTACAACCTTGCTCAGTCAGGTGCCGTAGCTAGAGCCCCACCAAGAAGATGGCAAAAATAAACAGCAACTCCAAGGGGAGGGGTGAGGGTTGAGGACTGATTCCTGCTGTCCCTGGAGAACACCTGTTACAGGTGTGTAACTACGCTTTTTTCAGGAACAAGCAGGAAGTCAGTCCTCACATATGGGATTCCCTAACTCCAGGCTACCGAGGACCATTAGAAAATCATGGGCCAGCTGTGAGCAGCTGTGAGCAGCCGCAAACGAATCTGAGGACAGACTCTAAGGACCCCCAGCATACAGGAAGAACTGAGGCTCCGGTAGCCTAAACAAGAAGGGTCGGAGGGCAGGAGTTGTGTAAATCCCGAAGTGGTTACGGAGTATAGCCTGGCTGAAGGCACTGTCCTGTCGGGACTCCCTCTCCAGGTGAAAGTATGGACAGAAGACCAGGTGGCAGCCCGGCAGATGTCGGCCAAAGGCACCGACCAGAGGTTCGTGACCAAGGTCACCATCACCCTGACATTGTGTGCAGTGACTAGGCACTCCAGGGGAACCTCAGCTCAACTGTGTCCTCGTGTGACAGCTTCCCCCAGATGACTGGGGTCATATGAGACATCAAGCTGCGAAGCTTTGAGATGGCCCTGGGTGCGCTGCAGGTAGAAGGACAAGGCCCTCTTGTAGTCCAGGGTATAGAGGACAGACGATGCTCTATGGGACCATGGGAAGAAGGTAGGAAGTTACTACATCCTGATTGAGGTGGAAGTCAGACACCACCTTTGGCAGGAATTTCGGGTGAGTGCGAAGCACGACCCTGTTCTTGTAGAATCTGATGTAGGGTGGCTCTTCCACCAGGGTCTGAAGCTCACTGACTCTGCGGGCAGAGAGGCAGAGATGAGTGACACCAGGAAGTCCATCTTCCAGGAGAGATATCATAGGTGGCAGGTCACCAAGGGCTCAAAGGGTGGCTTGGTGAGCTGTGCCAGAACCACATTGAGGTCCCATTCTGCCAGAGGCGGGAGGATGGGAGGCTTAGATTAGCAGTAAGCCTCGCATGAAACAGGTAATGAGGGGCTGCATGGATAGAGGCTTGCCCTCTATCAAGTGGTGGGTCGTGTAGAGGGCACTCAGATCCACCCTGACAGAGTTTGACTTAAGTCCAGATCGTGAGAGATGACACAAGTACTGGAGCACCACAGGTACCGGGAAAGAGAAAGGGTTCACCCGTTGCTCTGTGCACCACACAGAGAACCTGCATCACTTGAAGGCATAGGGCCGTCTTGTGGAGGCTTTGCGAGAGGCCAGGAGGACTTCTTCCACCTCCCTCGGAAGGTTGAGGGGCGCTAGGGTGACCCGTTCAGCAGCCATGCCATAAGGGACAAGGAGCCCAGGTTGGGATGGAGGACCAAGCTCTCCTCCTGGGTCAAACGTCCCAGGGAGTCCCCAAAAGGGACTGGAGACTCTGTCGAGAGGCGGAGCAGCAGAGGGAACCAAAGCTGCCTTGGCCACCTTGGGACCACCAGAATGAGGGAAGCTCTGTTGCGTATCTGCTGCTATCCGGGCCGGATGCAGGTGAGGGCTGCAGAAACGTGGTAGCTGAGTGTTGGTCAGACTGGTAAAGAGGTCCAGGCTTGGAATGCCTCACAGTGAGAACAGCCGCTCTGCCACCTTGGGGTCTAGGCGCCACTCATGCGGCTGGAGGACCCTGCTCAACCTATCTGCCAGAATATTGTCCTGGTCCAGAAGTTATACCGCTCTGAGGAGCATGTCCTATTTGACTGCATATGAGCAGAGGACCACAGCCTTCTGGCACAAGTGCTAGGAACTTCTGCCTCCCTGCTTGTTCAGGTAGAACATTGTGACCCGGTTGTCCATCTGGATGAGCACTGACTGGGCTGAGGCGGTGTTGGAAGGTCTTCGGTGCAAGGAAGATAGCCCTGAGTTCCAGCAGATTGATCATCTGTTGGCTTTTCTCGGGGGACCAGAGCCCCTGGGTGCGCAGATCCTCACATTGGGCTCCCCAGCCCAGCCGGGAAGCATCTGTCATGAGCACCCTCTGGAGATTCAGGGGCTGGAAGGGCATGCCCCGTCGCAGATGTTGTGCACCATGCCAAAGGTTGAGTGATTCCACCAGCTGACGGGACACCAATATTCTGTCCTGGAGTCGGCCAGTAGCCTGGGTCCACTGTAAGTAGAAATACCACTGAGCTGCCCGCATGTGGAGGCAGGTGTTGGAGACCACATGGACCATGGAGGCCATATGGCTGGCAAAGCATGGACAGCGCCGACATGGTGCAATGGCATTGGCCATGAGGCAATCCGCCCTGTCCTGGGGCAGGAAGGTTCTGGCCTGGAGAGTGCCCAAGCGAGCCCCTATGAGCTCCAAGTTCTGTGTTGGGGTAAAGTGGGATTTTGGGTGATTTACCATGAATCCCAAGTATTGTGGAATCCGGATGGTTCAGCTCATGGCCTGCAGTGCCTCTGAGGCTGTATCCCCTCTTACTAGCAAATCGTCAAGGTAAGGGAAGCCGAAGGCCCACTGGAGATGAAGATGTGCGGCCACCACTGCTAGGTATTTGGTGAAGACCCTTGGCGTGGAGGCTAGACTGAAGGGAAGTACCCTGTACTGGTAGTGGTCACCCCTGACCACAAACCTGAAGTACTGTCTGTGACTGGGATGGATAAGGATGTGTGTATAAGCATCCTTTAAGTCCAAAGAGCATAGCCAATCTCCCTGCTGCAGGTAGGCCAGGAATTTGTTGAGGTTTCTCAGGTCCAGGATGGACCTTAGTCCTCCTGTTCTTTTTGGGACCAGGAAGTACCTGGAATAAAACCCCTTTCCTCTCAGGTGCAGAGGAATGGGATCCACAGCCCTGTCCCTGAGAAGAAGCAGTTCTTGCTCCAGCAGGGCCTGGTGTAGGGGAGACCGAGGTGTCTCCACAGGAGTGGATGCAGCTGGTCTAGGTGGAGGAGGTAGACCTCCCTTACCACCTGAAGTGCCCATGAGTCGCTGGTGATGCAGGCCCATCTGTGAGCAAAATGGAACAGCATCTGACCCCCCAGTGGGAGAGAGGCTATGCAGGGGGCGTCAAAACCCTGACCCAGGTTGGGCTGGGGCCGGTGCCTGAGGTTTGGTGTCCTTGGGCTTGTGAGGGCCCTGGCCTGCCTCCTTAGGCTGGTGACTCTGCTGAGTAGTCTGGGTTGCTGGATAAGGAAGATAGCCTTGGTAGGGCTGACCTTTCCTATGGAAAGGAGGATTCTTCCCCTGAGGTTTTTCCTCGGAACAGTTGAGGTTTTACTTGAGAGTCAATTCTGAGTCACACACTTGGTCTCGATCTTGGCCGCCTTGAACTCCATAGGCTTACCGAAAAGCTGTTCGCCGAGTCATAGGACATCAAGGAGTTTCTCCTGTACCCATTGTTTGAGGTCGGAGAGCTGGAGCTAGGCCTGGCGTTGAGTGCCGAAGCTCGCTGCAACTACCTTTGTGTAGGTCTCAAAGTCATTATAGGTGGCTCGGGACAAGTACTTAGAGTACTCGCCAACAGACCTGGTAAGTGTCTGGAAGCATCGGAGATGGTCTCCATCGAGGTCAGCCACAAAGCCCCTGAGTTCCTTCGTGAGGTCCCGGAGAAACATACCAATATAGATTTGGTATGTCTGAATGCAGCATGCCAGCATCGAGCCCAAGTAACATTTCTGCCCAAGAGCATCGAGGATTCAAGACTCCCTGCCCAAGGGCACCGACGAATGTGTCTTTGGGATCTTCTATTGGTGCATGGCTGACTCAACCACCATGGAGGTGTGAGGGAGTTGCACCTTTCGTAACCCTGGGCCGTGTTAGACCCGGTACATTGTGTCCAAATGGTGGCTAATGATGGGCACAGACACAGGGGTCTCCCACATTTGGAGGAGGAGACGGATGAAGATGGAAGGAACCAGGACTGCCAAGGTCTCCTTAGGTGGTGACTCCTACTGGAGGATATCTAACTCCTCTGTATAGGGATCCTCATCTGACTCCATCATGAGGGAGAGGGCCCGAGCCATGTCCTGAATAAACTTGAGGAACGAGGTGTCCTTGGGTGGAGACCGGCATTTGGTTGGTGGTGGAGACAGGTCCGATGGGAGGTCTCAGTGGACCCGAGACTCCGGAGACTTCTCGATATTGAACTCTGAATCTGAGTAGTCCGAGAAAGACTTGGAGCTCGGCGGCTCCATGAGCATTGCCAGCTCCACTCTTCGGAGCTTCGAGGCCAAAGCATGGCCAGAGCCAGAGGCACTCGCCTGTGAAAACCTTACCCCCAAGGAGTGGGAGTGGGGTCGAGATCCTCGCCGAGGATCTACCCTAGGCGTCTAACTCTCGGGAATCGCATCGGAAGCTTGGGGAGTCTTCGGTGCCGAGGTCCCTGTAGTCTCAGCGTGAGCACTGGCAGAACCGGGCATCGGTGCCTGCTGAGATGCGATGAATGCAGAAATGCTGCGTTCGAGGGCCAACATGTGGGCTTCCAACTTTAAGGCAGCCATGGACATTGAGGCCGGGGACACTGGGTCTGGTGTTGAGGAGGAGAGGGGGTCCTCAATGGGACAGACTTTTGAGGTACCTTTCAAGGCCGCTTCCGCTCCAAGTCTTCGGAAGCCCACTGAGGACTGAGGGACCACGCCCAGGATTTCCTGGGCTTGTCCTCCTCCCAGGACGAGGCTCTCGAAATCTTCTTTTTCTTCTTAAATGCCTGTTCTGGGGACCCCTGCACGGAGTGCCTGGGATGCTGCTCAGTGGCCATGGGGGCCTTCTGCAACTCCGAGGAGCCGTGTGGAGCCTTGGCACGTGGGGCTACTGGAGATACCGGAGTAGCATCTGCCTTATGGAAGAGGTCATCTTGCGTTAACCGATGGCTCTGGATGGCCTTTGCAGCCTTTTTCTTACATAAGGAGCATTCCTCTGGTTCATGGTCGGTGCCCAGATACGAGAGGCAACAGTCATGAGTGTCGGTGAGAGACATTTTTGAGCACTGATCATATTTTTTGAAACCGGTGGCCATTGGGGCAAAAAGGACCCCCGTGAGATCAAAGACTCTTGGCACGGTCAGTGGTTGGAAAAGGGCGTGAAAGCACTGGAGGAACCTAACAAACAAAAATTAAGAATAAACTAAGTTCCGAGATCCAATACTGGGACAGCAGGTCTCGCAGGTGGGAAAGGAGCCAGCGCAAGCTGGAAAAAGCATAAAGGTGTACAGAAAAATCAGCTTTTTTCCGGGGGGACTATAACACCTGAAGGGCTCCGCGGAAAAAGGGAGACTGAGCAAGACGGAACACTTGGGCAGGAAGGGGACCATGCATGTGTGGTAGCATCTCCCAAATGCTTTCTTTGAAAGCTGGGGAGATGCTTCTGCAAGGACTCCATTGGCGTCGACATTACCCATATGTGAGGACTGACTTCCTGCTTCTTTCTGGAGAATATCACATTCGCAATATGATACAAAACATTAAAACAACACATCAGGTTACAATATAACAAAACAACTAAAATCCCCAAACTCTCACAAAAAAGAAAAGACATAACCCAGACCTCCAATGAAGAATAACCTAGTGTAAAAAAGAAACCTTTCAATTTCTTTCTAAAATCTAATTGATCGGTCACTACATGGATGGTCAAAAGCAACCGATTCCACAAAAATGGGCATAGTCAAGGTAGACATCCTAACAATTGCTCTAATACCCCGCAACCCTACCATCACCCAAATAAATAACACAGTCTGCTCTTGGGAATGTAAACTACCTAAACTGCCAATGAAGTTGCACTGGCAGAAAAACATCCAATCTTAACGCTCTAAAAGCCAACATTACCACTTTAAATTTAGCAGGCCGGACTACCGGAAGTCAATGAAATTGCAACAACAAGGGAGTAATATGAAGAACTGTTGCAACAGCATAATTATATACTGCTTACAAGAGCAAAGGTTTGTTGACTTTATCCTTCCGACTGCAATGTAATTCCACAATTTACTTATCCCATGGTCCAGAATCTGGTTATAGGTGGCTTTAAAATGCCTTCTCTTGGTCCCTGATATCATACCTCTGCTGGCATAAGTCCCTACATAAGTGCTGCTACAATGCTTGAGTGAAGATTCACAATTACTTAAACCAAAAACTGCAGTATGAATGGTGCCAGCTTTTTAGGGGGAAACAGAGCAAACCATCTAATGACATATCAAATGACCTTATTCATAATTTCTAGCAAATGCAGAGCTAGACTGAAAAAAGTATTGTCTTCATCCACTGTCACAATTTCATAGCAGAAGGGAACTGATAAAGACTGCATTTGCAAGCATCAGCATGTTTTTAAAGCATGCTTGTTTGAAAATGCTCATTATATTATGGCAAGCTACAACATGGTGGCACAATGTTGACCTGGATGGTGTATATTGAACTGAGAGATAGTCACATGCTGAGATTCATGGTGTGACCCCCAGATTCTTACATGCCCTGGGGCTTGCGATTGATGTCAAACACTGAAACTCTGATGCCGACCTACCCAGAAGCCCCTGATGCAGCCACCAGTGAAACAAAGATCTTTGTTGGGAATCAAGTGAATTTGTTGAGCTGAAGACTCTGGAAGATGGACTCAAAGGAGCTACAGATAAGTGATGTTTGAAAGGAGAATTGGGAAGTTGAATATCGGCATTCTTTATAGTTGTGTATTTTGATATATGGACATACTTTTCAATGACTTTGATTTTAATATATAGGCAAGCATAAATACAACAATTTTGCATATGAGCATGTTGTATAAGTACCTGAAGCCATAAAAAATGTGTAAGGAGTTTTTTCTGACCTGTGATGGCTAAATGATTACTGCATCCCCTAATAGCCAGGGAGCTGTCCCTAGCATTATAGAGGGAAAGTAAATTGCACTGAGGTCTTTTTCTCCTTATTCCAGATGGTTGGCATGCAACAGGTACAATTTCTTGAGCTTCTTGTTCATTTTACTTTACTTGAATATATCTAGGGAACTCTGTATAGGCAATATCTCTTTGTTTATTTGAATCTTAGGATACCATGTTTGGTTGGCATTTTAAGCTACAACATTACCCATAACTACTAAATAATGGTATCTAGGCTTGGGGGGGTCAAGCCATCATGATTTCCTTGACAAAGCTAAGGGATGACCTATGTTCTTTTACGGCAATATACAGCAATATTTATAGAAGGAGCATGAAAAGTGGGTGATTACATTCAATCTTCTGACTCCAGATGCGTGCTATCATTTATGCATGGCATTCTTGACTATAAGTCAAGCAGAGAATGAGTAAGGGCTTCTTATCATACAGTTACTTGCCTAATGCAGGCGATGAAGGGTGGTCTGCAAGTATACAGGCTCCTGCCAGCAGTGGTATCTATGATGGTAGAAGTCCCTTCATTAGTATATGCCTGTGATGATACATAGCTGGAAACTTGTTGGGTACATGGGTCTCCATTTTATTCAGTGGCACATTGAAAGACATGGAACCAGTTCAGGTGATGACTACTGAATGGTTTATGTAAAGGAGAAATGTGCTTTGACTGGGTACTTTTAATGCAAAGATGGGAAATGTAGTTCCAAATGTTTTGACGTATAACCCACATCTTTATCAATAGATGCTCAATGCTCTACAGCTTCCACAAGCCATTGCTGCATTATTTTTTTGCCAAAAATTATTAAATATCGCTCATGTATCAGTAAAGTGGATTTTGTTTTTATTTCTATCTTTTTCTTATATATTTTATCTAACTTGAGGTCTCAGACTCTGCGGCTCTGCTATTGGGACTGAACGTCCGTTATTCTAGCAGTTTGCCCTTTTGCATCAATGACCTCATATTGAAAAGCACATATTCAGGTGACTATGTTATGTTCAACTTTTTTGTCTTTTAACAAAGACTACTTATCTTATATATGTTGCACCCGTCAATGTGAAACAAGGACAGTTTAAGAATCCCAGTTTAAGAAACTGTCCTTGTTTCACATTGACGGGTGCAACATATATAAGATAAGTAGTCTTTGTTAAAAGACAAAAAAGTTGAACATAACATAGTCACCTGAATATGTGCTTTTCAATATGAGGTCATTGATGCAAAAGGGCAAACTGCTAGAATAACGGACGTTCAGTCCCAATAGCAGAGCCGCAGAGTCTGAGACCTCAAGTTAGATAAAATATATAAGAAAAAGACAGAAATAAAAACAAAATCCACTTTACTGATACATGAGCGATATTTAATAATTTTTGGGATAAACCAATCGTTCGGTAACCTGACCAAAAGAGATTGAGCATTATTTTTTTGGACAGCATAAAACCTTTCCATACGGGTGTCTTGCTGCTGTTTTTTTCACCATTGTATATGACAGAGCTAAGGTAAATAAGTGTTTCGGTGTGGTAATTGCTGTGTAGGTAAGTGTTCTTGCCGTCTTGTTGTTAGTTTAGACTGCCATATTTTCTGCAGTCCTCTGTCCTTTTTTGGGGGGGACCAAACATCATCGGGGTGACGTGTCTGCCCTAAAGGAACAACGAGGCATCTGCATAATTTCACGAGACTGAGAATACATTCCATGGTTTACTGCTGGGGCAGCCCAAAATGACGTATATCTAGTTCCCATAGTTCCTTTCTAAGAGTGAACAATGCCTCTCCAAAGTCTACCCTGGCTACTCCTCTTTTGAATCCCTCTACGTTGGTTGCACTAACCACATCCTCCAGAAACATATTTCACAGCTTATGTGCTGTGTAAAAAACAAAAAACAAAATCTTTCTACAATTTATCTTCAGTCTGCTGGTCACTAGTTTCATGAAGTGTCCTCTTGTTTTTGTGTTGACAGGTTAAACTACCGTTCCATATTTAACCATTCCACCTGACTCATAATTTATAAACTTCAGTCATTTCCCCTTCTCGGTCATTTTTTTTTAAAGCTGAAGAGCCCTAACCTGTTTAGCCTTTCTTCATAAGGGAAGCGTTCCATCTCTGAACCTTTTCTGGTTACACGATACCCTTTTTGAAATAGAGTGACCAGAACAGCATATACTGTAATACTCAAGGTGTAAATGCACACGGGACATACATAGAGATATGACAATATTCGCAGTTTTGTTCTCCAGCCCTTTTTTGGATAATCTTTAACATTCTACTTGCATTTTTAGCAGCTGTGTTAACACCTGAAAATGTCCCAAGATCATTTTCTCCTAACTCAGAACCCAGAAGTTTGTAACAGAAGTTGGGATTGGGATCCGCACAATACTCTGTTGATTGAACAACTTCATATAATCTTATGTCATCCACAAATTTGATCACCTTTCTCATCACCCCTCTCTCCACAACATTTATGAATATGTTAAATAGCACAGGCCCCAGTGGTACTCCGCTAGTGAACCTTTTCCTTGTGGATAATTGACCATTCAGTATTACTCTCTGTTCCCTTTCTTTTAGCCAGTTTGGAGTCCACAAAAGGACAAGGTCTCCTATCCAATGACTCTAGTTTCCTAAAGAGTCTTCATGATCACAAGGACAGGTTTTCAAACACAGCTATGGTCCCAGCATTGAATATATGGATCTAAAGTTCAGCCGCGGTGGCTAACCGT
This sequence comes from Ichthyophis bannanicus, assembly GCA_033557465.1. Taxonomy (NCBI): domain Eukaryota; kingdom Metazoa; phylum Chordata; class Amphibia; order Gymnophiona; family Ichthyophiidae; genus Ichthyophis; species Ichthyophis bannanicus. The sequence continues at coordinate 36,659,688 of CM066036.1, forward strand.
GTTAGCAATATCAGTCACTGCTGATGAATATCAGGCCCGTAGTTTCCATGTTTTTACATTTTGAAAGGTGCCTTCCAGATCTGGCTCTGTCACTCAGGCTCTTGTCCTGAAGGGACACTTCAAGAGTCACATGTACATTAATGCAGGAAGAACAGCTACTAATTATGGTGTGAGAAAAAAGAATCACAGGATTCCTGGCTCTGTCAAAATATATTTATACAGTGTTCAGCATTTCATACAAAAATAAGAGGCATAAGATGCCCTTATCCTGTGCAGTCTGTTTTTCCTCACAGCCCTGATTTCATGAGAGAGCGCAAGGCTGGGACCTTTTAAAAGTGTCCCCTGGATTTAGCAAGGCTGCTTAAAGGCTTCCTAGTCCAACTCTGCAGCCAGCCCCCTTTCTAGGTAAAATTGTCTTTAGAAGTAATAAATTCACTGCGGAAAACAGCATGTCCCAGCACAAACCTGCCAGGGAGGCTCCTAAATCAGCAAACTGTCAATGAGTCCTGTAACTCCAAAAGGTAGTAGAAAAGAAGAAACATTTTACCTCTTCTAGTATGACTTGGCTACCTTTAAATGGTACAGCACAATACTGCTCTTGAGGTTTTACTGTCCAGTAGCCCCCATGGAGCTCTCAATCCCACCCCTCGAGGGGTAGTTTTGGTGCAGGATGATTGGTCCAGAAGGAAGTCTTTGGAAACACACCCCTGTAGCCTAGAGGATGCAACACAGAGGGCAGTCCTTGGAAACTAATGGGCTGCAGGCAGGGCCGGATTTACCTTGAGTGAGGCCCTACGCCAACAAAAATTGTGGGCCCCCAGCAGGGGCGGCCCAAGGGGGGTGCGGACCTCATTTGCATAAGGGGCCTCATTTGCATAAATATTTGCATAATGTTACCATATACTAACTTTTAGTAAACGTGCCTCTTAATGAGTGTATGGATAAAGAAAGACTAAAAGATTTCTACATTACTATAATCCAGTGCCAACTGCCAGACACATTAGGAACTACTACAAACACTGCCCATAGTAAACCCGCCGTATCCTAACAGCACTACCAGGACTCACAAAGCACCATACTCTACCAATCAAAAGGCAACACTGCAAATATTAAACCAATACATTTCAGAGAACAACAATACATGACCTACTGGGGAAAGAGAACAAGTGGCAATGTCAAATAGGAATTATATAAACAGAACACCTCAGCTCAGTTACACATGCAGAACATAGACCATCACCAAACAAGTAATCACAATTTAGAAATAGGAAGACAATAATTAAACTGGGAATCCCAAAAGCCAAACTTGGAATGTACAACACTGTAGAAATAAAACTATACATTAATTTGCTCTTGTACTAAACAAAGCACAGATGTTAATGATGCACATTTACCAGAGCTGACATATTCCAATTAATAAATTCAAAATAAAGAGATATTTTTCTACCTTTTGTGCATTTTTTTCAGCTGCAATTGCTCCAGCCACTTTCTTCTGGTTTCTTCGTGTCTTCTGCTAACTCTCCATCGTCTGCTGTCCATTTGTCCTTTCTTCTCTCTTCTAGATTTTTTTCCATTCTCTCTCTACATCTGCTTTAACATACTAATCTTTCTCCTTTTGCTCTTTCCTCATTCCTATTTCATCCACTCAATTTTACCCCTCCATCCTCAATCCCCACTTACTCTCCCAATACCCAGCCAATTGTAGATTTTTTATCCCTCCCACACAAAATATTTTCCCTTCTCCATTTTACTCTTCCAGCCCCATCCCATTCTAATCCTCCCCCAACATCAGCTCCCTTCTAGTTCCAGCCTCACCCAGCATCCATTCCCTTCTAGTCCCTGCATCAGCCCATTTCCAGTCCTAGCCATCCATCAGCCCATTTCCAGTCCTAGCAACCCCCCAACCCAATACCAGTCCTAGCCCCCCCATCACCCCACTTACAGTCCTTAACCCCCCATCACCCCATTTTCAGTCCTTAACCCCCATCACCCCATTGTCAGTTTAAGCCCCCCCTATAACCCATTACCAGTCCTAACCCCCCATCAACCCACTTCCAGTCCTAACCCCATCAACCCATTTCCAGTCAGCCCCCCATAGCCCATTGCCAGTCCTACCCCCCCCATCAGCCCACAGCCCATTACCAGTCCTAACCCCATCATCCCACCTCCAGTTTTAACCCCCCAGCCCATTTCCAGTCCTAGCCCCCCATAGCCCATTACCAGACAACCCCCATCAGCCCACAGCCCATTACCAGTCTTAACCCCCCCCAAAGCCCATTACCAGTTCTAACCCCCCCCCCAACAGCCCATTACCAGTCCTAACCCCATCAGCCCACCTCCAGTCTTAACCCCCCAGCCCATTTCCAGTCCTAGCCCCCCCCATAGCCCATTACCAGACAGCCACCATCAGCCCACAGCCCATTACCAGTCTTAACCCCCCCAAAGCCCATTGCCAGTTCTAAGCCCCCCCAACAGCCCTCAGTCCATTACCAGTCCTAACCCCATCAGCCCACCTCTAGCCTTAACCCCCCCCAGCCCAGCCCAGCCCAGCCCATTTCCCGCCCCAGCCCCCCAATAGCCCATTACCAGCCCTACCCCCCCCCCAGTCCATTTCCAGCCCCAGCCCCCCCAATAGCCCATTACCAGTCCTACCCCCCCATAGCCCATTACCTGTCCTACCCCCCCCATAGCCCCTTACCATTCATAACCCCCCCCCCATAGCCCATTACCAGTCCTAACCCCCCCCCATAGCCCATTACCAGTCCTACCCCCCCCCCCGGCCTAAAGTAAAATTTAATTTAAAAAAAAAACCTGGTGGCTGCCGCCGCGGGGCCCCCTCTGCTGCCGCGGGGGCCCCGTCTACAAGCTGGTCGGGTCCGGTCCGGTCCGGTCCGGTCGGGTCGGGTCGGGTCTCTCTCCCTCCCTCGCTGCAGGCTGCAGGCTGCAGGCTGCGAGAGACGCGAAGGGAGAGCGTCTCCTCGCGTCTGTGTTAAGCCGGCAGGGGCTGATGGGAAATCCCATCAGCCCCTGCGGGCTTAACACAGACGCGAGGAGACGCTCTATCTTCGCGTCTCTCGCAGCCTGCAGCCTGCAGCCTGCAGCGAGGGAGGGAGGGAGAGAGACCCGACCGGACCCGACCCGACTCGACCCGACCAGCTTGTAGACGGGGCCCCCGCGGCAGCAGAGGGGGCCCCGCGGTGGCAGCCACCAGGTTTTTTTTTTAAATTGAGTTAAAAAAAAAAACTGGTTCTTTTTTTGTGGGCCCCTGCCGGCTGTGGGCCCTACGCCATGGCGTACATGGCGTATACGTAAATCCGGCCCTGGCTGCAGGTGGTGACAGCCAAAAAGGCTGCTACTTCAACAGGTGGGGGGAATGTTTTTTTACCTTCTGAAGGGCTGGTTTTGCCACATAGGTCTTGGGGTCTAAAGGTGGTCTGTTAGATTTTGGCTCGGGAGTGTTTTGGTGCTTAGTCCAGGGTGCTGTGCACTGGGAGGCTTTGCTGTGCACTGTGAGGGGAGGCTTCACTGTGTATGAGCTTTGAGTAGCGGGGTTTTTGTTGGGAAGGGCATATGGTCTGACAGTGCTAACTCCTTTGGCCTACTACAGGCTGTTTTTCTGTGTATGTCTTGTTCAGCATTGCATGTACCCTGGCAGTCCTAGTGCCAGCTGGTTTTCATTTCATTTCTGCTTCTTAGTGGTTTGTGTTTGGGGATATTTTATGGTTTGGGAGATTACTAAGGTAGGGGATTTGGGTGTATTTTGGATTTTGGGAGGGAGGTGGAGAATCATAAGAACATAAGATTTGCCATACTGGACCAGACCAAAGGTCCATCACGCTCAGCATCCTGTTGCCAGTAGTAGTCAATGTAGGTCACAAGTACTTAAGCCACAGAGGAGTAATGAGACATTGCGATCTCTATTTCAAATAAGTATATCAATGCAGACCCAGATGCAGAGTTTAGCAGTCTGCAAGTTTGAAATGTTACGTTGTGTTGGAATTTAGGTATTGATATTTTAATTGAATTTTCACTGATCATTATTAAGAAATTAAAATGGGCTTTTGATTGAGGCAGCTTATAATAATAGCGGCCTTATACAAGCTAGTTCATCAAAAAATTCTTTTTGAGAGCTGGTAGTTCATAATGGGATGATATCGGGTCACGTTGTGAAATTAGTATTCTCATATTGATCTATTTTATAATGAGGTCACAAGTACCTGGCAGAATCCCAGAAGGTTGACAGATATCCTAGGGATAAGCAGTGGATCTCCTCCAGTCCACTTTAATAATGGTTTATGGACTTTTCCTCCAGAAACTTGTCCAAATCTTTTTTAAACCCAGCCACACCACCAGCTTTTACTACATCCTCTGGCAACGAATTCCAGACCTTAATGCTTTAAGTGAAAAAAATATTTTCTCTGATTATTCTTAAATGTACTAATTTGTAGCTTCATTGCTTGTCCCCTAGACTTTGTAAGTTTTGAAGAAATAAATAACCGATTCAGTTTATTTATTTCACTCCACTCATTATTTTATAGACCTTTATCATATGTCTCCTCAGCCATCTCTTCTCCAAGCTGAAGATCTCTATCCTTTAAACCTTTCCTCATAGGGGTAGCCTTCCATCCCCATTATCATTTCGTTCGCCCTTCTCTGTACCTTTTCTAATTCCATGATATCTTTTTTTACATGCTGTGACCAGAACTGCATGCAGTATTCAGGGTATGGTTGCACTATGGAGCAAAACAGAAGCATTATGACATCCTTTGTTTTGTTCACCATTGCTTTCCTTTGACTTCCTAGCATTGTATTAGATTCCTTGGCGGCCGCTGCACACTGAGCAGAGGATCTGGTAGGCAACATTGTGAATGATTTCATCGACCTGAGACTTTGACAGTTCAGTATATGTCATTTGATGAAGTTAGGGGTTCTGGAGTGTTTATGGCTAAGGCTGGTATTGAAGCAGTGTTCAGGCATCTGCTAATTCACCCTGATTCTTTTCATTTGTTGGGTTTTCAGCTTGAGGGGGCATTTTATTTTGATTGTTACATGTTGTGTGGGCTGTTCTGCTGCATATGCATGTTTTGAGAGATTTTCCACCTTCTTGCACTGACTGGGTGGTGGAGCAAATTTCAGGCAGGGATTCGATTGAATATTACCTTGATGATTTTCTCTTTGTGGAACTTGCAAGAACAAAGGTATGTGCCTGTTTAATAGGGCATTCCAGATGATGGCCACAGAACCGAGAGTTCCTTTGGCAGTGGAGAAGTTTGAGGGTCCAACCATGATTCTCACCATTTTTGGGCATTAAGCCTGATTTGGTTCAAATGGAGTCTTGATTGCTTCAGGCTAAGGTAGACAGGTTGGTAAGGGCTATTCATGATGCATGTACAGCAAAGGAGCTCACCCCATGTGAGGTGTAGTCTCTTACTCTCCACAAAAGTGGTAATAGGGAAGAAGTGACAAGCTATAGGCCAGTAAGCCTTACTTCAGTGGTGGGAAAAGTAATGGAGGTACTTCTGAAAGAGCTAATAGTGGACTTCCTTGAAACTAACAGGTTGCATGATCCGAGGCAATATGGTTTTACCAAAGGACAATCTTGCCAACCAAATCTGATTGAGTTATTTGACTGGGTGACCAGAGAACTACATCAAGGGCATGCGATGGATGTGATCTACCTAGATTTCAGCAAAGCCTTTGATACGGTTCCTCATAGGAGGCTTATCAATAAACTCAACTGCTTGGAGATGGGTCCCAAGATGGTGAACTAGATCAGAAATTGGTTAACTGACAGACAACAGCGGGTGATTGTAAACGGAACTCATTTGGATGAAAGGAAGGTGATTAGTGCTGTACCCCAGGGTTTGGTCTTGAGACCGGTATTCTTCAATATATTCATAAGCGATATTGCCGAAGGCTGAATGAAAAAGTCTGTCTTTTTGCAGATGACATGAAAATTTGCAACAGAGTGAACTCCCCTGAGGGAGTGGAGAACATGAGGAAAGTTCTACAAAAGCTAGAAGAATGGTCTAATGCTCGGCAGTTAAGATTTAATGTGAAGAAGTGCAGTGTCATTCACTTGGGAAACAGAAATCCAAGGGAATTGTATGCGATAGGGGGCGAGAGATTGATGTGCACAGACCAGGAGAAAGATCTCGGTGTGATTGTTTCTGATGATCTCAAGGTAGCGAAACAGTGTGACAAGGCGGTGGCAAAAGCCAGAAGGATTCTGGGTTGCATACAGAGAGGAATTACCAGCAGAAAGGAAGAGGTACTAATGCCACTGTACAAGTTGCTGGTGAGGCCCACTTGGAATATTGTGTTCAGTTTTGGAGACCGTATCTCGCAAAGGATATAAAAAGGCTGGAAGCGGTACAGAGGAAGGAGATCAAAATGATTTGGAGCCTGCATCAGAAGACTTATGAGAAGACACTTGAAGACCTAAATATGTACACTCTGGAGGACAGGAGGGACATGGGAGATATTATCCAGACCTTTAAATACTATTAATGGACAAACAAACTCTTCCAAAGACGGGGAAGCTGTAAAACTAGAGGGCATAACATGAAGCTGCAAGGGGGTAACTAAAAGGCAATGTCAGGAAATACATTTTCACCGAAAGGGTGGTGGATGCTTGGAATGCCCTATCGATGGAAGTGGTAAGGGCAAACACAGTGACAGAATTCAAAATGGCATGGGACAGACACAGTGGATCCCTTTACAGCAACAGGATAAAATCAAAATAAGCATAACTATCTCTTATATCTGTACAAATAGTGGTGACCTACACAGAGCAGTGGGTACACCCCTAACCAAAGGCATTGGGAGAGGTGACTTGATGGAGCGGCAAGTGCACCTACTCTTGCCGCCTTGCTGGGCAGACTAGATGGACCATGCTGGTCTTTATCTGACATCATATACAATGTTACTATGTAACTGGGCACTTTAACTTTGTTTATTGGGTTATTGTGATGGGTAGGGTTTTGACTAGATGTTTGAGTCACCTGTTGACCATGATTGTGAGGTAGCATCATTTTCTATGGATTCTCTTATACATAACAGGGTTTGCATATCTGGATGATGTTTTTGTTTGACTTCAATAGGATTCAGATTTGGTAAGCTCCTTTCATGGACAATAAAGATCTGGAATTATTTTCAGATGACTCTGAGGGGCAAGATGTTGAGGTAAGCTTTTGAGGGACTTGGTGTGCTGGGGATTGGCCCCTGGATAGATTCAGAGAGGTTTGTGGAAGAATGTGGAATTCTTGAAGCTGTTCCCAGTGCCGGTAGCTTTTGTCATCTTTATCTTTATTAGCAGAGTTTGATAAAACGCCCATGCCAGGGTGTCATGGCGGTGTACAATATAAAATGGATAGAGGCTACTGAAAATAAAGTCAGAAAGGAACGCCATCAATAGACAGGACAGGGATAGACAAAGCCGAAAAAGGTAGAGAACAGAGACAGGTCCAGAGAAAGAACATGGTGACAAGGGTCAGGGAAAGGAAAGTGGCGGAGGAGCAAATGAAAATATGAGGGGAGGATATTATGAAAAGTGGGGGGCATGCTGGGGTTTGAGGCACCATCGGTGGAAGAGGGGAGATCGAAGGCCTGGCAGAAAAGATGGACAAACTCACTCGTAAGATCAATTGGTGATGCGGCCTGATAACATGACTGTGGTGGAAGGCCTGGCAGAAAAGATGGACAAACATCTCGCAAGATCAATTGGTGATGCGGCCTGATAATATGACTGTGGTGGAAGCATTCAACAGACAATCTGGACAGTGCCTGCATATGGCTAATTTATTGCTTGTCTCTATTTGAATGTCGCTTTGTGGATATTTGATGCCAGCTGGTGGAAATCTGCATCATTTTTGAAGGCCCAGGACCTTTCTGTGTATGACCCATTTTGTTTGGAAGTAGTGTTTGAGTTTATCGGGCATGCAAAATATATGGGCATATTGGGTCATGCTTTACTTTCTGCTTTGGCAAATGTGGGCTTCATTTGTAAATTACTAGGTCATGAGGACCCTACCTCTTCTTCCTCAGTGTGGAAATTGTTGCATAGTTTTGTACATTTCAGTGAGTGTGGAGCCGGAGGCAGATGTGGCTTCTCATTTTGTATGTGGGCTTGGTGGTGTTGTTTCAGGCTTTACCAGCTATTTTCACATCTAGTTATGAAGCAGCTTTGTTTCAAGTGACATTCTCCTTTGTGGCCCTGTAGGTGAGTGAGCTGGTGGCAGCAGCCAAGTCAGATTCTGGTTTCATGGACTTGTTGGGAATGATGTATGGATGCACCTGCAGATTTGATGTTAGAAGACTGATTAGTTGCGAATAGGGGTTTGGGTTGTTTTGTGACAGGCTATGGATTAGTGCACCTGCCTGATGGGTTGTGCATCATGTTTCCTTTCTTGCTTCCAGTTTGTGGATACCCTTAATTGGCATTCCAGTGAATGTTTTGTACATTTGTTTGTTCACGGCTCTTCAATTTCATGTTTTATTGCTTTATATTGCAATCAGCTGAACTATTTGTCGACCCTCTGGTGCAGGCATAGTTGCCGAAACTTGGCTAAGTCAGGCATTCAATAAAGTATTTTAACAGCAAACCATCTTGTGTGGTTGTGATCTCTATCCACGCCTTCCTTTGGCATTCTTGTTTGTGGAGGTCACTTTCCTCTTTTGTTATGTGCTGTTGGGCGGCTCAGAGTTAACATGGGGGACAACAGATGTACAACCACTCCCTGCATGGCACTCACCCATTCAGCAGCAGATACCTGTCATGATAATCTGACCATCCTTCTTCCTTCCTTTTTCTGGCTGCTGTCTGTGCTGCAATTTTATTCTGCCCTTGACTGCCTTCCCCTCATTGAGGATATCCTGCTCTGGGATGGCTAAATCAGGCCGTTTCAGTCCCTTTAATTTAAACACAGTGGCATAGTACCACTGACACTGCGGCCCCTTCATCATTTTAAGTGCTGTGATCGAGGGACATCCCATCTCTGGTGCTATTCAAAGATCACTTCCTCAGCACCTGCAGCCCCTTTAAATTATGGGCTGTGCAGGCCACAACCGTTTACTTTCCCTCTAACCTTTCTACCAGCCTCCTTTACATTTGGCAACCTCAGCTCCATTGATATGCCTGGGCTGCACTGTTCCCTCAGGTATGTGATAAAAGCTGTTCTCACTCTGGCCCCTCTCATGGCTCAGCCTCTCTAACCATGGCAGTCAAATAGGCAAGCCCTGACTCCCGATAAGTTGCAGGATTTCATATAAAGCCCTCCTCATTACCTTCAAGGCCATTAACAAAATATCTCCCTCCTCAGTCTCAACACTTCTCAATCACACCCCCAACAACAGAGCTAGGAGATCAGTAGCGGCCAATACACTAACCATTCCGAGAGAAACCACAAAATGCGCACACTCCACTAATGATAGAGCATTTGTGTACTACGCCCCCAGATGCTGGAACAACCTCCCACCCACCATCAGATCAATCAGAGACCTCATGCAATTTAGAAAAGCCTTAAAGCATCACGTGTTCCTTATACACTTCTCACAACCCAACGACGCCTCCCCTTCTCCCTCAACACAACCCAAGCCCTCAATATGAAGTAGCAATTGTTCTGTCTCATGATGCACATCATTGTAAATAGAATTCTATCACTGTAAATAGTTGGCTACATTATATGTACAGAGTTTCCCAAAGTATAAATCCTTGTTACTTTCCCTGTTGTATGTAAACTCAGGACAGTCCATTACTGTCCGAGAGTCATTTTGTTCACTGTAAACCGCACTGATAATAAAGAGCACAGTATAAAAGAACTGTTAAATAAATAAATAAATAAAATGATCTTTACAGAGCCTAAGAACAATGGCTTCTTGTAAAAAGCTGCCCAGAACATGTCCTGTAAGCATGCAGGACTCTAGCTGCACAATGCGCCTGTCAGCAAAACAGTCAGGCACCCGACTGACCAAATTTTTGGGGAGGGGGGGGCTGAGCCAAATGTAGAGGAACCTGTGTTTCTCCATGCCACCCCGTGGCTACATCATTGGCGTATGCAGATGGTACACCCTTAACTAGATTTCAGCTTGCACCAGTGATGAAGCAGTGTTTAGCACGTGCAGGGTTTGATCCCCATCAATTTGGTATGCATTCCTTTCATATTGGCGCAGCTTCTTGGATGGCATTGCATGGGGGTTCCCAGGTCTTGATGCAGTATTTGGGGCACTGGCATTTGAACAAATACATGTCATGTACGTTGAGTGTGCTGTCATAGTTCTTGACTGTTTTAGTTTCTTTTCCAGTACTTCTTCCTGCTGAAGTCTACGGGAGGCTTTGTGGGCATTCCTATATCTTCTGGACAAAGAAGAGAGCAGTGGAGACCCAAATAGGCTTTAGCCTCATTGGGAGTGAGGCTTCATAGGCTGGAGATTCATGGCATGCTTTGGGACCAGCTTCTACCAACACTATTGCAAGCCCAATGTTTCTCTTCTCTTTGGTTCATCTATGTTCATTTGGGGGATAATGATATTTGTGTCATAAAAGGGGTGAAGTTAAAAAAAACAAATGATGGAGTAGGACACTGAGACTGATGGTCCGAAGCCGGCTCCTGTACCTGCATTCTAATGGGGAGAGAGAGGAAACAACACTCACAGAAACCCTCTGGGACTTCTTCTCCGGCGGATCAGCTGGTGCAGTTATCTAATGCCGGCTTCTGTACCTCCTCGGGCAGCATGGCTTCGAGAGAACTGCCGTTATCGCAGGCGGATCTGAGCATAGAATGGGTCTCCTTGAGCCCCGTACAAGCGTCCCCAGCTCAACCCGGATGCCTCTTCGCGGTAGGGCAGCTTAGTGGTGTACCTCCAGGTCAGGAGGCAGCAGCAGCTGCGGAGGGTTCCCCCGCGAAGGATCAGTCAGCAAGTTGTGCAGTCGGAGGTCGAGTTGGAGTGTCTCTCTTCGGCAGCACTACTGGGGTGGAGCATGGTGCTAGTAGCTCCCCCAGTACTTTGGCATCTTGGCTTCCTGGGAGTGTGGTGAAACCAACGCTTGTTACACTTGATAGCTTATGGGAAGCTATCGCTGCCCTTCAGCAGTCCCTTCTACCTTTTGTGGGAATTGTTTCACAGGAACTCTTTGAGACAAATGTCCAGTGTTCTTCAACGGTTACAGAGGTGGCAAGTCAAGCCACAAGAATTTCTCAAGTGGAAGCTAAGGTGGAGTCCCTCGGTGCTGTTAATTCAAAGGACTGGTCGATTCAGGCAAGAAAAATAGAATACCTAGATAATCAGTTAAGGAGGAATAATTTGAGATTCCTGAATTTTCCTCGGTCTCCTTTGATGGCACCTTTGGACTTGGTCCATAAGTACTTTGTTGATGTCTTGCAGATGCCCGCTGACTCTTTGCCACCGGTGGTAAGGGCTCAATATGTGACTATTTCTATATTGGAAGCTGTTGGACAGCAGGGTTCTGCTGTGTAACCTGTTCCTCCTCAAATGGATCTTTCTGAATTTCTTGAGAGCTCTTTAGAGGTGGTGACAAGTCGGGCTACTTTGGTGGTTAATTTTGCCTTTAAATCAAACAGGAACACTGTACTAAAACTATATTTCTCAAAAATTTCTTTATCTCAATTTATGGGTTCAAAAATACAAATTTTTCCTGACCTTGCTAGAGATACCTAGAAAAGGAGAAGATATTTTTTGGCTTTACGCCAGAGAACACTTTCCCTGGGAGCACAATTTAAATTAAGATATCCGTGTAAACGTGTGGTTGAGACATGAGCTCCTGTTTTGCCCTCTTACTGGACTGCCCCGTCGTCTGTTGGAAATCTAGTCTGGCTGGTTTTAAGGCAGTCATATTCAGTATATTCTTTTCTCCACTAGGTTAATTTAATGGCCCCCGGAGCCTTTATACTACTCAGGATTCTGCAATGCTGGGAGGGAGCAAACAATCTATGCGGCCATCTTCTACCTCGGCAGACTCCGCCCCCGTAAACGTGTGGTTAATTATCAGGCTAAACAATATTTGTTTTGTGAGTCCCAACAATTATTACAATTTATATGAAGTACGGAAGATGGGGGGGGGGGGCGGGGGTGAGTCTCATATCGGCTGCCATGTAATAATATCTTTGCTCCTGTGATTAATTTGTTATAGTATGGTAAGTTTACCTAAGTATGATTTCTTTTTTCTTGGATCTTATTGTGGTCTTTTCCAGGTTGATGGTTTTTCTTCATTATTTTTCTATCGAGATGATAATTGTATTTCTCTTTTTCATTCCAATTCTTATTCAGAATTGTTTTCTGGAGTTTTTGCAAAATTCAATAAAATATAAATTAAAAAAACAAAAACAAATGAAGAGGGATTTGTTCATGGTGCACTGTTGTTTTCTAGCTGTTCAAATTACCTGGTCTCAGATTATTCCTAGGTGTATTTGTCAGGATGCAAAGAGGATTAAAGTTATTGAGAAATTGCACAGAAGGATGAATGCTGGCGTTTGTGGGTTGTTGGGTGCGATTATGTTGACACATGAGTTGACGACTTCTGAATGTCATGGTTTATACTGTTCATATGGGTGCATCTCTTGGAGATTGGTCAGGATATATTTTTGAGTTCAATTTAAGATATTTTGAAGGTGTGTGTGGGCAATGATCGGTTTGGGGATGGGAAAGCGGTGACAAGCTGGAGGCCATCACCACCAGTGGTGGAAATGGATTACAGATATCTCCCAAAATTGGCCTTCAAGGTGGTGGCTTCAACAATTTTACTGAAGGATGGGGCCCACATGTGTCAGCACCGTAGGTATCTGGGAGTGCAGGGTGGGATATAGTCTGGCATTACAACAGTCTATGTGTATTGGGGAAGGCTGTCCACAGGGTACCTTGGGTACATTTTTTGTGTGATTTATGTTCTTGTTGCTATGTCGCAGCCACATGTTTTGTGTTGTGAGGTTTCTGGAGGAATTCCATTTCAGGGTTATTTGGTGGTGGTGGTGGGAGGAATGAAATGCAAATGCCTTTGTTAGAGTCCAATACCTTCAATTCAGGAAAAACTAAAAAAGGTCTCATTACTGTAAATCAGGACTGGGCTACCTTCATCTTTGCAGCACAACACTGCCATTGAAGCATTTTTTTCAACAAGTTGTCTTTGGGTTCTATCAGTGTTACATGCATACACCCAAACAGAAAGGGAATATTACCCCCTTTAAATGTCTTTGGTATATTAGCCATGTTCTTTATAAAAAAGGAGAAACACTTAACTGGAATCGATAATCCTAGATGTATCCCATGTCTACAGCTACTGTGTTGTCTGTCTTGACTAGATTGTAAGCTCTGATGAGCAGGGACCATCTTTTACATTTGTCTGTGCAGCGCTGTGTATGTCTTATAGCGCTATACAAATGCTCAGTAGTAGTAGTAGTAGTAGTAGTAGTAATCATGGCTTTAATACTGAAGGTTTGCTCAGATCTCTTCAACTCCCTCCAAAACAGCTCTGACTAAATTTAGAGAAGATAGGGAGGCCCTCCCACTGGAACGCCACAGTAAACTCTTGTTGCTGACCCCCAGGCCACTGTGCCTCCTTATTCCCATCTGTCCTTATGGAATGCCTTCTCGATGGAAGTGGTGGGAGCAAATACAATGACAGAATTCAAAATGTCATGGGACAGACACAGTGGATCCCTTTATAGCAACAGGATAAAATCAAAATATACATAACTATCTCTTATATCTCAACAAATAGGGGTGACCTGCATGGTGCGGTGGGTATACCCCTAAAGAAAGGCACGGGGAGTGGTGACCAGCACAGAGTGGCAGGTGCACCTCTCTTACCGCCTTGCTGGGCAGACTAGGTGGACCATACTGGTCTTTATCTGCCGTCATATACTATGTTACTATGAAAAACCTGAGCACCATTCATTTCCTATTACTAAGGAAATGTTTCTATGGGAGCATATTATCATGTTATATGCTCCCATAGGAATTCACTAGCTCCATCCTCATGCCCTGCTTCTGAATAACATGCTGAATCATGCCCCTTTCCTGATTGGACAGAGGTTGCTCTTGACCCTAGGGTCCATCCCCTGATTCAAGCCTAATGGCCCTGAAGGGTTCTTCTCAAAATTCCCTTTCTCCTGGGAAAGTTGCACTGTCTGCAACTGGGTGGAACCCTTCCTTGAGGTTTGCCTGTCTGCCTGCTGTCTATCATTCTTGCCACAATACGTAGAAATAAAAGTCAACACATGAATTCACACTTAAGATTCTAGAACATCCTCTTTCTTAACTCAGTTTGTACAAATCTCATGACTCTCAAAGGTCAGTGACAAATCTATTATGCTGAATCAGAAGTTCTCTACTCACTCCTTGGAACACACCCAACCAGTTTAGTTTTCAGGATATCCACAATGAATATGCTTGAGATATGTCTGCATACAATGGAGTACTGTATATGCATGTATATTCATTATGGACACCCAAAAAGTCATATTAGATGGATGCACCACAAAGACTGGGTTGAGAATCACGGATCTAAATCAATAAAATTGTATCATCTGAGACTTTTTGTTGTTGTTGTCTTTCTTCTTCAGGGATGTGCAGTGAGAAAAAGACTTTATGACTTTGAAAACTGCTTTCATTGATCTGTGAATGCCAGTTTTACCGCACTTTGTTTTTCTTTGAACCCAATTAATTTACTTGAATTTATAAGAACTACGAAGTCAACTTACTTTACAGGAATGTTTCTGGGTATGGGTTTTTCGGCAGCCTGTAAAAAGGAAAAAACCCACATCAGTTAAATAATATTATCTGGCATCTTTTTGTGATTTATTGGTGCATACTTTTATTTTAAAGTGACTCACAACACGTTACAAAGTATAGCAAATATCTGTGCTTTGGAGAACATCGTTTCAATCTTGGTATACCTTATCTGGTTCTCAGAGAAGTCATTTTGTTAGTCTGGAGGAACAAAAATGACAGAGGCATTGACATCTGACAAAGTGGATTCTTGTCCTTGAAAGTTCGTGCCTCAATAAATTGGCTAGTCTATAAGGTACTTCTTGCCTCTGCCATTTTTGCTTATCTGGTTTTGTGTTTTTTTCAGACGAGGTAATGCATTCAGAGAACTAATAATTCAACCCCCCTATTGTACAGAGATAAAATGAAAATATGCATATATTAAAAGTATAACATTATTTGTTTTGAATGGCTGTTGTGAATGTATATGATGACTACTTTTGTCTTTTGCCTCTTGTACTCTTCTTCCACTGGGGCTCTTAGAATAGTTGCATAGCTTTGTTGAAAGAACATCTTGCCATAGAATTTTACTCTTTTCCATCAAACAGCCAGGTTTGCTAAAATATCTGTTGAAATGATACTTTATTTGTTAAAAGTCTACAAGCTTTTAATCAAAACCTCAAGAGAGTACTCAGAAAGGATCCCTCGATCAGCACCTCTTAATTAGTGTTTCAAAAAATCTGCATGCTAAAATTACCCTAAGCCTCCAAAGAATTTTCCAAGCTCATTATGACCCATGTAAACTGATTCCTGTCCCAGCACTTATGTCCTGGATCTTATTACAGCACAGCAGTTCAGGCCATTTCTCCAACTTTTATCTTTTGGAGGAAAGTCTGGATTTAACTGGCTTCCCTTAAAAGTAGTAACATAGGAGCTATTTTACTATAGTGCAATAAAGGTTTGCACTTATCATGCTTTAGATAAAGAAAATTAATGTGTGGTTAAGTGCAAAGCCTGTTCCCATACAATCACTGCAGAGAAAAGTTCTTTATTATGCTGTAAAAGGCTAATTTTAGATAGATCGGAATTGAGATGTTGAAGTCAGGATACAGAATTCCACCGGTATTTGCCAGAGGTGTAACCTTTTGCCAAATACGAAACAGGATGTGCAGGCGTGCATGTGCATTTGCTGAACATGAGAGACAGAGGAACCACTTGACAAATTTACACTTGGGAAAAATCAATAGAGAAACTCGGCATCGTACATGTGCCAGAATTTACATCTATAAGGTGGTATTTTGCAAACCTATACTTACAAATAGTGCTAATTAAATACAGAGACCATAATCTTCATTTATTTTCAATTTGGAGGAAAAAATAAACAACAGAGGATTAAGGAAGATAACTTCCTTAATCCCTCCTGTAAAGAGCTGGCGGAAACAAGCACTTTTTAAAAACCTATCCGTGCCAGGGAACAGCTGCAAATCCCGACATGGAGATTTTTGGCCACGCACATGCATTCGCTTTATGAAATGGGGAATACATGTCTAGATTTTACACCCACCCAAACCATGCCCCTAGGATACTCCCTTGCAATATCTACATGGATTATGGGCCTCTCTTTTTGCATGTTCATCCAAATGTAAACCCGGCCCTTCATAAAACTGACATTTACACAATGTGATCGAAAAGTCTCTCCGCAGTGAGCACTGTATGTTAAACCCCTCAGCAGTGAGCTCTCGGTGTGAACTCACATAACTTATATGGAGAAGAACAAACAGCAGCTAACGTTAAGCTAGGTCCCACACGGGACTTTTTTCCCCTTTTACCTGTTAACATCGCTGAACCTGCGAAAACAGAGGACAGCTGAGACCGACCGATCGCGCCCAAATGCCTTCAGCTTTAGAGTCTGTTTTGCCACTTCACTGCTGACCCAGCGCTGCTCTCTGAATATTTCGGGCATCGTGGGTTCCAGGACAAAGAGGTACCAGTATTGCACTGTACATGGATACTGTTTCCATGGGGAAGCTGTGAACAAGGTTTCTGAAATAGCCCCGCAAAGTGTATTGAGTCTTATGGATGCAACTCCGTGTGCAATAGTGGCAACGTGCAGTCAGTTTTCATGCACTAGCTTCATCGCATAGTCCATAGCCATTTCCTATCCAATAATCCACCCAATTACTGCCCTATACATGCTATGCAGTTAGTGTGTGAACTAGTGCATGCTGACTGCCGTGTAAGCATGGTAATAGTTATTATGCCCATGCTCTAACAGAGCGAGGTAAATCACATATTAACTGCTTAACACGCTTAGGAAAGGGGCCTCTGACAGATGATGGTTGAAAAAGAGTGGTAAGTGATTCCAGTCTAGTCACTTATTCCTGTCCACATACTCAAGGATGCATCTCAGCTGCTAGACATAGATCATAACCACTTGCATGTCTCTCCACTTGCCCAAATATCTGGCTTCCTAAGGCTCTGTGGTCTTTCTGGGTGATTTCTTGCCACCATCAATCTGACATACTGCCCAAGTTGGTGTCAGGGGAATTGCACCCAGCCATCCCCATGGCTAGCAATATCTGGGTGCACTTTATGTAGCAGAGTTGCTTCCAAGGCATCTTGAATGGTTCTCCACATTGTGCTTTTGGAAGCAGTTTGTAGTTACCCACTTCCTTAGCACACAGCCTCTAAATTCTATTTCCATTCCCTTTAGTTAGTTTTCTGCAAAAGGACACTCCCAGAAAGTTGAAGGATAGTCCCTTGGCAGGGGCTACTTGCTTGCATGAATGCCATTATGAGCAGGTCACCAGTGCACAGCAATAAAATAACACCAGGCTAGATTTACTAAAAGGCGCTACTGCGTTAGCCAGCACTAATATGCATTACCACATTTCTGACTGGGCGTATGAACGGTGGAAGCCCACATCATAGAGGAGCCTGCATTCCTGTTTCACCTGTCCATAGTCTATAGTAAATTCTGTGGACTGGGACTAGAGAAGGTTTAGCTAAATCAGCGCCCAATATAAAATCCACCGTCACAGAATGGAAATTCGAAATAAGGAAAAGCTGTCCCACGGCTGAACATATCACAAAGAATAAAACTACTTTTCCTCCTGTAGATTTTAAAATACCCATCTTCCACTTTGCAAGAGACATATGTGGACGCTTTATTTTCATAATAGCTGTGTCAAATTAGGAATAGATCACTTGGAATGATTGCTTCCAGGATGGCACTATGACCACATCCACGTTATATTATAGTCCAGCTCAGCAATAACAAGAAGAACTGCAAGAAACACGATTTTTATTAGTCAACAACAATGAAAAGGCAAGTGATGACCAAATGGTCAGATCAATTTCCTCCTGTGAAACCTTTGAAAAAAATCACACCAACTCATCGAAATGAGTAAATCTCCGAGCCTCTCAGCCTGCCTGGCTTCAGACATGGAGCCTGGTTCCAGTATATCGCTGAGCCCATTGATCTGTGTACAGTGCATTTATCATTCATGAAAAGAGCTGGTGATCTTCACAGTATATTAGAAGAAACAACTCAGATCATCTGTCAACGGTCCTCTTATTTCTCTTTCCTTCTCCACAGGGATTTCATCTCCTTCGATTCTTCTTGAATTAAAATGTTGCTAAGCAACACAGCTGGGGGCACGGATGGCAGAATGGCTACAGTCTATCAAACTGTTTAAGCAGCTGGAGGTTTTAGCGGTGATTTAAAAAAAAAAATACAAAACCTAAAATCCCATGCAATGGTACAATTCTATAAACTGGAAATGCCTCTCTCAGAAATCCATGGCTTTTGGAACAAGGAAAGGCAAAAAAAATTGCTATTCCTGTATGCAATCAACTGTAAAGAGAACTACGGGAGATATCCACAGTCCTCCTTAAAAGACAAACGCATAAAGAACTTTAATGGCCGTAGAGTTGGGGAATCTAGGGAAATGGATGGGGCTCACGTAAAATCTTATAATCCCAGGCCTAGAATAAGGAAGAGAGACTCAATCCACAAGAAGGAGGGCCCCATGAATATGCACTGATTGTGTATGTACAAAGTACTCAGTTTTAATCCTGTCTTCAGCCTGTAAAATAAGCCAGGCTCATCCTTTGTTGGTGTAAATATATACTTTTTGTTTAGTTCTGAGCCTGGGCTTGGCTGACCTTATTTGTAGAGGAGACTGGACATCCAAATGGCTGATGAAATTGAATGTGGACAAGTGCAACGTTATGTACTTAGGGAAGAACAGCCCAAACTATGGTTACACGATGCAAGGTAGCACATTAGGAACCACCACCCAGGAAAAGGATTTAGGCGTCATCGTGGACAATATGTTGAAACCCTCTGCCCAGTGTGCAGCCGTGGCCAAGAGAGCAAATAGAATGCTAGGAATCATAAGGAAAGGAATGGAGAATAAAACCAAAGATATTATAATGCCTCTGTATCGTTCCACGGTGCAACCACACCTTGAATATTGTGCGCAGTTCTGGTCACTATATCTTAAAAAAGGTATAGCAGAATTAGAAAAGGTACAGAGAAGAGCCACCAAAATGGTAAAGGGGATGGAAGGATACCCCTATGAGGAAAGGCTTAAAAGGTTAGGGCTTTTCACTTAGAAAAAAAGACAGCTGAGGGGAGATATGGTAGAGGTCTGTAAATTAATGACGGGAGTGGAATGGGTAAACGTAGATCGGTTGTTTACACCATCAAAAAGTAGAAAGACTAGAGGACACACAATGAAACTATAATGTAACCCATTTAAGACTAATAAGAAATGCGTAATCAAACTGGAATTTGTTATCAGAGGATGTGATAAAAGCTGTTAGTGTAGCTGGGTTTAAAAATTGTTTGGACAAGTTCCTGAGGAAAAGTCCATAAACCATAATTAAGGAGGACCAGGGAAATCCACGGCTTACCTCAGGATAAGCATCGTGGAATCTGTGTATCTTTTTGGGAACCTGACAGGTACTTGTGTGACCTGGATTTTTTACTTGGATTGGGCTTGATGGACCCGGTCTGACCCAGTTTGGCATTTCTTATGTTCTGATGTCTAAAAGCCTCACCACAGGCTCACATGCCCAGTGGTTCACACATGCTACCACATCCATATTTTCCAATGCTACGAAAGGAAAGCAATATGGGAAGAATTTCAGTAAGGTTAAATACTTAAAGCACCATTTTGTAAAAGCTGTTGAGTTAGGAAATGAGATATCCAGGTCAGAACATTCACAATTCATCCAGCATTTTACAAAAGGCTCTATTAAACACAAAAAGCCATCCATCCAGGATCCTGGTCACATGGCATTTCCCAAAAGTACAAAACAATCAAACAAAAAATCCATGAAAAATCTCCTACAAAGCCTCTCACAAGCAAAATAGCTTAAATATAAGGAGAAAAAGACCCCAGTGTCAACACCTCTACTGAGTCTGGGACAATGCGCTACAGAGGGGAAATGCTTATATCAACACCGTTGGTCAGAAAAACTCCTTATAACTTTATCTATAAATATCAGTCTTCATTCTACAATATGTTTATCTTTTCTTCCTACTTCTTTCCTTTTTCATTGCTTAAAAGGTGTACGCAAACACTGAAACAGTTCATCATATTTAAAATACACTGAAATGGTTCAACATAATCACTTCAAAATTTAGCAATGCTCAAACTACTTATCTTGCGGGTGGCCTTCAATTAATCTCTCATACAAGCCAAAGTCCGATAAAGATCCTTGATTCGCAGTAGCTGCATTGGGGGCTTCCGATATTTTGAACTCCTTTTGTTTAAGCGATTTGTTCACAGGAGCCTTTGTAGGAGATTTTTTAGGAATTTTTTGGGGCATGTTTACTAAAGAATGCTATTTGCGCCGCGTCCCTTTATTGCGCTGTAAGGTACTCACGCGGTAAGGTACCTTACTGCGCGATAAAGGGACGTGGCGCAAATAGCGTTCTTTAGTAAACATGCCCCTTTGTTTGATTGTTTTGCATAGTACCGTATTTTTTTTTAGCCAGATTCTATTCTAAACAATGGCTTTTCTCAGATCCATCTTGATAATGATTTATGGCTTTTTCCTCTAAGAATTTGTCCAACCCTTTTTTTAAAGCCAGCTATGCTGCTTTCTCCTCATCCACTGTCAATGAGTCCCAAAACATAATTATGCACTGAGAGAAGAAAATATTTTCCCCTATTCATTTTAAATGTACTACTTTGTACCTGAAGGTGTGTCCCCTAATTTTTGTACTTTTCACGTTTACCTGTTCCACACCACTTAATATTTTATAGGCCTTTGTCAAATCTCCCCTCAGCCATCTCCAGGCTGAAGAGCTCTAACAACTTTATCCTTTCTTCATAGGAGAGCCATTGCTTCCTCTTTATCATTTTGGTTGCCCTTCTCTGTTTCCTTTCTAATTCTGCTATATCTTTTTTTGAGGATTTGTGCTAGTATTTTCTAAAGATACATAAGTGTCTATTGTCTCTATAAAATAGGCCAAAATTTGGCACATTCCTGCCTAATTAACCTAGGTGACTAAACTCACTGTGCAGAAGAAAGGCCTGGCAATCTCCTTCTGGTCGCACCTTGCCAAGAAATTTCAGGGGTAGGTTGCCAAGAGTCAGCATTGACTCGACGACACACATTGCATTTTGTCTGTTATACAATTACCTTCCCTCTCTTCCAAGGCTAAACTTTAAAAAGGGGGGGGGGGGGCTTAAGGATATAAATGCCCTCCATTGTTCATGATAAGCCCTGGTTGAAATAAGCATTTTCAGGAGAGTTATGCTTGCTTCAGAGTAGAAATCTTTCTGATGACATTATATTCCCATTAGAAAATTGTAAAAATATGTCTAACACAGCCTTGTTTAGTTCGCTGCATCACAAACATCTACACATGTAAATAGAAATAACAGTTTGCCCAGGTATCCAATCTACATGTGGAAATCCCACTATTTACACATGTACATGTTTCTAAAATTATCATCTTATTCTGTTACAGTTCTATGACAAACATTCCATTAAATGGTATACCCTTATAGGAGGAATATAACTATTTTAAGCTGTGGGAGGTTCTGCGACAAGTCCTGAAGCAGCCCGAGAAGAACGGCGGGCGAAACTCGAGTCAACATTTATGGCCCCCAGCACTAACCCTTGGAATACTCAATACAATGGATTGTCGAGCTGAAAGTTAAGTGTTTTCAGTTTAATTTTAGTGCATTAAAAAATTGTAAAACATTAGCTGGAGCCAATGAATAAAAATCTGGGGAGTGCAGGGTAGAGAAACGCCGTCTGTGAGCCATGCTATCCTCTCGACAGAGGCCCCTTCAACCTCTTGAGAGTATTCTATTGGGATATGCACCTTAAGTTCATGCAAAACATTTTGGTGCTACACTTTTGATACATAGTTTACCTCGTCTCCTAAGGGGAATCTTTGTAACATGGTAGCTCTCATAGTATAGATACTGATTGTGTGAGAACCATATGTCTGGCTTAGATGTTTCAAACTGCACTTGGACTTCTAAGAATCTCCTCCACATGGAAAATCTTTTTGGTTTGTTTTTGGACATTTTGACCAAACTGAACATTTCTGTAGTTTGTTTCACACTTTTTTTGCAGTCCATAGTAATTGACTATGGGCCTGATCCATGAAGATCTTATGCAGCGTGTCCTCAGCCTATGCTGCTGTACGTGCTGCAGGGAACAGGGTATGAAGAGTTGATCGAGCATGGGCGGGACTCACTCCAGGACATACAAGGCCAATTCTAGTGATGCCCCTGTACGTCTGGGGATCACTGTGGGACACCCTGCTTATTCCACCTCCGAGGTGGAATAAGAGCAGGGCACCCCTGTGATCCTGGCCGGCAGCCCCCCCCCCCCCCCCGGAGCAACGGGACACTCACAGTGAATCTCCGCTGCCCTGTCAGGGCCCCAATGGCGCCTATCAGGGTCAGGCAGCAGGGAATGAGGGGGGTCACAAAGGTTGTGTCATGGGGAGGACATCCCTGTGGTGGTGCAGGGGCATGCCGGGCTGTTCCAGAGCCGAATCTTGCACCCCTGGGGCCGTCTTGCTCCTGTGGTACAGAATTGGGTTCTAACCAGCCCATCCTGCTGGGGACACCCAGACAGCCCGGACGTGCCCCTTCGGGGACCAGGCTCCATGTGCATTAATTTGTAGGTTTATGCCGTTTAAATTAATTTTGCATGCCCCTTTTCACATTTAAAATGAAATGAACTGAATGTGTGCAAGTTGAGTGGTTCATACTCAAGGATTAAAACTCACATGAAAAGATTTATCAGTGGTCAAAATGGCAAACAAGTTTGTTTCACTTTGTGCTAAAATTCAGAAAAGATGTCCAGAAATTAACGAGGACATTTGACAAAAAAACCCTCCCATTTGTATTATATTGGTAAAACTGTTGAGTTTTGACATTTACTGTTTTTAGCGTACCAATTTCCTCATGAAGGTTCATGTTGAACAGATTCATGCACATGGAAATTGTACAGAATATTTGCAAAGGCAAAAGGTTTGTGCTTACATGAGCCTTGCATAGAAGCAGTATATTCTAAAAACAGACAAGAACAGGAACAAATAGAGGCGCCCACTTGAATAATTAGGAACAATGGTGTCATATAATAGAAAAAAAAATATTATAGAGTAAATTGAGAAAGAAAAAATTTAAACATCACTGAATTTTAAGTCTTTGAGATGCTATATTTCCTATTTTTCCCATATATTCTCTGAACAAGCCTCTTGCCTGTCCTGTCAGCCTTTTTTTATCTGGTCCAGTGGAGTTTCATTCTCAGTGTGTCACTGTGATGCTAGCAGGAGTTTCTGCTGTTTGTGCCTTTCTCACAGGGATTCCCCTTCCCAGTTTTAGACCGCCAGCACCCTCTTCTTTCTCCATAACCCTCCTTGGCCCCTCTTCATTATAATGACAGTTCTGGGTCAGGGTCACAGAACGCACCTCCTGATATACACTCACCCTGAATCTTGGCCCAAGGCATGTCTGATATCTAATCATGAATAGTATTTTCATTTTATTTCATTTTCCGTTTTCTGTCTCACCTTTTTACTAAAACATGGACTCAAAGCGATATACGGGAACAATTAATACTGAAGTATTGTATGGTTTTAGTTGGGGTTTTATGTTTGTAATTAATGTTTTTAATGACACTATGGGGTATGTTTACTAAGCAGTCTTAATGTGCGCCCGACGTTAGTGTGCAGGATGCCATAAAAGGAGTGGGCGTGTCGGTCTTAACGTAGCAGTTCTGGTTACCATGAGATAAGGTACCTTTTCGTGCGATAGAGGGAGCCGTGGCACATCAATGCGCGTTAGCCTTAAGTAGGCATGGTGACCTACAAACACAGCAAGAGAGGTGTAGCACAATGGTTAATGCAATGACTGCTGAACCAAGGTTCATGAGTTCAATTCCTCAGTGGGGTTAATGAGTAAGGCTGTCTGAGACATAACTCTTTACTCTAAAGCAGTGCTGCAGGAGGAATCTTCCTTTTTACATTAAACCAGTGCTGTAGGAGGACTGTTCCTTCTGTACTTTAAACCAGTGCTGCAGGAGGAATGTTCCTTTGTACTTTAAATCAGTGCTGCCAGCAAAAACACCCTCACAGTGCTGTAATCCTCATGTGCAGTGCAGCATGGGTACGAGTGGATTAACCCTATCCTGGTAACCACAGCAGTCCGTGTGGTGACCTGCAGTCCCTCTGTAGCCAGGCAGGGGTTTGTTTGCAGCTATAGAGCTGTAGCCCACTGGTTACTTCACTGCCTGTGGAACCAGAGGTTGTGGGTATGAGTCCACAGTGGGGATATTTATTAGGGCTGCTGGGGCAGTTCTGTTTTTTAATTTAAATCAATACTGACAGCAAACAAACCCTCACAGTGCTGTAATCTTCAGGTGCCCCATAAGGCACCTTATAAGGCACCTGAGGATTACAGCACTGTGAGGGTGTTTTTGCTGGCAGTCCTGATTTAAATTAAAATTAAATTACTGCTGATCACGTTTTGTTACTGGGTTCCAAACTCCTGCCTCTCCAGGTGGCTTTGGATAATGGAGCCTGTGCGTGCGGGTGTTTCTGCCCCGTCGGCCTCTGCTCTAGGGCAGAGGTTCCCAACTCCAGTCCTGGTGGGCCAAACACTGTTCAGGTTTTCATGCTGTCCCTACTGAATATGCATGAGATACATCTGCATACCATGGGGGCGGCGCAGGGAAATGCAGCACAGGCATCTTTATTAGAGAAAGCATGGAACCTGAATGGTGTTGTGCTCTCCAGGACTGCATTTGGGAGACTCTGCTCTAGGTAATGCGCATGTTTATGGTGTTTGTGCTCTGTAGGGTAAAATATAGGCGTTTGAGGCATGTCTATGTTCTTTGCAATAAAGGTTCTGTCTTTACTACCACGGTTTAGTAGTGGGTAAAATATGGGGACTGGGCTGGCAGGAGTCACAGCTGGGACTTGAACCTGTGACCTTCTGCTTCTGAACACACTGGCTGTGTGCACTGCACCACCGTGTTGCCACAGACATGGTGCATTCCCTGGGGATTTCATGACTGTTCGTCAGACAGGGCCTGTCTGTTGCAGTGCACGGCACCCACCAACACAGGGCTAGGCCATGGTCTGCTGTGGGTAGCTGCCACTGCCCCCTCCACCACCAGTACCCCTCTGCCACCATGCTGACATGCCCTTCTGCTGGTGGTGCTAGTGGTGCACCATCTCAGGCCATCCAGTGTGTGGGTAGGCGGCTGCCTATGGTGTAGGTTCTGGGGTAGGGGTGCCTGCATAGCTGTCCACGCATCCCCCCAGCACCGCCGGCCAATGTTCTGTGCCCTTGGGGGTACCTGCTGGGTACTATCCCCTGTGACACTGTGGGAAACACACTCGTGCCCGTGTTGGGCCCTCATCAGTTGCTGTCTGGCTGCTCTACTGTTTCAGCATTCGTATGGGACAGCTAGGCATCACCCTAGTCCGCACTGTGGCCCAGCTGCACCACAACATGTGCCGCCTGCAGCCCTCTGTGTCCCCTTTTCCAGCATCTTTCCAGTTGCCCATTCCAACATGCCCACCCTGCTGTTGCAGGACATATGCATGCCATAGGAAGCCTATCCAATAGAAAGGGAGAACCCTGATCAGCGTTATTTCACTGTGGGATCATTCACCTTGTATGGGGACAGAGCATAGCCCCTTCCAAAATTGTTTTTTTGTTGGGGGTTTTTGGAGCTTTCTCGTAGTGTTTTTTGATGTTTCCCATTGATATCACTTTTACCCAGCTAGGTTATGTTTTTTTTTCCAGTTTGTTCAGGTCATTTTCAATGTTTATCTGCCCTTTTGTTCTGTGCACATGTATCACACTTATCACCTTTTGTAGGTTTCCCTGGCTTTGCTGTACATTGCTGACGGAAATGTTTTCTCTTCCCTTTAAATCTACTCTAATGCCAGGGTTTCACTGGCGTTGGTTTTCAGCCCCGAAATCCATAGCGTTAGTGTGCAGGGAGCCTCTCCCCTCCCACTCTCCACCCACTGACCCTCTCTCTCCGCCCCTGGGGAGCCTTCCTCCGCCCTCAGGGAGCCTTTACTCCACCTTCAGCGCTCGTTTGCGCCGCTGAGCGGGTTAGCGCGTGATAAGGCGCCTTATCGCACGGTAAAGTGCCATTATTGCGCGATAAGGCGCCTTATCGCACGCTAACGTGTCAGAGTGCACATTAAGACGGTTTAGTAAACATACCCCTATGTTTTCATGTATTTCTAGTCTAATTATTACTTTTTATTAATTAATTAATTAATTTATATTTATTTATTTATTTATTTATATTTCTTATATACTGTGCTCTATTAATCAGTGCGGTTTACATATGAACAAATATAAACACAATGATACAGACAGCATTGGTTTTTTACAAAGAACAGGGTACATAAACTTGGCGGTAAACAGGGTTAACTATATACAAAAAACATGGCTAAAAAATATACATGGTATTTTTGGTTAATTAGATGGGGTAGTAAATAAGTTAAACTACAAGTACGGAGAAAACGTTATTACAAGTACAGTATAAATACGGAACGGATAGAGTGAGCAAGTGAGAACCATCAAGATTAACCATTTTCTACCGGGGTCAAGTATGAAAGACCAGCATGAGGGCTATGTTCAGTTGGAGTAGCTTCAGGGTAGTATATTAGGAACAAATAATGTTTTAATGCCTTTCTGAACGTCATTAAACTTGAGATGGCTCTGATTTCGGGTGGAAGGGCATTCCAGGCTCTGGTTGAAAACAGTGAGAAGGCTCTAGAGGCTGTTGATTTAGAGCATTTATTTTTTGTGTTCTGTTTCTGTTGTGTTTATAGTGGCTGCTATTATAAATATGTCATTTTTAGTTTCTACACGGCCTAACAGTTTTTGAATTGCAGCATATACATATTTTAAATAAATAATACATATTACAGTTCAGGAAATATAATAGCACTTAACCCATCATTATTTAATTTCAGCATGAGTGTAATATTTATTTATTTAATCAAATATCTAGTCCATCTTTCAAAAAATAAATCACTCAAGGCAAAGAACACTTCAATACATATCAAATAATATGAATAAAATGGGCACACTATTAGAAGTGGGCATGTTCAAAACAAATCAAGGCAAATGAATGGAGGAATACCCTAGTGGTTAGGGAAGTAGCCTGGAACCAAAAAACTTAGCCCTCCATTGCCACAGAGACAAACTTAGATGATAAGCCCTCTGGAGACAGGGAAATGTCTACTGGTCCACTGTACCTGACTGTAACTTTCCTTGAGTTACTACTGGAAAGGTGTGAATTAAAAATAAATTATAAACAAAAATACACTGAAAACACCTATAATATCAAATTTAACTGGATCACAATGAACATGGTGGCACCCTTAGAATCTATTTGATGATGTTAAGCTGGCAGAATATATAGCTAAGGTAAAGATACTTGGGCACATAGGGAGAGGAGTGACCAGTAGGATAAAAGGGGTTATATTGTGTCTATGTAAGTCTCTGGTGAGACCTCATATGGAGTATTGTATGTAAAAAGAAATAAACCAGATGGAGCCTGTTCAGAGGGCAGCTGCAAACATGGTCAGTGGTTTTCATCATAAATCATGTGAGGACAGACAGGTTTAAATATTTATACCCTGGGGAAAAAGCAAGATAGGGAAAATATGATAGCAACATTTAAATATATGCAAGGAATATGTGTGCAAGAATCAGGGCTTTTTCCACTGAAAGGAAGCTCTGGAACAAGGTGTAATAGGATGAGGATGAAAGGGGGTAGACTCAGGAGTAATCTAAGGAAATATTTCTTTGCAGAAAGGGTGGTGGATGTGTAGAACAGCCTCTCAGTGCATGTTTGGGAAGCTCTGCCTTAAGGAAATATCTTCCCATACCACTCATCTTGAGATGTAAGATCATCTTCTTCCAATCATGGGGCAATGCCCATGAACTTTGTAGTGGTGAATGATGCAGCTAAGGGAATGACAGAACTATAAGACTAAGGTATTTTCCCGAACAAACACGCAATATCGCAGCACCTTTGTCCTCTGTGAGCAGCATGGGCAAAGGACTCCCACACAGCATGGCAGAAATGTTGGGACCGAGCCACAAAACACATCAAATATGTGCTTAATTACAGTAAAAGTGTCTCGGCAGTGAGAGAAAAGCATGAGGCTACAGTATGTGTGACGCGAAAGGTTCTATAAATCATTCAAGCTGAAGGTGCAGTCAAATGGTCAAATGAAAAAAAAAAGGTGTTTATTGATCACTCTGCTATAACTGTACTGCTACAGCTATTGTTATTATATCTTGGCTTCACTGGGACGGTGACCCTTGACCTGATTCAATATTTGCATTTAAAAGAAAACAAATCATGTACATTTAAGCAATCAACTTCTCTATTGCATTTTCTGTACTTGCCCTTTTGGCAGCACCACTGACAACAAGTGTTGTATTAACTATGGCATCCTTGCACTGTTTTGATATGAACACCTATGTGCAGCAGGTCTGTTAAATTGAGTGAAATAATTTGTCTTAGGATAGATAGAGAGTTGCCACGTTTCTAGGGCATTAGTTCATGTTGCACTACCTCCAGAGCTTGCGTTTATATTCTGTATCCAATAGCCATTCGTCATATATCTTCATTAGAGCACAGTGCTCGCCGCCACTTGATTCTCGCCTCAATTGCTCAATTATTGACTTTTCAGTAATTTCTTATTCTTCGTTTGTCCTGTTTTGATAACCAACTTTTGACCATTTATGAAATTAACCACGATGGCAAAATGTGATTACAGCCATCCTCCTCAATCTCTTCTCTGCTCTGCTCGTGATTTTGTAGTTTTTGACAAAATAACCAAATTGGATCGCATCGGTCATTCCAAAAATACATCTTGTGAGACACCTTTACTTTGGAAGCACATGGAAAAATTGCCATGTCATTAAAAAGCTATCCGACTATGTCCCTCTTGACATGCTAATTTCATAAGACTGCTTATTAAACTGATATTTTACCAACATGGATTTTTACATATTACGTTTGCACAAATTACTACTGGGAGTAAAGGAGAGAGGCAGTGATAATGAAAACTTTAACCTGGATCGTGACTGCACTGTTTGCACAATCTTAACATTTAGAAGACGATTTTACAACCCCTCGTTAGCTGACATGCGTCCCCGTGCATGCACAGGCGGCCTGTTTTATAAAGTGGAACACTCATCTGCTTCACTTTATAAAATACCTGCATACCGATGGACCTTATGCTACGTGCATCAGCTAGGCCTGCCCTCAAGCAGGCACGGTACCTAGTTTGGCAAAGGATAATCCACAAAACTGTAACCCAAATAAAAAGGATAACCCAAACAAAAAGGTGGATGAAGGGACAATTTGCCTGACACAGGGTCTCTTAAGTTTCACACAGACCTAAAACATAAGAACATAAGATATGCCTTACTGGGTCAGACCAAGGTCCATCAAGCCCAGTATCCTAGAAACATAGAAACATGATGACAGAAAAAGGCCACAAGGCCCATCCAGTCTGTCCTTCCATAACAACTACAACAGTCCACTTTTTACCTTTAGAGATCCTCTGTGTTGGTCCCATGCTTTTTTGAATTCAGTTACTGTCCTCATCTCCACCACCTCCACTGGGAGACTATTCCACGGATCCACTACTCTTTCCGTAAAGAAATATTTCCGCATATCACTCCTGAATCTATCTCCCTTCACCCTCATCCCATGTCCCCTCGTCGCAGAACTTGCTTTCAATTGAAAGAGGCTCTCTCCCTGAACATTTATGCCACGGAGGTATTTAAACATCTCAATCATATCACCTCTATCCAGCCTTTCCTCTAAGGTGTACATATTAAGATCCTTAAGTCTGTCCTCATATGCTTTATAATGAAGACCACTAATCATCTTAGTAGCAACCCTCTGCACCGACTCCATCCTGTTCACATCCTTTTGAAGGTGCGGTCTCCAGAATTGCACACCATACTCCAAATGAGGTCGCACCAAAGACTTATACAGAGGCATTATCACCTCCTTTTTTCTGCTAGCCATTCCTCTCCGTATGCACCCAAGCATCCTTCTAGCTTTTGCCGTCGCCTTTTCTACCTGTTTAGCTACTTTAAGATCATCGGACACAACTACGCCTAGGTCCCGCTCTTCTTTAGTGGACAAAAGTACTTCACCTCCTATACTGTATTGCTCCCTTGGATTGCTGCAGCCCAAATGCATGACCTTACATTTTTTAACATTAAATCCCAGTTGCCAAATTCTAGACCATTCTTCAAGCTTAGCCAGATCCCTCCTCATGTTATCTACACCTTCCTGGGTGTCTACTTTATTGCAGATTTTGGTATCATCCGCAAAGAGGCAAACCTTACCCGACAGCCCTTCCGCTATATCACTAACAAAGATGTTAAAAAGAATGGGACCAAGGACAGATCCCTGGGGCACACCACTGGTAACATCCTTCTCCTCAGAGTGAGCTCCATTTACTTGTACTCTTTGTCGCCTCCCACCCAAAACTCCCACCCATCCTGTTTCCAACAGTGGCCAATCTAGGTCATACGTACCTAGCAGTTTCCCCAAAAGACACAGGTTCCGCAATGCTTGTATTGGGTCAAGCATTGATATCCTGGGTCCCTTCCTAATAATGGTTTATGGACCTTTCCTCCAGGAACTTGTCCAAACCTTCTTTTTTTAAACCCTCAGCCATCTCTTTTCCAGGTTAAAGAGCCCTAACCTTTTTAGCCTTTCTTCATAGGAGTATCCTTCCATCCCCTTTACCATTTTGGTGGCTCTTCTCTGAACCTTTTCTAATAATGCTATATCCTTTTTAAGATACGGCAACCAGAATTGCACACAATATTCAAAGTGCGGTCTCACCATGGAACGATATAGAGGCATTATAATATCTTTTGTTTTATTTTCCATTCCTTTCCTTATGATACCTAGCAATCTATTTGCTCTCTTGGCTGCCACTGCACACTGGGCTGAGGGTTTTAACATGTTATCCAACAATGACGCCTAAATCTTTTTCCTGGGTGGTGGTTCCTAATGTGGAATCTTAAGAACATAAGATATGCCATACTGGGTCAGACCAAGGTCCATCAAGCCCAGTATTCTGTTTCCAACAGTGGCCAATCTAGGACACATGTACCTAGCAGTTTCCTCAAGAGACACAAGTTCTACAATGCTTGTACTGGGTCAAGCATTGATATCTTCGGTCACTTCTTAATAATGGTTTATGGACCTTTCCTCCAGGAACTTGTCCAAACCTTTTTTAAACCCAGCTACACTAACAGCCTTTACTACATCCTCCGGTAACAAATTCCAGAGTTTGATTACACGTTGAGTGAAAAAATATTTTCTTTTATTAGTCTTAAATAGTTTACCCTGTAGCTTCATTGCATGTCCCCTAGTCTTTCTATATTCTGATAAGGTAAACAATCGATCTACGTTTACCCGTTCCACTCCGTTTATTAATTTATAGACTTCTATCATATCTCCCCTCAGCCATCTCTTTTCCAGGTTAAAGAGCCCTAACCTTTTTAGCCTTTCTTCATAGGAGTATCCTTCCATCCCCTTTACCATTTTGGTGGCTCTTCTCTGAACCTTGCATCGTGTAACCATAGTTTCCCTAGATGCATAACTTTGCACTTGTCCACATTAAATTTCATCTGCCATTTTGATGCCCAGTCTTCCAATTTATCAAGATCCTCTTGCAATTTTCCACAATCCTCTTGGGTTTAACAACTTTAAATAGTTTTGTGTCATCTGCAAATTTGATAACCTCACTCGTTATTCCACTTTCCAGGTCATTTATGAATATGTCAAAAAGCAGCGGACCCAGCACAGATTCCTGGGGTACACCACTATTCACCTTTCTCCATTGGGAAAATTGGCCATTTAGCCCAACCCTCTGCTTTCTATCTTTTAACCAGTTCCTGATCCACAGTAGTACACTGCCTCCTATCCCATGACTCTTTAGTTTTGCCAAAAGTCTCTGATGAGGGCCCTTGTCAAAGGCTTTCTGAAAGTCCAGATACACTATATCAACCGACTCACCTTTGTCCACCTGTTTATTCACACTTTCAAAAAAACATAACAGATTAGTAAGACAAGATCTTCCTTGTCTAAAGCCATGTTGGCTGTCTCCCTTTAGGCCATGACTATCTACATGCTGAGTAATTTTATTCTTTATGATGGTTTGTACCATTTTTCCCGGTACTGACGTGAGGCTCACCGGTCTGTAGTTTCCCGGATCACCCCTCAAACCCTTTTTAAAAATTGGTGTTACATTGGCGATCCGCCAATCTTCAGGTATTAGAGATGATTTTAAAGATAGTTCACAGATTACTAATAGCAGGTCTGCAATCTCATATTTCAGTTCTTTCAACACCCTTGGATGTATACCATCCGGCCCAGGTGATTTGCTACTCTTCAGTTTATCTAATAGTTGTAATACATCTTCCCGATGTATCGATATTTCCTTCAATTCTTCCGCACCTTTAAATATCACTTCAGTCATGGGTAACATCCCTACATCTTCCTCAGTAAAGACCGAAGCAAAGAATTCATTCAGTCTCTCCGCTATCGCCTTGTCGCCTCTTAGTGCCCCTTTAACTCCTCTATCATCTAATGGTCCAACTGACTTTCTCACAGGTTTTTTGCTACGAATGTACTTGAAAAAATCTTTATTTCGCGTTTTTGCTTCCGCAGCAAGCTTCTTCTCAAATTCTCCGTTTGCCTTCTTTATCAATGCCTTGCATTTGACCTGCCAGTGCTTGTGCTGTTTCCAGGTTTCATCGTTTGGCTCTTTTTTCCATTTCCTGAAAGATGCTTTTTTGGCAACAACAGCCTCTCTGACCTCACCTCTAAACCATGCTGGCAGTTTTTTGGACTTCCTTCCACTTTTCTTAACGCGTGGAATACAGCTGGTCTGGGCTTCCAAGATAGTATTTTTCAACAACACCCAAGCTTGATGTAAGTCTTTAACCTTTGCAACTGCTCCTTTTAGTTTTTTCTTAACTATTTTCCTCATTTTATCATAGTCCCCCTTTCGAAAGTTAAAAGGTAGTACTGTGGATTTCCTTACTATCCCTCCTCCACTAATTAAATCAAACGCGATCATGCTATGATCACTATTGCCAAGTGGCCCCAACACCCTTATCTCTTGCACTAGATCTGGTGTTCCACTAAGGACTGGGTCTAATATGGCTTCCCCTCTGGTCGGTTCATGAACATTTATGTCATCTAGGAAGTTTATCTCCCTAGCATGTCCTGCTGTGACACTGACCCAGTCGATAGTGCATCGTGTGATAGCCCCATGTTGGAATGCATACTGGGAGACAGTCCGCGCTTAAACTCAGCTAAGTTTTGGCGTTTTTTCCTAAGTACCTTTGCTGCTTTTAATTGCTGATCTATTGAGTAAAATGGACGTATCATTTCTAGAGGTTGATTCCTCACTTGGATGAGCCCAACAAAAATTGTTTTTTGATATGAGTTCACTTTTTATTGGATTAGTATGTTTATATTACAACACAGTTTGGCATAGGGACATGCGTATATCAGAGTACGTGTGTCTCTCAAAGCCACTCCTATGCTCTGCCCACACTGCACCCCTCTGCATGTCCGTGATGAGGTCAGTGCGTAGGGCACTTCCGCACATGTTTATGGAATGGTGCCTGTCCAAAGTGCATGCGGAAGTGTTCCTGCAGGCACACAAGTGCAGGAAAAGTGCAGGAAAATCCAGACGTGCATGCGTAAGGGCTGTGGATCTTTCTATGGCTCTCTTATAAAATCACCCCTATATAGCCTGAGTTTCTTTCTGCCTGTTTAGAGACATTGTTCAATTTTTATCCTAGAATGAGGGGAAGGAGGAGGAAGCCTAAAGCTTTTGAAAACTTTTAAAGGTGCAATTTTTTTTTTTAAGTGCCATCAAGTCAGTGTTGACTCATAGCAACCCAGCTACCTCTGGGTTTTCTTGGCAATGTATCACCGGAAGTAGATTGCCAGCCTTTTCTTCCGAGGCAATGGAGGGTAAAGTGACTTGCCCAAGGTCACAAGGAGTGCCAGTGGGAATTGAACCCTTGATCTTCTGGGTATGAGGCAGTTGTTATAACCACTAGGTGCAATTAAGGTCGCTGAATCTCTTATTCTGGGGGTATGAGGTCAAGCTTGGCTACAACCTCAAGAAGGGCTGTGGGTCACTAGTGGAGGACTTTATGACAGTATTTGCTTCTAATCTCGATCTCCATTCTACCTTCTGCTTTTGTGTTTCATCATCTGGGAACTGATGGGTCTTGAATTTTATACTATGCCAGAATAATCTGTCTAAATGGTGAGCTCACAATGACCGCATGCTATGAAAGTTTCCAATCTCTGTTCTCCCTTTAACTCTTCTCGCTGATATATTTTACCTCTGTGGGTCTAAGAGAAGGAATTCATGTCTTTGAGTACACTGATTCTTGTTCTCTCCTTTGTCACCTCAAATATATCATTCTTCAGACAATAAAGATTTCAGTACAGCTGTTTGCAAATGGGCTTCCTTTACTAAAGGATGTTAATGCCTGAAAGTGCTTTAACACCTGTTTTTGACATCAACACATTTTAAGAAATGGCATTAACACAGGTAATGCAGCACTTGAATTACCATTTATGCAGAACATCCAAGAGTGCACAAATTTAATGAGTCTGTCACACAGAAATGCCAGCGAAGCAGCTCATCTGTAGTAAAAGGGGTCAATGGAAATCACGTTAATGCATCCGAAGAAGTTGGAGAGGGCATTAGGGCTTGAAGCACTTTTGAAGCTTGTGATCCAAAACCAGACTGGTCCAAGGGTTTCTGACATTCTAGGTGAACCATCAGCCTCCATAGCACCAGGAAAGCCCTTTCAAAGCAGTCTCAGCAGTGGAGCTTTTAGTATTTGTGTGCACACTTGAGCATGTCTCAAGGTCTCACTGATGGCACATTGATAATACTGCATGCTGTTATGCCACATTGAAGATCGAGGTTTGATTCCTAACCTTGTATTTGGTTTTACCTAAGGACAGTCATGCCAAACAAATTTGACTGAGATCTTTGACTGGGTGACCACAGAACTATATCGAGGGCTTGCGATGGATGTGATGTACCTAGACTTCAGCAAAGCCTTTGATACTGTTTCTCACAGGAGGCGTATCAATAAACTGAGCGGTCTGGGGATAGAGTCCAAGGTGGTGAACTGGATCAGAAATTGGTTGACCAACAGCAGCAGAAGGTGGTGGTAAACAGAACTCAGAAGGGTGGAGGAGCCGCCTAGTGATGAGGGCTGCAGCCTGGAAGCAAAAATAAACAGCGTTCAAATCGCACTGACACTCCTTGTGGCTTTGGGCAAGTCACTTAACCCTTCATTGTCTCAGGTACAAACTTAGACTGTAAGCCTTATGGGGATAGGGAAATACTTGCGTATCTTGATCTGCCACTGGAAAGGCAAGAGCTAAATAGATGAAGGTGAGTGGTAGCTTGGTCCTGGGACCAGATCTGTTCAATGTATTTGTGAGTGATATTGCTGAATGATTTAAGGGGAAAAGTGTGTATTTTTGCAGATGACACAAAAATTTACAACACAGTGGACTCTTCTGAGAGAGTGGACAACATGAGGAAAGATCGGACAAAACTGGAAGAATGGTTTAATGCTTGGCAGTTAAGATTTAATGCAAAGAAGTATAGAGTCACAAATTTGGGATGCATAAATCCAAAGGAATTATATGTGATAGGGAGTGAAAGGCTGGTGTGCATGTACCAGGAGAAGGACCTCAGAGTGATAGTGCCTGAGGATCTCAAGGTGGTGAAACAATGTGACAAGGAGGTAATCAAAGCCAGAAGGATGCTGGGTTTCATACAGAGAAGAATAACCAGCACAAAAGGAGGAGATATTAATGCCCCTATACAAGTTGTTGGTGAGGCCTCACTTGGAGTATTATGTTCCGTTTTGGAGATGAGTGGAGGAGTAGCCTAGTGGTTGGGGCAAGGTACTTCAGGCCGGAAGGTTGGGGGTTCAAATCCCACTAGAGGACAGCCACCTTGGGCCGGAAGGACTGGGGTTTCTAGTCCCACAGATGCTCCTTGTGGTCTTGGGCAAGCCACTTAACCCTCCATTGCCCATGTTCCCTGTAAGTATTAGTGTATGTGTCTCATATCCCCACATGTTAAATGTATCCCCCAATTGTGTTGTGACCGCTTTGATTGAAGGATAAGGCAGTATACAAAAACTGTCTAAATAAATAAACAAAAGATATAAAAAGACTTGAAACTGTTCCAAGGAAGGTGAGCAAGATGATTTGGAGCCTGCATCAGAAGAAGTATGTGAAAAGACTCAAAGACCTAAATATGTATACCCTATAGGAGAGGAGGGACAGGGGAGATATGACACAGACTTTTAGATACTTAAAGGGTATTAATGAAGAAACAAACCTTTCTCAAAGAAGGGGAGGCTGTAAAACTAGAGAGCATAAAATGAAAGCGCAAGGAGGTAAACTTAAAAGCAACATCACTGAAAGAGTGGTGGATGCTTGGAATGTCCGCCCTATGGAGGTGGTGAGGACAACTACAGTGACGTAATTCAAAATGGCATGGGACAGATCCCTTTACAGCAAGAGGATAAAATCAAAATAAACTTAAATATCTTTTATACTTCATTATGGAGCAGTGGGTACAACCCTAAACAACGGCATAGGGGAGGGTGACCTGCACAGATTGGCAGGTACAACTACTCTAGCCACCTTACTGGGCAGACTAGATGGATCATACTGGTCTTTATCTGCCATCATATGCCATGGTACTATGTCTGCTATGTCAGGATGCATAAGGCTTTGAGCACAATACGAAATAGCCCGCCGCTGAGGGCACTTTAAAAGGGCTTTCCTGGCACTGTGCTGCTATCTCCGAAGCCGGATTTTCGGGCTTCTGGAAGTGGTAGGGTGGTGGGAGAGGCAGCAGTGGTGACAGAGGGGAGGGAAGAGGGAAGTACCGCACTGCCGACAAACACCCCCCATCCCCGCCCCACCCCAAAGCCTGCAGCCCTAGGCGAATGTCTACCCAGTAGAGTGGCAGGGCCAGACCTGGTTCTGAAAACATGCTTATTTTAGTAAGTGGGCTCCTAAGCTGGCTGTGTTGGTTGGTATGCATAACTTCAAAGTATAATATTAAAGTTGTGCTATACTGAAAAATAATTTACTTTTAGAATGTTGTTATTTCTTCTGTGATTCTGACCTCTTTTCCCTGTCTCCCAACTGGGCCTAATGCTGTAAAACCTCAGGACATATTGACTTGGCAGAAATACTGGTGAGTTAGAAAATGAACTTTAAATTGAGCCTCCAGGGATCTCCTTCTTTCTCCTCCTTAGATGGAACACCAGCGAGGGTGGGGAGGGACTATTACTGCACTCCCCCCTCCAGGATCAGATCCCTAATGTGGCCCTCAGACCTTAAGGTTTGCTTTCCCCTGCTCTTAAAGGATATCAATAAACATACTGTGGGAAGGACAAGTAATTCCTTGTCAGATATCTTATTTTTGTGTACAAGGCACATTTTAGAAAGGCCGTTTATGTGCGGGGAGGATGTGGAAGTGAAAATGCCAATGTATGTCAGTTTTAGAAGAGAAGGGGCGCATGTGTCAAATCAACATGCAATTTATATAGTGTATCTCTGCCCCCTCAAAATGGATGTGATTGCTAAATTCAGTCCATGGACAGAAAGGAGTACAGGAACGCATGGGAAATGATATCCACGTACAGTGGGAGGAGCCATCCCACAAATATAGAAGTGGCGAAAATCGACCGAGGCAAACCAACAGCTTACATGTGTAATGTCGGCACGTACATGTGTATCTTGGCCATTTTGAAAATCTAGACGTGTGCCAGCTCTTAATCAGAGGCCTCTATGTTTACCTCATTTCAATTTGGAAGGGGAAATAAATATTGGGGGCTTAAGGGAGATATCCACCTTTATCCCTCCTGTAAGGGGCTTGCCAAAATTAGCACTTTTTAAATGCCTGATATCAGGGAGCAGGTGTAAAGCCAGATGTGGCCAATTTTGATCATGCACATGCCGTCCCCCTATGAAACGGGGAATACACAAGTAGGTTCTGCTTTCACCCCGGCGCTTTCGACATGATATGGTCATCCACGTGTTAATCGGACACTTTCTAAACTAGGCATTTAGACATGGACGCAATTTACACGGGTATGTGGCTGATTAGTCATGTTTAAATCACAAATAGGGTTTCTAAAATAACCTCCTTTACGGATATTTTTTTACTTTGAATGAGTTTAATTGAATGATAGAATAGAACGAAACATCCAGAGTGGTGACAATTCTTGGATTGACTATGAAAAGGGTGCCTTGTTATCATCATCGTTCTTGCGATCCTTTCTAATGTACTGGATGAACTCCTTATGGTACGCTTTATCCCATGTCATTAACAAACTGCTAGGAAAGTGGCTTTATAAAATTCTTAGATGCTGTAATCTATGTAGGCTGCGATACCTTTTAAAAAACTAGCAAAATAAATTGTTATGCATGAGACCACACAGGCGACTACTTTAGGTCTGATTGGAAGCTGCTTTCAGGTACAAATCTCTCTTACTTGTAACTGAGCCATTCAAGGGACTGGGCCAGCTCTGCGATCAAAGCTTGCACTAAGGCTATTACTTCTGCAGAAGCCTCATTTTGGCTGATAAAGGGAAGTAATTTTGTTATGTTTTGCTTGAGTAATGATGCTGTTAAAGGTGCGTGCGTGTGGCAGTTGTGGTCATGGTTCGGTGCGCTGCATGGATTGGAAGATCCTTTTCAGTAAGGTTACCAGATTTTTTGGAAGCAAATCTGGGACATTTATCTAAACATCAGCGAGGGGGAGGGAGGCTTAATTCCAGGATTGCACAATAGGGGATGGGGGAGGGAAGAAGAGTCATTCTCTTCTCCCTATCTGTCTCATGACAGCAACAACATCACTTCCAAGCAAACGAATCACAAAAAAAAAAATAAAAAATAGAAACAGTGATGCATTTCCCCACTGTACTATGCAAAATATAAAAAGTGCAGATGTACTAAAATTGGCATATTCTAATTATTACATTGAAAATTGGCATATTCTAATTATTACATTGAAAATAATTTTATTTTTCTACATGTCTGGCCATTTTTACCTCATCATCTCACTTTCAGTCTCTGGTTTCTGCTTTTGTCTGTCTGTCTTCTCTTAATGCTCTTCCTAAGTTGACCTATCCTTTTGTTATTTCTTTTCTCACCTCTTGTCTTCACTTCCTCTCCTACATCAGACATTGATATTTCAGCGATATTGCATTTATTTTTCTGCTTCTCTATCCATTCTCATTTCACCCCTCCTCCTCAGTCAGTCCAGCCTCTCCCTTTTTTCTGCATCTACCTACAGTTTTAATTTCCCTCACCTCTCCCTCCTTCCCCACCCTCTCACTAACTCCCTCTTCTCTCCATATCCCTTCTCCCTGCTCCTTGTCCAACATTTAACTTTCTCTTCCCTTTTCCCTGCTCCCTATCCAGTCTTTCACCTTCTCAACGTTTCCTCACCCTTCCAGTTCAGCATTTCTCCCTCCCCCTCCTATAGGTGTCAAGAATCTTCCTTTCCTTACCACCCCCCTCCTTCCAGGTGTCCATCATCTCTCTTTCCCATCACTATCCCCTTCATATATCCAGCATCTCCCTCCCTCTCTCTCTCCTCCTATTCCCAGCACGTCCCCTGTCTCCAGACCAGTATGTGTCCTCTATCCCATCCCATGTTGGCTTTACCTGTCTTCCACCTAACCCTGTCCTGTGGTCAGCATCTTCCTGCCACTTCCCCCTGGCATACCTCTTTGAAACATAAGGCAAGTACTCATTTCTCTGGGCTTATTGTAAATGTGTTTTTTGGGTCCCTTATGGCATTGCAAATCTGAGTTGAAGTTTTCTTTTTTAGGAGTAATTTCCATGTTTTCTATTGGCTTCATAAGTAAGCTTTTAGTCTTTTAGACACTATGTTCTTTTTTTTTCTCTACCTATCTACAGGATTCCTTCTATATGGTTACACTGATGGTTTTTAAGCACGGCACATTCATATGGTTTAACTTGGGATCTAGTTTACACTGTAAGATGCCACATTGGTGGGCATTTTGATGACAGTTCATCCCTCTCCCATAATGGTATATCCTGAACAGCTAATATCTTCGTCTTAGGTTTTTTAGATTTAAATGTCTTGTTTTTAGTCTCTTCTTGGTTCTTTTATGATTTTATTTTATGATCGCATGTATGGTTTTATAGCACATGTACATTTGTTTATGTTCTTATTCGCTTGGGTCTGTTTTGAGCTTTTAAATTTGATGATTTATTTCATTTCTTCACTGTTTTCCATATGTTATTATTTATTTTATTATTTATGTATTTTTTGAGGCACATACCCCTTGAAGAAGGCGTCTGGCTGAAATGCATTGGGGTTAAATAATAACATTTTTTAATTTCATCTCTTGTGCACCTGTTTTGTATTGTTTGTGTTTCACACCCAGGGCTGTTTGTGCTCTTTCTTGGTAGGTCTACCTCTGTTACTGCCACTGCCTCTTTCAATGTCTGTGGCAGCCATCACCCAATTTCGCTCTCGCTTTCTTCTTACCCCCCGCAGCCATCACCTGATTTCTCTCTCTCTCCTTACTCCTCACATTCATCACCCAATCTCTCATTTCTTACCCTACTGCAGCCATCACCTGATTTCTCTCTCTCGTTGCCCCCCCCAGTCATCACCCAATCTCTCATTTCTTACCCACCCAGCCATCAGGTGATGGCTGGGGGGGGGGGGAAGAAGAAAGAACGAGGCATCAGGTGGTAGCTGCGTGGGGGGGGGGGGGGTGCTCACTGTGCAATTGTGACACTGCTGCCACAGACCTGGCACGGCATCTCTGTCCTCACTACTGGATTGGGGACAGGAGGCTGCCAAAGAGGTAGGAATCGGGGACAGAGCCCTGACATTGTGGACAATCCCCGAAAATCGGGGATGTCTGGTAACTATTTTCAGATACGGAGCTCTCTCACCCACCCACTCCATTAGCTGATTTTCTTATTACACTCTAAGAGGCCTCATTCTTTGCAGTTTTATGCAATCCAAGCTGCCCTTCCCAATTAAGCTCACCTATCGTCAACCTGGTTTAGTTTCTCCTAATCATGACCTTGTTGTTTTAACTGAAACCTGATTTTCGTTTTGCCTATGTCCCTGGTCTTCTCTTCTGATTAGACTGTGAGCTCATGGATTAGGGCTTGCCTCTTGTAATTAACCATACAGCGCTGTGTACACCCAGTAGCATTATATTTCCAGCAAGGACATTCACTAATAATGTCACATCTGAAGAAGTGTCCTGCATGGTCTTTCTTGAAAACTCATGTACTACAATATTTTTTGTTGGTCCCATAAAAGATATCATAGTCCATACAGCTCCAGTTATCTCCAGGATCAAACTGGCTACTTGAACTCTTAAACTATAGGGATGATTTTCAGTAGTTCAGTAAAGATAGCTTGATATATTTATCCAGTTAACTTTACTTCATATATTCAGTCTCATCTGGTTAAAGTGGCACGGAACACACTCAGCTAAAGTTAACTAGGTAAAGATATACATTTCATTTTAGGATGGTCCTCTGCTTTGATAGCCAGCTAGCAGTGACATTTTCACATTCCATTCAGCTAAACCTAAATCATACTCCCGGAATGCCCAAATCACTGCCTTGTTTTAACTGGATGCATTTGGCTGATCTTGGGGAAGTGGTGGGGTGGGGGGGGGGAGGGGAGGAGAATTTTTACAAATTTAGACTGGTCTTGCTTACACTTGAAGTTATCTAGACAAATCGTTCTCTTTTTTTTGTGTTCATATACTTTAACTGCAGTCACAAACTTTTTTTCTACCATTTCAGTTTAGCGAAGATAACTTTAATTCATCTGAAGTGACGTTGCTACCACACTGAACAACTTATTTTTTCTAATGATACAACAAAAAAGTTCCCAATCTTTTTCCTGGACAACTCAGCAATTGGAGTGGAAAAGTAGCCTAATGGTTAGAGCACTGGCTTACTAATCAAGGGCCCGATATGCCAAGGCATTTACATGATTTACCAATATGCAAACGGTGTAAATGTCCTTAAACGGGATATTCAGCAGCAGTCCCACTGAACATTCCCAAGTAATGACACAATACGCCCCAATGCTAACCATGGGGGCAGTCTGGGGTGGAGCTGATTGCAAATTAGTCTGCGGCGTTATCGAGCTGGTGTCCGGTTTTCAATCTGTGGTGAAAGCGAGGCACAGGAACCCTGGCCTAACTTTCACAGCGTATCCCTAACCAGGCAGTGGTTCAATATCACCACTGCCCATTTGGCGATCGGGCTCTGCGCGACCCCAGATATTCAGTGCAGGGGCCGGATTGATTCCCACTTGCACTCCT
Organism: Ichthyophis bannanicus; assembly: GCA_033557465.1. NCBI lineage: Eukaryota > Metazoa > Chordata > Amphibia > Gymnophiona > Ichthyophiidae > Ichthyophis > Ichthyophis bannanicus. The sequence goes on from CM066036.1 coordinate 36,702,410, forward strand.
TGTGGTCTTAGGGAAGTCTCTGAACCCTCCATTCCCTCAGAAGAAAGGTCTGGCAATCTGCTCCCGGTCACACTGCCAAGAAAACCCTGGAGCTGCTGGGTCACCAGGAGTCAGCACTGACCGTTGCATTCAGGAATTAACTGGAGAAATCAAGACTTCAAATTTTGGATCCACAAACCAGCTATCTTGATGACTGGGGGAAAGTTAACACTTAAAATAAAGGGGCTAAGGGGTATACCGAAGGTACGATTACGATTTAACTGGATAGCAGCAATATCTTGCACTATCTGATGAAAGATCATCCGTTGAGTCTGGCTAGGGAAAATACCTATTGTAAAGTTAACTACTGGATTAAGATATCCAGCAAATTTTAGCTGGCAATATTAAAACTGACCACTTAACTTCTTATTCTGGTCAAAGTTAACTAGATATCTTTATTCAATGAACTCTAAACAGACAGCTGTTCTACTGAATATTGGTCCCATGATGATCTACAGGTTTCCAGATTTTCTGACGTTTTCTGTTATATTTTTTAGTTGCAATTGCTTCATATTAGGAAGGAATTATACATCCAATGATTAAGGATGAGTTTTAAAGTGAAAATAAAAATTGCAGGCGGAAATATCTTCTGCAATTGCAAAAGATTTTCAAGGAATAATTTGAAATCAAAGCTCACGCTGGCTATCCAGTATAACCTCAAACCTTCCCCAGACTCCTGTCCAAAATGTTCTTGCATTGCCACAGCAGCATACCATGTTTGAGAATGTCCCTATCTCCATGTGGGGAAACCAACAGTCATTATTTTCCCGAGCAGCCAGTCTGAAGAGTTGTACCATGGAAAACAAAGGTTAGAATCTTAGGGCCTGAGATTCAGCGGTGGCGGTTAGCGCAAGTACTGGGCCTAGCTGTCGCCACTGAAGAGTTAACCCTGATTCTGTGATGGGACCAAATCCTGCCACCAGCACTGAATATCCAGGTTGGCCATGGAAGCTGGAAGCCAACAAGGCGGCCGCAACATTCAGTCGCTGCCTGGTTAGCTTCAACAGCAAAGGTTAGGACAGCTTTTGCTATACCTAACGTTCGCCACTAGTGGCTGAATATCACCCCGGAAACAGCTCCTGGAACGCTGCGATGCTAACCGTGTAGCATCAGGGCAAATAACGGTGGTATTCGGGGATATTCAGTGGCAGTAACCGTGTTAGTACTGATGAATATCCCGCTTAGAGGCAGTTACGCATTTTAGAGGCCTGTAAACCATGCAACAGCCTTTGAAAACTGTTTTGTGTTCAAGAAAGCAATTATAATATTGCCTGGGGGTACACATGCAGAAAACATCATGCCTACTTGTATAATATTTTTTGTGGAAGTTTCCAGGGTGGAGAAAGTGTGGAGTGGAGGACTGAGGGGGGGGGGGGGAGCAGGATCAGAACTTAAATGCATATTTTTATAAAATACATGCGTATGCACTGATTCCAACAGACACACATATGCATATTCTCCTTCCTCAGAGCAGATTCAACCATGTAGGAGCGTCCCAGGAAAGGAATTTTATAAAATCCTGGATGCACATATGTTACCTATATAACAGGTGCAATGTATGTGCCTATGTGCTTTGGTCACCTAGGCACTTTTTTATAAAATTATCCTCTGCTGGTTCATTTTACATTTTAGTCACACGGCTAAAACACTAGTTGATATTCAAAAAACTGGAAAATAGATATGTTAGCTAGGTAAGATTATGTATTTAGCTTTATCCAGGTATTCAGCAGGGCCTACATGTAGAAGTCTATTGCTGAATATCTCTAGAAATATTTACAGTTGTGGTCAACATTATTTGCAGTTCAACCCCTTAATGTTCAATATCTCCTAAAAAATAAAGTGGCTTTGGACTATATTTGCACACATATTCAATACATAAAAGAATCAAATAAATAAGACCAATTAGAAAAGGAAATAGTAGGCAATAGTCTAAAAACTGGGGCACTGCATGATTACTAGCAGTCTTAGAAACAATTCAAATCAGTTTGAACAGAAGAACCACATTCCCATTGCAATAAAATTAGACATACCTATGATCAATTGTCAGTACTCACATGACTTGACTCAACCAATGAATGATGGCTCTGAAGTTTAAAATGGCCACATTCACTCCCTGTTCCAATTTCACTATGGTGAAGACAAGAGAGCTGCCTGAGACTGTCAGAAAGGCCATTATCCCCAAACATCAATCTTCAAAGAGGTACAAAACAATTTCCAAAGACCTTGGGATTCCTGTGTCTACAGTTTGCAATGTTATTAAGTTTTCTGCTCATGGAGCTGTCAAGAACTCCTCCACAAGGAGTGGAGGAGTGGCCTAGAGGTTGGGGCAAGGTACTTCGGGCCGGAAGGTCGGGGGTTCAAATCCCACTGGAGGACAGCAACCTTGGGCCGGAAGGACTGGGGTTTCTAGTCCCACAGGTGCTCCTTGTGGTCTTGGGCAAGCCACTTAACCCTCCTTAGCCCATGTTCCCTGTAAAATAGTTCTCTGTGTGCTGTGCTTTCCTGTCTAATCAATGTGTTTATACCTCAAACATTTCCTGTCATGATTTGACAATTTCCAATCTGTAATCAACACCGCTGCTGATCGCTGGAAGTAGCGGTATACAAATGTATACTAAATAAAATAAATAAAATAAGAACCTCTCAGGACATGGTGGGAAGAGGAAAATTAATTGAAGAATCTTCGAAGGTTAGTACGAACTGTTGGAAAAACATCACATACAACATCTAAAGAGCTTAAGGCTAACCTTGAGCAATCCAGAGTGGTGGTTTCAACCCAAATCATATGGCACACACTAAACAAAGAAGGACTTCATTGATGAAGGCTCAGGAAAACCCCACTGCTCAAAGACAAACATAAAAAGGAATGCCTAAACCCATCTTGAGAAACCACAATCCTTCTAGGAGAATGTTCTGTGACAGATGAAGCCAAACTTGAGCTCTTTGGCAATGCAGACCAGCGATACTGAGGCAGCCATGAGGTAGCTGTAGGTAGCCCTTTCCCCAAGCCATGCTGCAAGCCATGAGGCTCTGATCAGCCTGACCCTTCCCCCGCAAGCCATGAGGTAATCAGCCTGCTAAGAGAAAGACAATGAGATTCCAGTAGGCACCCTTCCCCCACTCCAGGTCTGAGCACAGTATTTCCCTAGCCCTGAAACCAACAGACCAGAGCATACCGGTTTGGACAGGTCACCCAGGTACCTCCCCAGGGGCTGCTGATTGGTGGGCAGGAAATACCTGTGGCAAATGGGATTGTAGAATGAGTTTAAAACTGTACTGTATATAAGGCATTGTAGGCCGTCCCTCGGGGTTCAGACCCTTGTGGAGGTTGCTGGTATCTCTGTCTGATCCTGTGTGCACATTAAAGATCCTGATTGCATTCCAGCCTGTCTGTGAGCCTTCCTTCTGTGGGTGAGTGATAGAATAAGAGCTTTTCACAGCGATTGCTGCCACATTTTGGTGCATTGGCCAGGAAATATTAAAAGAAAAGCCTCTCTCATCACACCCACGGTGGGAAGACTTCTGCTTTTGCAGCATCTGGGCCTCCACCAGTCAGGGACCGGCCCCTCCAGGTGATTAACGGTCCTTGGCGCCCCCGGGCCACTTTGTGCTCGGAAGGACACCTTGATTTGTCTGGACAGCTGGTCCCTGCGGTTGAATCCCCGATTGAAAAACCAGCTGGATAGACTGGCATCCAAACTTCCTGTCTGATCAGAGTTCTGGTGAGTACTGCTACCTTACTGTTTGGGGCTAGTTCTGTACTCTATCTGTGAGTCCTGGTAATTTCTGGGAACCTGTAGCAGCCTGATCAACTGCACGAGCAGTCCTAGTAGGGGCCTTAGTGGCCCTGAAGCCATTGCTCGTCCTGTATTTGAATCTGAAACTGCAGTAACTGCAGTAATCTGAGAAGCAGTCCTAGTAGGGGCCTTAGTGGCCCTGAAGCCATTGCTCGTCCTGTAACTGCAGTAATCTGAGAAAAAAAAAAGTAACTAAATATAGCACTTGATAAGCTAAAAATAGCTGTGTTAATTTCTGCTCCAATGTTAATTTCTGCTTCCCCATGTGCTCCGGTGTGGATTTACTGCCTTTCCCTGAACCCCCGATGTAATTTCTGTGCTCCGATGTAAATTTCTGTCCCCCCCCCATGCTGCCGCTGTGTTAATTTCTGCTCCGATGTTAATTTCTGCTTCCCCATGTGCTCCGGTGTGGATTTACTGCCTTTCCCTGAACCCCCGATGTAATTTCTGTGCTCCGATGTAAATTTCTGTCCCCCCCCATGCTGCCGCTGTGTTAATTTCTGCTCCGATGTTAATTTCTGCTTCCCCATGTGCTCCGGTGTGGATTTACTGCCTTTCCCTGAACCCCCGATGTAATTTCTGTGCTCCGATGTAAATTTCTGTTCCCCCCCATGCTGCCGCTGTGTTAATTTCTGCTCCGATGTTAATTTCTGCTTCCCCATGTGCTCCGGTGTGGATTTACTGCCTTTCCCTGAACCCCCGATGTAATTTCTGTGCCCCGATGTAAATTTCTGTTCCCCCCCATGCTGCCGCTGTGTTAATTTCTGCTCCGATGTGAATTTCTCTCTCCGTTGTGCTCCGATGTTAATTCTGCCCCCCCCCATGCTGTCCGATGTGAATCCATGCTCCCCATGTGCTCCGATGTGAATTTCTGCCTTCCTTGGGCCTCCGCTGAGGTTCCTGCCTTCCCTTGGGCCTCCGCTGAGGTTTTGTGCCTCTCGGTGCTGTCCCGGTGCACCGCTGACCCCCGCTGAATTTTCCTGTCTTCCCCTGAGCCCCCGCTGAGGTTTATTTATTTATTTATTTTATTTATTTAACATTTATATACCGCATCTTCCAAAGTTCAGTTGCGGTGTACAAATTAACAACAATTAACAAAGCGCAGTTTGTTTTACATAGAACGTCATAACTTTTACATAGAACATCATAAATTAAACAAACACAGTTTAATAAACAAACAGTATATTTAAGTTAGAACCGTGTGTAACAAGTTAACTAACGTAGTGTAGTGTCGAACAGCGTAAAAAAGATCATAACATATGCAACTATATACATGTGGAGGTATTTGGGCATAAGAGCTTGGATCGTCATTTCGTTTAAGCTATAAGTTTCGTTTAAGCTATAAGTTTAAGTTCCGGCCTTCCCCTGAGCCCCCGCTGAGGTTTCCTGCCCTTAAACCAGAATATGAGAAGCTAACCTTTTTTTGGGTCGATTGAGGGAGAAGTGATCATTTGAAGGTCCATCATTTTCTTTTTTTCCATCTGTGGAGTAGAGGGTGAGCCGGTGTGAAGGAGCATGGTGGGGTGGCAGCCATCTTGGGAACACCACGTGTGCGAATTCCCCTGCACCCAGGAGCAGCTATCGGGACGCACGTGGAGGCGGCCATCTTGAAAAGACCACGTGTAAGCTACACTGCAATATACTTAAAGTGACTCTGGAGCTCCATCTAGTGGACATTAGCTGTAATTACTACTATTCCCTGTGTTTTAAGTGATCCTGGAGCTCCATCTGGTGGACATTGTAAGAATAGCTAGCTTGTATATATATATATTTTGTAAATTGCCAAATATTGTAAGTTGTATTACTTGTCCTGAGTTAAGACTAGATAGGGTCTGTATTATAAATTGTATTATTTTTCCTGGATTAAGTCTAGATAGGATCTGTATTATAAATTGCATACTTCTCTCTCTTACTGTAAATTGCATTTTTTTCCCAAATTGAGATTAGGTTAGAAGATCTGATCTACATTGTATACTGTGCTTAGTTATTGAACTAAATTAGAGCATGGGGTCGGGAGAGTCTAAAGAGAAAACGCCCCTACAGTGCATGCTTCACAATTTAAATCTGGGTTTAGAGAGGATTCTGTAGATTCCAGCTCTGCTTCAAGTTTTCCTACCCCACAGTGTTACACTCATACAGACTCCTGGGTCCTGTGGACTGAGTCCATCCTCTGCCTCAGGCCCCAATTGCTTTGTTAAATGCACGTCCAATCAGTTTGCATGGCTACAGAAAGATACTAGAGATCAGGGAGGAGTCATTCTTCTAGCAGATGAATGGAGACCCATTAGAGAGGACAAAAGAACAAATTCACCTAGCCTCCAATGAAGAATTTTGAGCATCTAAAACCATGAGGGGTGGCTCCCTTGAACATTCTCAGATGTCTGATCTTGATTGTGTACCATGTGTATGTCTCCTGAGGGCTGGGAACGAACGGGGAATGGGGAGGGTTACTAAAATTTATCAAGAAAACCTTTGTATTCCAATCAGATAGGCTGCCAATAGTCATGTGTTTAAATGCTATATGCTATCAAGCAAACCAAAAAAAAAAAAGTTAAAAGGGGATTTTATATATTGTAGCAAACACCTTGTAGAGCTATAAACATTTATATAGCGCTACAAGATATACAGCACTTTAGATATAATTCTTATAAAAGTATCAGTTCCATGCCTGTTTTGAACTATAAGATACAAGGTAATCACTTTGCCTTGTTAAGCTCTGTGCTGATGAATGATGAACAGGACAGTAACATCATAGGTGCTATTTAGAATAAATTCACCTGTCCTTCTGTATTTGAATTTTACATGTTGGTGTCCAGAGTTCAAGAGCACAATATATTATAGCACTGTGAGATACAAATCTTTTAGTTTATACATTTGTACTTTGTTACCAAATATACTGGTAGGAGTACATTATGTAGAGGTCCAGTATACACAGCAATAAGATGAGTAAATATTAAATTTTGGAAAGGGGCTGATCTGAAATTGTTTTGTTCCCAAGTATATCAGAGCAAATTTAGTGGAAAGATGGAACTGTGTTTTTTAATTATTTACAAATATAATGATAACATTAACTTGAGTTGATTGGATAAAAACTAAATCTTACTTGTCAGCAATGATCCAGGAGAGCTTTGAGAAAATGAATGAGAGAGAGAGAGAGGGGCAGAAGGTGAGACGACAGCCTAGGAAAAAGGCAATAAACGTGCTACTCCAAGTGTGATGATCTGGGCCACCGGAATTCAGACTGCTCTAAGTACCTCGAGGACCCACAAGGCCTGAGAAAACATGAACCTTGTACATTTATGCCTCTGAAGAGACATGAATAGGCAAGGGGGAATAGGCCAAGAAGAACCCGAGGAAGTACTGCCATGAGGCCTATTCACAAATGCCTTGCCGGCCAAGAAGAACCAGAAGGAGTATCGCCATGAGGCCCAACCACCAATGCCTTGTACCCTCTTAGTCTCTCACCTCAAGAGGATCTCTTTTGACACCATAATTAATGGATAGCTTACATAAATCCTTGTGGACACTGCATTTTCAAGATCGGTTCAAATATTTTTAAGTTTCCTACAGTACTCTCACTGGGAACCAGGCATACAATAGACTCTAGTCATACATGAGAGATATGTGGCTGTCATGTTAGGAGCCATATTTCTTTCTATTGGAATTGATGTATAGTTTTATATTGAAGATTGTTTAGACAGTCGCTATTTAGAATGAGCACCCATGCCAATCTAGAACTGCACCAATTAAGTTAGTGGAAAATGGACACTGTTTACAACAATACTATGTTTCTAACAATTGTTTTAGCAGCCTTGCCAGATAAGGATACATTAGTATGGTATAGAAAAAGAAAATGTAGTTGGTGGAAAGTGTTGTGAGGGATAAAGTGATATATTGAGAGGAAGGACTCTGATGGACAGTAAACTGATGAAGGAAATTAATGATGTGGAAGGACTGATGGACAGTAAACTGGTGAAGGCAATTTAATGATGTGAAGTTGCTCCGAGGATCCATCACTCTCGTGTCAAGGCCGCTGCACCAGAAATTGTTCCAGCCTGGACTTCTGTCACAGTTCCAAACCAGCCCCTGCGCTTTGACACTTCTGCCCAGTACGGGGTTCTAACAGACTGCCGACGAACTCTGGACCACCGGAGAGACTGATTTACAGACACCTTTCCTGAAACCGGGATCAGACTGAGAAAAAGGTGCTTTAGCCTTACTCCTATCCCTGATACGGACTTGCTTTCAAACAAGTGCAGAGACTACTAACACAGCAGTATTATTTGCCCAAACTGCTCTGAACATGACAGACCTTTGTATACGTAACTCTCTACCTTAACTTGTCCCATTGCTGTACCGTACATTTTAACCAGGTGCCTTTTTCCTTACAGGTTGTTTCCACCCTTGGCACCCTGGTAGAACGCAAGGCGGCTGCCACGGTCATGGCCCTGACCCAATATACTCCTCTGCGGCTTGCCTCCAGTAATACAGCCCTCAACCGCCTCTAGCGGTTGAGGTCTTACTTAAAAAGGGGGGAATGAGGCAGCCATGAGGTAGCTGTAGGTAGCCCTTTCCCCAAGCCATGCTGCAAGCCATGAGGCTCTGATCAGCCTGACCCTTCCCCCGCAAGCCATGAGGTAATCAGCCTGCTAAGAGAAAGACAATGAGATTCCAGTAGGCACCCTTCCCCCACTCCAGGTCTGAGCACAGTATTTCTCTAGCCCTGAAACCAACAGACCAGAGCATACCGGTTTGGACAGGTCACCCAGGTACCTCCCCAGGGGCTGCTGATTGGTGGGCAGGAAATACCTGTGGCAAATGGAATTGTAGAATGAGTTTAAAACTGTACTGTATATAAGGCATTGTAGGCCGTCCCTCGGGGTTCAGACCCTTGTGGAGGTTGCTGGTATCTCTGTCTGATCCTGTGTGCACATTAAAGATCCTGATTGCATTCCAGCCTGTCTGTGAGCCTTCCTTCTGTGGGTGAGTGATAGAATAAGAGCTTTTCACAGCGATTGCTGCCACAATACATTTACAGGCGAAGGAAGAAAGCTCATAAGGAAAAAAACACCCTTCCTACAATAAATATGGTGGAGGTTTCATAATGTATTAAGACTGTTTTGCTGCCTCAGGAACTGGAGACCTTGAACGTATTAAAGAAATCATTAAGTCAAAGGACTACCAGGGTATTTTGGAGCAAAATGTGCTACCTAGTGTCAGAAAGTTAGGTCTAGGATGAAGGTCATGAAGGACAATGACCCAAAATAAATATACAAAGGTAGAAAAGAAAGATTAAAAAGGAAAAAATGGACAGAGGCCAACAATTCCTTATAAATGCTCAAACAAAAGTTTATATTAGTGCACTTATTTAGATTTTATTTTAGGTATCAGCATAAGAGTTTATAAACAGTAGAATCCTCTAATTAGGGGCATGTTTACTACAGGTTAATGCGTGCTAATGAAAATTAAAGTGTGTTAGATGCTGCCGTGGCCCACAAAAATGAATGGGCTGTGGTAGCACTTGATGCGCGTTAACTTTTATTAACGTGCGTTAATCTGTCCCGAAGTTTTAACCCATTCAAATACTGAATTATTAGACATAATTAAGAATAATAATGCATTTCCATCTCTCATTATATATTTTCACAATGTGTGTTTATTCCTTATGCATTTGAACGCCACTTGAATATATACTGCATGACAAGACTTGGCAGAGGACACCTTCCTGTCCAGATAAAGGTCATGTTATTTTTTGACCCAAAATGCCCAGTCTTCTCTGAGATAGTGGCTAAAAACTCAGGCCTCCTCTCTCTGAGAAACACACAGTTTTTTTCTTTCTCACTGTAAACCACACACACACATAAAATCTCTTTGGTGACAAACGATCTCTCTCTCTCTCTCTGTGTTTTTAAGAAACACACACACACTCTCTGAGAAAGACATTCACTCGTTCTACCTTTGACTCTGCATCAATAAAGCTCAAGGAGAGTCATTTAGGAATTCCGAGCTTTTCTCATTGTTAACTTCATGCAGCATGTTGAAGAGTTGGAACTGGAGAAAAGTCGCACGCCCTTACCCCTTACTCTAAAACAAATAAAATTATATATCTCAATGCTGTGCAATTCAAATCTGATCTAATGTCTATTTTACAAAGTTGATTTCACTTTGGCGATTTTCTAATATGCTAGCCATTAGCTATGGGATTTTCAGAGCACCAGCAGATAACTCAGCTTGTAGGCTCTCTATATAAGACGAAAAGGAAATTGGGTGAGTGGACCAGGGACTGAATGAGAGCTTAAGCCCAATCAACAGAAAAACTTAAAAACAAATGCAGAATTTATTCCGTTTATCACACTCTCTCTCTCTCTATTCACTTTCTCAAGACAGGATTGAGTAGCAGTCACTAATCACACTGATCTTCAGCAGCTAATCACTCTAGTCTACTGATCCCTATACAAACAGGCCCCCGCCCCCTTGCAGAGGAAACCTCCAGCATACAAAACCCACGCTGACTAGACAGTTGAGCGCAGCTCTTCAGTCTATAGCTTGGAATCTGTCTCAGAAAAACAAACACAGAGTTTACTCTCTCTCTTTCTGTCTTCCTGAACAGGAGCCACTAATTACGATAAGCTCCAAATGCTAACCCACACAATATGCTATGGAGTCCCTATTAGTAATAACTATTATAATGCATAACTTTGGAAGAAATAATATTGATGAAAATTAAGACTATTCATGTGCTTTGCAATATTTCATTTTTTGGTTAAATTTTCAAAAGCAGTTTAGAGAAAGGCAAAATTAAAAAACAAATGGCAATAGGCGTTCACAGAGGTCACATGACAAGACAGCATCACCCTGGTGTGGTAGGAAGTGATCCTGTAACTAGGACCTGTCCTCCAGATGATGTAAAACCCTCTCGCACCGAGAAAGTTTCTCCAGGGCCATGTGCCCATGAGGGAAGGGTTAGGACAGCTGTTATAGTTGGTGATTCGATCATTAGGCATGTAGATAGCTGGGTGGCTGGTGGACGTGAGGATCGCCTGGTAACATGCCTGCCTGGTGCGAAGGTAGCGGACCTCACGCGCCACCTAGATAAGGTCTTAGATAGTGCTGGGGAGGGAGTCTGCTGTCTTGGTACATGTCGGTACCAATGACATAGAAAAATGTGGTGGGGAGGTTCTGGAGGCTAAATTTAGGCTTTTAGGTAGGAAGTTGAAATCCAGAACTTCCAGGGTAGCATTCTCCGAAATAATTCCCGTTCCACGCGCAGGACCCAAAAGGCAGGCAGAGCTCCGGAGTCTCAATGCGTGGATGAGACAATGGTGCAGAGATGAGGGTTTTGGATTTGTTAGGAACTGGCGAACATTCTGGGGAAAGAAGGGGCTCTTCCGAAGGGATGGGCTTCACCTTAACCGGAATGGAACCAGGCTGCTGGCATTAACCTTTAAAAAGGAGATAGAGCAGCTTTTAAACTAGATAATAGGGGAAAGCCGACAGTCGCCCATGAGTGCATGTTTCGGAAGAATGTATCCTTGAAGGATACTACCAAAAGCAGAGAGGTTCCAAAAAAGAGTAAAGTAGCCCAAATGCCCTCGAGTATGGACCAGACAGAGCTTAAAGATCCCAAATTACCCATATCTACCAATAGCCAAATTAATATGAATAAAATACAGTCTCTAAAATGCTTGTATGCAAATGCTAGAAGTCTAAAAAATAAGTTAGAATACATAGCGCTAAATGAGAGGTTAGATATGATTGGAATATCAGAGACATGGTGGAAGGAGGATAATCAGTGGGACACTGTGATACCTGGGTACAAACTATATCGTAATGATAGAGCTGATCAAATTGGTGGAGGGGTTGCGCTCTATGTTAGAGAGGGCATTGAGTCAGAAAGGATTAAAGTTTTGCAGGAAACTAAACTTGCTGTAGAATCTCTATGGATTGAAAGTCCATGTAAAAAGGGGAAGGCAATGGCAGTGGGGGTGTACTATCGACCGCCTGGCCAGAATGAACAAATGGATGATGAAATGCTCAAAGAAATGAAGGAAGCTAACAAAAGTTACAGCACAGTAATAATGATGGGTGATTTCAATTACCCCGGTATCGACTGGGTCAGTGTCACGGCAGGACATGCTAGGGAGATAAAGTTCCTAGATGAAATAAATGACTGCTTCTTGGAGCAGCTGGTTCGACCAGAGGGGAAGCCATATTAGACCTAATCCTTAGTGAAACACCAGATCTAGCGCAAGAGATAAGGGTGTTGGGGCCACTTGGCAAAACTGATAATAGCATGATCGCATTTGATTTAATTAGTGGAGGAGGGATAGTAAGGAAATCCACAGTACTACCTTTTAACTTTCGAAAGGGAGACTATGATAAAATGAGGAAAATAGTTAAGAAAAAACTAAAAGGAGCAGTTGCAAAGGTTAAAGACTTACATCAAGCTTGGGTGTTGTTGAAAAATTCTATCTTGGAAGCTCAGACCAGCTGTATTCCACGCTTTAAGAAAAGTGGAAGGAAGTTCAAAAAACTGCCAGCATGGTTTAAAGGTGAGGTCAGAGAGGCTGTTGTTGCCAAAAAAGCATCTTTCAGGAAATGGAAAAAAGAGCCAAACGATGAAACCTGGAAACAGCACAAGCACTGGCAAGTCAAATACAAGCCATTGATAAGGCAGACAAAGGGAAAATTTGAGAAGAAGCTTGCTGCGGAAGCAAAAATGCGAAATAAGGACTTTTTCAAGTACATTCGTAGCAAAAAACCTGTGAGAGAGTCAGTTGGTCCATTAGATGATAGAGGGGTTAAAGGGGCACTAAGAGGCGACAAGGCAATAGCAGAGAGACTGAATGAATTCTTTACTTCGGTTTTTACTGAGGAAGATGTAGGGATGTTACCCATGACTGAAGTGGTATTTAAAGGTGTGGAAGAATTGAAGGAAATATCGATATATCGGGAAGATGTATTACAACTATTAGATAAACTGAAGAGTAGCAAATCACCTGGGCCGGAGGTATACATCTGAAGGTGTTGAAAGAACAGAAATATGAGATTGCAGACCTGCTATTAGTAATCTGTGAATTTTCATTAAAATCATCTGTAATACCTGAAGATTGGAGGATCGCCAATGTAACACCAATTTTTAAAAAGGGTTCCAGGGGTGATCCGGGAAACTACAGACCGGTGAGCCTGACGTCAGTACCGGGAAAAATGGTAGAAACCATCATAAAGAATAAACTTACTCGGCATATAGATAGTCATGGCCTAATGGGAGACAGCCAACATGGCTTTAGACAAGGAAGAACTTGTCTTACTAATCTATTATGTTTTTTTGAAGGTGTGAATAAACAGGTGGAAAAAGGTGAGTCGGTTGATATAGTGTATCTGGACTTTCAGAAAGCCTTTGACAAGGTCCCTCATCAGAGACTTTTGATAAAACGAAAGAGTCATGGGATAGGAGGCAGTGTACTATTGTGGATCAGGAACTAGTTAAAAGATAGAAAGCAGAAGGTAGGGCTAAATGGCCAATTTTCCCAATGGAGAAAGGTGAATAGTGGTGTACCCCAGGGCTCTGTGCTGTATCCGCTGCTTTTTGACATATTCATAAATGACCTGGAAAGGGGAATAACGAGTGAGGTTATCAAATTTGCAGATGACACAAAACTATTTAAAGTTGTTAAAACCCAAGAGGATTGTGGAAAATTGCAAGAGGATCTTGATAAACTGGAAGACTGGGTATCAAAATGGCAGATGAAATTTAATGTGGACAAGTGCAAACTTATGCATCTAGGGAAGAACCACCCAAACTATGGTTACACGATGCAAGGTTCCACATTATGAACTACCACCCAGGAAAAAGATTTAGGCGTCATTGTGGATAACATGTTAAAACCCTCTGCCCAGTGTGCAGCTTCGGCCAAGAGAGCAAATAGAATGCTAGGTATTATAAGGAAAGGAATGGAAAATAAAACAAAAGATATTATAATGCCTCTATATCACTCCATGGTGAGACCGCACCTTGAATATTGTGTGTAATTCTGGTTGCCGTATCTTAAAAAGGATATAGCGTTATTAGAAAAGGATCAGCGAAGAGCCACCAAAATGGTAAAAAGGATGGAAGGATACTCCTATGAAGAAAGGCTAAAAAGGTTAGGGCTCTTTAACCTGGAAAAGAGACGGCTGAGGGGAGATATGATATAAGTCTATAAATTAATGAACGAAGTGGAACGGGTAAACGTAGATCGATTGTTTACGTTATCAGAATATAGAAAGACTAGGGGACATGCAATGAAGCTACAGGGTAAACTATTTAAAACTAATAAAAGAAAATATTTTTTCACTCAACGTGTAATCAAACTCTGGAATTTGTTACCGGAGGATTTAGTAAAGGCTGTTAGTGTAGCTGGTTTTAAAAAAGGTTTGGAGAAGATCCTGGTGGAAAGGTCCATAAACCATTATTAAGAAGGGAACCAGGATATCAATGCTTGATCCAGTACAAGCATTGTGGAACCTGTGTCTTTTGGGGAAACTGCTAGGTACGTATCACCTAGATTGGCCACTGTTGGAAACAGGATACTGGGCTTGATGGACCTTGATCTGACCCAGTATGGCATATCTTATGTTCTTATGATATATTTTCAGATTGTTGGAACTACTAGATGATGTGTGCACCTCTGAAGTGGAGCACAAAAGGGATACAGTTTTCTTTTTAAAATGAAATTATCTAACTAGACAGTTGTCTTGTTCGATTTATCCCAAATCAGTGAACACTTCATTAGTATCTGATTGTGGCAACTAGTAAATAAGATTTATGCGTATGTACAGGGCTTTTTTTGAGGAGGTACTTGGTGGTATGGAGTACCAGCACCTTTTTTTTCCTGCTAAAAGTGACCCCTGGTCCATACTGGGTAAGAACAAGGTTTCATCAAGCCCAATATCCTGTTTTCAACAGTGGCCAATCCAGGTCACAAGTACCCAGAGGTCAGGTTCCCAAAAAGGTACACAGACTCCATGCTGTTTATCCCAGGGTAAGCAGTGGATTTCCCTAATCCTCTTTAATAATGATTTATGTACATTTCCTCCAGGAACTTGCGCAAATATCTTTTAAACCCAACTACACTAACAATTTTTACTACATTCTCTGGTAACAAATTCCAGAGTTTGATTAAACGTTGAGTGAAAAAATATTTTCTCCTATTGTCTTTAATCGGCTATATTGTAACTTCATTGTGTGTCCCCTAGTCCTTTTACTTTTTGAAGCAGTAAACAACTGATCTACGTTTACCCGTTCCAATCCATTCAATATTTTATAGACCTCTATCATATCTCCCCTCAGCCATCTTTATGCCAAGTAGAAAAGTCTTAACCTTTTAAGCCTTTCCTCATAGGGGTATCCTTCCATCCCCGTTGCCATTTTGGTGGCTCTTCTCTGTACTTTTTCTAGTTCTGCTATATAATTTTTAAGATATGGTGACCAGAATTGCACACAACATTCAAGGTGCGGTTGCACCATGAAATGATACAGAGGTAATATAATATCCTTTATTTTATTCTCTATTCTTTTTCTTATGATGCCTAGCATTCTATTTGCTTTCTTGGCTGCCGCTGCACACTGCGCAGATGGTTTCAATGTATTATCCATGATGGCGCCTAAATGCTTTTCCTGGATGGTGGTTCCTAATAGGAAACCTTGCATTGTGTAACCACAGTTTAGGTTGTTCTTCCCTAAGTGCATAATTTTGCACTTCACATTAAATTTCATCTGGATGCCCAGTCTTCTAATTTATCAAGATGCTCTTGCAATTTCTCACAATCCTGCTGTATTTTAACAACTTTGAATAATTTTGTGTCATCTGCAAATCTGATCACCTCACTCATTATTTTCATTTCCAGGTCATTTATGAATGTTAAAAAGCAGTTGATCCAGCACAAATCTCTGGTATGAATGAATACTGGAACATGCGCGCGCACACGCAGATCTATATATCTGTCTGTCTGTCTCTTTCTCTCTATATATATTTATATCAAGCTCAGGAATGCATTGGGGTCTATTTTTAAAAAAGTGCCTAGACATTCAGCACTGTGGCCAAGGTCTTGGCGCCGGCAAGCGCACCCGCGCCTTGCGGGCCTCGCCAGAGGGCCCTTTGGCGTGGCCCTTAGGCAGTGGCACGTCAGCAACCCTACGAGTGAAGCCAGGACTCTCACCTGCAACAGAATCTGACTCCTGCGCCAAGAAAACATCAGAATAATAACCTGAGACTCTGATATACCCTAACAACTCACCTAGGTAACCCACTTCTACCCCATCTATAAGGTAACAGTAGACCTGAATATACTAGAGAATCTCACTCCTTGTTACTCTGTTACAAATAGACCTCCCTTAAAATAAGATTTGCTACTGTATCTTGTTAACAGAATACATTGTTCCTACTTGATAGGCCTGCTTTTATACAATTGTTTACCTATTTCCACTGCTCTGTACCTAACCAGTTAATCTGCATTTACTGTTTCTAAAGACCCGTATTACCTTACATTGTATCCTCCCATTGCTGTAACCATGGCTCTCTCTCTATTTGCATTAGTTAGCCTCTATCTGTTAACTAACACCACCCAAAATACAGCAGCATTCCCTACCACCTCACACAAGATCCCCATATTGCATGGACTAGGAAGAAGATATCATTCCTCCTATCATCACTCAGCTCCACAACCACACCATGTTAGGCACTCTCATCTACTATATATCTCCCTTAACACTGTTAGTAGTTCTAAACCCAATCCTGTTCCCTCACATGCTAACTTAAACTCATCAACGCCCGCTCAGTACGTAAAAAGTGGCCAGCCATTACAGATCTCATCACAAAGCTGAAACTAGACATCCTCCTGGTCACAGAATCATGGCTAGCGGACACAGACAATGTCCTTATAAACCAACTCATTCCCCCAGAATACTCAATACACACATGTCACAGAGCAGACCGAAGAGGAGGTGGTGTCCTCATTCTTTCACGAACTAACCTTCAATTTAGTTTACTTTCCACCAGGAGTACCACACACATGGACCTAGTCACTATAGCTAACAAACATATCATCCTAAATCTCATATATAGAGCCCCATCCTCACCACCAGAAGATTTATCTAATATAATAGAGCTGGCCTGCAACCCAGAAAGCCCACGCAAATCCAACTGGTTAATGGGCGACTTTAACCTCTCCTCACTTCACCATAGCCATTCTACCACATTCCTTGATGCCATGGCTGACCTCAACTACTCGCAGCTAGTTAGCTCCCCTACACACCTCAAGGGTAACACCCTTGACCTCATTTTTGTGCCTCAGTCTACAGCGAACACCAACTTTAAGCTATCTCATACCCCTGTCCCATGGTCTGATCATGATTTATTATCCTTCCAAGTCCCATATCAGCAAAACAGTATCCCAGCAAGACAGACAAATTTGATCTCATCAGGATCAACAGCCCGTTTCAAAACGCTCAACAAGGATGACTTCATCAGCCAGACTCTTCCAACCCTTCGTCTACCAACCAATGACCTTGATGAACTGATCAACAATTGGTACAACGCCCTGAACTCCTCTTCACATCTACCTTCCTCAGTAAGACCACCAGCATCCAGCACAGCACTAAAAAGTAGAAACCCAAAACCATGGTTCTCCACTGAACTACGACTATCCCTCCAGAATCTAAGAAAACAAGAGAGAAAATGGCGCAGATCACGTGCTCCAATTGACCAAATGGATTACGAAAATGCCCTAAAGAAACACCGGGAGAAAATAGCTGAAAAGATGAGGGAACACCATACAGAAACCCTCCTCCGATCACTGAACAAACCACGAGACCTCTTTAACATCACTAAATCCTTAACCAAGGCACCATCCTCCAACCAAACAATATCAATTCAACCTCAGGCTTTTGCCGACTATCTTCAATCTAAATCCATTAACACGAACTCCACACCAAGTTGTATACCTAACCCCGTCTCAATTACTCAACCTCTAAAAAATTTTCTCGCTCCCACAGTGAAATCCATCACTGACCTTATTGCCACCTTGAATACTACCACAGCCCCAAACGATCCATGCCCTGCCTACTGGATCAGAACAATGCATGCTGAACTGAGCCCCATACTTGCCCTTATCATGCAACTTTCCTTCACAACCGGATCATTCCCATCATCTCTCAAGCAAACTTCAATACGCCCTCTCCTGAAGAACAATAAACTCGACCCAGCGAAAACTGATTCATATCGTCCAATTTCAAGTATACCCCTTCTAGCCAAAATCATCGAGAAGGTGGTACAAATCCAATTGCAACAGCATATAGATACTTCAGCTCCTCTCGATCCCTGCCAACACGGATTCCGTGAATCACATGGCATAGAGACCCTTCTCATACTACTCATCAACACCTTATCAAGAGGGATTGACAAAATTGAAAATGGGTTCATCCTCATCTTCCTTGACATCTCGGCAGCTTTCGACTCGGTTAACCATGTACAACTTCTTCACCGTCTTAAAGAAAAGGGAGTCCAGGGATCAGCTTGGGAATGGTGTAGATCCTACCTAAACAACCGCTGGCAACAGGTGCGGATAGGATCTTCAACCTCCGATCCTTTAAAGCAACAACAGGGTGTACCCCAGGGATCCTCTTTATCAGCTCTTCTATTTAACATATATATCCAACCAATCTGTGAAATCATCAAAACATTTAACGCCTCCAGCTTGATCTACGCAGATGACGTACTGATATTCACGCCAATAAAAATTAATGCCCCTGACTTCTCCCCAATTATCGCCTGCTTCAACGCGATTACAGATTGGCTCCTATCCCAGAACCTGCGAATAAACTTCAAGAAAACGGAAGTCCTATTCGTAACCAGGAATAAGAAATTCTCCCCCCCCCCCCGCAACTTTGAAGGTGAGAGATGCGGAACTACCATGTAAATCATCAATTCGCTACCTGGGAGTAACCATCGACCAAGAACTGACCTTCAAAGATCACATAAAGCAGACCGTCAAATCCATTTACTACAAATTAAGAACGCTGAAACCCTTAAGACCACTACTCGCCTCCAATGACTTCCGAACAATCTTCCAAGCCCTTATAACACCTCATTTTGACTATGCTAATGTCATCCTGCATGGTCTACCCAAGAGCACCCTCAACCCACTCCAATTGGCGATGAACTCAGCAGCCCGCATCCTCTGCGGTACCTCCAGTAGAGACCACATCACCCCCATACTAACAGAGCTTCACTGGTTACCCCTACAAGCCAGGATAACTTACAAAGCACTTCTGCTATCCTTTAAAGCAATTAATCAAATAGCCCCACCTTCCCTCTCATCACTTATTATCAACACCCCCACGAACAGACTGAGAAGATCCGCAGCCGCCAATACCCTTGTCGTACCAAAGGAGTACACTAAATGTAACCAAACAACCAGAGACAGGGCCTTCACCTTATTCGCTCCAACTTGCTGGAATAATCTCCCTCCTCATATCCGATCAATAAAAGACCTCTCTCAATTTAGAAAGGCCCTCAAACACTACCTATTCTGTCATCACCTTTTAGGCCCTAACCCTACACCTCCTCCCCCCATCTCACAAATCACTCACACAGCCTCTGACATTCCAACAACATAGTCATAACAGAACACGAACTAGACGCTCTGCACACCCAAATTTATGACCCAATTTAACTGTAAATTTCCAGAGGTAATATATCTTTCTGTATATAGCTTGTATATAGTTTACCATGTTGTCTCCAAGTTACTGACCCTGTTATAATGTAAGCAAAGGACCCTGTTATAATGTAAGCAAAGGACTGTTCTAATGCGAAATTTGTTATCTGTAAACCGCGCTGATACCAAAGAGCGCGGTATATAAAAACTGTAAAATAAAATAAATAAATAATAAATACTATTTGTGATTTTCATTGGCATTATGGGTACAGTAGGATTTAAATATCCTGCTCTACAAATAATAAGGTGCGTTGGGTGGGGAAGACAAATTTGGGGCGTTCCATTGATGGGGCAGCTAAAATGTCTAGCTTAAACATTGGAACGCTGATTTTCAGCACCTAGGCCTCTAGAATATAAGGTGCATTTTACAAAGGATGTCCAAGTGCAATCTGGGACGTCCAAGCCAGAACGTTTGAAAAAAAAAAGCAGGCACGTCTAAGCTCAGGCACGATTTCAGAAATGTGAACGTGCCTGATATGAACGTCTATGGAGAAATGTACATAGACATCCAAAGAATAGCATGAAGATGTGTAATAACCAGTGGTTAGAGCAGTGGGTTACGACAGGGTGGCCAGGGTTCAAATTCCAGTAGTACTTCTTGTTATCTTAGGCTAGTCACTTAACTCTCCATCTTTTCTATAAACTCTGGATGTTTTACAGCCAAAACAAGAACTTTTCTGATGCCTATTCCTACCTCTAGTAGGTCTAAACATGGAGAGGGTTATAAACATCACTGACATTTCTGTAATTGAGCGGGGTCATCTAAGTCCATTGCACCTCCCCATACTCACCTTCACCATGCTCTTTGCCTAACTGGATTTCCCCGAACCGGACATCTTTAAAAGCCATTTGTAAAATGGCTCTGGGGATATCTCTGTAATTTAGATATCCAGTTTGTATATCTTTGGACATCCAAATCATGACTAAGACTTTTAAAATGACCCCCTATGCATTTGGATTAGGTGCAACAAAACCAGGTCTAAACTGCAGCACCTAACCAAACACATAGTCGAGAAGTGGCATTTTAGAAGGGACATCTAGGAAAAATCTGGGATTATAACATTCAAAAATCAGGAAAGTGGCAGCCATGCCTTCTGAAATTGCTCCTTCTCCACTCCGAAAAATAAACATCCCAGTAACCAGTTTGGAGATTGGCCCTGCACAGATAGCACGATCATTTTATAAATGTGGATGTCCCTAAAGTGGATGCTCCTGGCCTGGGTAGTTCAGAAGAGGGGTATCCATGTTATTAGACTTGCATGCCTTGCTCTTCCAGATACTTAGACATGTGGAAGCAGCCAGTAATATGTTTGGAGTATGTATTTACATGTAAGTTTCGTTGGCCAGGAAATATTAACCACTGTGATGTAAGCGCCTTTTGCTCTTCCCCCTGGAAGCAATACAGCCATGACGCAAGCACCCTTTTGCATCTTATTCATGGTCAGAAGCAGATAATGGCATGGACACCTCAACAAACAGGGCATGACATGCTTATGGCAATTTAATCGCAGCACGACATGCAACACCCTCCTCCCAGGGCATGGCCTCTATTATGACTCCATGCTACTTGGACCTTCTCGCATTGGGGAAGTCTATATGTTGTTGTTGTTCAGTGCTGTCGAATCGGTGTTGACTCTTGCCAAACCTCTGGATAGTTAACCTCAGCTGTGTTCGGTCTTCAGTCAGGCGACTCACTGTTGATGAATGGCACCCATAGCTATTGTTATTGAATCGATTCATCTCATTGCTGGCCTTCCTCTTTTGCACTGACCTTCTACCTTGTCAAGCATGATGTCTTTCTCTAATGATCTCTTTCTTCGCATGATGCATCTAAAGTATGAAAGTTGAAGTCTTGTCATCTGAGTTGACTTTATTAAATTTGTCCGGCGATGTTGCAATGATTTGGATCTCTATGTGCCCATTTTCAGATGTCCACGAATAGAGCTACTAAAATACCCCCAAAATGTATGGTGTCTAATTTTTTCACTCAGACATTTAAACTAGGTGCCACTTCTATGCATGCTTGGGCACTTATATTCAGCACTGCCACTGAATATCGGCATAAATTGAAATGTCTTGTTTAGATGTTTCCATTTCTGCCCTGGACGTCCTATTGCAAATAAGCTCCTTTGCTTTTAGTGTAAGAATAAATCTGCTAGGACTTATTGCTCAATCATGCAAGAAAAATGAAGAATAATCTATTTTATGATTACTTGATATGCATACATATTATTAATCACTTAGAAAAAAATTAACATATGCTTTATTGCCTATATATTTACTTAATATTGACAAAGGCAGGGATAAATGACTCTTACTGCTAAAAACAGAGCATTTTACAGCCTGTTTATTGTGAAAACAGGGAGCATGGTATTTTGGCAAGGAAGCATTCAGTATTAATTCTACTAGTCGGTGATGTATGATAAGCGATTTATCAGTAGTTTTTTCCCCACAGCTACCAAATGCGAGGCAGTCCTTGAGAAACTCTGTCTTTTCAGTCTTGCCAGTGCTCATTTTTATAGATTATATGAGTAATCATATGTCTTGTCTAAATGCTTGACATTTATTTTTGTATCTTTTTCATGACCTTTATAGCACTGAATGGGAAGTAAGGAAATAGACAATGATTAAATTGTTAAAAAACATCTAGCTTTGTAATGACAAATGCATACAACATCAGTTTAGAAATCAAATTTTTATCTGAAAATGTTAAAGATACGAGTTTGCTTAAATTTACAGAGACCTGTTCATAAGGGGATTATTTTAGAGCCCTACGTGCACTTTAAACGTGGATGTGGCAGCATAAGAACATAAGATATGTCATACTGGGTCAGACCAAGGGTCCATCAAGCCCAGTATCCTGTTTAAAAACAGTGAACAATCCAGGTCATAAATACCTGGCAGACTCCCAAAAAGGTACACAAATTCCTTGCTGTTTATTGCAGCGGTAAGCAATAGATATCCTTGGTCCTCTTTAATAATGGACTTTTCCGCCAGGAATTTGTCCAAAACCTTTTTAAATGCAGCTATACTAACAGCTTTTACTACATCCTTCAGTAATGAATTCCAGAGTTTGATTACACGTTGAGTGAAAAAATATTTCATCCTATTAGTTTTAAATGGGATATACTGTAGTTTCATTGTGTGTCCCCCTAGTCTTTCTACTTTTTGAAGCAGTTAACAACCGATCTACGTTTACCCGTTTCACTCCATTCATTATTTTATTGACCTCTATCACATCTCCCTTTAACCATCTTTTTACCAATTTGAAGAGCCCTAACCTTTTAAGCCTTTTTTCTTAGGGGTATCCTTCCATCCCCTTTACCATTTTGGATGCTCTTCTCTGTATGTCTTTGAGTTCTGCTATATCCTCTTTAAGATATGTTGACCAGAATTGCACACTATATGCAAAGTTTGATAGCACCATGGAACGATACAAAGGCATTATAATATCCTTTGTTTTATTCTCCATTCCTTTCCTTATGATTCCTAACATTCCTTTTGCTTTCTTGGCTGCCGCTGTACACTGGGTAGAGGGTTTCAATGTATTATCCACGATGATGCCAAAATGTGTTTCCTAGGTGGTGGTTCCTAATGTGGAAACTTGCATCATGTAACCGTAGTTTAGGTTATTTTTCCCTAAGTGCATAACTTTGCAATTGTTCACATTAACTTTTATCAAGGTCCTGTTGCAATTTTTCACAATTCTCCTATGTTAACAACTTTGAATAATTTTGTGTCATCTGCAGATCTGATTACCACACTCATTAGTCCCATTTCCAGGTCATTTATGAATATGTTAAAAAGCAGTGGACCAAGCACAGATCCCTGGGGTACTTCACTATTTACCTTTCTCCATTGAGAAAACTGGCCATTTAGCCCTACTCTCTGCTTTCTATCTTTTAACCAGTTCCTAATCCTCAATTATACATAGCCTCCTATCCCAAGACTTTTTAGTTTCCTCAAGAGTCTCTCATGAGGGACCTTGTCAAAGGCTTTCTAAAAGTCCAGATAGAGAATATCAACTGGCTCACCTTTATCTACCTGTTCATTTACATCTTTAAAAAAATGCAAGAGATTAGTGAAACAAAACTTTCCATGGCTAAACCCATGTTGGCTTTCTGCCGTTAAGCCATGAGTATTTACATGTTCAGTAAATTTGTTCTTTATAATGGTTTCTACCATTTTGCCTGGTACAGTCATTTTGCCTTCCTTCCACCTTTCTTAAAGTGTGGCAACATCTGGTCTGGGCTTCCAAGATAGTACTTTTAAGTAACACCCAGACCTAATGGAAACTCTTAACCTTTGCAGTTGTTCCTTTTAGTTTTTTCTTAACCATTTTCCTCATTTTATCCTAGTTTCTTTTTTGAAAGTTAAATGCTAGCGCAGTGGATTTCCTTGTTATGCTCCCTCCATTTATTAAATCAATTGTGATCATGTTATTACCGTTATTGCCAAGCAACCCCAACACTGTTACCTCTCGCAGAAAAACCTACAAGTGCATCCGCATTTATAAAACGATTTTGGAAAAGCTATGGTGGAAACATTTTTGCCCCAAGCACGTCCATATATAAACATTTAGCCAGGAAATGTTTGTGGGTGTCTCTGGGGCATGGCCTGGGTGGAGCCAAACCTACATGTGTATCTCGTGTTTCATATATGGGATGCACATGTACAACTGGAATTGCCAACTTCTGAAGTTACACCTGGCTCTATTCACAAAAAGATTTTCCAATGTGCTTCTTTTGACCATCCTATTACAGGAAGGCTTGGGGGGATATTCCACTTAATCCCCCCCCCATGTTTATTTCCCTCTCCAAAGCCAAGCACTGTGTACAAAGAGTCCTCCATAGTCCGTTAGCAGCATCTACATCTCTAGGTTTCCAAAAATTTCTGAGATATACATGTACGTTCTGACATTTCCACAAGCGAGTTTGGAATTGCCGGAACTTATATGTGCAAGTTGCAGGGTTCCTCCATCCATTTTTCGCACATGCATCTTTACAAAATTGCTCCTCCCACTGCACATGGATATGTATTTTAGAAATATCTCCACCTTCAGCAGTGCCTGATCTCCACGTTCTATCTTAAATGTGTCTTTCACAGTGATATCTGCTAAAGCAGCAGCTCATTCACACTAACAGATGGTTAGGCTGTATTAAGAATTAACAGGTTGCCTTAGAAATTTGCACTTCTAGAGGTCATTTTTAAACTAGGGCACGTAGATTAAGGCACCAAAATGCACCTAATTTAAGCATACTTGTCTTTATAAAATATTAGTGTAGAAATGATGCCTTCAATTCACTCTCTATAGCAGCTATAGATTTAGTGTCTGTGAAGTTTGCAGGTATTCACGTAGATTAGGGTATTTTATAATCAATGTGTGTACTTGCAAATTCTGCCTTCACCATCCCCTGCCCCTAGCTGCTCCTACCAGCTTAGTATGCATGTTCATGAAAACATGGGTACTTTTACGCTGGTTGGTATTTTATAAGAGGCCAATAATGCATGTAAATCACCACATATGCACATTAATGTCTTTATAAAATCACCTCCTAACGGTCCAATGCAGAAGGGGGAGGGGACTGTGCTTTAAATTTATACAGAGATAGTTACTGTGTGCTATCTGTTAATTCAGTTAGAGGCACATTTTCCAGAGGCCATTTAGGTGGCTCTGGTGATGTGGAAGTGAAAACAGCTGAAAATCTGAGCGTGTGCACATGTGAGTGTAATCTAAAACTCGATATAGCTCAGCCCCTGAAGTTGGACATCACTGTTAAGAAAGGGGGCACAGACATAAGAAGGTGCTGTCCACGTGCAGTGGTAGGAGTCACTTCAGAAACAGACACATGGGAAAACTTGACAGGGACAACTCAGCCACTTGTACATGCGTCGGCATTTCACAACGCATATGTGTAAATGACAACACTTGTATCTCAGCCATTTTGTAAACATAGACATTATTTACACCATTACGATTTTTAGGGGAGACAATTATTGAGGGGGATCCCTCTTAAGCCCTCCTATAAAAGGTTGGCTGAAATGAACATTTTTTACATAGCTATTCATGTCAGGGAGTAGGTCTAACTCTCAACGTGCCCGTTTTCAAACTTTCGCATGTATTCCCTATACAAAATATTTTATATAAGGGATACACATGCAGTTTTTTTCTCCTTCCCAGGTCATGTCCGTGACATGCCTCTGTGCAGTTTCAACATGATATGGTCATGTGTACACCGGCCCCTTTCTAAAATTGCCATTTCCATGTGGATGTGATCTGCACATATAAGTGGTCATATTTACATGTGCAAATCATTAACAGGGCTTCTGAAATAACCCTCTTAATGCACTAAATAACTTTCTTCGTGTTCATTGAATGAAAAATTGTTAGGAATACGTATAACAGTTAACATGGAGGATTTGCAGTTACTGCACTTTTAACTTTGGACATTAGCCCATGGGAACTGCAAGATCTTACCTCACTTTAATTAATAGGGCCTGCTGTGAATTTAACTGCTACAATTTGAATGCTGAACAAGGGTTCCTAGATGCCATTAATTACTGTTGTTGTTGTTAAGTGCCGTCGAGTCGGAGTCGACTCATGACGACCCTCTGGATAGCTATCCTAAATTGTGTTCGGTCTTCAGTCAGGCGGCTTATTGTTGACAGACTGGTACCCGTAGCTGCTGTTATTGTATCGATCCATCTCATTGCTGGCCTTCCACTTTTGCGTTGATTACTAAAGGGTCAATATTCAAGAGTAAACTGAATGGGCCTGATATTCCAAGGCATTTACATGGTATACAGAGCTGTAAACCGTGTAAATGCCCCTAAGCGGGATATTCAGTAGCATTAACATAGTGTTGCTGAATATCCCTGACTAATGGTGCTATACGTCCCGATGCCAACCGCTTAGCATTGGGACGCGTTGAGGCCATTCTGGGGCGGAGCGAAGGTGGCACCAGTCACTAACTGGGCAGCAGCGATATTGCACCATTGCCCAGTTAGCAACCCATGGGTAAAGATGGGCACAGCTAAAGCTGACCTATCTTTACCGGTGGGAGCTAACCAGGCGGCTGCTCAATATTGCCAATGCCCAGTTTGCTTCTGCGACATCTCTGGTTGTGTGGCGACCCCGGATATTCAATGCTGGGACCTCATATGAACCTGGCATTGAATAACCGGGTTAAAGTTCAGCAGCGACGACTATGAAGTTGCCACTCTGGAATACCCATATCTCTGCCTCTTTTTAACTCAACAAATCCTCTCAGCCAATGAATTGGCTCAACAAAATTATCCATTCAGCAAGGGGATATTTTAAAATATAAGCTTTCTTCTGGTAATTCTGGAAGATATCTGGACAAATCTTGTGAATATCGGTCACTATGAAAACAACGTTAGTATCAAAGCAGAAGAATGATGGATGGGTTAGTACTAGAGAAAACTGGATTCCTTGCAGGTAGTAATACCTACAATTGTAGTGAGGATGCCGTGTTATTGTTCTAAGAGGATGATGTATGGGAGTCAATGAGACCACATCAATTCTATCTTCTTTTAGATCTAAAAGAACCAGTGTGGTGTCCAAAGCTCTTGAAGAGCATCACTGCCTAATATTTGTATTGGCTCAAGAAAAGGCATCACATCTCTGAAAAAGCATCAGATAGGCTCTTTTGTGCCATTCTGAAAGTGACAACAAAATAGGACCAAAATCTGCAATTGCCCAAACATATCCTAGTTTAAATATCTAGAGAACTCATGTGATTCACACAGAAATGTGCATAATTTTTTGTAAGAAAGATTAAACTCTTTTTGGGCGCGGGAGAAAGGTTTTAGCAATGTCTTTTGGGGCTGATATTCAGAATCTTTAGCCGGTGGGCCGTTGAGGGGCTGGCCAGCAGTATTGTCCAGACAGCTCCACAGACCGCTCAGCACTATCCAGTTAGTGAAGGAGCGGTCTGGGGGCAGAGCGAGATCGGTGTCTGAGCTATTCAGATATGCCAACTTCATTTGGTTATTGGGATTTTCAGTCACCATTTATCCGGGCAACTTAGGATGCATGAAAAGCTGTCTGAAGTTGCAATCTGGATAACTGCCAACTTTAAATCCTATTAACCAGATAAGTGCGGCACTTATTCAGGTATAGCCCGGATAGCCCCAAGCAAGACAGGCCTGTTTGGATCTGATTCTGGACCGCGGGAACAAAACGTTCCCGCTTGGCCAGAATCAGGCCCGAGGACAGCCCAGCATGCCCCTGCCAACTGAGGAGACATCCTCCCCACAGGCACCCCCGGCTCCCGTGGCTCCAGCCCCCCTTTTCCCTGCCACCCGACCCAAGGCTGGCCTGTTTTGGCCTGATCGGGCGGTGGGGACCACTGCACCCAACCCCAGCCCCGGAAGGGATCCCCAGCCCCGACTGTTGCAAAAGTGCTGCTTATTCCACCTTTGAGGTGGAACAAGCAGCACGTCCCCACGGGCCTGACAGTACATACAGGGCCGTGACCTGAATCGGCCCTGTACGTGCTGCCCGGCTGGCCTGCTCTGATCCTGCCCCCTCCTACCCCCCGCCGGCTCTCCCCATCCTGGACATCAGGACGTACAGGTTGAGCAGAGGGGTAATGGGGCCCAGATGGCTTGCGGGGCTGCACGACCCACAGGGATGTGCCACCCCGCAAGCCACGTTTCTACATGAGGCCCATAGTGCCAATATTCAGCAGAGGTTCCTATCCAGACACTGCTGCTGAATATCCCATTGATATTTAAGCTCCATGGCCACAGTGTTTGAAAACAGGCCTTTTTGAATATTTGGCCCACAGCCATTAGGACAATAATGGAGGTTTTTTTGTACTGAAATATATGTTCAGATTCAGAGAGCCCTCAGATCAATATTAAAATGTTTTAGCCAGTCGGCCAAAGGAAGGCAGAATAGTGCTGTTGATTTTCTCCGTAGACCACTCCAACACTCTCCAGTGGCCAGTGCGGGTGCCCATCGGATAAGTGCCAACACTTGCCCAATTACTGTGATATTCAGCAACCCCTGGCTTGACAACTTAGCCACATGGAAAGTTTCTATTTGAACAAAGCCAGTTGAATACTGTGCTGACCAGGCAAGTGCCAGCATTTGCCCAGTTAGCGCTGCTGAGTCCGGATATAAAACGGCAGCTCCTATCTGAATACTGTTGCCGAATATCCCGCCGATAGTTAAGCTGACCACCGTGGCATTTAATATCAGCTTGTCTGAATATCGGCCCCTCTGTTACTGCTTTTAAGTGTATAACATTAGGCCAGATAGTTTATTAAACTAAGGGGTATGTTTACTAATCGGCGGTAGCGGATTCCGTGCGATATCGGAGCCACGACTCCGATATTGCACAGAGGCCTTTACTGCCGATTAGTAAACATAGCCTTACATTTTGAATTTCTCATTTAAATATATGTTGGTCTGGCAACTCTCATTGTCCCACAGCATTCTAAAATGCTAAAGCGTGTTTACCTTACCAATATTTATTCACGTTATTCTTAACCCAGTTTCTTTTGAAATCAAACTGATTTTCCTCCAGCTTTGACAAACTGACCTTTCTCGCCATGCACGCAGTCTATAGATGTCAGTACTGAATAGCTATTCTCCAGTCCTGCCGATAACAGAGGTAAATGGGGTTCTGGAAAAACACTGGGGAGCCAAAGACCCCTGGCTAAAGAGTTCATGCAGGAAAGAAAGGGTCTCATGCTAAAGGCAGGCCTCATTTTGTTCATGGTGAAAATGGTTTTCTTTAAAAATATAATTGAATACTTACTTGGGGTAATTTTACTAAGGTTTTTCCATGTGTAAAGCCTTTTTTCACACTTGGAAAAGGCCTTTTTATAAAAATGTACCTATGCATGCACCATGGGTAGACGAAGTGCATATTACATAAAAAACAAGAGTACCCATATGCATTTACACCATCTTCAGAGCAGTGTACATAATGTGTGTTGGCATTTATGTGCTAAAGGGGCTGGTTCTCGATGCCTATTTCATGAAGACACGTCTGCATCTATGCCGCTTTTATAAAATAGTCTTCAAATAGGCACCTTTTGGGCTGCTGGCATAAGCATTTTGTTATAAAATCACACCATTATCTTTTTCCATTAGCAGACAAGAAATATTACTAAAGTCACTTGGGGGCATAATTATCAGAAGTGGCAAATAATTAGGGGCCCAATATTGCGTTATGCCAGCTATGCACCACTAGGGCGCCAACCCTTAACCCCGGATATATAATATCGGGGTCATATGCTGCCCTGACATTGAACATCCAGGTTTGCAACACAGCCTCCCTGATGCAGTTAGCTGCTGCAGCTAAAAAATAGGCGAGCTTTTGCCTCGCCTATCTTCTATCCACAGGTTGATAATTGGGCAGTATGCAATATCGCTGCTGCCCGGTTATCGACTGTTGCCGCCTCCACTCCTCTCTAGAATATCCACGACATGCCTGATACTAAGCGGTTAGTATTGGGGCGTGTAAGGGAGAAGATCGGGGATATTCATTAACACTAAACCACTAACTGTGTCAGTGCCATTCAATATCTTGGTTAGAGGAATTTACATGGTTTACAGGGCTGTAAACTGTGTAAATGCCTTTCGAATATCGGACCCTAAGTGTCAGCAATATTCAGCCACTAACTAGATCGCAAAAGCCGGCTGAAAGTAGAACAGCTATTAAGTTGACCTAACCAGCTGGTTTAGCTACTGTATCTGGTTAGAGACTGAATAACGCTGTCATCATTGCCCCCTATCTACTAATAGACCACCTTGTTTTTAACCAAGCATTTTTTCAGCAGTCTGTGGGGATATACAGTGGTGTGCAAAAGTCTGGAATCACTTGTAAATTTGACGTTTTTTCAACTTTGTGACCTTATATCTTAATTTATTTTTCCTCCCAGTTGCTTTTTCTGTGTATCTCATGATAAGTGATAGATTTGGCTATTAGGGCCAACGTTTAGTACTGGTTTGACCCTTATTTTCTGAGATTGTTCCCCATAGTTGTCCTGTTGATAGATTTTCTGTGAAAATTGCGTAATGTACATCATTGGCCAACGATATATTATTGTAAGTATGCTTTAAAATATTATGGACGCACGCCAGGTTTCCTTCAAATTAATGTATGTGGCCTTGAAAAAGGCTATTTTTATGTGTCAGTGATGGCTCGGTATTTGATGGGCCACCCTTTGTTCTTGATCACCTGACTGCACCTTCTCGGCATTGAATGAACCAGTCTGACAAGGTGATCGTTGGCGACAATGCAGTTCCAAGCTGCAATGAGTGACTCAATCAGTTCACGCTTTGATGTTGGATGCCTTTTGGATATTTACAAGGCCAACTTGTGCCACAGGTTCTCGACTGGATTCAGATCTGGAGACTGGGCAGGCCAGTCCATTGACTTGATGTTGTTCCGCTGCTTCCAGCTGATTACCTGTCTGGAGCGATGGCAGGGTGCATTGTCATCTTGGAAGAGGAACTGGCCAGGAAACAGCTGGTGTGCTGATGGCACCATGCACCTTTGCAGTATGGTGATGTACTTGGCCCCATTGACCATTCCATCGACGATGTGAAGACGTCCAACGCCACTGGCAGCCATGCAGCCCCAGATCATGACCTTCAAAGGATGCTTCACAGTGAAATTGAGACACTCGGGCTTTAATTCCTCTCCAGGAAATCTCCTCACATAAGTGTGGGCCTGGTTACCAAACAGGCAGAAGGTGCTTTCATCGCTGAATAGCAACTTTTCCCACATTTCAGTCGACCAGATTGAGTGCTTTCTCGCCCACACGATCCGGTTGCTCCTTTGTATGTCAGTCATTAGTGGCTTATTCTGTGCTTTGCAGCCCCGGAGACCAAAGTGCAGGCACCAGCGACGAATTGTTGATGAGCTGACACTGACCTCACTCTTGTTTGAACACTCTTGAAGTAGCTGAGGAGAGGTCAACTTGCAATTAGTCAGTGAAATGCATCATAGTGTGCAGTCCTGGCGTGATGTTGATGCACGTGGACGACCTGAATGAGGCTTGTCCACCACTGAACCCATTTCATTCTTCTTCTGTACAATCTTAACAACAGCACTCTGACTGCAGCCAACTTTCCTGGCTATCTGATGGCTTGAAAATCCTTCCTCGCTCATAAAGGACACACGAACACTCTCCTCCAACGTCAGGGTCCGAGTCATCTTCATGGTTGATCCAGAAAGCGTATGAAATTCAAAAATTCCGCGCGTTTTTATAGCTGCACTGTTGGCTAGATATCTGCATTGTGATTGGTTAGTGAACCAGCCTCCTGATTGGTCAGAAATAACATGTGCATATTGAATAATCTCGATCCAGTTTTGACGCAGGATCCACAAAAATCGCAGTAGCTATCTCCCAGTGTCTGTAAAGTATTTAAATTGGAAGCAAGGAATGCAAAACAGTCAACTCTAATAGCCAAATGTATCCCTTTTAACGTGATAGAAAGACGAATATGCTGGGCTAACGCAAAATTTTAAAAAAAAAACATTAGAAAGTACAATAAACGCAAAACTCACAAGTGATTCCAGAGTTTTGCACACCACTGTGTCAGTGATTTATGAATTTTTCAAAAAATATGGAGCAACGAAAAGGAACATTTTTTGTTAATGACTGTAATAAGGTAAAATGGAGTATTTATATTCAACAGTCAATATGGAATGTTTGGAGTAAAAGTGGGTCCTAACAAAAAACATGTTTACACAGGTCAGGATTAATTTGGGTGTGATTTCTACAATTCAGAGGGTGCTAAACATCAAATTTCAAACTGGCAATTAAATAAAGGCAATATACTCTATTTACTCATTTGACTTATGCTGGTTTAATTTCCTCTTGCAAAACATATGTCTGACAACCGCTTCTAGTTTGACGTGCAGAATTCATATACCTCATCTATAGTCTATTTTTCTGTTAATTGATAATAGTGCCACACCTATGAAAAGTGGTTTAGTGATGCATACACTGCTGTTCCAAAAACCAGCTCAAAATCTGGGTACGACATACTCTAAGCGGCTTGTTTACAAAGCCGCGGTAGCGGCTTCCGTCCGATATCGGAGCCGCGGCCCCATTGAATTCATCGAATTCAATGGGGCCGCGGCTCCGATATCGGGCGGAAGCTGCTACCGCGGCTTTGTAAACAAGCCCCCAAGTGTGATAATACCACCCTACAAAACACTGAACAGATGTTAACCAGCTATAATGACTAGCGCCTTGTAGAACATTTCTGTCGGTCAACAGTTATTTTACAAATCCTTGAAACAGGTCAGGTTGCTAACGACCTGAAACATTAATGACAGCTATTTTAATAAAACCGTCAAAAAGATTGCTTTGGGATAAAAGAAAATTCTTGGAGAGTGATCTGCTTATCCTGGGAAGAAGAAAAACCCTAAGAGGTATGTATCTTAAGAACTCGTATTGAACAGTGAGCTGAGCGTCAATAACTGCTTCTCAGCTATAAACGAAAATTGATTCCAGACCTAACTTCTCATTTACAAAATTATTCTAACCCAAACTAGCCTATAGTAAAGAGCAGAAGAATATTTAATAGAACCTCTGGAACAACCAAAATGACCTTCAGTACATGAGAGATACAAGCAGTGGTACTGGTTAAAATTCATTAATTTTAAATAGGTCAAGGCCAGGGAAGCGATGAGATCATGGAAATATCTAAAAGTCAATGAAATAAATAAAAACACAACATTGCTCCATGGCATGCTTTATACTGCTAATTGCAGACAGCCCATCCTTATAACTTACATTCAAAAGGGCAATTTGTACAGTTTTCATGAATGATGAATAGCTAAGAAATTCGTATGCTTCGATAGTCCAACTCTCTTATATAGACAACCCTGGAACAAGAATGTCCACGTAGCACGGGGGCATGGTGGGGGTGTCTCCTGGGAGGAGCAATGGAGATTCACAATGTGATGCAATTTCAGAACAGCACAAGCACATCTGGCCCTGGTTGTTGAAGTGTCTATGCTTATACCTGTTCCTGCCCATGAATAAGGTGCAAAAAGGTGCTTGTTTCATGGATGCAATGCTTTCAGTGAGAAGAGAAACATGCACTTACATTGCCGCAGTTAATATTTCCTGGCTGAAGGAACCTGTGCATAAATACATACTCCCAACATATTACAGAAGCAGCAATGGAAGAGAAAAATGATCAGTTAGCCACATTAAACCTAAATGAAACCATCAGTTCAAAATGTGGGATTCTGTACAACAACATTATTATTAAGAAAGTTTCTTAAATGTTTAGGGGCAAACATTAGTAAAATGTTGCCAATCATTTTGAGAGATATTGCAGAAAAAATTCACAATCAGCATTACTAGTTGATGGACTTGAAAGAACAGCTTATGCCTCTACTGCTTCTGCTCGCAAGCATCTGGAAAGAGCCACACCTTCTGACCCAAAACAGAATTCTTATCTTCTTCGAACAGAAATGAAGTCAGTAAGGTAGCAGGGTAACATCTTTAGCATCAAAACTTTCCAAGACTGCCAGATAGAAACTGTTCAGTTCTGCTGATGCTTCAAACTCTTCTCCCCTCTTATCCATATAATGGAGATGAAAACAAAAACTATTAAGAGGGGGGGGGGGGGGCTGGCTTTCATTGGAATTTTGAGGATTCTTGAACATTCCATTCAGACTTATGACACATCATTTGGGAGCAATAAGCACCCTCTAATTCAGATATTCGTTCTCAAATAGCTCCCACTTATAATGTATCGATGCAATCTCTTATGCTCTTACAGAGATGAATTCATGCAGTGTGATGTACTGCAGTTCACTAGTCTTTATCCAGTTTGCTTCACCAAAACCCTTCCAGCCTGCTCACTTGATCCTGCACTCCTCTGAAGGAGACCTCCATGCCTGCTACCTTAGTGCTCACAGTTCTCTCGCGTCATTATTGCCTGGCAGATGATCATGCTGTGGTGAGAGAAACAGGTAACATCATTAGCTCAGTTACCCAAACTCTAGCTGCTGGATCGACTTCCCCATCTGAAGCTGCCACCACTGATTTTACCAGTACTTGATCTGTGCTAAAATGCTTCTGGGATCACTGCCTCTGAGATCTCAATAGTCCCTCTAGGCTTCGCGCCCGATTCTATCACAGGTGCTGCGTCTTCATTCCCTTGAGAGCTCGTGTCTGCAACACCGCCATTAGTTCCTGGCACTGATGGAGGAATGTGGCATTCGGGGCCAAGAAAAACGTCCTGTTCTGGTTGAAGCAAAGTTCCCTTCTCAAAACTAGCAAAGAAGCTCCATCAAAGCCCCCACAAATTATGGAATGATATTCTCTCAGTAAGGTGAGGACCCCAAGGCAATAAGGCTATCTTCCTCCTTTCAACCATCTTGAGGAAAAAGACTAAACAAAAAGTAATGCAAAGCGCAAGATAAAGCAAGCGCATCTCCTTCTGCAAACATTTTTACAGATACATTTCATGTAATATTTTCCTATCGGTCTCATTTACATGGGTAAAAACATATTAGCCTCAAAGGATGAAATTAATGATATACAAATATATTGTATGGGGTTTCACTATGTTAGCGCATGGTTTCATACAATAAAAAGATTAAGAAGATAAAAACATGTTTTCACTTTAGTACAAGGTTTCTCTATTTTCAGAAATAACAGTAAACACCTTTAAGCCTAATTAGGTGAAGGCATTATTTCCTAATTTCTTGCAAAACTCCTTACTGATTATTATAAGAGGGAGGAAGAGAGAAGAGCATCTGCACATTTTCTGTAAATGATTTTTCATTAGAGTTCTGTGTACTCTATGCTGAAAATAATTTTTGTTTATTGATTTGCAAACAAGTTGAGCACTACACCTAACATACATGAATGCACCATTTCTAATTACGTATAGATTCATAATTATGGTGTATGTAAGCTTCGTAGTCAATGATTAAAGAAATGTTGCACCCGAGAAAGCAGATTTTCATGGCATGGTATAATATACGATAGCTATGGAAAATCTACACCTCCTTCCAAAATGTTCACCTTTTGTTGCCAACCAGGTGTGTGGATAGAAAAGCTTCTTCAACTGATGGCAGCCAAAGACAAGGTGAGGAAGAGGAAGTCCGTCAATTTAGATGAGAGGAGAGAGAGAGGAAGAGAGATTCCAACCCCTCCTGCATTCTTAAGGCTTCTCCCAAAACCTACTCTCCGAAAGGCTGATTTTATTATTATTTTTTTTTTTTTGCCATGATATGTCCCAGGTATGGAGGCAAGAAAACAGCCTCTACTCAAGAATCTCATTTGAAGTGTTCAAAGAAACATTCATGACATATTGTAGCCACAGGGCAAAATGCTTTCTGGTCTGCGTGTCATTGACAAGATGTGACTGGAAGTAGAGTGCAAGTGACTTGCAGAAGACCACAAGAAGTGCCAAGGAGAACTGAACCCTAATCTCTTGGTCACCAGACGCTGCTCTAACCACTAGGCTATTCCTCCACATGCGAAGTACTATGTTTGATGTAAACCTTATATAGCATATCATCCAGAGAACATATCCCTATTATGAAGCATGATGGTGGTGGCAGCATTATTTTATGAGGATGTTTCTCATCAACAACCAGTGAGGTACCTGTCGGCAAGAAGGGACAATGAATAGAGAAAAGTACAGAAAAGTCCTTGAGAAAAGCCTGCTGCACTCCACAAGAAAGCTGAAACTAGAATACAGTAGATGTTACACTGAAAAGTAGAGTACAGCTTACAGTTACATTGGAGTGGCTAAAAACATTAGAGTACGGCCCCTAATGCACATTTTGAGTTACAATCAAGAGGTGTTAGGTGCAACTGCGCTGCAATAATTGTTGGGGTGTGCCCAGCGTGTACCCAACTGGTACTGTGCAGGCAAGCCCCTTACTGTGCATTCTGGTCTTTGCCAATTACTGTAGGTGCATCTAGCTCCATCTATTAGGGAACGTTAGTTGCATCCATGCTAATTGCAACACTGACAGTGCACAACATCTTCCTGTATGTTAACTGCAATGTGCACTCTATGTCCACTCTCTGCCCATTTCTCACCCCAATGCAAAATCTGCAGTTAGTGTGGGAATTAGCGGGCAGTAACTGTCATGCCTACATGACAACAGTTACCATGGGCCCATGCACACAGTTATGGTGAGAAAAATGTGGGTTAACTGCTTAGTGCACTTTAGTAAAAGGGCCCTTAAAAGTCCGAGTGGCCCAGTCAAAGTCCCACTTCAGTCTAATTGAAAATCTGTGGGAAGACATGAAACATGCTGTCCAGTAACACTCACCAAGGAACTTGATGGAGCTTCAAGAGTTTTGCAAAGAACTGTTTAATATTGACAAATTTAGGTGTGCAGATTTGCCGAAACCCTATCCCAACAGACTTGTATCTCTCATCAAATATTGACTACAGAGGCACAGACTTTTCCAATTGCTGCACTTCAGTTTTGTTTCTTGGATAAAACATGTCTCCCAATAAAGCATTTTAACTCTGGAAGATGTGGTGTGTGGCATGTAGATGAATGGAAAAAAATCTCATCAATTAAACACACGCAAGTCTGCCACATTGACACAATACAATGTGAAAAATCTTCCATGGGGAAAATGTATTTATTTTATTTATTTAACATTTCTTTTATACTGCTTTTTGAACTATCAAAGTGGTTTACATTGAACACAACTTGAAGGTCTACATGGATCAAAACTTGGTGGTTTCATAGAACAATGGGATAGGGAAGCATGGTGATTCAACTTAATTACAAGGAGCCTTAACAGTTTAGGTGGAGTTATGGATATATCACTGTGGGGGGTAATTGATTGGAGTTGTAAATTTAGTTAAGGTGGTTCAGGGAGAGATGCAGGGATTATGTATCTGATCCAAAGAATTTTTGGAAGTTATGGGTTTTTAGTTTTTTCCGGAACTCGGTTATGTCTTTGGTGGCTCTTAAGGTATTTGGGAGAGAGTTCCATAATGTTGGTCCGTAGATGGAGAATGTTCATTGACATGTTGCCTGGGTACTGTTTGCTTTATGTACTGGAATGTTGAGGAGGTTGTGATTTTGTTGTCTTCTTAATCTATTGTTTGGTGTCTTCTATATAAGGGTGTTTAGGCAGGTTGCTGCTAGACTATGTATGGTCTTGTAGGTATTCATGATCGATTTATATTTATAGGGAGCCAGTGTAAATTTTTAAGCACCGGGGTGATGTGTCCTTGTGATCAGTCGAGCTGCGATGTTTTGGGCTATTTGCAGAGGGTGGAAGATGTGTTTCGGGAGGCCTTGGAGGATAGAGTTACAGTAGTCCAGGTGTGGGGCGACATACAATGCAAAAGTTGGCTGCGGTCTAGCAGTGGGCGAAGGTTTTATTTTATAATATGCAGTATCAGTGGTTTTATTGAAATGGGCTTGCATGTTTAGTTTCTGATCTAAGGTGACTCCTAGGTACTTAACTTTTGGTTTAACTGGGAGGTTGACATTATTGATCTTGATTGTTTTTGGAGGTAAATAGGATGGATCTCATAGTCATGTAGCCAGCTTGCCACTTCCTTGAAGCAAGATTGTGGAAAAGGAGGCATATAACAAAGTTGTCAGCATATATATAATGTATTTCTGGATGATATTGCCAATTGGTTGGAAGTATAAATTGAAGAGTAGAGCTGAGAGAGCGAATTCTTGTGGTATTCCACATTATTGTTTGAGTGGTTTGGATGTTTTGTCCTTTATCTTGATTTGCTGTGAGTGTTCTGTCAGGTAGGACTGGAACCAAGATAGATGGATGTTGCTTATTCTTATGTCTATCAGCCGTTCCATGAGCTTATTATGGTTTATGGAATCGAAGGTTGACAATATGTCAAGGAATATAAGGATGAATGCTTGTTTGGTCTTTTCTATTCCTTTGACAGGGTGTTTATTAGAGAAGTGAGAAGTGTTTCAATGCTATGACTAGGTCTGAAGCGACGATGTTGTGGATTGAGGTGGGGCAAGTGTGTGTACAAAGTTTTGTAGCTGGAGCTGGACCACTTTTTCTATTATTTTGGCTAAGAGGGGAATACTGGAAATTGGACTGTAGGAGGTCAGTAAATTGATGCCAGCTGAAGGACTTTTTAGGATGAGTCTGATTGAAATGGTTTTTAAGTTGACAGGCATGTGTCCTCGAATGAGGGATAGGCTTATTATTTTGAGTAATGTTGGTGATAGTTAATTTCTAGCCATTTTGATCCATGAGTCAAGAGGAGAGGTGGTAGTGTTTGGCTTGGAAAAGATTTGTTTGTGATGTTCACTTGAGATTGATTTGAATGAAGTCCATATCTGTGGGTTTCCTGTGGAGTTGATGGTTGGCTGTTCTGTTATTCTGGTATCATTACAGTGTGAGAGTTTGTCCTGCAGGAAAGTGGCAAAGTCATATAGTTGTAAGACGGAGTCATTCTGTATTGGTGGGGGCCATGTGAAATATTTGGCTATTTCAAACAATTCTCTGAAATGGTTTAGTGACTTGAGAATAGATTTGTATGGTAACTCTTTTTTGCTTGTGTATTAGGTTGTTGTATTCATCTTGCTTGACTGTGTATTCCTTGTGGTGTAATGGGTCTCTGGTTCATCTCCATCGTCATTCTAGCTGTCTCAGTTTGTGTTTGGCTTCTCTTATTTCCTGGGAGTACCATGGAGCTTTTACTTTTCATGCGGAGGTCCTTCTCTGAGGAGCTAGGGCAAATGGAGCTATAGTGTTATCCCAATTGTCCACTAACGTTGTGAGATTGGTGGAAGAAGAGTCTACTCCTGGTATGATATGGTCCAATAGAGCTTGTTTATTGAATTATTTAAATCTGTGGGGTCTTTGGGGATATGTTTGCTTTGAGTTGTTGCAATAGGGTAGCAGTAAGTCAAAGGTGACCATTTGGTGGTCCGACCAGGAGATTGCTGTGATCTGTGGGGGTGCCTGAGTGGAGTTTCCTGGGTATGAATATGAGATCCAATGTATTGCCCCCTTATGTGTGGGAGCAGTTATGATTTGTGATAATTCCATTGCATCCATAGCTTCGAGGAAAGGAGTGACTTGACTTGTGGGCACTGAGTTTAGGTTGAGGTCTCCTAGTATTTATTTATTTATTTAAACTATTTCTCGTATATACCGTCTTTCTACAATTCAAGATGGCTTACATGAAACAAAACTTGTAACCGTGCAAAATACAACTGTTGTACGGAGAACAAGAACTTGGTAACATTCAACAATTTTCAATTTAACAATTTAAGAGCAATGTCAGGGTTGGCAACTATGTACAATAAAAAGGAGGGTGGAGATATGGTCTAAGAGTGAGTTGTTGGAAGGGGAGGGAGGGGAGTCGCTTGTGAGGAGAGAATTCAGTTAATTGTATGGGGTGGGAGAGAAGCAAGATGAATGGTTTGTCTTTTGCTGAGTTAGAGCATACTAATTCTATGATAGATGATACATCATCTGTGTTTGAACCTGGGGATCTGTAAGTAAGAAATATGGTAAGGTATTTCTTTTCTATTACTAGTATGTTTGAGATGTTGGTGGCGGAGTTGAAGTTGAACTGTTTGCTGGAGAGGATGAATATCCCACCACCTCTTCTATTTAATCTTGGGCAGTTGTGTAGGTCCAGTGCTGTTTCGGTAAACCATGATTCAGTGAAGAAAATGATATCAAGGCCGTTCTCACTGATGTAATCAGATATTTTATTTATTTATTTATTTAGCTATGCTTATATACCACTTTCTACCGGATCAATGACGGGGATTTTGTTATATACAGAATGGGTATTAACCAGATGACATTTCATGATTTGAGTGGGTTATGTGCGTGTCTGCTGTGGTATTGAGTGTATGCTTGGGTTACTGTTTATGAGTCTGTGCTGTCTTCTGTGAAATTGTTGACTTTCTATTGCTACTCTATGTTCACCAATACATTTGTACATATTAATGTAATGTAATCATATTCAGAGCCAACCATGTATCAGAATTATTCAGCCATTTGTCAGAATTTATGCAGCCATGTATGAAAATTCTCTTTGGGTGGAAAAGAACATTATCGGTTAAATTAAATTTGCGTTGTACAAAGGGTCTGACAGAGGTTATCCAAGCATACATTGCATTAGGCATTTAAACTCACCTGCTCACTGTCCTCTTCATCACTGCTCAGTTTTAGGTCATCTTCAAGCATTCTATTAAAAAAGAAATATGAAGGTATTAAGCCATTTAATACACAATTTATCAAAAGCATTTAAACTACATTCAGCTACATAAAAATGTTTGTGTAAGGAGGAAGTATTGAGATGGGCTGTAAAATTTACTTCACTGCAAGTACACATGGTTTGCCTGTTTCTTCATGAATGAAGCCCAGAAAAGACAGTCAGGAATAGACTTAGGATTAGATTAATGAGGGACACGTTTGCTACAGTGCATTAGGCTGTTAAGGTGGGAATGAACTGATGCAGCAGCCTGACACTTAGTGCATGCTAATTCCTACTTTAACTGACAAAGCTGAATGGGGCGGGGAATGGATGGGAAAAGGGTGGAGGCTGCACCTTATGTGCATTAAGCAGATAACATGGAATATTCAATGCCATAACATTTGGCGTTAAGTGCACCTGTGTTATGTGGAGTACGGTTAATACACACTAAGGGACCATTTTACTAAAGCACGCTATGCAGTTAGAGTGCATTTTGGCATGCGCTACTCACATGCTGTGGCCCACGCTAAGTAGTAGTGCAGGGTCAGCACAGTTAACGTGGCCCAATTTCTGCGTTAAGTGTGCATCGTGCATGGGATTGGTAAGTGGGATGGTTGGGGTAGACAGTGGGCATGGGAATGCCTTCTAGACGGCAGGCCTACATCAACTGAAAGACTGGTAATTAGCTTGGGTGCGATTACCACCACCTCAATAGGTAGAGGTAAGTGCACCCATGCTAATTTTAGCATGCGTTAGGGTATAGTGCTGCATGTTAACTGATGGGAACATGCCGTGCACAGCCCCGACAGTTAACAGTAGTGTTGCACCTAACGCGTCTTGATTTTTCACACTATGGAGGTGTTAGATGCAAAACCACAACGCACTTTAGTAAAAGGGCCTCTAAGTGTATTTTCTCTAGGTCAAGAGCATGGACAGATGCTGGAAATGTTGCCAGTACTTAATGCAGAGGCTTTGCAAGTACTACCTGGCAATTCTGACAATCACCACTCTGTAACTGCAACATAGTAAATGACTCCCTGAAAGGCGTGTGTCACATTAGGGCACACTAATGTGGTCAAAGCATGTTATTAGTAAGTAGGTTCCACTGCATAAAGTAGGACCTGCAGTATAGTCTTAATGCATGGTGGTGCAGGAGCCTTACCCTTAGACTGTAAGCCAGCCAGAGTCAAGGAACTATCGTACATATCTCAATGCATCTCACCTTGAGCGACTGCTGAAAAGGCAAGAGTTAAATTGAAAAGAAATAAATAAATAGAATTTGCTCTACTTGTGCAGTTAGCCCCTATATGCCTTATCGATATTACTCAACACTTTATAAAACTGAGACCACAGAATATGCTAGGGGGAGATCTGTAGTTACTTCCCTGGAGCTGTGGAAAGTCAATATTCCTCAGGTTTGCCTGTCCCATTCCCAACACTGCTGTTAACCTTTGGAACAGTGGTATCTATTTTAAAGAAAACATCTTCAAACTAGCGTTGGGTATCAATATATGTAAAAAGAGAGCTAGAGAATCATGGTTTTAATGTTTATAGTTCCCTCTAAATAAAAAAGAACTGGGCAAGGGTCCCTCTAATAAAAACTGGGCAATAGTTCCCTCTAATAAAAAAGAACTGGACAAGGTAAATTTTCATCTGAATACTAACGAACACCTAGCAAAAAAAATGCTCAAAACCAAGAAAAATACAGGTAAGAATATGAAAAAGAATTTTGGAAACATTCTAGAGGGACCTGCAATGCAATGTGTGCCTTCGAGTCAGTCCTGACTCCTGGCGACCCAGAAGCTCCTGGGTTTTCTTATAATAAGCTGGAAACAGAATGAGAGAAAACCCTAGTGAACAAAAGCCCAGTGTCCTTGTAACCTTTATAATAATGGAACAATTAGCACATTTGGTTTGAAAAATGACAACAAAGCACTGAAGGGACTCCTTTTGCTAAGCTTTACTTTCCTGTGGACACTGAAAGAAGAAAAATAAAACCCAATTTGGTTATTTGGCACACGTTTTTCTAATTTAAAGGCAATGCATCTTTCTAACTCATGCCAGGATAGTTTGAGCTCATCTGAAACCAAGAATCTAGAACTTGATCTGTCTTATGAATGGTCTGCGTTTTGGTAGCCTCCACGATGCAAAGTATCTGGACATGAAGGGGGCATATTCAAAGCAATTTAACTGGCGAGCAGACCCGCTAACCGGTTAAATCGCAGACAGTGAGATATTCAGCGGCACTAAAGCACTTAGTGCCGCTGAATATTGTCTGCTAACCGGTTTATATGCCGCAATGCTAGCCAGCTAGCATCGGCGCATTCCAGGCGTGGCACTAGAGTTAACCAGACACCAGCAATATTCAGCTGCAGACTGGTTAACTTAAACCGGCTAAAGTTATGCAGAAAAAGGGCTGGTCTAACTTCAGCTGGTTTAGCTATCCAGCCGGCGGCTAAATATCGCTGCTGACCAGTTAGCTAAAATGCTCACCAGATAACCTGGATATTCAACATCAGTGGCCGGATTTAGCCCCAGCACTAAATATCGTGGCATAATTTAAAGCAGGAAGGCCAGCCGCACTAACAGCGCCGGCTGCCTCCGTTGAATATGCCCCACAAAATTGTCGTTGAAATGAAGAGCAAGTCAGAAATCAAACAGGGCTCAAAGGACTTCGGTCTGGCAGACTTTGCATCTTCATTATCTGTAGGCAGAGGAAAGAGGAGGTGGGAGGAATTGGGCACTCAGGTTTGAACAGACATGAGATGGGGTGGAGACTACACCTTATACTTAAGGTGCAGTATGGTACTATGTGTTAACACTGTAGATAATGCAGAGCAGTTAGTGCTACCGAAAAGATAGTGTTGGGTGCATTCATGTTATCTGAAATGCAGTTAATACATGTTAATTGCATTATCTCTCATTACCTGTATGGAAGGTGTTGAGCACAGCCCAAAAGAGATTGCATCATCGCATGGATGCTTTGCCGTTATCAAGCATTAATTTTGGCCATTAATTGCAGTAACGCAAATTAGTAAAATGGGCCATATGATGATTCAGTCTTTCCCTTTATGCTTTATTATGAAGACCACTGATTATTTTAGTAGCCATCCCCTGGACAGACTCTTTCCTGTTTATATCATTTTGAGGGTATGGTCTCCAGAACTGCACACAGCAGTGGCGCACAAAGGGCGGGGAGGTAGGTGCACTCGAGCCACGGTGACGGCTGTGAGGGGGGTGGACAACCGTTGGGCCACATGTCTGTGCTAGCGCAGCAAGCTTATCTAAAAGCCAAGTGCCTTGCTGTGCTGCTCTCGATGTAGGACCACTGTCTCTCTCTCTCTCTCTTCCGGCTGAAGTCTCACGAATTGTGAGACCTCAACTGGAAGAGAGAGAGAGACAATGGGCCTGCATTGACGGCATCATGGCAAGCCACTCAGTTTTTAGGTAAGCCTGCTGTGCTGCCATAGACATGTAGGCCCAGCATAGGGAGGGTGTTTCCCCGAGGGCCAAGGGGGCTAGGAACACCACTAGCACAAAGTACTCCAAATGAGGTCTCACCAGAGACTTATAAGAAGACTTTACATTTCCTTTTACCCACTGGCTATTCTTCCTGTGCGCTCAAGCATCTTTCTGTCATCTCTGTAAGCCACATGTTTGCCATTTGTTAAACTGTGGCACAAATGGCAGTGTTAAACTGGGAGAGCAAACCAAACATATGCACACAAGAAGTCAATGTAAGTTTGGCATGCTATTCCAGAGAAACAGTGGCACCTTGTGGCTAATTTGCATATGAGCCTCAACAGTATTTTGATGGCATGGGGGCTTTCTCCAGTGCCTGGATTATAAGAACATAAGATATGCCATACTGGGTAAGAC
The DNA here is from genome assembly GCA_033557465.1 of Ichthyophis bannanicus. Classification (NCBI taxonomy): domain Eukaryota; kingdom Metazoa; phylum Chordata; class Amphibia; order Gymnophiona; family Ichthyophiidae; genus Ichthyophis; species Ichthyophis bannanicus. The sequence goes on from CM066036.1 coordinate 36,747,089, forward strand.
CAAGGTCCATATCTGAGGGGAAATGTCAAACTCCTCTCAGATGATCCAGGCATTGGGGAAAGCCCCCGATGTCATCAAAATACTGTTGAGGGCTGGTGCCCTGACACAAGGCAAATCCCTGGTGGCCCAGCGGCCACAATCCCCCCACCCCTCCCAACTAAAAATAAACATGGTGGCCTAGCGGCCCTAAACCCCCACCCCACTAAACATAATCCTGGTGGCCTAGTGGCCCCGATATCCCCTCTCCCTCCCAATACCTTTACAAACAAACTGGAGCGCTTACACATGCTCCTGCTCTTCCCCACCATCTTGAAAAATGGCGGCGCCTGGTCCCACACAGTGCATCCTGGGATGCACCTTGAGAGATCAGTCTGCCATATAAGGCATATTCTACCTTATATGGAAGTCTGACCTCACCCGGTGCATCCCAGGATGCACTGCACGGGGGCAGGCACTGCCATTTTTCAAGATGGCAGGCCAAGAGCGGGAGTACATGAGCAGTGCTCCCACTCATTTGTAAAAGTAGTCTCTTTTCTGCATTTGGCGGTAGCGGTAAGTGTGCTTAAAACTGGCATTATCTTTGTTCAAAGGTCGCGCTAGTTTTCTGCATCGGCATTTTATTAGTGAACTTTCCCCCTATATTTCCTGTGATGTACTATACTGCTCCCTTGGGGTTTTGCAATCCAAAGTCATAACCCTACATTGTTTAGCATTAAATCTTAGTTGCCAAATTCTAGACCATTCTTCAAGCTTTGCAAGATCCCTCCTAATACCGTCTACACCTTCCAGGGTTTCTACATTGTTGCAGATTCTGGCATCATTCATAAAAAGCAGACCTGACCCAACAGCCCTTCTGCAATATTGCTTACAAAGATTTTAAAAAGAACTAAACTGAAGGCTCATCCTTGCAGAGCACCAATGACAATGCCACAAACCTTTACCACTACCCTTTGTTAACTCCAACTCTACAAGTTCCTAGCTCAGTCAGTCACATTCGGGCTCAAATCAAGGATGCTCAGTTTATTCATTGTGCAAAACCATGTCAAAAGCCTTGCTGAAATTTAATACACCCCTTTTAGTGCTGTCCCGCAATTCAAATCTCTGGTCACCCAGTCCAAAAATTGATCAGATTTGTCTGACAAGAGCAACCTCTAGTAAAAATATTCTGCCTCGGATCCTGGAATTCTTTGGATTCCAGAAAATGCACTATCCTCTATTTTAGTAATGTTTCCGTTCACTTATTCAAAGTCCTCAAAAAGAAGTCTGGAATAGTTTCCAAAAAGTCCATCTAATAACCGAACCACCCACTGAAGGTGTTCCATAGGCTAGACATAACAGCTGCAAAAGCAGACTTCCTTGTCTTGGCTAGCTGGAGAAAATTTGTTGATGAAAAAGTCAATAGATTTTCCTAAGAGGAAAGCAAATGGTGAATTTTATTTATTTACATTCTCTTATATACCGTGCTATTCTGCATCAGTGTGGTTTACATTGAACAAACTGAAATTACATTGAACAGGGCATTATAACTTGGAGATAGCCCATGTTCCCTGTAAAATAGTTATGTGGCTTGCCCAAGACCACAAGAAGCACCTGTGGGACTAGAAACCCCAGTCCTTCCGGCCCAAGGTTGCTGTCCTCTAGTGGGATTTGAACCCCTGACCTTCAGTACCTTGCCCCCAACCATTAGGCCACTCCTCCACTCCCATAATGGGATAATATATAATAAATTTATCTCATAAATTAGCCGGCCCCTCTCAAAGCAGGAATCTATAGGTCAATTTCAAAATCTTAAATTTTAGTATGAACAGCAACAGGGAGCCAGTGAAATTGTCTAAGAATTGGTGAAACAATATTTCAAGCTACTCAAAATCTGGCCACTGTATTTTGTACCAGTTGCAATTTATGCAGCTCTCTCTGAGGTAACCGCACATAATGAATTGCAGAAATCAGGTCTGGAAGGTATCAGTGCATGAACCACTAAGGTCAGATGGTTCAAAGACAAGTAAGCCCTCATCTGTCTAAACATTCACAAATATCCAAAACATGGTCTTGCAATAGCAGAAATATCGTATGTGAATGAAAAGTCAGCAGTGAATCAAAACAGACCATAGATTTTAATCTGAGATTTAATCAGTATAACAAATTCATCATTTATCACTTTAAAATCGGAATGTAAATCTCTCTTCCATACCACTCTTTTCTTCATCTCAGAGCCCTTTGATGTCTCTTATCTCTTTCCTACGTTACTTCAAGGAGCAATTTTCAAATTCCCAAGTGAACATTTTAGTCATAGATTTTGTGTAAATATTCAAAGCAAAACTTGCCACCAGTATAAGGTGCACACCATTCCTTACACTGATGTAGTAGGGCCTCTGTGTTGAGAAAAAAAGAAATGTCTGGAACCACGGTTCTTGAATATGCTAAGTAAAGCAGTGATGGAATGAAGGTTGGGCTGAGGTTCTGTCCAAGTTGAATGCGTGATCTCATTTTTGGTTTATGGAGTTAACTATAGAAGGCCCTGGTTTGGGTTAAACAGAGAGCTCCAGGCTTCTTCTTCCTGCTGACGAACAGGAGGGAGTTCCCCTTTTCTCCAGGGTTGGCTAGGCTGGGTACAAAAGAAGGAGGTATCCCAGGTCCTACAGACCTAACCAGAGAGATGAATTTAAGAGGAGTGCAGGCCTCAGGCAGTCTGGAAGTTGAACGTCCAGGAGCTTAGAGCAGTTTTTTCCGTGAGAAGTCTGGTGAGAGTGAAAGATGGAAAATGCTTACAGATTTAATAAAAGATGAAATAGACACTGAGATAGCTGATCCCAATTGGTCAGGTTTTGAAGGTATTGTTCAGGTATGGAACAATAAGAGGGGACCACCACAGCAAGCAATAAATACAAGTAGAGCGAGACCCTAAGCATTTCAAACAGTACTATGCTCCTAAGGAGTTGGTGAGACCAAGGAGATACAGTCCATTGGATTGTCTGAGGAGTTGAGGGGGAGGAACTTTGTGAGTGTTTGGAATAATTCTTCTTGTGTCTTTACCCTGAGATACACAGGTACAGTATGTGCTAGGCCAATGGTTAACCCGGGATATTTACAACGAGGTCAGGACCTAGTTGCAGATAACTCGGATTAACCATTAGCCTAGCTTAGCAGACATATCCCTTAGTGCAGGGATAATTATAATTTTGAGAATTTTTGGAAAAGTATCCTAGCCATGGACAGATGCAGGCAAGTTCATTGCCAAGGTGCTCTGAGTGAAGATGTATATATATTTTTTGAGTATCTATTTGCTGTGTGTCTTTCAGGACAGAGAGGCGTCTATGTGCCACCCAGAAGTCCATGAAGGAGTGAACAAGACAAAGCAGTGTGAGTGTGAAGCAGTTTGGCTAAAATCTGGAGAAATTACCAGGAAATAGCCTGTCTGACTATAGCAAAGGAGAAAAGTTACCTGCTTAAGAGAAGAAAAACTCAAAGGCTGTGACTTTTAGATTAATTTTCTGAGCTCATTTTTGTTCACTTTTGCCCTGCCTTATGTTTTTCTTTGCCGAGTATCATTTTTGATTTTGTGGGAAGTTTAACAAATGAAGGTGCATTTTAATACAAGGAAAACTGTGATGTGGACAGAATTATGTGAGAGAAGTGTGAAAATTTTATTTTGGGCCAGTCGAGTAGTGAATAACATTTTACATGATCGTGTGGGTGCTTATTAAATTGTCCCTGCATACACCCACATAAAAGTATTTTAAGGTGATATATGTAGGAATTCCTGGGGGCAGGAGCATCACTATGCATGGATTTATAAATTCCCGACCCTATATTTAAAAGGGCAACCAGTTAGCAGCGCCTGCTATCTGGTAAAGTCACGCTGAGAGGGACACTGAGTGGCACTATCTAGATAGTGTGGGGGCAGCCCTAGAGCGGGAAATTATCTGGATAATGCCAGTGGCCAACAGTGAATCCGGATATTCAGTGCTGGTTACTATCTGGATACTGGCACTGTATATACGGATTTTATTTTAATGCCTTGGCCAGCAAGAAATAAAATTGCGACCACAGAGTTTGCATATTGTCCGTATGTGCATCTGGGTCGATTCCTACTGGAACATACTTGAAGTTGGTGCAACTTTATGTGGGAACATCTGTTGCCTTTACAAAATAGGTAGAACATATGCACCTATGTGCCCTGATGGCCTAGACATCTCTATATAAAATCATCCTCTTGGTGTACTGGAAACTATTGCTACCGTCTTGATTTCTGCAGTCCTATGCCCTTACCCTTCTACCGAGGAGACATGGCCAAGCAGAGCAATGAGTGAGAACAAGGAGAGCCAGGCTTCATATCCCACTTCTCCCACCGACATTCCACGGGATCCTGAGTATCACATTAGCTTCCATTGCCTCAGGTACCCATTTAGCTTGTAAGCTCTTTCAGGAAAGGACTTATTATACCCTAACTACTGATTACTGCTAAACAGTGTTGCAAGCATCCGGTAGCGCAGTGGTTCCCGACACAGTCCTCGGGTACTCCCAGACCAGTCAGGGTTTCAGGATATGCACAATGAATATGCATGAGAGAGATCTGCATGCACTGCTTCCATTGTATGCAGATCTATCTCATACATATTCATTGTGGATATCCTGAAAACCTGACTGGCCTGGGGGTACCTGAGGACTAGGTTGGGAACCACTGAATAAATATTATTCTTTGTGGTACATAATTGGCTTGTCCTCTTTTTGGGAGAAACGCAGAGTCAGAGGCATAACCCTGAGTTATGTCTTGGCAGTCCTGCACAGCTTTACTCTTAAACAAAACAGAAATACAGAAAGAGCAGAAGGATTTTTACTATACAGCTGTTCACCTTAAGAAAGCCAAGTGTGAATGACAAGACCATCACTTTATTAATCTCAGTTCAACTGTTAATAAATGACAAATCACAATGCGTATCACAGAAGATGAACAGAAACCCGTGAAAGGAAGTCAGGAAGAAGACTGCTTTTATCAGGGAAAGCAACTTCAGAGGTGAACGTCACACTTTTTCCTTGCCAAAACCAAATACCTGCTGTAAAAACATTTTTACTGTACTCACTAGATATTTGCAAACTAAGAATCCTCTTGCTGCTAATATTAAAGTCTACAGTACATCACACTGCATTATGTACCAATAATTATTATGATGTTGGTTAATACGAGCTGCATAGGCAAATGAACTGAGCTTGTTATGCTAATTTTTCATATTTTGTCATATATTACACATTGTTATTGAATAGAATGTGCTTGTTTGTACTCTCCAGTCATATAGCTAATTTCTAGTGTCACAACAGGGAAATAGTGTGATTAGAAGGATTTGTGGTTTAATTACAGTGCACAGGACTAATCACAGTGCTAAACAACTAAGCCTAGATTTTTGTTAAGCTTAGTAAAGGTAACAATATCGTTTCTGAATCTTGCTTGTTGTGCAGATGTCATGAAATAGGTAATTAATAGCCACATGGGTCTACATTAAAAACTGCATAGCTGATTGGAATTTTATAACAAAGCAGACCGTTCTATTCAGGGCTTGCTGCCATTAGAAAATCTATGTGCACAATGCACATAATTACACAACATCAGCAAGAGTAAATTTGCCTCTGTAGCATGAGTTACTTTCAAGAAGATGTGTATTTATTAAATGGCAATTAAACCCAATTCTTGCAGCTCCAAGGTGGCAGTTGATATCCAAACATCAATGTACTTTGGAAAAGTGAATTTGGAATGCAGCATACAGACCTTGCATTTGCTATAGGAAAATGTTACAAGTACAAAGATACAGTAATAACCGTATCGTTTTTTTGGCCTGTACCAACTACCTGAGTAACTAATGTATTCTACTGTAATAGGCCAAAAGAAGAGTGATGTCCCCTTATAATTATCTCATGACCTCAGTATCAGTATGCACGCAGCTCTCACGTCTACTGCCCTACCTAGATCACATGTGAGCCTTACAGAAACCCTAAAGAGGTCTTGTTGTAACGAGTCACCTATGCAAGAAGGCCCAGTGGGTGCCTATTTTATACAGACATATAGGTGCCTATATGTCACTAGGTGTTAACTGAGAGGAAATGCAGCAAGAGTGAAGCCACGGACATCTAATCCTGCCGAGGAGCAGGAGGAAATGCTTTTGTATATAATATATGCGCAATCTATGACTCAACCCATACTCCGCCAAACCTCCTTCCTGAATGTGCCTACTCTAAAGTCACATGGTGCTAAGGGCCAAGCCATAAGTAAGAAAAGAATGGGATTCTCCATGATCAGAAGATCCTATCAAAGACGTCCCCTCTCTTGAGGTAGCAAAAGAGGGTATTTCGCCAACAGGCTCAAGAGAGCCACATACCATGATTAGTGCAGCTAAATGGGTGCTATTAGAATGACCAAGTATGGGTGAGAGTGAATCCTGTGCAGGAGATAGCTCACCTAGGACACAGGAAAAATACATAAGGGCCCCTCCCAGGGCTACTCCTGAAGAAAAGCATCCCAGCTCACTGTCCGCAGATCCTTGCCGTGACTGAAAAAGTCCCCATCTTGGAATTCACCTGGAGGTCATCAGACTGGCCCCGCCTCTGTATAATGAGGTAGAATGTGTGCAGGTGTAGATCCCACTTGCTGGGATCCATAGTCTCTGACTCAAGAAGATATCCTGCAAATTGTCAACTCCCACTAGTGGGCCATTGGCAGAGCCACCAGATGAGCCTCTGCCCAATGGCAGAGCTCTGCACCACTGAAGCTACAATGGCTCTGCGAGTGCCACCTTGCTTGGTGACATAAGTCACTGCTGTGGCACTGTCTGAGAACATTCTGACTGCCTTGCCTTCTAGAAGAGTCTGAAACCTCTCCAGAGCCAGGCAAATCATCCTGGTCTCTAACCTGTTCATCAACCAGGATGCTTCCTGAGATAACCAGCAATCCTGCACAAACTGACCTAGACAATACTACTACTACTGAGCATTTATATAGCGCTAGAAGATGTACGCAGCGCTGAACAGACATGTAAGAGCCAGTCTCTGCTCATCGGAGCTTACAATCCAGTCAAGACAGACAACAAAGTAGGTGCAGACAGGGATACATCTAGAGGCAATGGTAAGGAAACACAAGGAGATCAGGAGAGTCAAGATCCGAAAGTGGCAGCGAAGAGGTGAGTTTTCAGCTCGGATTTGAAAAAGGTCAGAGAAGGCGCTTGACGTACAGACCCAGGTAGTTTGTTCCAGGCATAAGGTGCAGCAAAGTGAAAGGAGCAAAGTCTGGAGTTAGCAATAGAAGAGAAGGGCAAAGATAGAAATGAGGGAGGAGTGGCCTAGTGGTTGGGGCAAGGTACCTCAGGCTGGAAGGTCAGGAGTTCAAATCCTACTAGAGGACAGCAACCTTGGGCTGGAAGGACTGGGGTTTCTAGTCCCACAGATGCTCCTTGTGGTCTTGGGCAAGCCACTTAACCCTCCATAGCCCATGTTCCCTGTAAAATAGTTATCTCCAAGTTATAATGGAGATGTAATTTCAGTTTGTTCAATGTAAACCGCCTTGATATCATGAAAGGCAGTAAATAAGAAATGTTAAATAAATAAACGATTTGCCAGACAAACAGAGTTCCTGAGGAGGGGTGTAGGGAGAGATAAGAGAGGGAAGGTAATGAGGAGCTGCAGAGCAAATACACTTATAGGTCAGCAGGAGAAGTTTGAACTGGATGCAGAAATGGAAAGGGAGCCAATGAAGTGACTTGAGAAGGGGGGTAATATGAGCATGACGAGGCTGGTGTTGGACTAGCAATGTGCTCTCCAGCCCAGAAGGCTGGCATCCACAGTGACTATCACTCAGTCTTCCACCTCCAGATGCATCCTGTCCATCAGGGGGGTGAGTCTGTAGCCACAAGGCCAATTTCCCATTGATTCTCTGGGGGAAGAGGCAGGAACTGGTCTAACAACTGGGAGCAGGGAGACCAGAGAGTAATAAGGTATCCGTGCAGGGAGGCATGTGCCCAGGTCCAGTACCAGGATTGATGCCTTGGAACCAAGGAGCTACAGAAAGTCCTGTGCCCTGAGAGCTGCCTGTCCTGAGCTGCAGATGCAGCTTGTCCAAAAATTCCAGGGTGAGAACACCCTTCCCAAGCAGGTGAGGTGGGCCCCCAAATATTCCAAGTCCTGGGAGGGAACCTGTGTTCTACTGGGGTAATTGAACACTCAACCCATCCTCTCTGACCATTTGATCACCTGAGCCAAGTCTGCCCAGAGACACTCCATAGGGGACAAAACTGGACTCTCAGAGGTACAGATAGACAAAAATGACTGACAGGGCATTTAACCCTCTTGCCACCAGAGGGGAGACCCCAGGGGGCTCTGTATCTCCCATAGGGGACACCATGGCCCTAGATCACTGCAAAGAGGGCTATCATACAGCTGCCACTTACAGAAAACCACCCATGAGCTGTTTCAGGAGCTGTTGTTCAAAGATGTCTAAGAATGGGCCTTGGGGTCTCAGATAACCTTCAGGAGCCTTCCAGCAAGCTTGCCACCATTTCTGTTGGTAGGAAAATCATGGGAGAAGTGGCAGAAGCAGCAGGAAATATCAACATTGCCAACAAAATCTGCTGTGAGGCTTCTCCATCACATTCGGTGTAAGGATCATGCAGCAGGAACCGCATACAGCACCTTCCGTGTACCTGTCTTTGCGGCTGAGATCAAATGTAGACAAGAGAAAAAATGCAACGAGAATAGCCCTACATTTATTAGGCCAGCAGGAGAAAACAAAAAATGGCTCCCTCAGCCACCCATGCAGGCACAGGAATGCCCAGTTACCTATGAACTTTCTGTTTTTTTGTTTTTTGAAGTATGAAGCTGCTTTATTCACGTAGCACAAAAAAGATCCAATTAAAGAAACAGGGCCAAAATAAAAACTTGGCAAAAAATAGAAACAAGTGGAACATGCAGTTACAGTACAGTGAGAAGGAAGGGGGGCTGGGCCCAGACTTACTGCTACCCCCCCCCCCCCACCCCGCTGTGGTCCCGTGGAGTCCTCCTGCTCACTCTCTGGCCTATCAATGCTGGAACTCTTAGGTAACAGCGCTGGAGAAAGGGCAACTATCAGCTCATGGGAACAATGGGTATATTCGGGTTTCAGGCAAATGTTTGGCCAAAGGTCTCAATCACACAAGCTGCAAGACCATGATCCTGGCCGAGGAAGACAGGCCTATCTGCGCTGCTATACCACACCTTGTCTCCTGCTGGAGGCAGACAATACTGGCTTCTGTCAGGGCTGTACCAGTGTATATACAAGTGATGACGTCACAGAAAGTTGCTCTAATCTGGCTCCACTTGTCTGGACAGATCTAGCAGGATGATAAGGAAGAGAGGCCTTATGCACGCATACTGCCATTCACATCCTAAAATTCTTTATAAAATGACCTACTAAATGCCATATAATCTTTGTTTTTATCATGTGACTGCAATTATGTAAAGTTTAGAAGATATGTAATTGAGGGATTACCATTATTCAGTGTCAAAATAATTTCCATAGAAGCCCAATGCTACCGCCTGACTTTATGCCATCTTGAAGCAAGATTTTGTGTCTGAGGTGCTGCCAGTGGTAAATAAAAGGTGCTTAGATATTTATCTGACTGAGTGCTTACGGACATGTCTGTGGACATGGTGGAGGGAATTCATTGAGTAGCTGTGCCATAACCCTGATGAACATGAAAATGCCAGTGATTGCTTTTGCATGCTAAGAAAGCTTGCCTTCATAATTCATGCTGATTCCTAAGCCCGGGCACTGATATTGAATCGTAGTAGGTGATTTACAGCAGAAAGTAAATGCAACTTGAAGAATCTGAAAACCAGCAGAGATTCAGGAAGAAGACCCGAGGAGAAGAGCAGATACTGGTGAACCTTCATGATGGATGTGACATCGAATAATCCAGCAGAAGTAACTTGGCAGCACTGTTCCCTCTAAGCTGTGCGCGTGTGCGCGCGCACACACCTCACCAAGCGAGCGCACATACTTTATAACAGAGCGCACAAAAATTACAGTTCTGATTCTGATAGAAAACAACACAGACATCTTAAAATTTAAAAGTTGTTGTGTATTTATGGTTTTCACAAGTTCTGCAATATTTTCTAGTGCAATCAATGTGGTGTACATACTGTATTCTGACATGTAGTCAAATTTTAAAGTATATAACTCCAAGTGTTGTTATGTGGCGCACAAAAATTTAACCTTCCTTCAAAAGCTGCACAGCTGATATTTTATGCGCACACAGCCTACAGAAAGTTAGAGGGAACATTGCTTGGCAGGTGAAAAATATAAATTAAAAATCATCATGTCAATATTCAGCTGCCACGGCCACGTCTTTTTAAACGCCAGCCACAGTGATTAAAAAAAATCCAAATAGTTAGCGCTGCTATCCAGATAGTGAGCAGCACTGAATATTCAGAAAAGGCAGTGACCGCTGGAGCTATCTGGATAGTGGCAATATTTAGTGCCATTGTCCGAGTAACTATCTGGAAAACTTAGGCCATCTTTTTTGCTTGCCTAAATTCTTCGGATAATTAGCCTGATAACAGCGCTGAATATCACCATTATCCATGTGGAGGCACATTCTAATATGTGCAGCCAGGCTTGTGTGCGCCCAATCAGAATCGGGATGCATACAGGCAGACCCAATTCCGATCCGTGGGGGCTAGACGTGCCCTGCGGGATCAGAATTAGGTCTGGGCTTGTACGTGCAGCCAGGACCTGATTCTGATCGGCCTGCACCTACAGACCCCTGCCCGGCTAACTCAGTCAGGCTCCTGAATAGAGCCATGGTGCCATGGCATCCCGGTGCCATGGCACTGCAGCTCCATTCTGGAGCCGCGACCACTTTTTACTTTCCCCGCAGTCCAACCCTCAATCTGGCCTTCCATGGCCAGGGTTGAGTTGCGTGGAACCCTCTGCACCCACTCACCTTTCTGCCGCTGCCCAGGCCTGCTGTCCCCCGATGTCCAGAGGGCCTTATTCCACCTCCGTGATGGAATAAGTCCCCCAGCTAGTCTGCTGACTAAGCCTCTCCATACAAACTCCTTGTTCATACAGGGAGGCTTCTGCCGGGGACAGAATGGGGACGTCCATCCCTGCTATTCGCGTTACAGAATAGACCACATAGTTTCTAGGACTGCTCATGCTCTAGCCTGGCATTATATGGAGAATAACAAAAAAGAGGGACAGGAACCTCCACAAACAACAAGTAACAAAAAAAGGAGCAGAGAAAGACCACAGCCACACAAGAGAAATCTTCTATTAGCACACTTTATTGAGGGCTAAATTTTGGCAAACACATCTGCATCAGGGATCTATAAAAATGACATAACCAAAAACGGCAACAAACATAAAATATGAAAACTAAAAACATACAAACCAGAGAGTATTTAAACCATGCATTAATATCAAGAAAGTACATTTCAAATAAAAAGGTCAAGGAGGCAAAAAATATATTAACATATAAAAGATAATATACATTTAGAAATAAAACAATATGATATTGAGATAAAAACTAAACATAAAAATAATAATCATAAAACTGGTTAAATAAAAAATAAAAATAAAAAAAAAACGTAAGCAAGCCCTAAAGACCACATTACAAAACCAGCAAACTTTTGCCAACAATAATTGGAGCCCCTGAAGAAATAAAGGTAAAAAGGGTTTTGTAGAGTGGTGTACTAAAATAGAGGTAAAAGCAGCTTCATAAATAACAATTTGATAAAAGTATAGTGAAAAATGTTATACTTGTCTAACTAAATGAGAGAAAAAAGGGGAAGAAGATGAAAAAAGAAAAGTGTAAACAAAGAAAAGGAGAAAAGGGGAAAGATGAAAAAAGGGGAGAAAGGGAGAGGGAAAAGGGGAAGGAGAGGACAGGGTGGAGAGGGAAGAAAAGGAAGTGGAAGGAAAAGAAAGAAATGGGGAGGGGAGGAAAGAAAGGGTGAAGTGAGAAGAAAGGGAAAGGACAAGAATGAGACAAGAAGGGGAAAAGAAGGGTGAGAATATTCAAAAGGACTGATGTGATTAGCAGACCTGCTAACTGCGTTAATCCCGGTGAGTGGGATATTCAACGACGCATGGCCGTTTTGTCCCACTGAATATTTATTTATTTATTTTTATTTGAACTTACTTTTATACTGCTCCTTCCAGTGATCAGCAGCGGTTTACATTTTAACATTTAATTCTGCATGGACAGCAGTTACATGTAACAATAAAAAACAAAACTCAAAAACTCTAAACTATTTACATAGAGAAAACGGGTATGTTTGGTTAACTATATACAAATATTTACAATAACGCACAAAGGGAATGTCACATGCCTAATGAGTTAAATTTTAATATATTCTGTTGGGATTTTGTGTATCATGACAATGAAGATGTTGGAATCCATCATGATATGATTTGTATTTAAATACAGTCTGATTTATGTTATTTCTGATATATTAAAATATTCTTGGACTAGTTGAGTTTTGAAGATTTTCAAAATAATTGGGGGTCTTTGTTGGCTCTTAGAGTGTCAGAAAGTTGAATATCTCTTCCTATCCCTACTGAATGCCTTCACACTAACTGTTTAGCGTTGTGGCATTGCAGGGACGGGGGGAGGGGGCGGGCACTGGAGGTTAGGTGGCCAGTGGCGATATCCAGCCATTGGCCAGTTAACTCAATCTGGCTAAACTAAGAGCTGAATGGCTCCCCTAACTTTAGATGGTTATGCAATCCAGCCAGCAACTGAATATCGCCACTGAACAGATTGCAAACGGGCAATCTAGCCAACCCAGATATTCAATTCCAGTGGTCAGGTATGGTACGGCACTGAATATCTGAGTTATAATTAAAGCACTGATGGCCAGCTGCATTAAGTGTGCTGGCCACTGTCACTTCTTAACGGTTATGCTTCTAAATTTAACACTGTCAATCATTTTCCTAGATTCATTAGCCTGATTTAGAAGCTCATTGTTGAAATCACTGCTAAGTTCCTAACTCCATTTTTGTTGTCTCTCACTTTTTAGGATCCTAAATTTAGTAATGAAATTTTGAACTCAGCTCTAGCCAGTTTTCAAAGGTGCCAATTCAGGAGCCTAATTCTTGAGGTTAGGTGCCTAAACCCCTCTGAAAATCGACCCCATTAGAGTTACTGTATTAGTTAATTGAGTAAGAATGATAGGCCTGATACTGAGTTGCGACGGCTATATGCCTCTAAGGCACATAGCCGTCACCGCCAAACTTTAACCACAGATATTCAATCCAGGGCCAGCGGCACTGAATATCCGGGTTTGCCGCACACGGCACAGAAGCTAACCATGTAGCAGGGATATTCATCCGCTGCCTGGTTAGCTACGGTGGCAAAAGTTAGGACAGCTTTTGCTGTAGCTATCTTTCGCCGCCGAGGGATAACCGGGCAGCGACTGAATATCGGCACTGCACAGTTATCCTCAGGTACTTCCCTCAGAGCTGCCCCGAAATGCCCTGATGTTAAGTGGTTAGCACCGGGGCGTATAGCGGCATTACTCTGGGATATTCAGCATGTTAGTGCGCTGAATATCCCCCTTAGGGGCTTTTACATGGTTTATAGCTCTGTAAACTGTGGAAATGCCTTGCAATATCAGGTCCAATACATTTTGCAAAAACGAGAAAAAAGATGTAATCTTCATAAATACTAATTACTATACCATCATTCAAAATTTCTTTCAGGGCATTACGTGTCCTAGTTATGATTTTGATAACTGGAGGTTGTCTCTATGCTCATTTTATCATGATCGTCCTATGCTGAATTCCAAAGTCTGCGAAATTATCCTTAGTGCTTGTTAGAAGAGACTGCATGCCACCGTAGACAATCCTGACCCCTTACTCTTTTGACACTTGCTTGAATGAAACTGTAGCTAAGTGAAAGTGCCAATGTGTTATCCATTCACAAAGGAGAGCCAATGTTCACAAAACGCAGACATGAAGAATTCCAAGTCTAATGCGCTTTCAGTGAAACAATGATTTACAATTCCATGGCAACTGGAACATGGTATGAGGAAAACTCAGGGAAAAATCTTTTAAGAGTGATTTATGCACACAAGGGGACATACTTTATTGGAGATGTTAAAACATAGTACATTTACCCATCCAGTGCATTCCTCAGATTTAGATCTCCTGTGAAGAATAGCGCAGGTTCATTTGTCAGCTAGCTGAGAATTTGTTAGAGCAAGTGTAATATCTAAGAAACCCTAAGCTTACATCAAAATGCCTTGTTTTTGCTGGAAAAATTAATTTAAGATGATGCATATTAAAAGCTATATATTATATAGTATGTTAAATTCTAGTCTAGTCATTATTTTCAACCCGTGCTAATGCATTTGTGTGCTCCCATTAAATATGTCATAGAATTATCCAGACCGCATCATATAATTTAATACTAGTAGCAGCCAATCAGGTTTCCATAAACATAGAGAGACTACTGACGAGGCTGATATTCTTTAAGAATGGAGTTTCATTACTTGGCAGATGGCATATTGGATGGTTTTACAGTTTTACTGGTCACAATGCTCTGCAAATTTCTTATCAAAGGCTTTCACCAGTTCTGCTCGACTTGATAAGTTGCTTCTTCTCTCAATACAACAATTTAAAGATGAATTCCTAGAAGTTCCTACTACTTTCCTCCAGCAATTCACTGTAAAGAACTTTAATGAACTTGATAAATAAGCTGAAATAGAACAAATTATTTTACACTTTTGTACAAAGAGATTGAAGTTTTCAAAACTAGTTATGTGAGTGAAAGAGTATTTTATTTTATTTTTTTATTCAACATATGTATATCCTGTGCATCCATATTTCTGGTCAAGAAACAATCAATATACACAAACCAAAGGGCAATACCACACTAATAGATTGACTATAATCTGATAATACCCATCATCTCGCCATCGACTTCAGTCAAATGCTTACAGTTCTACATTCTAGTAACCTCTCCAGTTGCCCTTCAAATAAAAATCCAGACCTAAACAGTAGTGCCTTCCACTGCTTTCCAAATGATATAACGTAAGCCACCCATCTCAAGATCAGTGGCAAGTTATTTCATTTGGTTAACTCACGAGTCCCTCCACAGCAAAGCGCATATTTTCTACATTCTAGTCTAATGGAGACAATAGGGAGGAGAGGTGCACCCTCGAATCTCAAAGAGTGGGAAGGATGATAACGTTTTAGAACAAGATACTGGGGAGGGGGATATCCCCACCCAGTGTTCACTGTGAGGGTCATTTTAGAGGCTCTATTCGTGCTTTGGAAGTCTGAAAATGGGTACGTAAACATCCAAACTACAGAGATGTCCCTAGAGCCACTTTATAAAATGTCTCTAGAAACATCTCTGGTGCAGGTACATTTATCTAGGATATGGGCATGGTGGGGGGGGGGGCATGCCTGGGGTGTTTCTCTGACCTTAGACATGTGTACCCAATTGCCGAAATGACCAGCACCATGTCTATACCTGCTCCACAGCCTGAAGAGGCATCAGAAAAGTGAACATTTTGGTAGTCTAATATCTGGAGGGTGTAATGAAGATGGCACTCTACTATCGCCTGTAGTGTCCATAACTGTAAAGATAATGTATTGAAAAATGGTAAACATGTATTGAGGTTGTCATGCTGCTGTCGGTTTCCACTTGAATACCATTGTGAGGACATCCATGTAGTCGTCCTCGAGGATGTCTCTTTTGGCGATGTTTACATTTCTGAAATGCGCTAACTGTTTTGGGGACATTCTAGTTTGGACATCTGAGATAGCACCTAGATGTCCACTAACCTTTGGACTTTATGGGCTAAGTGATAAGTTACCACCCTGTGGATAGGCAAAAGTACTCACATTGTTCTATCACACATGTACTTTTTACCCGTGCGCAGCAGAGGCTTTCCTAAGTGCAAGATTAGGGCTGGGATTACAACAGACACTCACAGGGTGGGGTTCTAAAGCATTTTCAAAAGTATGCAAGCTATTTTGGTTGGCAAAGAATTTTTCAGAAAAAGGAGGTACAAGTGTCTGTGGACACCTCTTCCTTAGGCAATTTTCAAAGGGAAAATACATTTCAATTTCAAAATCTAGCGGGAGATTGTTCCACGTGTACCTTCACTTTGAAAACTGGATTTTGGTTCACAGGTGCATTAAAAAAACACGGATTTTGCAGCAGTACTGGCAGTCAGAGAAGCACATTCAGTACTGCACATTCGGTTTGTTAGCACTCCTAAAAAATGTTGTGCATGCTAAAATGATTTAACAAGCTTTAACCTAAGAACTGATGCACATTAAGGAGATATGCTCACCTTAGAACTTTTTAAGACTCATTAACACATTAAACAAATGTGTCAAAAAGTAACCAAAGGGGATCTGAAAATCAGGCGAAAACCAAACATGAACCAAACATTTTGCCTTGTGCGCACTCCTTGGAGGATAATTTTCAAACCTATGTCTATAGGTAAAGAGCAATTTAACTACAAAAACCGTCTTTCTGAAAATGTCTCATTTGTTCTGTAGGTAAAAGTATGCCCCTTGTGTAATGCTGCATGCACTTTTATTCCCATACGGTGGAAATGTTGCTGTGGGTACGGGTAGGCTATCAGAGGCAACAAGATGCACAGTTTTGGCTTTTCAAACTACATACATTGTTTGGCCTGAAAAACACATCCACAAAAAAGCAGGCGAAAATTTCCTGGGGGGTACTTCTCCCAGGGGAAAACATCAAAGCAAAACTATCTGCATAGTTCTGATTATTAGTGTAAACCCCAAATATAAGAAGTAGCCGGTGTGGGCATTTTAATTTGTGCCCTCTTTTTGTCTCCAGCACTGAAAGACCTGATTCTATAAGGGGTGTATGGAAGGTTCCCTGCTAGTTCCGTGCGCAAGTCTATATTTAAAAGGACTTATGTGCATAAAAGGGAACTTATGTGGGTGCCTTTCGCGGCTGCCATTCTTTAAACAAATGTGAAAGTCCTAACTTGCATAGTTTCAGTTTAGGTGCGTATGAGCAGCTAGACTGAGGTATATCTTTACACCCCAGTTTTATAAAGTATTTGTGTAGTTCACTTTATAAAATAGACCTCAAATATGCACGTGGTAATGTGGTTAACTGAGCAGGAGTTAAAAAAATTACTCTCTGTGGTTACAGAAAACATATATCTATACATATATCTATATAGTTACTTAAAAGAGCTGCCGCGCTGCCTAGCTGTGCAGCCTGTACATAGTTACCCCAGTTAATCCAAGTTGCAAATCCTGTTCATTGTAAGTACAGTATCGGCCCTGCCGGGACTGTACAAATGTGTTGTTGACTGTAAACCGAGCTGATTTTAAAAAGCGCGGTATAGAAAAGACTTTAAATAAATAAATAAATCTATTTTGCATCCTGTTAGGAAAGACAACTTTTTTTCATTTGTGGCAAATGCAGAGATAAGCACAGAAGTATCTTCCATCGGGTTAATATTCCAACACTGCGATCCCAGTTTTTTAAGATCCTGGCTGCAGCATTTCAATTATCCAGCTATATTCAGTGCTGCTATCCAGACAGTGAGCCGTGGTGAATTTACATGGAGAGCAGTGATCGCCACTACTCAGCAAAGAATGGCGATATTCAGCCACTACCTGTTTTAACCAGATAGTGTAATACAGGGCACCCTTTCTGTTGTCCTAAATTAAATGGTATAATTATATGGAGAGTGGCCTAATATTAATGACTATACATAGGGGCCCTTGTACTAAAGGATGCTGGGTTTTTGCACTTAATGTGCCAACACTGCACAAATCCATGGCGCGATAGGGCAACGCCACAGCACTAACTGTTGGAAGCATGGAAAGTATGTTCCCGGCAGTTACCGTAGTGTATACGGCCCTGCTATGGCACAACAATCAATGCCACCTATGAAGATGGCGGAGAGTGCATCCACACCACTTGCCCACCGTACAGGTAGCAGGGGATGTGCTGACTGTGCGTCACTCACATTGCCCATTCTCCACCCCTACCCCTCCCACTTGCAGCCTAAAACGCCTTAGAGAGTTAGGTTTAGGTTTATTTAAAACTTGTTATACCGCTCAATACCATGGGCGCCTGAGCGGTTTACAATAAAATAAGCAAGTTAATTATAACAAGCACTCGGCTGCAGAAAGGAAAGGAACGCCATCAATTGTAAGAAAAAGGAAAGAAGAAAAGGGAAGAAAAGCCGGGGTAGAAAAGATAAATAAATAGAGGGAGTATTGATGAGAGGGTGCTACCAGGGAGGGAAGGGGAGGGGGAAACATACAGTACATGGGTAATCACAATAAAACGGAAGGAGGAGAAGATAGACTAGGGAGGGGGGTCAAACGCAAGGTAGAAGAGGTGAGTTTTTAGTTGGGTTTTGAATGATTGATAGGATTCCTCTGTACGGAGAGAGGGGGGGAGTGAGTTCCAGGGGTGTGGGGCCAGGAAATAGAAAGCAGAGGAGCGGGTTTGTTCTAGGCGGGCTTGTGCGGAGGAGGGGAGGACCATGCGGTTTATGTGTATAGAGCGGAGGAGATGATGGGGGGTACGGAAATGTATCTGGTTCGCCAGATAGAGAGGGGGGTGCCGGTATGGAATACTTTGTGTGCAAAGATTAGGAGTTTATATTGAATGCGGAAGGAGATGGGTAATCAGTGATGCTGATAGAGAAGGGGAGTAGTGTGATCGTAACGTGATGCGTGGGCCAGTAAACGGATGGCAGGTACGGGCCAAAATCTGACAGCACTAACTGTCATGGCCCCATGCTAGCTGAACACATGTCCAATGTGCATCATTAGCACGTGCCAGACTTTTTAGGAAAAGCTCTGCTGACAATTCATGGATGAACCACGTGTTCATATAGCATCAGCACTATATAGAGACATGTTTTTGAATACTGGGCTGTTTGTGTAGAATTTCAACTAATCCACTGGGCGTTGCTCATATTGAGCAGCATTTGTCAGAGCCTGAACGAGAGCCCGGTGGATTTTTTCATGGAAAACTAACAGCGTGCTGACCCCTGGAGCAGAAGCTTTCGAAACTCTGCTCTGAGTCGAGTGTAAAAAGGAGTGTCTGTCAATTCGACGAATAGGCTCAAACAGCAGAAGATGAGTAATTAACCTCTTTGCTTCTATAAATGCTTGTACGGTATTATCTTGTTTGTAAAAAACACGGATCTTTTGCTATTAGAATCAGAATGGAGCTGTAGTGAGAGCTATCAATGGATTTTGTTTTTAAAGTGCATAAAACATTTATCAAAAACATAAAAAAAATGGACATTTAAATAAAGGGACTGATGACTGAAGCTGAGAGTGATAAGAAAGCGCTGAAGTTCTTTAACTAGGTGCCAGAGAGGCTGTAGCTCTTGTATTCCAAAAGTGCCGTATATCTAATGGAAAGGGTTTTTGACCTTTATATATTAGAAAGGCAGCATAAGTCTATGTCTCTTTATAAAACAGGCTCTGACAGCGGTGATTGGGCCCCCTCCCCGCCACAATGTCATGCCACGATGCTGCGATCCACAGCACCAACAATATTTAAAACATCATGTTGTCTCACCTGCAGCACCGCACCCTCCTTGACAGCTCCCCATCTCCATCGGGAGTTGCCCAAGGGGGGAATGGTGCACCCCCCAAAGTAAAAATCATCCCAGCTATCTAGTAGGGCGAAGACCCTCTTCACCCCAACACGGCCACCCCACCCCCATCATGTCCCAAAGGCCTACCTGACCTGTTTCCTGTTGGTCTAGTGGTCCAATAGGGCAGAAGCAATCCTCTCCGCTCCTGCCCCATCAGCCGGCCAATCCAAAATGGCTGTCATCATGAGGTTCTACCCACTAGCCTCATGTTAGGGGGCAGCACTTTGTTTTTATACAGCACTGTGGCACCGACAATATTGTGGACAGAGGACACAATCGCTGTTCAGAAGGCACGATAGCGATCGGGGCACAGAACTGCTGACAGCTCTGTGCACCCGACTGCTACCATCCCTTCCCATGGATGTAATGCAGGCATCCATTGTACCGGCTTCGGCAGGCACTGTGGAACCTTTCCTGCAAAACCCAGTTCTTCCCTGGAAATGCCCCCTAGTGATACTGCAGATGTTTTCTGCTTTCCGTGCAGTTTTGCCTGCTAAAGCACTGCATTAGCTGCCAAAACCTAATGCGATTTAGTAAACATGTCCTTCGATGATGCGCTTACCTCTTAGGCTTGCACACCTGGTTATAATTTTATAGCAGCCATTTTCCGCATGTAAAATGTGTTTTACAGGTAGATAAAGCTTTATAAAATTACACCCAAATTACTAAAATATCTACTGCGGTGGAAACCCTTGATGTCACTAAAAACAAGGCTCACCAAATTCATCTGCAGCAAGCAATATTTTCTCTTATCCACAACGATCAAATGCTAAAACAGCCACTTTGTAGCTACACTGTCAACATGCATGCAAGCCAATGGTGGGCAATTCTGGTCCTTGAAGATCACCCACTGGTCATATCTTTCAATGCAACCGCAGTATTCAAATATACATGGTGAACATTCACCACTGATATCCTGAATGGCATTGTCCTATGTCAACAGCCTCGATATGCAACAGGGCAAAGCTGATCTCCATTGCCAGTAATGCCCACAAACTGTTTCTAATAACTATCGATAACAGTAACTTAGAGAACTACTGCCAGGAAAGATAAGTACCATTTGTGTATATTTGCTTTTGCAGTCCCTTATTAGAACATAAGTTAATAAAGAAACGTGTTAATGCTTCACTTCAGCCTTCACTGGAGCAATCCCAATAATGGTTTGGGGAAAAGCTTTCCACAACTGGGAAGAATAAAGGATGCAATGCATTTTAAACAATGGAGGCAACCAAGAGATCTCCTGTAATTATGTTTATAAATCTTAAAACATATCCCAGAATGTCTGCCAGTGGTATTACATCACAGGGAGAATGTGAACAAGAAATCAGCTCTTGACCCAAATTAATTGTTCCCATTGTTTAACATATTCTTGCAGTTATTGAACTGAGCCATTATGAGTCATTTGGCAAATTTTCAAGTCATGTTCCTTTGAAAAAAACAGAGCAGTAAGAGACCTCTTGTAGTTATTGTATGGTTTGGGGCTGATTTTATAAGGAGCCGCACAATGATATGCACCAATTCCGTGTGCATTTTTAAGGGTTTACGCATGTGAATGGGCAATTACGTGCGTGCTTTTGTAAGCACGCATGTTAGTCTGATTGTGCGTGCTTTCAGCGTAGGTGTACATGGGGGGAGAGGGGAGGAGTTTGGGCAGAGCGCAAATTTATGTTATGTTATAAAATATTGTCGTTTATCCGCATGCTTGAAAAATCTAAGTGTAGGCATTTAGACCTGCCATAGAGCTGGCATAAGTGCTCACACCTAGTCTTCATGGGTCTTTATCCCAGTTATGCCCCTATTTTATAAAATCAAGAATGCACATAGTTCGCTTTAGAAAACATACCTCAAATGCATATGGGCTCATGTGTGTTGATGCCACGGGAGCTTATAAAATTACCCTGAGCCTATTTTATAAAAAATGTGGGTGCCTCTTTTCTTCATAAAATAGTGGCATAAGTGGTGCCAAAATCTAGATGCCTACATTTGTCATGTATGTGCTTAAGCAATAGTAGTTTATAATTTAGTTGCATAAATCTAGGCTCAGCCTATCCGCCTTCCAAGCTCCACCCCTGTGCATACCACACTGAAAGTACACATGATTGCATTTAGGTGCACGCTTAGAGGCAGATTCTATAGTATGTATGCCCAGGACGTAGGCACAGTCAAAGCAAAGACGGGGCTGAGTTGGACCCAATTCCGCCACCACAAGGTCTAGACTCACCCGTAATGGCAGAATCGGGGAAATAAATGGGCTGACGGACACCGTATTCCATATGGGTGTATGCAGTCAAACCTCCCCATCCTCACACGACCATGCAATCAGTGGTACAAGTGTTCTGTGGTGGCCCAAAGCCATGGCAGCAACCCGTCCACCGTGCGGCACAGAATCGGATGTCACTCTGCGGCCACTGCTCTCCAGTGTCCGCTTGCAGCTGATGACCAGCATGGGCTGGATCAGGTCTGCAGGAGCCACAGCCTGCCATTGCCATGAGGGGCAGGGGAGTTCCTCGTGCATATGCGGCTCAGTCCAGCCCTTATTCCACTGTCAGGCAGGAATAAGCTGTGCGTCCATCAGGGTGCCAGGGAACGTACACAGGCCGTTCCAGGATACACTGTGTGTGTCCTGGCAGCTGACCATGCCCTTGCCTTGCCCACTCCCACCCATGTACCGTGATCCCCATCCCAGAGCTGCGGATGTGCAAGCCACATAGGGTGCAGCAATCACCTGGGGGATGTCCGTGAGTTATGTGTCTGCCCCACACGTACACCCAGACTATTCGCCGTATGGAACATCCCCGTTACTCAATAGCAGCTGCCTAAAGCATGTGCCTAAGTGCTCATTTAGGTGCTTAAGTTCTTTAAAATAGGGACAAGAGCCAATATAGTGCATATCTTTGCCACTTCCCTTATAGAATCAGCCCCTAAATGTCCAAATTACTGCGTAGGAACTTCAAAGTCTCTGCATTAACCTTTGGGGCCATTTCCAGCATCTACTCATGCAGTTACTGAAGAGGATAAACCTTAACCATGCACCTACTTCACTTTATAGAATTCAGGCATGGGAATTTACATCTGCTGCAGAGTAAGTGTAAATGGACGGGTAGAAAGTTCGCAAGTACTTGATTAGATTGAGGGTATTTTATGATCAACACTTGCACTCAGGACTAGCCTGTCCACTAGGCAGACTAGGCAGCCACCTAGGGTGATAGACCCTTCTGGGTGGCCCAACTCTGTTTGAAAGCGGCAGCACAAAGCCGCTTTGAAAATTGATTCGGGCTGCCGCTACCACCACCTGAATCCATCTCTCTCATCTTGAGGCGACAGTGGCGGCCCAATTCCATTTGCTGCAGCAGATGAGAAGATGGATTTGGGGAGAGGCGGTGGAAGTGATGGGAGGGGGATGCTGGTAGCAGAGGTCACATTGGCAGTAGGGGGGGTAGAGCAGTGGGGTTTCTGCCTGGATCGGCAGAAACCCTTGGGCTGCCTCTGCTTGCACTTGCAAACTCTGTCACACTCTGCCCAGACTGTCCCCTGGTGACACCTAGCGGCAAAGTATTTTATAAGAGGCCATTCAGCCATGTAAGCTGCCATAAATGCACACTAATGACTTTATAAAATTACCTCTTAAGGCATAAAGTACTGCATGTGAGGGGGTGTGGCTTTTCTAAGTTGGCGACGGACTGAGTCGATCCAGGATGCCGAAGCGTAAAGGCAAACTCAAGACTTTCCCCGCGGAGTCTGAGCTGCCGCCAAAGGGTCCTATGGATCGATTTGTACAGCTGACGGATGATCAACGAAGGGAGGTTAGAGCGGGCTTGGCGGCGTCGGCAGATGAGATACCGGCGTCTGCCGCCCTAGAACTGTCTCTCTCCCCAGAAGAGCGTATGGTTCCTCCTGTTCCAGTGTATCCCTCGGAGACGCCTTCAGCGGCTAGTGCTCTGGTCGCGCCTGCAGAAGTCGGGGTGACTAATGAGCATGAGCGGGGAGCGGCGGAGTCTGACCCGGGGATTCGACCGCAAGAATTGGCGGGGAAAATCACAGGAGGAGCGGACCGAGATGCAGCTGCAGCAGTTGGAGGTAAACAGATGGCGTCGGCAGGAGAACTTGAGGTGGTCGTACCTTCTGTTTTTTGGCTATCTCGTCCGCCTGTGGTGACCCTTGATAACATCTGGGAAGCACTTGTTCATCTTTCAACTGTGGTCAACCAACAACTTGCTCAATCTTCGGTGAAAACTGTCTCTCTCGAGGAAAAGCTTGTTTCCTTATCTACTGAGGTTTGTGACACTGGCAGTAAATTGGACTCTATGGAACAGAGGCTCACACAAGTCTCTGATTTAACCTTTTCCTTAATGAAGGATAATACTGCTTTAAAGATGAAATCGGAGACTTTAGAAAATGCTATCCGGGCTAATAATGTGCGTTTGCTTAATTTTCCGGTACTTCCAGGGGTGGCTCCTATTGATTTATTTAAGAGATATATGCAAGAAATTCTTTTGGTTGCGCCTGAATTGTTCCCGCCAATTGTAAAAGCTTACTATATTCCTGTTGCAAAAAAAGGGCCTCAGGTGGTGGTTGGGCAACTAGATTTTGATTCTCTTGATGTATCTGCACTTTTACAGTCTCCTAAGGTAGATGAAATTTCTGTATCCACATTACTTGTTTCCTTTGCTATATCCTCTGATAGAGAATGGTTACTTAAATTATTTTATAAAAAGAGGGCTAGCTTGTTTTTGGGCAAGAGACTTTCAGTGTTCCCTGATGTATCGAGGGAAACGCAGAAACGACGGAAAGCCTTCCTTTTGCTTAGATCAGCTGTGCTTCAGATGGGGGCCTCGTTTGTGCTGAGGTTCCCTTGTAGATGCATAGTACAATTTCGTTCACAGAAATTTGTGTTTTTTCAGTCAGTAGAACTGTCATCTTTTGTTGCCTCACATGCAGCAGCCTCTTCTCCTTTAAGTCCTCTTCGTGAATGAATATGGATCATTGTCCGGTATGTTCGCTGTCTAAATTCCTATCACTGTATTATTTGAATTGTGGGTTTCCCATTAATGCTTAGGCTGCACCCCCATCTTGGTGGACTAAAGATGTAATTTGGCAAGTATTAGATGTATGCATTTTTCTTCTTATTATTTCTCCAAATGTACATCATTTCTGTACAAGTTGATTTGCTTGTTGTATAAATTTGAAATTTGATAAATAAAAAGTTAACAAAAAAAAATAAAAAAATTACCTCTTAAGTAACATTCCAGCGAAGTAACTATGAGGTGCGATCAAAAAGTATCGAGACTTGTACAATAACACAAGAAGTATAACACTGACAGTTATTTCACTCAGTCTCCTTCAAAGTGGTCCCCTTGCAATAAAACACACTTCCCTCCAGCGTTTCTGCTACTGCTGGAAACAATTTTTAAATGCCTCTTTCGTTATGCTGTGAAGCTGCTGTGTCAAATTTTGCTTAATGGTCTCCAGGTAGTCTAATCTCCTTCCTTTCAGTGGTAATTTCAGTTTTGGAAACAAGAAAAAGTCACAGGGTGCGATGTCATTTAAGTACAGAGGCTGATGGACTTGCTCAATTTGGTGTTTGGCCAAGAATTGCTGGACAAGATGTGATGCATGAGCTGGAGCGTTATCATGATGAAGCAACCATTCACCTTTCCTGTGCAACTCTGGCCTCTTACGATGAACTGCATCTCTCAAACAAGTCAGAACGCACCCTCCGGAATCTTAAACCCCTCTTAAACCCTAACTCCTTTCGCACTGTCTGTCAGTCCCTTACAACCCCTTCACTCGACTATTGCAACCTAATCTACCATGGTCTCCCCAAAAATACAATCCAACCACTCCAAATAGCCCAGAATACGGTAGCTAGACTTATAACCAACAAGCCCAGACGTGCTCATATCACACCTGTCCTCCACGACCTTCACTGGCTCCCCATACAACACAGAGCTAAATTTAAGGTCCTTACTCTTATTCATAAAATAATTGTAAATGAATCAGCACCCTGCCTCACTTCACTCCTTACCTTTCCTAGTAACACAAGAACACATCGTACCTCTACCAAAAACCTGTTATCCATACCAACAGCCAAAAGGTACTGTAAACAATTTACTAGCAATAGGGCCTTCTCCCTCTACACCCCATCCTTATGGAACACCCTCCCTCCCGAACTGCGCAACTGTGAGAGCCACCTTGAATTCCGCAGGAAACTAAAAACACACCTCTTCCTAGAGTATTTTTCCCTCCCACCCTAGCTCCTAACCTTCATGATCTACCTCTCTACCCAAGTTGCCCCCAAATCTTTACAAAATTAACTGTAGGCATATTTATCTAATGTAAAAAGTTAACCTTTGATCTCGATCTCCGATCATGGTAGTCAGTTCTACTGCCACAGTCGTACCTATTATCTGTTACATTGTTAATTGTTACTTGTTACCTAGTTATATTACTTATATTGTTTTCCTTATTCCTTGTAAACAGTTGTAATATACTGTATTATAATGTTTCATGTGAACCGTCTTGACTTGTAGAAAGACGGTATATAAAAACTGTTAAATAAATAAATAAATAAACTTGGACGTAGTACTCCTTGTTGATGGTTTGGCGTTTTGGAACATACTCATGATGAACAATACCCTGGTAATCAAAGAAAACTGTGAGCATGACCTTGACATTGCTCCTCACCTGACAGGCTTTCTTGAGTCTGGGAGAGTCTGGAGTCTTCCATTGTGAGAATTAAGCCTTAGTTTCCAGGTCATAACCATAAACCCATGATTCATCACCAGTAATAATCTTTTTGATGAAATCTGAGTCATTTTCAACGCATTCCAACAACTCCCTGGTTGCAGACAATCTTCATTTTGATGGGATGACAGGAGTTTTGGCAAGAATTTTGCAGACACAAGTCTCTTCCCCAAATCAATAGTAAGAATGGACTGCACCGAACCAAAATCGATGTCCATGTTCTCAGCAAATTCCCTAATAGTCAATCGATGATTTGAGCATATTGCGGCATGCACTTCTTCAACTTTGTCTTCATTCCTGCTCGTGGATGGCCTTCCAGAATATATGCATTAACCGAGAAGACCCAGTCTTAACCATTCAGTTTGGGCCTAACATCTAACTTGTAAATAGTTACTCAGCCACAGCTTTGATGGTTGAATGTGTAAATAGTTCACCCAGTTACAGCTCCAAGTTACTGATCCTGTTCAATGTAAGCACTAGGCAGTTCTCACTGGTCTCTTGCAAGAATTGTTAATTGTAAACCGCACTGATATTAAAGAGCGCGGTATATAAAAGCTTTTTTTTTTTTTAGTGCCATCAAGTCAGTGTTGACTCCTAGCGACCCAGCTACCTCTGGGTTTTCTTGGCAATGTATCACCGGAAGTAGACTGCCAGCCTTTTCTTCCGAGGCAATGGAGGGTAAAGTGACTTGCCCAAGGTCACAAGGAGTGCCAGTGGGACTTAGAAAAGCTTTTAAATAAAATAAAATAAATAAAATGTTACTGTCAACACTTTGGCAGCCCTCATAGAAACGTTTGTAGTAGTCATAAACTCGAGCACGACTGATGCATTCATCACCATACACTCGCTGTAAATTTTCATAAGTCTCTTTGCACGAATCTCCAAGTTTCTGACAGAATTTAATGCAAATTCGCTGTTCAGCTTTTTCACTCATCATAAATCTGACGAACTGCTTTTACGCAATACCAAACATCGCGTGATTTAAAAAAGTACAGGTGTGCTGCGGTCATGCTACACTCTACACATGCAGAGCACATAAATAGGTCACTGCAGCTTCATAGCATCACGGTGTGATGCATTGTTATATAGCTAAAGAACAAGTCTTGATACCTTTTGATCACGCCTTGTATTAGCAAGGACATTCGCTAACACCACGCTAATGTACACGTGAAATACTTAAGACACTTTAGTAAAAGGTCCCCCCAAATATTAGGGCTGTCACAGTCTTTTGATGATTTCTTAATAGTTTCTTTGGATCTGGATAGCCTACATGTTAGAGAACTTGATAGAAATTTGCATAACTTTTTCTTCAATATTCGCTCTTTTTGATTGATTTCTATGAGTTATAATAATGCATCTGGGGGCATGTTTACCAAACCGTGCTGCCCATTAATGCATGGTTTCGCATGCATTTGGGCGCCATGGTAAAAATCCCATGCTACCCTCGTAGTGCACATCATGGCGGGGACTAGGCAGGACCGGGTGGAACACATATGTTGCCTGCATTTCTGGCTAGCACGGGTGTTATTGGCCCACACTAACCATGCATGCCACCCTTAGCATGGGTGCACCTAACACCTCCTCAATGGGTGGCGTTAAGTGCGCCCACGTGCTGGCTTACACAGTGCTGCGCCCTGGGCCTGTGCTAACTGCAGGGGGGACAGAAGCACACGCCTCCTGAAGTTAGCACATACTGTCCTCTCCAGTAACATAGCCACATGCACGTTACCAGTGCAGACCTTCGCAACCATGTCTCATAGTGGGTTTTATGGTTTCTTATATTTCATTGGAAAATGTGAATAAACATTACATTAAAAAAAAGGAAAAACAGGAGTTATGCTAAAAGGTAAGCAAATCAATTTACATGTCCCTATAGAATACATTATTACTAGCTAACCAGCATTCATATTGATATTCCTATTTGTCTGAAGGGGCTTCTTGAATTCAGAATGCTTGATAACCTGACTGAATATTCCTTCTTATTGTTTAAGAAAATGATAATCGTGTAGGACGAGACTCCGCTGTGCCTGTGCAAATCTTTACCCTGAGTAGCAGCATGAGGTATTCATCTCCCCAGACACAGCAGCATTAATGCTGGTGTACTTGGCTAGAGACTCATTCCTGCACTGGCTCCAATATCGAAGGATTTTCCTCAGTAATTTGAGTTATGGCATTAATATAATTAAACAGCACCTACCGGGTACGACAAACAAGGTTCTTGAAAAATTTAACTCTTACAGAAAGCTTGGTTGCACAGAACACGCGGTGCTATTTGTTCAATGCATTTTGTTGTGAATCATGTTTGTTATCGTCCTAAAAAATCCAACGTGTGTGAATCCCCACCTCTTGACTATAAATCTCAGTAGATACTGTATGTTGTATGTTTCTACGCACCACATGTTAGTATAGATGCGAATGGTAATACATTTTGTTTCTTGTTGTTCTGTCATGCTGTTTTGGATTTATTTCATGCATATCCTTTCATTTTTCCATCTATGGGAGGTAGATACTACGCTGTGGTGAAATAATGGATTTTACGGCAGCAATATTTACCATGGGAGTCAGTGACCTGCAGTACCTCAGTTCTCCCATTGTAAATATAAATTTTCATTATTGCTGCTGGGAACTTCACAGTTCCTGGCTGCAGAAACACAGTGAGCCCCAAGTTGGACTTACTATCTTTTAAAGGAGCTGGCGAATGGTGAAAAACTATCCCCCCCAACTCCCTCATCCTCACTCCCCAATAAAACCCTCATCTGAACAAAGTCCCCTGATCAGATCCCCATCTAGAGTCTCCCAAATTACACCCCCACTCTTTGAAACAGATCCCCCACCCATCGCTTCCCTTGGACTCTAGCAGAGGAAGAAAGAGATATCCTAGTCACCTCTGCCCCATCAGGCGCCTGGGTTTCACATGGCACCACCTGACCTCTACTGCTAAGGTAAGGAGGTGCCATTTTGAATCTGGGTGACTGATGGGGCAGGAGTAACTGAGGAGTGCTCCTGACTTCTACACACCACAGAAACCCCTGGTAGGGTCTAGGGGGAATGGGAGTGCGGGGCCTGAATCAGAGCAGTGGAAGTCTGTTTCAGGGTGTGGGGATCTATATTCAAGGGAGTGGGGGGCAAGGAAATGAGGCACTCTCATCTCTTGTGAACAGAAACTCAGCATTGAGCAGTCGTAGGGGGTGCAGCAAACAACCCTGCAGTGCCAAAGTTTAAAGGTGTATGACGTGTATTGCATGAGGAAGGACCAGGAGATTCATGGTTTGAAACAAGATATTGTGTACAAATTTTTATCATACGTCTTTAGAAGATCTGTTGATAATCCGTAGATAATCTTGGAATAATATGCCCGTTGGGGAGAAGAGTACGGGAAAGCAATAGTTGTGAGATCACATGAATGCTAGCGTTTATCCGGCAGAGGTCTATACTCCTCCATACGCTATATATTGGTTTCTATGCAGCTGAACTGGTTCATAGATCGGAGATTGGATTACGTCGGACTTTGAGCTAAGTACTCTTTACTCTATGCATTCCGGGAGACTGAGGATAATTTCATAATTTTGCCTCGGTGGAAAGTAAAAGGGTGAGTGCACTCTTTTAATTTAAAGAAAAAAAGGAGGGTTTGCTACGAGAGAGGGAAAGTTCCCTCTCAAGGCAAACGATCCGACAAAAATAAATTATTTTCGTTATTCAGGGTATATAAGAATGATTATAATTTATCTCTTTGATATGATAGTAATTAGGTGAGATAAATCACAGTTTAGATATTTCTAAAGTTTAAAGGTAGGCACTGCGAGGATTTTTGCCTCCATTGCCGCCACTGTAGGTTCCGAGAGGGGTGACAGTAGCGATAATGGGTGCCCCTGAAGGGCCGGCATGCTAGGCGACCACCTAATTTGACTAATGGGAACAACGGCTCTGGTGGGCAGGAGGGGGCTATTTTGAGGGGTGGAGGGTGTGATTTGGCGATTCTGTGGAAGCATAAGGCCATGCATTAGTGGCCTGATGCTCCTGGGAGGAAAAATAAGTCCACCTCAAGAATAAGGTCATTTTTCCAAGCATGGGCTTGCAAAATTAAATGTAAGCTGCTATTCAATTTGCATAATAATGAAGTGCTTTGCATGCATTTGTATCTCATGTTGTTTGCATTGCAATAAACTCATATTTGTTAAGGGCCAATAATATTTTGCCATTTAACGGGCCTTATTGGACCAAAATCATGCATTATTCCCCAAAACAAGCTAATAATTACCCCCTATATTGTTTGTTTTGTTGATTTCATTTTTAGTATATGCTGTTTTTCACAATACAAGTGCATGACTGCATTATGCATGCTTTACCTGATTCTGCATTTGGGGAGTAATTTCATAACAAGCCGCCTACATGAAATGTGCAGCACAGACATTGATTCTATGCCTGTTTTATAAAGGCCTTACAAGTAACAGGAAGACTTCAAAGTAGCATCAACCTCCTGTAATATCCACAGGAGTTGTACATTAATACGTATTTTACTATATACATCGTTCTCTCACAAGATTGTGCAGATTATATGGAAACACTGCTATTTATTTATTTGTAATTTATTTGTAAACTTTTATTTATGTATGTATATATGTATGTATGTACATGCAAAGGAGGAGAGCTGCTTTCAATTGAAACCAAGCTCTGCTACAAGGGGACATAGGATGAGGGTGAAAGGGAATAGACTCAGGAGTAATATGCGGAAATATTTCTTTACGGAAAGAGTGGAAAATGCATAGAATAGTCTGACAGTGTGAGGCGGTAGAGATGAGGACAGTATCGGAATTCAAAAAAGCATGGGACAAACAGAGAACCTCTAAAGGAAAAAAGGGGACTGTTGTAGTGATTGATATGGAAGGGCAGACTAGATGGGCCATGTGGTCTTTTTCTGCCGTCATGTTTCTATCTTTCTATTGACTCTACACTCGATTTTTGTACAACCCCATCAATGGGGAAAATATCAGTCAATGGATACTACAGAGGAATAGGGTTTTGGATGATACATACTTGGGTCATCAGGCATGTGACCCATGTACTTGATGCTCGAAAACCCTTCAAGGAAGAATTTGGACTAAATCTGTGAGTGGACACCAATTCTTACAGAATAGTACCCCTTCTTGTGAATCGTCATATGCAATATATATGATCATGTGTTCTGGCTCAATGGCATATGTTGGTAGAATGAAAAGGAAAGTGAAATTGAGACTTACTGAACATTGTTGTCATATTATTATGGGTACATGATCCTCCCCTCTGGTATAAAAGTTTCTTAGTTAACAACACACTGTGGATGATATTCATTGGAGAGTTATTGACCCTATTATGGTGGATGAAAGGAGAGGTTATCGGGACTGGTAATTAAATTATAGTGAGCAGTACAGTATTTACATTTTGAAATCTACTGAACCTTATGGATTTAATAGGGAAGTGGAATAGGCGCTTCTTATTTAATCTGCTTTTTTAAAATGTCTGAATGGTTTTGATTTGCTCATTCATCTTCAACGTTGATCAGCTGTAGTTTCTTTTTAAACCACTGATACCATAGTTTGTTTTGCAGAATGCTCACAGAAGTGAATAACCTTCTGAAAGATCTTTCAACAATTTTGCTATTTATGGACCAGAATTCAAGAAGAGTTCAATCCCTGAAGAAGGAATATCTTCCAAAACATGGTATCATGTCAGCTGGATTTAGATAATTAAACATTTTTTACCACGTTTACTTGAGTCTTCACAAATTTGTTTGGACTGTTACGATGAAGGGATATAATGAAAAATGAAAACTATAATCAAATGATTTTGGATGAATGCTGAAACTGGTGGCGAAATGCAGATATTACAGGAGATTGTTTGATGATGTTTTATGAAGGCAACATAAGCACCTATCAAATAGGTTC
This sequence comes from Ichthyophis bannanicus, assembly GCA_033557465.1. Lineage (NCBI taxonomy): Eukaryota > Metazoa > Chordata > Amphibia > Gymnophiona > Ichthyophiidae > Ichthyophis > Ichthyophis bannanicus. The sequence continues at coordinate 36,779,410 of CM066036.1, forward strand.
TCTGAAATATATCTTAAAGCTCGAAAATTCGCTCACACACATTTAGACCTGTTCCAAAGGATTATGTCAGCATGTGCTCTTGTACCTGTTTTGGCCATGCAATTTTATAGGCGTCAATTTCTAAAACATGATTTTCATATGGAAAATATGAAATCATCTCCATAATACATGCTGAAATGAGATAAATGACAAGAAAATTAGCTTTTGGATAATTTTGGATGGAAAAATAGCTCCAAACAATATAACAAATTTTGTTGACATTTTCGTGCCATTTTAAAAGGACAGCACATATATACATGTTGGTAATTGATTTATTTTGGGGTTGAGGCTTGCTTCAGATGGAAGGTCAAAGATGACCTAAATTCTATTTTTAACTCATTTATTTCAGGCTTATGAACAGCCCTTTTTCTCTTAAAAGAATAATAACATAGGCCTGAGTTTAGCTAGGTGGAGCTCTGTATTCCTGACATATGGTATATTTTAGCTACTTAAGAACTGAAACTGGAGGCTATCTATTTGCAGCTGCTCGGTCGTGTACCTCTCTTGCGGAGGAACATGAAATACAAAATAGTAACATGTCTAGTCAGTATCATGAGGCTGGTATGATGGGTTTGAGAACTAGGAGGTACAAGAAAAAAGAAAGCTTGCATGAAGGTATTTTGCAATATCTGGAGTGGATAATTTTAACACTCCCCTGCCCGTGACGTCCACCCCCACACACATTCTCAGCAAACTTACTTTAACTTGTTGGCCATCTTGCCACACAGACTCCGCTCCAGGCCCAACAGCTGTTATCTCCCAGGCCAAAGTCTCGTGGCGTGGCTGTTATTCCAAGCTTTTTGGAGGTAACAGTGCTGGGCCTGGAGCAGGGGCAATCTGGCAAACAAGTTAAAGTATGTTTGCGACAAATGCAAGGCCGCTGCCGTCTTCGCTGCTATGTGGGTCTGGAATATACACCACTGGACTCCTGTTATTGCTTGCACCCAAGATGGACCATCCCCACCGTCTTGCACTTGGTACGCCACTGGGAATATCAAATCTATAATAGTCTCATTTACTATCTGAAACAACTGTACCAAGGTTTGGTCACTCTATGCCCCTCTGCATGCTCATATGGTTTAACAATCTTTTATTTACATAGATCAGAATACAAGGAGGAAATGGTCAGCAATTTGTGTTCATTTTTCATTTTCTACATGATTCTTTTATGTTGCTTTATACTTTTCCAGTTTTTCAAATGTTCATTTGAATTGTTCTCTTTCTCTCTTTCTCTCCAAATATATATATGTAACCCTTGCCCCCTCCTTGCCGTAAGGTGGCAGGTTGGTCCTGCAGGGTCCAGATCACAGAACTGTTGGGCTCTCCCCCATTCCTTCTCTCAGCTAGCATACATTCTTATCGACAGGCAACAGATTTTTTATGGGGAGGGGGGAGAGAGGGGAAGGGAAATCTCTTCAAGGTCCTTGATTCATAAAGAGGATCTTGATGCTCCAAGTCTCTTTCCTGAAACAAAACTGTCCAATTCAACCAGTAACAATCTGAAATGTTCAGAATCAGAAAATACACAGTCTTTGGTAACACAAGTTGTGTTCCTTTAAGGCATTTGCATTTCTGGCCCCTGTTTAAATATTTATCAGTTTGGCTGCTGGCAAAAGAATCCTGGATTAGGGCTCCTGTGTGCCTAGAAGATTACAATGCTCATTCTCCCTCCTCAGTTGGACTACATTCTTCTAAGCCTTTTTTTTGTCCCTTGTATGTGGACATCCCACTGCACCTCCTCCAGTAGGCAGCATCCTCTGCTGTACAACAGACTCCTCTGTTGAACTCGGGTGACAAGCCAGCTCCTTCCATCATTCTTTACAATAAGGCAGAGGGGTAGATTGGAGACTGGCTTTCTAATCTTCACTAGCAAGCAATACAAGAATCAAGGGCTGATTCCACATTAGACTAGACATAAATCAAATAAAAGGGAGGCCCAGAGCTGAGCCTCTGTGCACACATATAGGTACACCAAACCTCTAAGCAAAGACTATATCTCACATTATCTAGTGAGCAGGCAGAACCAGAGCCGTCACACTATGGCTAGCAAAGGAAATCTCCTGCACACTAAAGAACACTGTGGTGTTGCACCACATGCGCCCGTAACACGTGAATTCATGGTATGTTAGGGCAACACCACAGTGTTAACTGCTGGGAACATGGAAAGCATGTTCACAGCAGTTACTGCAGCCTGCCGTTGCACTACAAGAGCGTGGGTGTATTCAGCGCCACCTATGGAGGTGGCAGTGAGTGCCCTGTGCTAGCAGCCCACCATGCACATAGCTTGGGTGCGCTGCCTGCAGGGGGCGCTAAGTCTGCCCACTCTGCCTCTAACCCTCACACTTCCAACGCTGACATACCATGGACAGTTAGTGCCAAAGTCCAGAATCGCTAACTGTCCTGGCCCCACGCTAGCTGTCTATGCAGGTCCAACACATGCCTTTAGAAAGTGCCAGACCTATGATGGCATCTAGCGTCCTTTAGAAAAAGACCCCTATAATTTAAAAGTGAACACTAAGCTTACTTGAAATTAGTGATTTTGTGGATGTCAACCATTCTATACAGTGTGGAGGAGTAGTTTAGTGGTTGGAATAACAGCCTAGCGCCCAAAGGATCAGGGTTTAATTCCCACTGGCACTCCATGTGATCTTGGGCAAGTCACTTTACCCTCCATTTCCCTGGAAGAAATGGCCTAGCAATCTACTTCCATTCATATCTTGCCGAGAAATCCTAGGGGCTGCTGGGTCACCAAGAGTCAGCACTGACTTGATGGCACTTAAAAAAATAAAATCCTAAAACCCTGAATTCTTGTCTATATGAAGCCTCTAGCGGATGGTGATTCTAGTAGTGACATCCAAGTATCATGGTGCAACATGATCCTTTAAGCCAATCAAACCATTTATTTCTTGCAGTTTGTCTCAATTAGTCATCTTAAACAGAAGATCTTATATATTCAAATATACCTCCCTTGACTCTTCTCCTGACTGCTATACTGTGGTACCATACAGAATCAGATACTAAGGATAATAAGACAATTACTGTATTTTTTTAAGCAGCAACAAAACAAATTTATTTTTCTCTTGACATTCCTGGCTGCTGGAAGTTTCTCAACTTCCCTTAGCTATCCATTCACCATTTTTTAAAAAAATATTTTTTGGGGAAAACATTGTTGGCTCCCTCAACAGATGATCTTTGGGTCACATCCATCCTGCAATTCACTAGATCATGAAAACCCTTCTGTACAGGCACTCCAAAGCAGGGTATTTTGTTTTACTGTCTTGCTCCCACCACAAATTAATAGGGGTTTCCCCCTCTCATTTTTCTCCTTCTTTTGCTATTTTTTAATCGACCACCCATCAATGCTGAATCGCCTTGTCAGCATTGTCAGCTGGGCTTTCGTTTGACAGAGATAACTGCTATTGTTAACAAGAGACTTCACTCCAGCCCATTTTACTTTCATTGGCTTGACAGCTCCACAATAGCCACCCTCCATCTGAAGAAAATGGTGATTTAGTAGAAAGGGAATGTGGGACAACAGTGTGGTCTATTACTCTGTCTCCAGTGACTTCTCTTGGCATAGGTTTCCTCACATAACGAGAGAATGGAAAACTACAAGACAAGATAATATAGAGATCTGTTCACTCGATCGGTGTATTACACAGAAATTCAAACAGCCATTTCCTAAGTATAATAATTTGGACTCAGCAGCATGACAATAAATATTTGCATTCTTTGGTATTTTAATGCTCTACTGATCTTTTCTGGTTATTTTTACGTTTTTTTTAAATTTCTTTTTTCTTTTTCAGCATAGCGATTGTTTTCATGTTGATTTATAGCAGCTCCTTCTGGAATCAGTGAGTCATGAGTAAATTACGGCCTCCATCTGCCTGCTGATTGCTCCTTCTAAGCACAAAGCTACATAAAGCAATATTGACATGTTAAGAAACAAGTTTATCCTCCCTGGTGTGCAACTAAAAAACTGAAAACTTTCATAAAGCTACCACGGCTTGGGTTTAAGAGAGACCAAAAATGACAGCATTGGTGTAACATTCAAGCCAAGCCAGAGAGCTGTAAGTAAGGCAATGGGCTGCCCTGGAAGAGAGTTCTTTAAAGGCACTTTGTTGAACTTTGACCTTCAGCTGGCATGTGTCTTGATACTCTGCTAGCATACCGCTCACCTTATTAAAGCTAGCAGCTGTTAATAGGTTCTAGTGTGCTTCGTCATCGTTAAGGTTTCCTGCCACGGGAGCACACTCAAGTCAAACTGGTTGTCAAATCATCTGCTGCTGTGTTAGTGTTAATGAGGTGATATGCCAAAGGATTTAGCCAGCTAACTTTGGAGCTAACTACAGAAATCTTTCTTTAAAAGAAAAATGGGAGGCTAGATATGGAGAGGTCCGGCCAAAGGTTATGCACATAAATAGAGGTGGAAACAGGAGGCAATTCGGAGGCATGACTTAAACTTAACTAAACAACAGTGATATACAGCTGCTAACTGGCTAAGTCCATTTAACTAGGGTTGCGATAAACATCTTTCTTTTAAAGGGGCCAGTAGTGGAATCAGTTAGCCTCACCCAACCCCATCAGCCCCAGTCAAAGCCCTCATCCTCCAACAGGCCCAACAGCCTCTTCAGGAAAAGATCTTCACCTTCTCCAAATCCCTCCCCTCTCTGACACCTATCAGGGGTTTCCCTGATGGATAATGGATGGGCAGGAGTGTTCTCTAGAGGCTCCTGTCCCATTGGTTCCTGGGTTCAAAACAGCACCATGCAACCCTTAGTGGCTGTCTCTCAGCACTACCACTAGGGGTCAGGCTGCCAAATAAGGCTTCTCAACTCTAGTCCTTGACAGTTACAGTCTTCTTTTCAGGCTAACCAAGCTATGTAAATTAACCTTGTTCTTAGACTATGTAATATGTATGTTTATACATCTGATGAATAATCCATACCTATTTGTGACCCTCATGAAGAATCCCTGACAACTACCATCATATAAATGGGTACTCTTTTAAAAAATAAATCTATTCCCTTTGATTTAGCAGGACTGTATAGTTTCTTTTCAATAAATGAATTCTTCCTTCCTCCCAACAAGTGTATAGCTCAATCAGGACTCTGTATACATCATGGGGATAATTTTCCAAGGCATTTCTATGGATAAATAGTGTTTTACATATAAAAAAGGCCTACTGAAAACCTGCCCACCGAATATGCAGGTAAACATGTGTGCATAGCCTATGTACATGTAAGTTGACCTGCTTTTTGAAGAGGCGTTCCCAAGAATAGGTTGAAAAATTAGGATCTGCGTGCAGTTTTGTCCAGACAAATTCTATGCCTCAAGGAGCAGGGGTAAATATAAGCACAAAAGGGGCCAGTAAATTTAAAGGTCAACATTCTAGTCATGTATTTTCCATGACTTAGGTGCACGAATGAGCCTTTACATACATAATCTAGGCAGTTCCTATTTTATAAGTATGCACATCAGCAGACGGCATGCAGTTTTAATGTAGATGTATACAATGTGAGCAAACTATGCATTACGAGGGTTAGTTTATTTATTTAACAGTTTTTTTATACTGCTTTATCATTTCAGTCAAAGCAGTTAGCGTAGTTACTCACCTGTAACAGATGTTCTCCGGGGACAGCAGAAATCATTCCTCACATATGGGTGATGTTGGTGCCGACGGAGCCCTCGCAGAAGCATCCCCCCAGCTTTCAAATAAAGCCTTTGAGAGATGCCACCATGAATGCGTGGTCCCCTTCCCGCCCAAGGGTGCCATCTTGCTCAGTCAGATGACAAAGCTAAAAAGATGGCAAAAAAAATAAAATACGTTAAAGAAGCAACTCCAAGGGGAGGAGAGAGGGTTGTGAAGACTGATTCCTGCTGACCCCAGAGAACACCTGTTACAGGTGCGTAACTACACTTTCTCTGGGAATAAGCAGGAAGTCAGTCCTCACATATGGGACTCCCCATCTACAGGCTACCGAAAGCCCATAGAGAAAAAACCTGGTTACCCTCAAGGGAAGCAATGAGCAGCAGCAATTGAGTCCGCATGTGTAGATTACTGTAAGACTGTGTGCCTGAAGGAAACCAGCACTCCGGTAGCCTGAACACAGAAGGGCCGGAGGGTAGGAATTGCCTAGACCCTGAAAAGATTACAGAGCATGGCCTGGCCAAAGGCATTGTCCCATCAGGATTCCCTCTCCAGGCAATAGTGAGCTGAGAAGGCATGGATGGAAGACCAGGTGGCAGCCCAGCAGATTTCCACCATCGGGACAGAGTGCAGGTTTGCTACAGAGGCCGCCATGGCCCTGACACGGTGCACCATGACCCAGCCATCCAGCGAAAGCCCCGCCTACTCATAGGTGAGGGTGATACAGTCTGCCACCCAGGTAGATAGCGTACACTTGGTCACCGCCTCCCCCAGCCTACTGGGGTAATACTAGACAAAAAGATGAGAAGCTTTACGATGGCCCTGGGTACGTTGAATATAGAAGGACAGGGTCCTGTTACAGTCCAAGATGTGGAGGACAGTCTCCACCCTACTGGTTTGAGACCTCGGGAAGAAGGTGGGGAGCACCACCTCCTGGTTGAGGTGAAAAGACGATACCACCTTCAGAAGGAATTTGAGGTCTGTGCGGAGCCCAACCCTGTTCTTATAGGACTTGGTGTTAAGGTGCCTCTGCTACCAAGGCTTGGAGCTCCCTAACCCTGCGAGCAGAAGTGAGTGCAACTAGGAAAACCACCTTCCATGAAAGGTATCACAGGTGACAAGTAGCCAGGGGCTCAAAAGGCAGGTGAGTAAGCTGTACCCAGTATGACATTGAGGTCCCACTCGGTCGCCGGAGGGTATACCGGGGGCTTGGATAAAAGGAGTCCACCCATGAAGCAGGTCACCAATGACTGGGCTGAGAGGGGTTTGCTACCCACCGGATGGTGATGAGCTACCAGGGCACTGAGGTGCACACTGACGGAGTTCGATTTGAGTCCGGAGTGTGAGAGATGGAGAAGGTACTGCAGGACCAGCTGCACTGGTCAGGAGAAAGGGCTAATCCCTTGCTCTGAGCACCAGACTGAAAATCTGCGCCACTTGAAGGCATATGCTTTCCTGGTGGAGGACTTTCGAGAAAGCCAGCAGGATCTCCTCCACTTCCTCTGAGAGATTGAAAGGGGCTAGGGTCACCCTTTCAGCAGCCATGCTGTCAGTGATAGGAACCCCAGACTGGGGTGCAAGAGAGCGTCCCCCTCCTGAGACAAGGGCCCTGGGGAGCTCTCCAGTGAGAAGGGAGTCTCCATCAACAGCCGGAGGAGTAACGGGAACCACGGCTGCCTGGGCCATCGAGGGGCTATTAGGATCAGCAAGGCCTTATTGTGGAGGGTCCTGAATAACATTTTGGCAATTAGTGGTGTGGGTGGGACGGTGTACATGAGACCTTCTGACCACGAGATGAGAAGTGCATCTACCACTACCCAGGAAGGGTGGGCTTGCCGGGAACAAAAGCGGGGCAACTGGTAGTTGTCTGGATTGGCAAACAGGTTTATCCATGGTTTCCCCCAGAGGTTGAAAAGCTGGCTGGCTACTCTGGGGTCCAGCTGCCACTTGCACGGCTGGAGGATCCTGCTTAATCTGTCGGCCAGTGTGTTGTCCTGGCCTGGTAGGTATACTGTCCGTAAGAGTATGCCCTGCAGGACCGGTTAGGAGCAGAGGGCCATCACCTTGCGGCAGAGGGCGTGGGACACCGTGCCCCCCTGCTTGCTCACACAGAACATCGCCACCCAGTTGTTTGTTTGAACCAACACTGGTTGGCAATGTAGGCGGAGGCAAAAGGCTCAGAGGGCGAGGTGTATCACCCGTAATTCAAGAAGGTTGATCTGCTGATTGCTCTTGCTCTGTGACCAGCTGCCCTGGGTGCGGAGTTCCTCATAGTGGGCTCCCCATCCCAGCAGGGAGGCATCCATCATGAGGACCCTTATGGGGCACAGAGTATGGAAGGGCATCCCTGCCTTGAGGTACTGGGATTTTGCCACCAGGTTAGGGATTCTGCCAAAGGCACCACTGTTTGGCCCTCATGTGGAGGCGGGCCATCTGGAGTAACTTGGACTGTGGAGGCCATGTGTCTGAGTAGGTGCAGCAGGAGCCAAGCGGACATCAAAGGAAAGCGTTGTATGTCCAGGGCCAGAGCCCTGAGCCTGGCGGCTCGGTCCCCTGGGAGGAAGGCCTTTGCCTGCAGGGTGTCTAGTCTTGCCCCTATGAACTCCAGACACTGTGTAGGGAGGAGGTGGGATTTGGGGTACTTTATTACAAACTCCAGATTTTGCAAGACCTGGATGATATGTGCAGTTGCCTGTTGCACCTTTGAGGCCATGCCTCCTTTTATGAGTCAGTCGTCCAGGTACGGAAAGACAAACACTCACTGAAGGCAGAGGGAGGTGGCTATGACTGCCAGGCACTTGGTGAAGACTCTTGGGGCGGAAGCAAGCCGAAGGTCAGCACCCTGTACTGGTAATGGCTGCCACCCACCATGAATCTCAGGTACTGCCTGTGGTTGGGATAAATGAGGATGTGTGTGCAGGCATTCTTCAGATCCAAGAAGCATATTAATCTCCATGCTGGAGGTAAGGCAGCAATGTTCCAAGGAAGAGCATCTTGAACTTCTCCTTCACCAGGAATCTGTTCAGATTGTGCAGGTTGAGAATGGGCTTTAAATCCCCTGTTCTTTTTGGTACGAGGAAGTACCTGGAGTAAAACCCCTTGCCCCTGAGATGGTGGGGAACTGGTTCATCTGCTCTGCAAGTTCCTTCAGTAGAAGGTCCCGGTGAAGGGGAGACCAGGGAGGTTCTCCTGGAAAGAAAGGGAGAGGTGTCTGGGCCAGATGGAGGAGGTATCCCTCCTTGATCACTTGGAGTGCTACCTTTGGGCGTAGTGAATGCGATAGCCCCCTGTGGGCTGCTGACCTCCTTGGGGTGGAGAGGCTATGCTCAAAGAGTCAAAAGCTCCTCCCTGGCTGAGCTGGGTCCGACATCTGGGGCTTGGGAGCCTTCTGCTTAAGAGGGCCATGCCCATGTCTCGCCCTGCTGACCCTGTTGGGGAGCTAGAGAGGCCTGAAAAGGTGGGTAGTTTCTGTAAGCAGCCCCTTTCCTTTGGTAGAAGGTCTTTTTTACCTGAGCCCTTCTGTTGTGGAGGAGCAGCGGTCTTTTTAGAGAGCATGGTCCTCATCATGAACTTGGTCTCTAGCTCAGTAGCCTTTTCAGTCATGGGTTTGCCAAAGAGGTTCTCTCCTTGGCATGGGACATCGACCAGCTTATCATGAACCTATTGCTTGAGGTCGGACAACTGTAGCCAAGCCTGGTGTCAGACACTGATGCCCTCCGCCGCTACTCGAGCCGCCGACTCGAAGCCATCATAGACTGCCCGAGACATGGACTTGGAGTACTCACGGATGGCTTTGGCCAGGTTCTTGAACCACTGCAGGGGTTCCTCAGAAAGATCAGCTGAGAACCTGGCAAGTTCCTTTGCCAGGTCTCTCAGGTACATGCCCATGTATAGCTGGTATGCCTGGATCCGGCCGATGAGCATCAAGCCCTGGTAGCACTTTCTGCCAAGGGCATCCAGGGTGCATGCCTCCCTGCTGGGGGGCACCAAGGAGTGCATCTTTTGACTCTTCAAAAGATGCATGGCTGAATCCACCACCATAGAGCTGTGTGGCAGCTGTGACTTCTGGAAGCCTGGGCTCTAGCGGACTCGATACATTGAGTTGAGTCGCTTGCTCACTGCCGGCATCAATGCCAGGATCTCCCACATACGGAGCATTAGCTATTCCAGGATGGGAGGGTTGGGTACTGTCATGAAGAAGACCCTTCTGAGCCTATGGAGTTGGTGAGAGAAGAGGATTCCGTTGCAGAAACTGACAGGCAGTCTGAGCACATGGCTCAGTGTTTTCAGAGAGAATGTAAACAAAGAGAGTCACGAGCTGGAAAGACACTCCCACGCTGTGACGTAGTCCCTAGTTCAGAAGATAATGAGATACACCTGTTTAAGGGGGGGGGGGCACAGTTTATTTATTTTATTTATTTATTTAGTATACATTTGTATACCGCTACTTCCAGCGATCAGCAGCGGTTTGATTACAGATTGGAAATTGTCAAATCATGACAGGAAATTTTTGAGGTATAAACACATTGATTAGACAGAAAAGCACAGCACACAGAGAACTATTTTACAGGGAACATGGGCTATGGAGGGTTAAGTGGCTTGCCCAAGACCACAAGGAGCACCTGTGGGACTAGAAACCCCAGTCCTTCCGGCCCAAGGTTGCTGTCCTCTAGTGGGATTTGAACCCCCGACCTTCCGGCCTGAAGTACCTTGCCCCAACCACTAGGCCATTCCTCCACTCCTCCCGGAGAAACAGGATGATAAAAAGTGGTCATTAGCTTGGACTAAAAGGGAACAGAAAGAAGGAAGACGTCAAGAGGTGAGAACCAAGGGAGCCATAGTCTTAACGCCAGAGAGAAGCAGCACAGGACAGGTGACGTCTGGTAAAGGCAAGAAGGATAAGATATTTCCTGGAAGGCAGGCTTGGGAAAACTCACATGCTCCAGAGAGAGAAACCTGCTGGCATGACAATACTTGTACCTCTAAGGCTGAAGCTATGAGGCTGAGAGACAAACAAACACAAGCTGTGTTTGGGAATCAGTCTGACTTTGCAGAGCTGAGAATTCCTTTCCCTCCAAAGCCGAAAGGTAGGCTTCACAACTTACATAGATTTGAACCTAGTTATAAAGTATTTCCCCGCAGTTGCCAAAATGTAGCAGACTCTCTAAAAAGAAACTTCAGTATATACGGTAATTCACAGTCCTATCCTTTAGAGTGCTACCGAGAGAAGCCATGTGAGAATAGTGAAGGCGTCTGTTTTAAAGTTCAGGATAGCAGCTCATTGACACACCCTGCTATTGCTGACGCTGAAGAAATGCAGATTGACTCTGATAGCAGTGAAATAGTGGATAACCAGATGGACTGCACGTTATGTTTTGCTGACCACGTTGGGTCTCTGTGCTGAACACTAGTTTGAGAAAGCTGGTGAAGCAACAGAAAGACTGGGGAACATTTTCTTTTGCTGAAGGAAGCTGTTATTGTTTGTTTGTACCGAGCACTGCACGTTGTGAGCCGGAAGCTGATAAGGCTAATTTACCTGAGTTCTTGTACATATCCCTCAAGCCAATTGTATGGCAATTTGTCCTAAGTTATTTACCTGCACAGAAATCCGTTGGGAAGGGGAAAAATAAATTCTTGTCATTGCCTGAAACACTCGACTACAACTCTTCTGTTCTCAAAGGGTAAAAGGGACTACTATTCCCAGAGGGCCTTGCAGGACCAATGCAGGGTCACACTCTCTGAGTCAGGAATACAAAGGCAGAACAACTCTCAGCGCCCTAGGCATTGGGCTGGCCCCCGAGAGGGTGACAGTACCACAAGTGATTCCCTCGGAGGGGCCTTCTATTAGTTCTTCCATCTGAGAATCCTCCTCCAATTCCAACGGGAGTGCGAGGGCCTTTGACATGTCCCTAACAAAGTTGAGGAATGCCATGTCCTTGGGTGGGGACTGACGTTGGGGTTCCAAGGGAGAGGAGTCCGCGGGGATGTAGCAGGGGCGACGAGTGTCTGGCGACTCCTTGTCCTCTGTTTCCCAATCAGAATAATCTGTCAAGGACGTGAGGGAAGGATGGCTCACGGGCTCTGGAGATGATCCCTGCCCACGGCCCTCGGAGGCCCCGTGGCTGGTGCTGAGCACCCTGGCTGGGGAAGATCTCGATCCCATGGAACGGGAGCCGGATCGAGACCTCGGGCTGAGGATTGACTCGAGGCCAAAGAATCTTGAGAATCGGCTTGGCCTCCGGAGACGTCCTCGACGTCAAGGGCCCGGTGGTCTGGGCGGAGGAACAAGTGGTACCAGACAACAGCACCTGCTGCTGGTCCATGAAGGCAAACAAGCTGCGCTCCAGAGCCGCCATTCTGGACTCCAAGCCAGAAGGTTCCGCAGCCATCAGCACGGGCACCAAGGGAATTGGGCCCGCCGGTTCCCTCAAGGGGGTCCTTGATGAGGATGGTGTCAGGCGACCGAGGCCGGCCCGAGGTAGAGTCCTTCCGGGGGACCTTCGCAAGTCGCTCCTTCTCTGATCCTTCGGACGAGCATCTAGGACTGCAGGACCTGGCTCGGGACTTACCCAGCATATCTGAGCCATTCAGGGACGCCGCCTTTGAGCCTTCTTCTTCTTGAATTCCCTCGAGGGAGTCACCGTTTCTGAGGAACCATGGCATCGGTTAGGGTCCGTATGGCTACCCCGGGATTCCACGGTTTCAGAGGAGGCCTTGGCCTTTGGAGGTACCGGGGACTTCAGGAAAAACTTATCATGCTGCTGCTGGCAACTTTTGAGGGCCTTGGTGGACATCTTCTTACACGGGGTCGTAGTCCGGTCCCAGGCAACACAAGCAGCAGTTGTGTGTGTTGGTCAGGGTCATTATTTTGGCACACCAATCACACTTTTTAAAACCACTGGTAGCCATAGGAGAAAAAAGTATCCCAGCGAGGTTGAAGACCCGCGGTGCCACCAGTTGGAAAAAAAGACGCAAAGGCCCCAAAAAGGAAAAAAAGACTAGGAACCCGAGACGTGATCCAGGGCAGTAGGCTTGGGTGGCAAGAAGAGGACCGGTGCACTACCTGAGGAGAGTATGAAACTAAGGTCAAGAAAATCAACATTTTTTGGGGGAAGAGCAGACAGACGTCTGAAGGGCTTGATGGAAGAAGGGAAACTGAGAAAGATGGCACCCTTGGGCATGAAGGGGACCACACATGTGTGGTGGCATCACCCAAAGGGGGGATGCTTCTGCAAGGGCTCTGTCAATGCCAATGTCATCCATATGTGAGAACTGACTTCCTGCTTGTTCCTCCATGATACATTGTAACTTAAACTCAGTAATATACAATAAACAGGGATATGAATAATTTGGATTTTTCTGAGACAATGGAGGGTTAAGTGACTTGCCCAAGGCCACAAGGAGTGCTAGTGGGAATTGAACCCTGGTCTCTTGGTTCACAAGCCGGTGCTGTAACCATATGCTACTCCTCAGTTCCACTCTAGTGTAGAATCCCTATTAATGTTTGGACATCTGAAAATGGGCATAGAAATGCTGAAAACATAGAGACATCCCTGGAGCCATTTTAGAAGCCAGGCCTGTGAACATCCACAGGACAGGGATGTCCAAGTCAGAATGGGGGCATGGTGGAGGATTCCCATGAACTTGGACATCCTCGCCCAATTACAGAAATACCTTGGATGTCATGAACTGTGTCAAAGGTTACACCTGTTAAACACATGAATATGCATCTGAAAAGTTTTCATTTTGTCAGGCAAACTTGAGGGTGTGGAGAAGGAGGTACACTATAGCAATACCAAAGGCTTCAACAAAGTCCAATACGAACACCACAAACAGGGCATTCAGTTTTTATGTACCAAAATGCTGGAACACCCTACCCCCTAACATTAGAGCCATTACCAATCTATATCAGTTCAGGAAGGCTCTCAAAACATACCTTTTCTGCCAATATTTCCCAGACAGCAACTGAACTAGATATCCCCTCCAAGAAATGACCCAATCTAGAAATGCCCTCACACTGCAGTGTAGATAGTTTATGTATATAGTTAACCCAGTTATCCAAGTTTGTACTCCTGTTCAATGTAAAACCTGACAGTTTGTCGTTATGGTCGTTTTGTTATGATGTAAACCGCGCTGATTCTAAATAGCGCGGTATATAAGAAACTGTAATAAATAAAATAAATAAACTATAAGAACATAAGAACATAACATATGCCATACTGGGTCAGACCAAGATCCATCAAGCCCAGTATCCTGTTTCCAACAGTGGCCAATCTAGGTCATACGTACCTAGCAGTTTCCCCAAAAGACACAGGTTCCACAAAGCTTGTACTGGGTCAAGCATTGATATCCTGGGTCCCTTCTTAATAATGGTTTATGGACCTTTCCTCCAGGAACTTGTCCAAACCTTTTTCAAACCCAGCTACACTAACAGCCTTTACTACATCCTCCGGTAACAAATTCCAGTAACAAATTCCGGTAACAAATTTCAGTAACAAATATCCCCTTTATTTTACAGGATGCCAATGAACAGTTTTGGGGAATGTTTTTCATTTCGCCAAGCTGCTGGACATACCCATATCCAGCCTTGCTTAAGATGGATGTCCTTGTCCCAAGGTGTCATAGTAGGGCTGTCTATAAGAACACCAATATGGGCATCCATATTTGAGGTATCTACATCTCTAAAATCAGGCCAAAACACAGACGTCCCCGGCTTTTTTGCATTTTCTGCTCTGGACATTCCTGATTGCATTTGGATGTCCTTTCTAAAATGCCATTTCATAAAATACTATAACTTGCATGCATTCTTGAAAAATCTAGGTGCCCAGATTTAATATACTTTATAAAGAAAAGAAGGCACCCACTTTTCTTTATAACATAGGCTTTAGATAGATGCACTCTAGCGGCCTAAAAAACTAGGCATTTGGTTATAAAATTACCCTCATAGTTTTCCTAGCATAATTTTCAAAGCAGAGAAAAGTATATATGCACTTTTTATTTGTGTCCACACAGTTATGAAATTATCCCCTGAGAGTGCAAAGAAAGATCCAGTCCACTGTATACACCATTAAATCCTCTTGAAAGGAAGCTGAGTCTCTCACAGAATTTATTGTAAAGCAGAGAAGATCCCCAAAGAAGTCGTAAATGTTTGAAGAGTAAAACTGTTGCCTGTTGCCATCAGAAATGAAGACACAATTTTGGCTGGGGAAACATAGATCTGTGTAATCCTCATCAGAAAAAGAGCATATATGGGTATTTATGCTAAAAAAAACTGCATTCAAAACCTCCATAAGAACCAGATTTATCAAAGCATTTTTCCCATAGGCATTATATGATAAAATAAGAAACATTAACAATAAGGCCTCGGATATTTATTTAAAAGTTGGTATATGAAAAAAAGATAATGGTTATTCTCTACAAACATAAATTGTTTTATAATTTCTCCCTTTAAGTATGAAGCGGAAGCTTTTAAGTGCAAAATTTATAAAATGTTCATTGAATATTCTGCTTAGAAAAACATTGCGCTATGTCAGAATGTCATCCCAGTGAAGAAAACATTATAGAAAAACTTGCTTCCGAACATGTGGGAGGTAATTTCAGAACAGTGTGTGTATATGAAATGCCCAAAAAATGTGCTTATTTGTAAGGACAAATAGTTTCCAATGTGTCTATAAAATAGGCTCTCAGAAAGTTCCCAAATAGCACAAAAATACTCTTGCATAAATTTACATCTGCTTCAAAGGCGGCAGCTATATCGAGAAACACAAGAATAAATACTTGTTTGCAGTTGTTAATGCCGCAAGAAATGTGTGCATGTACTCTATAGGGGTCATTCTGAAACACGAAAAAGCTACTTGGACATGCAGGATAGACTTTTTCCTGCAAAAACGTCTAGAACTGTATTCTGAAACTTTGGGGCTTGTTTACAAAGCCGCGGTAGTGGTTCGCGATCGCGATCGCAACCGCGGCCCCATTGAAATCAATGGGGCCGCGGCTCCGATTACGATCGCAAACCGCTACCGCGGCTTTGTAAACAAGCCCCTTTGTGGCCCTGCATGTATACGGCATTTAAACGGGGATTGCAGAACGTGGACGGAACGGCGGCATGGCCAGCCAAGGAGACGTATAAAGCGTATAACGGTGAGACCCGTGTACGTCCACAGTTGTCCCGGCAGACATCTAGGTTATACTTGCAGAAACGTGGAATAAAGGTAGGACTTAGAAATATTTCTGCTGCGCACCTCAATGTAGCCCTGTGTTGAATGGATGTGTAATCTATACCGTGCACTGTTGTGTCTGCAGTTTGGAAAACCATAGCATGCAGTGGTGATACGAACAGAAAGCAGAGGAGAGGGAGGATGTAAATCAAAGTAGCATAAATAAACACCCTTACAAGTGTATGCGCATTCCGGCTATGCATGTATTTGCTGGTGAGTTAAAGGGGCATAGCCAGGGTACCCTAACGATGCCCAAGTCCTGGAAATGATACTGGTGATGGAGTCCTAGGACTCCATGTGAAAATGTAATCCCAGCTCTAGGTGCTATGTGCAGCACCCAGCCAGCTGGGGTGTTGCGCTCCACACAGTGCATCTTTACAATATGCTTTATGCAATGTGTTCATTCCCCTGATGCAGATAAGGTCATATGTGAGTCCTGTTGGAGCACAATACTGGTGATGTTTTACGCCAGTGCCGATATGGCAAATCTGTTGTGCACAGGTCACTGTTGCGGTTGGGTAAATATGTGGGCCAATGATATGCAATGAGCATACAAGGTTTGGCCTGGAGACTGATATATTGGAAGATCTGTTTGGGCCCGATGTAGCTCTGTATCTGAGGTTCACTTTCATAGTTATTGTGTATGTATGTATACAGCTAGAAATGTAGTAAGGTATGATGCTGAGTTGGAAGTACTGATGTCCATGGTTTCCTTTCCATTATCGACGTTATTTGGTGCAGGGTATTCTTTTGGCAGACTTATGTTTCTGTGGGACTGCAAGTGAGTGTGTATGTGTGTGTGTGTGTGTGGTTGGAGGGCTGCACGGGGGGGATCTGGATTGCTCATCCACATATCTGGGGGGGACAGGTTTGCCTGGTAGTTACTTGGACCGTAGGGATGACTGCAGCATCACCAGGTGCCAGTGAGAATGTGCAGGAGTGAGAAGCACTGCTCCACAACCACTTACCTGTGCAAACATTTCCCTGTCACTAATAAGGGGACCTCAGGAGGAGGGCATGCAACAGTGCAAAACATAGTACGACATGCCCAGGTGAACCATCATTGGTCTCTACAAATGTACACAGTTGTAGTGAGCGACGATGGTGTCTCTGGGCAAATCTGTGTGGTGCTTGCACTGCTGACAGTGTCAAATCTCTCCCAAATTCTTATCGTCCCATCTCTAGCCTTCCTCTGCTGACAACAATTATTGAAAAAGCAGATCCAATTACAAGACTTTGTTGACTTAAATGTCCCCTTGGACACCCAACAGCATGGTTTTAGATAACACCACAGTGTCGAAACCCTTATGCTGTTTCTCTTGAACACACTCATCTGCGGCATTAACAACTGCAAACAAGTATTTATGCTTGTGTTTCTCGATATAGCTGCCGCCTTTGACAGCGTCTGCCACAAATCTCTCATTTCCAGACTTCAACAAATTGGCCTACGAGGTACTGTATTACATTGGTTTAAATCTTATCTCACAGATCGCACACAACAGGTCCTGATTGGTTCAGCAACCTCCTCTATCTTCAAACAGACACAGGGTGTTCCTCAAGGCTCCTTCCTCTCTGCCCTCCTTTTTAACCTTTATATGCAACCCATTTGCAACATCCTCAGGAAACAAAGTAAATTATCATCTATATTTATTTATTTATTTAGTAAACATTTGTATACCGCTGCTTCCTACGATCAGCAGCGGTTTACTTTACAGAATCATAATGTATCGTACAATACATTGATTTTTAGGATACAGATTTCGATTGGGCGATGATTTACATAAAACAGGAAATAGCAACTATACATTGGATTGGGGCTCTCAAATCTAAATATACATTTGATTGTAGTTGCGTGGGTGGGGCCTAGAATATACATATATACAAGATTACAAACCGATATTCTAAATGCCGTCGTGGCAGGCAAAAGCCATCTAGTTGCGGTAAGGCGTCGCACTTAGGTCAGGTTGTAGTGAGTCTGAAATAAGTGGGTTTTGAGTTTCCTTCTGAATTCACTCAAATTATTGGTCAGTCGCAACTCGTGTGGGAGTTGGTTCCAGTGTATTGGTGCGGTATATGTGAATGCTCTATTGCTTGTTTCTGCTTTGACAGTTCTTATGCTGGTCGGAACACAGAGAGCGTTGAGATTTATGGTTCTTCTGTTCCTGTTGTGTGGCTGAATAGTGATTAGATTATCGAGGTAGGTGGGTGCAATGTTGTGAATGAGCTTAAACGTTGTTATGAGAAGTTTGAAAATGATGCGAGCGGTCACCGGGAGCCAATGCAGTTCCATTAGCACTGGGGTTATGTGATCTGTGACGCTTTTTTCCATGATGACTCTTGCAGCAACATTTTGAGCCATTTGCAGGATATTTAGGGTGTTCTTCGGCAGGCCTTGCAGAATGGCGTTGCAGTAATCTAGGTGAGGAATGATGAGGGCTTGTGCCACAGTCCTGAAGTCAGATTTCTCGAGGATATTGCGAAGTGGTTGAAGAACTTTTAATTTGTAAAAAATGGCTCGATTAACTGTTCGGAGGTGTTTATCCATCTTAAGGTTGCTGTCTAGTAGGACCCCTAGATATTTTATTGCAGGCTTCGTATGATATATGTTTTTTTTAAGGGTGACCGTGGTGGGCGGGATGAAATTGGTTTTCTTAGAGATAAACATGACCTCTGTTTTCTTGTGGTTTATTGACATGTTGTTTTGTTGAAACCATGTTTGGAGCATGTCAAGGCATTCTTCTAGTGGAGTGAAATCCGGTTGTGTTATGTTGAGGTGCGTATACAGCATCACATCGTCAGCATAGATGTGGTAATTGATGTTGCACTTCCGAAAGATCTCGCAGACCGGTTTTATATACAAATTGAATAGGAGCGATGATAAGGCGGACCCTTGAGGAATCCCCTGGGTTTGGGGGAAGGCATCGGCTTTATCGTCGTTGAATTGAACTTGTTGCATCCTATTGGATATGTATGATGCAAACCACTTTAAAGGGGTCCCTGTTATACCTATGGATGCAAGACGGTTTAAGAGGGTGCTGTGATGTACTGTATCAAATGCAGCTGAGATGTCGATAAATATAAGTATGAACATCGCATTTTTGTTCTCGAGGCCTCTGAGGAGGTTGTCAAGGAGTGCCAACAGTAGGGTTTCTACTCCGTGATGCTGACGAAACCCATATTGATGCATATCTAATGCTTCCCTGTCGTTGATGTGATCCTGTAGCTGCTGCTGAACCGCTTTTTCGATTGTTTTAGCTAAGAATGCTATGCTCGAAATCGGGCGATATGATGCAGGATCACTTTTGTTGAGTGTTTTGTTCTTTAAGATGGGTCTTATAAGTGATCTCTTGAGATGGGTCGGCATTGTTCCTTGTTGGAGTGACTGGTTAACAATGTAGGAGATCGGTTTTGTGATTTCTTTCTTAGTTGCTTTTATCCAAGCCGCTGGGCATGGGTCAAGAGGGGAGGTGGTGGAGTTTAAATTGGTTATGATGTTTATGACCTGTTGTTCACCTAATTGCTGGAAGGTATTCCATTCTGCTGTGGACTCTGACTGCGGGACGGTGTCGGTTTCTCAAGGGGTGAGGACTAAAGCCATGCTTTGATCGATGATTGTGGGTACTTGCGGGTGTAGTTTCTTGGCTTAATAGTCTGCGAGCGTCTGGGCCTTTATTTCGTCGGCACAGACGGTGTCCTGGGAGGTTTTGGTGAGTGATTTAACAAGCTCAAATAGCTCTCTGGGTCTATTAAGAGCTTTATTGAGTAGGTTAATGTGATGAACCTTTTTTTGCAAGGTTGACTTCATTCTTGTATTTCATGAGGAGTGTTAGGTATAGTCACTTGTATTCCTCGGTTTGTGTTTTCCTCCATTTTTTTTCCATTTTGCGTAGCTCCCTTTTCATTCTGGATAGAGTAGGAGAGTACCATGGTTCAGTACTTGTTCTTGTTGCTGTGTTTGCGGCTTTCCAGGTTGGTCTTGCTGCTGCTTCGATCCCTGAGTTCCATATGTCTACCAGCTTATCTAGGTCCGTGTGAGTGTATTCAAAGTGTGAAGAAATAGATGTTACAAATGTTTCACTATTGAATTTTCGGAACTTCCTTTGGTGATGTGTTTTTGGGTTGGCTTGAGATTGTTCTTTTATGGATGGTAAGAGGATTTCAAATTCAATTAGGTAGTGGTCAGACCAGGGGACCTGGGTCACTCGTGTTTCAGGTTTTCGTATTTCATTTAGTTGCGTGTCGGATGATATATGCAGATGATATATGCAGATGATATCATGTTCTATCACCCAATAGATATCTCCAGTCCCCTTTGCCCCCAAATTCAAGAGTGTCTCAAGGATATTACCAATTGGCTCTCCGCACACAACCTACAGTACGTATCAATTTCAATAAAACAGAAATTCTATATGTAACCCGGGACCAGAGCTCTTCACTACCTGCTAAAATTTACATAAATGAAGTTGCCATAGAAGTTAAACAGGAAGTCAAATACTTAGCTATCATTCTCGGCCAGTTACTATCCATGTCCTCATATATAAAAGCTGTAACCAAGACAATTTACTTTAAACTAAAAACAATTCAACCACTAAGACACCTTCTGGAGTGACTTCCGCTCAGTCCTACAGGCCCTCATTACGCCTCACCTCGATTATTGTAACAGCATACTTCATGGCCTACCCAAAAAAACCACACATCAACTTCAAATGGTACAGAACCTTGCTGTCCGTATAATTCACAACGCTCACTGATATGACCATATCACGTCACTACTCCAGACCCTCCACTGGCTACCCATAGAAGCACGTATCAAATACAAATATCTACTGATAACTTTCAAACTATACAATAAGATCACCTCTCATGCCTTTCCTCTCTTATTGCGCCTAGTGACCCCATTAGATCCAGAAAAACGTGCACCCAGAATACCCTCTCAATTCCAGCCCATTTTCATAACACAATCAAAACTACAAGTTCAAGAGCGTTCTTGTTTGTAGCCCCTACTCTCTGGATCGCTCTCCCAGACAACCTAAGACTAATAAAAGATCTACAGGCTTTTAGAAAAGAGCTTAAAATGTTCCTCTTCATGCAACACTTTAACCTCAACACCTCTATTACTCCCCCTCGAACACCATGATCTCCCCCTACTTCTCTCTGCTATATACTGGAGAAATACAAATACAATAAATATATACCCTCCTGAACCTCTTTCTCACTTGATATAGCTTAATTAGATAATTACTCTTCTCCCCCATCTAAACCTTGCTCTTTATGAAACTCCATTTAATATATTTCTCCCTTATCCCGTCCCCTTCCCCACTCTACACTGTAAATAGCTCTGCCTCAGCATCCGCTATTCTGCTGTATATGTGAACAGCTGATTTGTAAATAGTACCTTGTAATATAGTTTGATAAATTCTATGTTCTTTGTAAACGAGTTCTGTTCATTGTAAACCGCCCTTGATCACTGGAAGAGGCTGTACATAAAAAAGTTTAAATTAATAAAAATTCCGCAGGCACCTTATTAGTGAAAGAGAAATGTTTGGACAGATTGCTATGGGGGGGGGGGGGTGCCTGTTCTTACTTAGCATTGTGCAAATATGTTCCAGAGATGTCCACACCATGCATGCCTAGGGAGGTTGTCTACTGCCATGTATGTAGTGCTGCACTGTATCTTGTGCCAGTAGGTTTATTTATTTATTTAACTGGTTTTGGTAGACCATTTTTCTATCAGTCAAAATGGTTTTCAACTAACAGTGTGCAAATGAGAGAAACTGGGGTTCACTCTACCTGTTTTTCTGCTACCATACAGTGCACTGCGATAGCTTTGTAGTGTTCTGGGCATGCCAGAGACTAGTTTCTATTGTCTCACTTGTATCCACCTATTTGTATCATCAACCTTCATTGTAATTCTGCCTAAAAACAGCACTGTCCGGGGGAGGAGTCAAGATGGTGATGGTGCAGGGCTAAGTGGGACGGTTGTTGAGTGGTATGGGTTGCAAGTGCAAGGGAAAGGGGACTGTGGTGTCTTCTCATACCCCCGGTACCTCGACTTCCCTTGCTTCTGGTACACTTGATTCTTTTTTGTTGAGGCTGTCCAGACATTCAGTCGCTTCAGGGAAGGTTACTCAGGCTGCAGCGAAGGGGCAGGATTGCTCGGCATCTGCTTCGGAGACTACATCTCTCTCCCCCAACATACGGCCATCCCTGAAGGTGGTGTGTTTACAGCAGTACACTGAGGGTGACCTGCAGCAGGAGGAGTCCATAAGAGATGGCCTCCAGTCCTTGCTGGGAAGGCCAGGTGTTGCGGCAGCTAATTTGGAGATGGCTTTTGCCCCGGAACAACTTCAACATATCGGAGTTTCAGGGGTTACTGGTGGAAGTGAGTCAGCTGGATTGGCTCGGGTTGCAGGTGCCTCAATGACAGTGGCAGGAATGGAAGGAGCTCTGGGTGAGCAGATGGAAGTTTCTACTTTTGTCTTGGCTCGCCCTGTGACTTTTACTTTGGAATCTATTTGGCAAGCGATTGTCTCCTTGGGTGAGATTATTCTTCTGTAAGTTTCATCGTTGGGGGCTAAGCTACAGTCAAGTATAACAGCAGTGGAACTATAATCTTCAAAAGTAACAGAGCTGCAAACTGAGGTATCAGAGGTGCAATCTAGAGTTTCACTTTTGGAGGAACAAGCTACATCATTTGTTAAGAATTTTTGTGTGTTGAACAATAAGATTGAGCATTTGGAAAATCTGTCTCGGGTGAACACCTTAAGGTTTATTAATTTTCCTAGGTTGTCATCTGTTTCTCCACGGGATATGCTTAAGATGTATTTAAATGATACATTTGCTGTTCCTACTGATATGATACCACCGTTTGTGAAAGGTTTTTATTTGCCTGCTGGGAAAGAATTTCCTTCCTCAGTTAGTTTGGAGGAGCAACCTGTTGAGACATTGGATTTGACTGCTTTTTTGGAATTTTCTTTAGAGGAGGCCCCGATTCCATCTACTTTGGTAGCCACGTTTGCTTTGCTATTTGATAAGGAATACCAAATATAAACCCAAAGTACAAATCCAGAAAGACTAGAAATCCAACTTATCTTTTTGTCGGAACTCTCAATCAAAAGGGAAAAAGGAAAAGGCTCCTCACCCTCGCTGTGATTGTTCCTTTTAATAATATAGTGAATAAAAAACACTTAGCTGCAGAATACTTTCAACTGCTTCATCAATATCTGTATACAAGCTGAACACCACAGAGTACATTAGATGGTTCCGACAAAAAGATAAGTTGGATTTCTAGTCTTTCTGGATTTGTGCTTCGGGGTTTATATTTGGTAGTTGTTTGTTCACCCAGAGGGGGGTTTTGTATTGAAGGAATCTGATAAAGAAAAGCTTTAACAGCCATTCCTTAAGAAGCGTAGGCTACCTTTTAAGGGGTTGTTGGTTCGGATATATCCGGATCTATCTCGAGATACTCAGAAGCGGCAAAGGGAATTTTTGTTGCTTTGTCCTGGGGTGCAGCAGCTGGGCGGGCTCTTTTTTCTTAAGCATCCATGTAAATGTCTTGTTAAGTACCAGTCTGTTTCTTATATATTTTTTTGAGCCTTCCCAGCTGCTAGCTTTCATAAATACTCGTCACCTAGAAGCTTCCATTTCCACCGTGTCATAGAGTAAATTGTAATGTCTGTTTGAAGCCCTGTTCTTTTCTTTTGAAAATCTGTACATTGATTTGATTTTTTTAGTTTCCTTCTCCTTATTTTGAGGACTAGATTGACCTGTCTATTGTTCCTTTTGTTATATGTGTCTTTACTGTTTTCTAGGATTTAGCTCTGATTTCTGTACAAGAGAGATTGTTTACTTCTTGGTTTGTAAAATCTTTGCATAAATAAAAAATAATAAAATAAAATTAAAAAAAGCACTGTTCGTGGGCACAGTAGCTTAGAAGCTCCACGTTTTAAAGGGGGGGTGTAGCCGTTTGCGGGTATGTCACAGAGATGGGCAGGATCACAGACATACATCTTTTTGGAATACAGTGAGCGTGGGGACATACATAGCCGTTGTTGGCATATACCAGTCTTCATACAATGTTGTGCTGTGCGTGGGCCACGTTGCATACGTCTATTTGCTCGATTCTGTACCTACGGGCACATTTATCCCCACACATGCTGAATTAGGTTCTATTCCTGCACATTTTCGACTTGAATGTGCCCATGAGCCGGACATGTACATTTTAGAACTGGCCTCTTTGTGTGTACATATGTGAAGGAGAATTTTATAAAAGATGTCTAGGTACAGTCACAGATGTCCAGAAGAAAATGTGCCCAAAAGAGGTCAGGCACCTCCAAATTCAGTCCACAAAAAAACCCACATGTTCTGTCTCGCTGGATAGCAAGGAGCATCCAAGGGTGAGCAGATAAAAAAAGTATTTTATTAGCAGACACCTACACGACCGCGTTTCGGTGTAGCCTTCATCAGGGAGCATCTCAAAGAGAACAACAATAGGCTAATGAACACATCATATAAAAGGATAAAAAACATGTAGGCACATTCCAATATGTGCGCCCAGGCCCCTGTGCGCCCGATCGGAATCAGGGTGCACAGGAGTAGACCTGATTCCGATCCCGTGGGAGCTAGATGTGCCCTGTGGGATAAGAAATGGGTCTAGGGTCTGTACATGCAGGCCAGGACCCGATTTTGATTGGCCTGCACATACAGACCCATGCCCAGCTAACTCAGTCAGGCTCCTGAATGGAGCCGTGGTGCCACAGCGTCCCGTTACTATGGCTCCACGATTCCATTCAGGAGCCGCGATCCCTGGCCACCACCAACACTTTCCTTTCTCCTGCAGCCCGACCTCCGATCTGGCCTTCCATGGCCAGGGTCGGGCTGGAGGGAACCCCTTTCACCCCCTTACCTCACTTGCGCTGCCCGGGCCTGCCGTCCCCCATCCAGTCTGTTGACCCCAGATGTACAGGACCAACCTCAGAATCAGCCCTGTACATCCGGGTCACAGACTGGCCACTGCCTGCCTTAACTCTGCCTCCAAAATGCCCCTCCCCACCCCCATCTAAGTCTCTCCATACAAATGCCTTGTTCATATGGACAGGCTTTTGACAGGGCTGGCAGGGGAGCAAATAGTGGGATGGACGTCCCAATGGGATGTCCGTCCACGCTATTCGCGGGACAGAATAGACCCCATTACATACAGTGATAAACAAATAAAAAAAAACTAATAAACAACCAAATACATTAAAACAATTGCAAACGAGAGTAAAAGGAGGTTGAATACATGATCACAGAAGAATATAAATAAAGAGTAGTTACTCACCTGTAACAGGTGTTCTCCAGGAGCAGCAGGAATCAGTCCTCACTTATGGGTGACGTCGGTGCCGACGGAGCCCTCGCGGAGCAATTTTCCCCAGCTTTCGCAGAAAGCCTTTGGGAATTGCAGCGCACATGCGCGGTCCCCTTCCCGCCCAGGGATGCCATCTAACTCAGTCTGATGACATAGCGGAAAGACAGCAAAAAGTTTGCAATAAGAATGACTGCAACTCCAAGGGGAGGAGGGAGGGTAGTGAGGACTGATTCCTGCTGCTCCTGGAGAACACCTGTTACAGGTGAGTAACTACTCTTTCTCCAGGACCAAGCAGGAAATCAGTCCTCACTTATGGGACTCCCAAGCTTAAGGCTACCGGAGACCTCAAGCCGAAAGAGCTTCCTGAAGCTCCACAGTACAGAAGGAAGGAATCTTCTCTGAATACGCATCTGGCCGGTAGCCAAACACCGGGGCCGGAGGGTAGGAGTTGCCTAAACCTCAAAGAGATTGTGGAGGACTGCCTGACCGAAAGCACTGTCCCTGCGGGACTCCCTTTCCAGGCAGTAATGAGCCGCAAAGGTCTGACCTGAAGACCAAGTAGCGGCCCGGCAGATGTCCGCCAACGGAACAGAGCGGAGGTGAGCCACGGACGCGGCCTTCGCCCTGACCCGATGAGCCGTGACGCGACTTTCCAAGGAGAGGCCGGCAGCCTCGTAAGTCCAGGCGATACAGTCGGCCACCCAGGTGGACAGAGTGCGTTTGGAGACAGGCGCTCCCAACCGATTGGGATCAAAAGATACGAAAAGCTGAACCGCTTTCTTATGCTCCCGTGTACGGTCAAGGTAGAAGGACAAGGCTCTTCTACAATCCAGGGTGTGCAGGACAGTCTCCTCTCGGCCGGCATGCGGCCTGGGGAAGAAGGTCGGAAGAACCACCTCTTGATTGATGTGAAAATGGGAGACCACCTTTGGGAGGAACTTAGGGTGGATCCGCAGGACCACCCTATTCCTGTAGAATCTAGTGTACAGAGGCTCCGACACTAGGGCCTGTAGTTCACTTACGCGCCTCGCGGATGTGAGGGCTACCAAGAAGAGAGTTTTCCAGGAAAGGAAACAAAGAGGGCAGGTAGCCATGGGTTCAAAAGGCGGGCAGGTAAGCCTATGTAGAACCACGTTGAGGTCCCAGTCAGGGGCTGGAGGGCGCAACGGAGGTTTAAGCAGAAGGAGGCCTCTGAGGAAATGCGCCACCAAGGGGTGCGAAGAGAGAGGCTGACCCTCAACCGGTGAATGATGAGCAGAGAGAGCACTGAGGTGGACTCTGACAGAATTGGATTTAAGACCCAGATCGGAGAGGTGAAGCAAATATTGCAGTACCACCGATACTAGACAGGCAAAGGGGTCCTCAGATCGCTGAGACACCAGACTGAGAAGCGACGCCATTTGAGGGCGTAAGATTTCCGGGTGGAAGGTCGCCGAGACGCTAGGACGACGGCTTCCATATCCGGGGGCAGCAGTAGCGGGGCTAGGACTACCCTTTCAGCAGCCAAGCCATCAGGTGCAGGGCCCTGAGTTTGGGGTGCAGAAGAGTGCCCTGATCCTGGGTCAGGAGATCCGGCTGAAACCCCAGGGGAAGAGTGTCCACCGCTAGCTGTAGAAGCAGAGGGAACCACGGTTGTCTCGGCCACCGGGGCACTACCAGAATCATGGAAGCCCTGTCCTGGACAACTTTGAACAAGGTCCGGGACACCAGTGGTGTGGGGGGGAAGGCATACATCAGACCCGTGGACCACGGGATGAGGAAAGCATCCGGCGCCACTCGAAGAGGGTGAGGGTGCCGGGAGCAGAATCTGGGGAGCTGCCTGTTTAGGGGACTGGCAAAGAGGTCCACAATAGGAGAGCCCCACCGGTGGAAGATCTGCTGGACCACCACGGGGTTCAACTTCCATTCGTGCGGCAGCAGAATCCGGCTCAGTTTGTCTGCCAGGCAATTGTCCTGCCCCGGCAGGTAAACCGCTTTGAAGAGGATGTCGTGATCGACAGCCCAAGAGCACAGCCTCCAGGCTTCCTGACATAGAAGGAGGGAGCCCGTGCCCCCTTGTTTGTTCACATAGAACATGGCAACCTGATTGTCCGTCTGCACCAGAACGGACTGACCGAATGTCAGGTGAGAGAAGGCCCGCAGAGCTAGGCGGACCGCCCGTAGCTCTAGAAAGTTTATCTGCTGGGCGGCCTCCCAGGGTGTCCAAAGGCCTTGAGTGCACGTCCCCCAACAATGCGCCCCCCAGCCCAGGAGGGAGGCATCTGTCGTGAGCACCCAGGACGGGGGGGCCAACTGAAAGGACATGCCGCGCACTAGGTTGGGTAGGTGAAGCCACCACTGCAGGGAGGAGACCAGACGGTCGGAAATCTGTATCAGGTCCGACAGTCTCCCCGTGGCCTGGTGCCACTGAGTGCGGAGGCTCCACTGAGCAGGTCTCATATGTAGATGGGCATTCGGAGTGACATGGACCGTGGAGGCCATGTGTCCGAGTAGTTGCAGGAACTGTCTGGCAGGGGCCGGCGACTCGCTGTTGAACCTGCCGGCTAGAGCCACAAGCCTGTTGGCCCGTTCTAGAGGCAAGAAGGCACGAGCCTGCCGAGTGTCCAGCCGTGCCCCTATGAACTCCAGGTCCTGAGAGGGAAGCAAAGCGGACTTTTTGAAGTTTATGACGAAGCCCAAGTGCTGAAGCAGAGCCACCGTACGCTGGGTGGCCCGGGCGACCTCTGGAGCAGACGCTGCTCGGACGAGCCAGTCGTCCAGGTATGGGAAGATGAAGAGGCCTTGAAGCCTGAGGAAGGCTGCCACCACTGCCAGGCACTTCGTGAACACCCTGGGAGCGGAGGACAGGCCAAAGGGCAGTACTCGGTACTGATCATGGTTCCCCGCCACCACAAACCTTAGGTATTGCCGGTGGTCCGGGTGAATAAGGATGTGGGTATAAGCATCCTTTAGATCCAAGGAGCATTGCCAATCTCCCTGCTGGAGGTAGGGCAATAGGGTTCCAAGGGAAAGCATCTTGAACTTTTCCCGCTGCAGGAACTTGTTGAGGTTGCGTAAGTCCAGAATGGGTCGGAGGCCTCCTGTTCTCTTTGGCACCAGGAAGTACCTCGAGTAGAAACCGTGACCGCACAGATGCGGGGGCACTGGTTCCACCGCCCGTTCCTGAAGCAGACCTTGCAGCTCCTGAAGAAGCACATCCTCATGCAGCGGGGGTCTGGGAGGCTCCCCCGGGAAGTAGGGGGGGGGCACCTGGTGAAAATGTAGGAGGTAGCCGTTTTGAACCACCCGCAACACCCAGGCATCGGATGTTACGGCTGACCACCTGTGAGCAAAGTGGGTCAGCCGGCCCCCCGTGCTGAGCGAGGGCTCCTGGGGGGGAGAGGCTATGCTGGCATAGTCAAAAACCCCCACCCTGCTGGGCCGGGGCCTGCGTGGTGGGCTTGGGAGCTTTCTGCCTCCGGGATCCGTTACCCTGCCCCTTAGGCTGCTGCCCCTGATGAGGGGTTGTCGAGGCCTGATAGTGTGGGTGGTGCTGCTTATAAGCGAACACCTTCCTCGGGAAAAAGGGCTTTTTCCCCGAGCCCTTCTTCTTCTGAGAAGGAGCAGAGGTTTTTCTGGAAAGGCGAGTCCTGGTGAGAGTCTCTGACTCGAGCTCCGCCGCCTTGTCGGCCATGGGCTTGCCGAAGAGGTTTTCCCCTCTGCAGGGGACATCGACCAACTTGTCCTGCACCCATGGCTCAAGGTCGGATGACTGAAGCCAAGCTTGGCGGCGAGCCCCGATGCCGGCTCCGGCTACTCAAGCCGATGCTTCGAAGCCATCATAGGCCGCTCGAGAAATGAGCTTCGAACACTCTAGAATCCCTGTGGACAGGGCTTGGAACCGCTGCAAGGGCTCCTCGGAGTGACCGGCGGAAAAACCCGCCATTTCTTTCGCCAGGTCGCGGAGATACATACCCATATACAACTGATATGTCTGGACCCGACAAGCAAGCATGGAGCCCTGGAAGCACTTCCTACCAAGGGCATCCAGAGTCCGGGCCTCCTTACCTGGAGGCACCGAGGAGTGCATCTTTTGACTCTTGAGTCGATGCATGGCCGATTCCACCACCATGGAGTGGTGCGGTAGTTGCGCCTTCTGGAACCCGGGGCTCTTGCAGACCCGATACATAGAATCGACCTGCTTGCTCAGTACCGGCGTCGAGGCCGGGCTTTCCCACATGCAGAAGAGAAGCCGCTCCAGCATCGGGGGAACCGGTACAGTAAAGGCCTCCCTAGGGGAGGGGAGTCATATTGAAGGGCCTCGAGTTCTTCGGCCCGGGGTTCCTCCTCCGGATCCGCGGGAAAAGCCAAGGCCTTGGCCATATCCCTCACGAAATCGGAGAACCGAGTATCCTTCGGGGGGGAGCGCCTCCGGGGCTCCGACTCGGGCGAGTCAGAGGGGACGCACCCGGTCTGAAAGGAGCCGGGTGACTCGTCCTCCTCCGTGTCCCAGCCCGACTCCTCCGAGGAGTAGTCGAGCGGTTCCGTGCGCGCGGGGCCCGGGGACCTCCTCCCCGACGCCGAGGCTGGCGTCGAGGACCTCGGTCCCGAACGGGAAGCCGAGGGAGACCTAGGCCGAGGATTGACTCGGGTTCGCATGGATTCGAGGATCGACTCAGCCTCCTGGGTCGACTTGGGCGTCGACGTCCCGGTGGTCGGGGCAGATGCACTGGCGAGGCCGGTGATCAATGCCCGCTGCTGGTCCATGAA
The DNA here is from genome assembly GCA_033557465.1 of Ichthyophis bannanicus. NCBI lineage: Eukaryota > Metazoa > Chordata > Amphibia > Gymnophiona > Ichthyophiidae > Ichthyophis > Ichthyophis bannanicus. Next base: position 36,809,411 of record CM066036.1, read on the forward strand.
GGCAGAGATACTGCGCTCCAAGGTCGTCAGTCTGAAACCAAGCTCAGAAGACGCAGCATCCGCCGACTCGGGCCCCGACGGCGCCGGGCCCGATGTCGGTTCATCCGTGGGGGAGTCCAGGAGGACTATATCACTCACGTGTCCAGGTGCCTCCACTTCGAGACGAGGAAGCTTTGAAGGCCTCTCCCCCTCCGAGGGCCCGGGGAGTCGGACCGGGCTGAGCGACCTGGCCCTCGAGGAACCAGGGTTGCCGTCCGGCTCCACCCTCACGGGCCTCTTCTCCCGCCGGTGTTCCTGGCCGGGGGAGCCCCGTTCAGAAGAACTCCGACGATGGTCTGAGCCGGAGCCACAAGACGTCGAAGCCTCTGACGAGGTCCGCGCGGAGTCAGAGAAGATACGATCCCTTTGGGACTGTCGACTCCTCAGGGCTTTCGAGGACATCCTGCTGCACGGGCCACAACTCATAGGGTTGTGCTCGGGCCCCAGGCAGCGGAAGAAGCAGTCATGCGTGTCAGTAAGAGACATGAGTCTGACACAATGATCACATTTTTTAAAACCGCTGGCAGCTATCGGGGGAAAAAGAACCCCTGCAAGGTCGAAAGACCGCGCTGCCAGGGATGAAGGAAAAAAGTGTCGAAAACGCCAGTTGGAATAAAAAATAAATACGTGAACGGGCTCAAAAGCCCAGCGGGAAGAGGACACACGAACCGAGAAAAAAATAAACGAGAAATCAAACTAAGAAATCAACTTTTTCAGCGGTGGTAACAAACTACGTCTGTAGGGCTCCGTGGAAAAAAGAAGACTGAGTTAAATGGCATCCCTGGGCGGGAAGGGGACCGCGCATGCGCGCTGCAATTCCCAAAGGCTTTCTGCGAAAGCTGGGGAAAATTGCTCCGCGAGGGCTCCGTCGGTGCCGACGTCACCCATAAGTGAGGACTGACTTCCTGCTTGGTCCTGGAGAAATAGTCAGTACATATCATCATAAGAAATATATATAACTGTTAATTAATTAAAAGTACTAATCAACAGTATATAAAAAAAGGACAGGCGAACAACAAAAAAGCAAAAAATGTGGAAGGGGTAAAGGTACATTATAATCCATGCAGACATGTAAGAGATAAAACAGCCACTAGTGTCCTGCTATATAAAGAGGAAGAGGCAACGCACGGACTTACTGGTAATTATTCAGACTCGTCAAACTAGAGTGATTATGGGTAATCACTAATGCACAATCCTCTGCAAAGGATGACATAATAGGTAGGACAAAGCGTTAAAAAGTGCACCAACACAAATGCTAAAATTGAGGACATTAAATATTAAAATTATAAAATATATACTGACGTATCAAAATAGCTATAGACACCTGGCATTAAAAGATAAAAGACACCGCAACAAACAAAAACTTAAACAACAGAGGAAAAAATGAACAATATAAGATTCAAAAAGTCCAAACTGGACAAAAGAAGAGCAAAGGACACAGTCGCAACGTAACTAATCTAAGAAACAGACTAGTCACCATGTAGCATGACCAACAACACATAACTAAAGACATTCCAGAGAGGGAGGTAATAAAAATTGAACCTATTGTCCTAAATTATCAATTAATGACAAAGTACGCAATTCTGTCAGACAAAAAAGGGGGCTAACAACTTCAAAAAAGGCATAAAACTGTAAGTAATATACAAAAAATAGCGAAGAAATGCAAAAAAAAATGCAGAGTACATAATAACATAGTAACATAATATATGAAGCCAGATAAAGACCAGCATGGTCCATCTATTCTGCCCAGCAAGGCGGCAAGAGTAGGTGGACCTGCCGCTCTGTGCAGGTTGCCCCTCCCCATACCTTTGTCTAGTGGTGTACCCACCGCTCCGTGTAGGTCACCCCTATTTGTTGAGAGTACAATAGACATCCAAACACATAAATTCACAATAATGTCCTACAAACCTCCACCAATATGAGATGTAACAAAAAGACAAATTTAAAAATATATGTCAAAGAATTACAGTCATGGCTCCCTGGCCACCACATCATTCAAGTAAGCTCAAACTAAAGCCATCTGAAATACACTTTTTTATCTGCTCTCCGCTCTATACATCAAAATACAGGCCTGATTTTGGAAACTTGGACGTCCTGATATGGATGTCACTGTGGATGCCTACATACACATTCTCATGGCAGTACTCCAGGCAGAGGATGCGTCCCAGATGGCCATTCTGCACGCAGCAATTCCTATTAAAGGTCATTGTGGTTGTGGATTGTACTGTGAATACCAGAGAACTCTCTCCTCTACACCCTCCAGGGATTACACTTGCAAACTGAGCACTTTTCCGATGCCTAGTTGTGCCCTGGAGCACGTGAGTCTAGATGTGCCGGCAGTATCTGAAATAGGACATGCACCGCTGTATTTAGATGTGCATCCGCTGGGGACGTTTCTAGACCCATCTTGTTAAATGGCTCTGGGGATGTCTCCATGATTTGGACATCCACATACGTATTTTCAGATGTCCAAACTACAAATAAGGTTTCTAAAATGACTGCCATACTTTATAAGATATGGAGGGTAATTCTGTAACCACCTGTATATCAGTGTACCGATCTACTGTACCCTAGGTGTGGCAGTTATACCTGGCCTAGAACAAGCGTAATTAGCGGCCTCGAGATTGGCGCAGTGACACACTTCATAATATTTTACAACATAGACGTCCTTCAGGGCTGCGCCTATGCTCTGCCTATTCCGTACTCCTTTTCATATCCCTACTGGAGAGAGATGCGATGAGCACTTCCATGCATGCTTACGGAATGGAAACCAGCCAATAGACATGGAGACATGCCTACGCATGTATGGAACTCCTGGAAAAAACAGACTTGTGCGGGTGGTAAGGATGGATCTCTCCATGGCACCCTTATAAAATCTGCATATTGCAATTCCACCAGAGCACCATGCAAACCATGTCTCTAGGAATGCCTACATGCAATGTACGTAAAAGTATAGAATATCTTGTTGGAATACTATTACTGCAACTACAACTCCTACTACTACATATCATTTATATGGTACTACAAGGCGTACACAGCCCTGTACACACGCGAGAGACCGTCCCTTCTCAACAGAGTTTACAAATACAACCAACTAGGACTAGGGTAAAACCAAGGGGAAACGAACACACAGGGGTGGTAAAAAGAAAAATAAGGGATTCGGGATCCAACAACAGCCTCAACGAAATAGGTTTTCAGCTTGGATTTGAACAGGACCAGAGATGGAGCCTGCTGTATGGACTCAAGTAGTCTGTTCCAGGCATATGGTGCAGTAACATGGAACAAACACTCAAGTTGACGGAGGAAATGAAGGGAAGGGCACAGGATAAAAAGCAATTTGCCTGATCAGCAGAGTTCCTGAAGAAGAGTATAGAGAGAGATAAGAGAGAGGAGGTAATGAGCAGCTGAAGACTGAATGCACTTGAAGGTCATAAGAGAAGTTTGAATTGGATGCAGAAATTGATAGGCAGCCAATGAAGTAACTTGATAAGAGGGGTTATAAGAGAATAGCGTCATTGGTGGAAGATTAGCTGTGTGATTGAAGTTTGAATGGATTGAAGGGGAGGGAGATGATTTAGGGGGAGACCAGCAAGGAGCAGAGGCAATAGTCTAAAAGGGAAGTGACTTGAGAGTGGATAAGGGTAGTGGCCATGTTGGTAAGTAGGGGCAGTAGAACACAGCTGGAAGCTGAATGAAGAGGTTAAGGAAAAGAGTTTTAAGGCATAAGATCCAGAGGGGTCATCAACATAACTATTAAAATAGTCAGCAATTGAGGAGAGAAGACACCACGTTTAGTGCTAGAGACTAGAGTTAATTTTTTTTCGTTAATGAAATAGGGAGAGTATAGGCACAGGGAGATTAGCAGATCTTGAACAAAATCAGAGTGAAGAGAAACAGCAGAATCCAAAAAGCTAAGCAAAATACAAAACAGACACAAATAAAGATAAACACTGATAGGACTGATACTGCGTAGTCAGACACATAATTTTACTGTTGAATAATATGCCAGGCACCTCCTGTCTTTATCTCATGCACAGGTTTGTTTGTACATACACAACCCTTTGTGCATGAATGGACAGAGAGACAGATGGAGAGACCTTCCCAACAGGTCATATCCCGTCAGCGAAACATGCCTAAAATGGTAAACTACTGTATTCTAGGATACTACATTGCTAACATTCAAATCATAACCATTAGACATGAAAATATCAACCAAGGTGGAAGACTTGGTTACAATGTAACCTTTAACAGCCTTCCCAAAAGAAAACAATGATCACTCTTCCCAAATCTCCTTCAGCAACGCATTCTGCAACATGAGGGAGCAATCCCTAAAAAGCATTATGTCTGGTCTCAGTTATTCTCTTTTTTTTTTTTTAGTGCCATCAACTCAATGCTAACTCCTGGTGACCCAGCAGCCCCTGGGTTTTCTTGGCAAGGTATGACCATAAGTAAATTGCCAGGTCTTTTCTTCTTAGGCCATGGAGAGTAAAGTGACTTGCTCAGGGTCACAAGGCATGCCAGCGGGAATCGAACCCTGATCTCTTGGGTACTAGGCTGTTGGGTATACTAATCAAGCTTCTAAGGTTGATCAAAGGCTTCATACAAGCCTTCATCATTGTAAACGTGGCTTTAGGTATACTTTGGCCAAAGAAATCAAAGGAGTCATTAAAGTTTTTGAAAGTTTTTGTTAGCAGTTCCTTCTATTAAATGACTTCAAAGTAAATTCATTTATGAAGTAATCTTTAGTGGGTCAATTCTTTTTCTCTCACAGAAATGGATAATTCTCTTCCTTCTGAATAGATGTCATTTTAAATTCTTCACCGTACGCATTACTCTTAGGAAGAATATGTCACGATTCTTCACAAAGTCAGCCACAGCTCTGTGAGATACAGAATACCTGAAGGACTGAACTTGGAAAAAAAGTCTGTGTGAAGTCAGGCTGTAATCCATTGCTCTATTCCCACTGTCTGAACTGCAGATACTTGAAATACAAGAGCATTATTTCATTAGACTATGCAATTGTTCAGCCTATTTCCTCTAGAATCTCAACCATCATTAAATGAGAGTTTGTCAGGAAAAATTACAGTTAATGGTGAATAAACCTAATGGACAGCTTTTTCTCTTATTTTGCATTACTCCTACTTGAGATAATGCACATTTTAGAAGAATAAATGTTCCAGTATTTTCAGGAGATCTATCACTTTCCATGGTGACCAATATAACATTAATCTGATTTATAAAGTGCTTGGTATAGTTCATTTAATTCTGATTCCCTGTCTTAGGGTGTAATTCTAAAATATTTCCCTTAGCAGCTGACTCCTAAGTTAATTCATACTGGTTTAATCGTTCACAGAGAAAAGGGGGCAGGGGTTTCGGGGATAATTTTTAAAACCATTTCTGGGGACAGAGCAGTGTATTACACAAGGAAACTGGCTCATGTATATAGAATTCCTGACCTATGTGCAGATAATTTTACATGCAAACAACTTCTATGTACAGTGGCACAAATTCAAATGAGGGCTCCCAGGTAAGGTTCCCAGATGTCCCCCTTTTTAGAGCTGCATCCCCAACTCCCATCTGATTGGATATCTCCTGTCCCCAATTCCAGCAATGGTGATAGAGAGGATAGAAAGAAAAATAATTTCAATATAGTGATTTGAATATTTCTTTTTAAATGTGCATCCATTATTTTTATATTTTGCATCAGAGTCTCTATTTCTCTATCTCTATTTATTTGTCTGCTTAGAATTGATATTGTTGCTATCATGGGACAGATGCGGGAGGGGGGCAGGGTAATGACTCCTCTTCCCTCCTCCATGCCTTGTCCCTTCCTCCTCCACCCTCTCGCCCCCCCCCCCCCCAGATTTACCTGCAAAAAAATCTGGTAACCTTAGCCCCCCCCCCCCCAAGCAAAACTGTGCAGAGGGCCTCCCAGTGTGTCAGAGTAGGTGGTGATGAGGGAGGCGGGAAGGGGGAGGAGGACACACCCATCCTTCCTCTCCCCTTTCTTCCGGTTCTCAAACTTAAATGAAAGCCAACATAACTTTCTTTAAAATAACTTTGCTGTGTCATCTTCTTCCACCTCTTTCTATTTAAAGTATTTTTTCCCAGCAGCTGAAGCACCTCCTGCTGTAGGGCCAAAGTCTTGAAATAACAGCCACAAATCAGGAGGAGAGAGAAGGCATGGCAAAATTATTTTAAAGTAAGTTCTGTTTTCTGTGCTTTGCCTCCACCACTGAGGGTCCCCTTCTTGCTGAATGCCTTGTCTGCACCGCAAGGGTTGCTTGGGAGGAATTTATGCCACTATCTACGTGTGCAACCTTACCTGCTGTTAGAGAAGATTATCGAAGGATGGAGATGGGAAGGGCTTTATACTTAGTTGCATGCTTTTGAAAATTCACATATTTTAACCCAGAAAAACTGCATACCCTACATAGCAGGTGTACACATAGCTTTCCTGTGGTAATTTTCAAGTAACAGTAACATAGCAAATGATGGCTAATAAAGACCAAAGCAGCTCATTCAGTCTGCCTACTACAGATGTGCATGTAGAGACTACTTGGATGTTACTGCTTTGGGATGCAGTAGCATCCTGTGTCTCTACTAGAAAATTACAATAGAGTCTGGACAGTATCTGGCATTTTCCTGAACAGAGGAGGCTACCTTCTGCTCAGTTGCATCATGCTGGGAAGGGACTCCTTCGGGAAAGAAAATTCAAGACCTATATAAACCACTCCCAAAGGCAGAAACTCTGTCTGCACCATGCTGGAGTAAGGGCAGCCAAAGCCTAGCTACTCATTCCCTTTTAGGGGCAACTACTTATAAAGGTGCAAAGAAGTAGACAGCAAGAGAAAAGGAATGACAATCCAAAACCTGCCAGCACCCCTGGTTTAACTGTAGTGAAATCCTGCCTGTGTAATTGACCTATAAGCCATCCACTCACAAAGAGATGCAGAACAAGCTCCAAGAAAAGACATCTCGATGACCACGGAACATCTGCAAGAACACCTGCAGAACCTGCACCTGCAGAGACTACCAGCTCTAAAGAAAGGAGGAATCCAGGAGCTATTCGGTGAACAGTGACACCAGAGACAGGAGTGGACTTCGGACAGTTTTGTGGCCCCATGCTTGCTTCCCTACCAGCAAACACAAAAGGAGCGAAACCCTCTTGCAAAACCAACCAGCAGTACACAAGAAGCAAGAGCGGAGGATGAACACAAATGCTTTATTGAGTCCCCTTTGGAGGATGAACACAAATGCTTTATTGAGTCCCCACAATAAAGCATTTGTGTTCATCCTCCGCTCTTGCTTCTTGTGTACTGCTTCCCTACCAGCCCCAGGTACATTAGTAAAGAGAAGAGGGGTTCCCACTTAAGGATAACCACACATTATTAGAAGTACAGGAGTGAAGAAACTTGAAATGAACTTCCAGCATCGGATACAGAATATTCAAAGTAGAGTGTTGTTCTGTCTCAAAGTGAAGGGAAGAAAGAAGTAACCTAATTGTAACAAGTGGAGGAAAGAGAAAGAATAAACTGCTTGTAATACAGTTTTTATTGTTGTGGCAATTGTTACAAATATTGTATCCGTGAACCTAAATAAACCCTTGGTTCAGAACACAAACTCTGGACTGGACTCCATTTATTTGGAGATGAAAAGAGGTGTAAAAGGAATCTAAATACAAAGGGCCTCCCAGAAAATGCTGGTCCCCATTCAAAGAACCCTGAAATTTAATTCCAAGAGTAGAGACTAAAAAGCATAAAACACCCTTGGAACAGTGTACCACCAAGCCTGCTAAGCAGCACAAGGACCACTGTAAAGACTGCATTTGGGCCAAAGGAGCTATTTGCACAGTATTTCTCAGTATAACCAAACACCTTATTTCTAGTGTCTTTAACCCTACCTCTCAATCCCCTTCTTATATCTGACCAAAATCCATCACAGTATAGTCTCCTCTTACTCTTTTTAGATCTCCAATGCAATCATATTTCTGGTGTACTGTAATTGCCACTCCATGTTTCTTGAGTCAATCATATCACTGATATTTTGGGTTGTAACTGCCATATCATACCAGCTACCCTTATTTATTTAACCAGTTTTCTATACTGCCTTATCCTTCAGTCAAAGTGGTTTACATTATGTAATCACTACAAAAAGGTACTGGATACATTCCCTTGTCCCCAAAGGGCTCACAATCTATGCGTACCTGAGGCAACAGAGGGTTGAGTGACTTGCCCAAGGCCACAAGGAGTGCCTATAAGAGTAGAAACTTCAGGCCCTCTGGCCTGAGATTGCTTTCCCCAGGTGGGACTTGAACCCCCAGCCCTCCAGCCTGAAGTACCTTGTCCTAACCACTAGGCCACTCCTCCCTATGCTTTTTGGGAGTCCTGATGCAATCTAATGTTTTGGCTTGCAACTGCTGCACTGCAGAGCTACTTCTTGCTTTCAGGAGCCCTGGTGCAATTTGCTGTTTAGGGCTGAAATCACTGTTCCATGCAAGTTATTTCTAGTGTGCTTCATTTCCATCCAATGTGTACTTTCACTTTGAAAATCCGGCAAAGCCTTTACAGAGAAAAGTAGAGGCTTTCTTTACACTAATATGGGCATTTATGCAATAAGTCCCATCATTCTGTAAGCAAAACACACTATTAATGCTACTTGTAGAATTCTTGCAAGAATAATATTTCATTCAAATGATTAATACTACCAGAGTTGCTTTGACAAAGCTCCTAAAGTAAATCATTCCTTAAGTGAATTACGTATCGATTGGCAAATTTTCTCGGAAGATACACTGTTCTATTTTATTTTTGTGCAGTATGCTCTTAAAGATTTGGAGGCTGAATTTAGAAGAAGACCAAGTGCGGCAAGCAGTTAACATGTGAATTAGCATGTGCTGTTTGCACACATGACAGCCACTATTATCATAGTGACATACCAGCACATGCTAATTTGCGCATTTACTACTTAATGCGTGAAAAGGTGGGGACTGTGCAGCTTATGGGCAGAGAGTGGACATTGACTTCATATCGACGTTAACTGAGGGTGATTACTGCATGCTGTCAATACTGCAATGCCACTCAACAGGTGGCGTTAAGTGGCGTTAAGTGCACCAGCACAAAGTGCAAATTAACTTAATGCATGGTCAAGGAGTTTTGTGCAGTAGGTATGATGGCCATACTTGATATGTTCCTAACAGTTATCACATGGCTTTTGCACGAACCTCCATTGGGTTTTGCTCCTCATATGTGGTAAGTGCAAAAACTTGGATAGGATTTGGATTTAGCTCAGTAGTTCAAGGTGAGTTACATTTAGATGATTTCTTGGGGTGTTTTTGCTGATATTTACCTTTTGACTTCTCTCCTTCTTCCTTCCTGTTGGGAAACATCTGTCTGAAAGGTAGAAGATGGATAAAACTTTCTCCCCTTAGAAGAACAAAGTTTTTTAGAAGATTTACTATTGGCTGGGACAGAGGAAAGTCTTGACAATTCTCTGAGGGTAGGATTATCAGTATCTAACTGACTAGCCTGAAATAGACAATCCTTGTTGAAGAGATGTTCTCCAGAACAAGGACTATTCCCCAGCTTTTCTTGTACCCATTTATCCAAGTCTAAAGCTTGGAGCCAGGCTATGCGTCGTGCTCCTATGGCTATAGCAGAAGATCTGCTGATAGATTCAAAAGAATCCAGGGAAGCACGATAAAGGAACATAGAGATATCATGAGCATGATTGACTAGTGATAAATAGTCTGCTCTTTTATGTTCCTGAAGGAAAGGGTTCAAAAGTTTTAAACTTTTTGTAACCTCTTCCAAAGAGGATGCCATATAGAAAATATATGAAATGATTTTTGCTGAAAGCATAGATGCTTGGAAGCATCGACGGCCAGAAGCATCTAAGGTCCTAGACTCACGACCTGGTGGATAAGAGGCGTGCTTTTTTGCACTCTTAACACGCCTCATTGCTGATTCTACTACTATAGAATGATGAGGGAGTTGAGTCTTTTGAAAACCTAGAGAAGGTGGCACTTTATAGATAGTGTCAATTCTCTTGGAATGTGGGGATACCGTTAAGGGAGTTTCCCACATTCTTAATAACAGATCCTGTAGGATCTGATGCAAAGGAAGCATGATTGCCGCCTCTGGAAACCAGGGAGCTTGCAGAATTTCTGAATCCCTTGGTATAGACTCTTTCCCAGGTATAGAGATGGCAAGTATTCTTGCCATATCAAGCAGAAAAGCTTGAAAGGAGATCTCCTCCAAAAGAAACCCTCTGAAATGAGGAGTATAAGCTGGAACTGTTGAAAGTTCAGCTGCGGTACCGATGGATGCATCACCGACATCGGGGTTAGAAGACCGGGAAAGATGAAGCATCGGATTCTCTTTAAAGAGATGTGTTCAGTACCCCTCGAAGTCGGTACCGAGACGAGTCGGTACCGAATCCTCCAGGCTAGACAGCGATTCCAGGCTCGGCATCGAAGGAAGCGAGCCTGTAGAAGGAGGTATCGAAAGCATCGATGCCGGTACCTATGTCGATACCCGCATCTGCAGCGATGCCCAATCCGGCACCGGGAGTAATGCCGATGTCGGTATGCGTACCGACACTGACACCGGTGCCAGCACCGAAGCTGATACCGGCACCGGCACGGACGCTGACACCGGTAGTCGAAGAATGGTCTGCGGCGACTCTAGCGGTACCGAAGTAGCTGAGAGATTCGCCAGACTACGTTCGACGGCGAGGAGTCTTTCATCCAACACCATAGCCGATGCCGGGGTATCGGTATTGCTCGAAGCGGTCCGGACCACCGAGCATGGCACAGGTGCATCCACGGAGGTAAAAACCTCAGGAGCAACCTGAGATCCCGATAATGCTTTGGAGGCCGAAGACTCCCGCCGGGATTGAGCCATGGTGTCCTCGAGGGCAAGGCCAGAGGCATCTCGATGCTTAGAAAGAGATCTACCTCTCGAGGACTGGCTAGTCTTAACAGACTGTTGTTTGGTTACCTGACCGCGGAAGGAAGAAGAGACTCTGACTGGTAACATCATGGAGGATGTAGACCCGGTACCGAGTTCTGCTCGGTTCTGAAGAGCTCTTTTGTTTAAACTGCTACAAGAGAAACACTCTTTAGGATAATGGTCAGGACCTAAACAAGGCAGACACCAAAAATGAGTGTCTATTAACGTAGTTGTACCGCCATACTTTCCACATTTCTTAAAGATAGTGGCTGGCTTTTCCATAATGGAAAAGATAGAGGCCTAGTAGCCAAAAAGAGGTCAGACACTAAACCAGAAAAAATTCTTAGTGAAAAGAAGAAATTTTCCAGGAAAAAGAAAGAAAAGCACTGGTGGTACCGGTGGGCGTCGAAGAAAGGCAGGCGCGACCACAAAAAATAAAAATAAAAAAGATGAATTTTCTGCGGTGACAAGGACACATCCTGTCGGCTCCGTGGAAAACAAAGAACTGTTGTGAGGGAAGTAGAATGGCGGGAAGGCAGCGCGCATGCGTGTGGGATGCTCCCAAAAGCGTTCTTTTTTGGACGCTGGGGAGCGTTCCCGCGTGGGCTCCATTGGTACCGACGTACCCATATGTGAAGACTCATTCCTGCTTGTTCCTGGAGATAATGAGTCCCATGGAATTTAGCAGACATTGTCTGTTAGCATGTGCTATGTTTTAGTAAACGTAGCAATAAATCTGAATTAATATTTCTTGAATAAAGCAATGTTTTTAAACTCTTTATTGATCTGGTCCAAATACTGAATAATTTGACCTCTACTTAGAAACATGATGGCAGATAAAGACCATAGGGCCTACCCAGTCTGCCCTTCCACACCAGTTACTAAGCTCTACAGTTCCTGTCTTTCCTTTAGAGATCTTCTGTGTTTGTCTCATGCTTTCCTGTATTCAGATACAGTCCTTGTCTCTATTACCTCCAATGGGAGACTATACCACACATCTATCACTCTTTCCATAAGAAAATATTTTCTCAAATTACTCCAGAGTCTATTCCCGTTCACTTTCATCCCATACTTCCTTCTTCCAGAGCTTTCATTCATTTGACAGAGGCTCTCCTCTTGTGCATTTATGCCATGGGGGAATTTAAATGTCTCTATCATATCTCCCCTCCCATCTTTCTTCCAAAGTATACATATAAAATATCTTTAAGTCTGTCCGGATACGCTTTATAACAAAGCCCACTGACCATTTTGGTATCTGCCCTCTGCATAGACTCCATCCTGTTTATATCCTTTTGAAGGTGTGGTTTCCAGAATTGCACATAATACTCTAAATTAGGTCTCATTAAAGACATACAGAGGCACTATCATCTCCTTCTTCCCTCTGGCTATTCCTCTCCCTATGCTCTCAAGCATCCTTCTGGCTTTCGCCGTCACCTTTTCTATCCATTTAGCAACCTTAAGATCATCAGAGACAACACCCCTAGGTCCGGTTCTTCTTTCATGGACAGAAGCACTTCACCCCTATACTGTACAACTCATTTCATTTTACAGTCATACAGTGTTCATTTTTCAGTCTCTCTGTTTCTAGTCAGCGAAGCCATCTCAGGAGCATGTTTTGTTTATTTAGCTTCCCCTCAATAAGTTAACATTAATTTGAGGATGGTACTAAATAACATTCAGTCAGCAAACACTTGCTAAATAGCACGGAGGGTGAGTAAACCACATTATTTATCGAACACATGCTAAATCCCCATGTGCATATCATCTGTCCAGCAGTGGGATTCAGCCAGTTCGCACAAACCTGTTACTAGAATTTCCAGTGTTTGCCAAACTGGTCCCTATAAGCCAACCTTTCCCAAACTGTGGGTCGCAACTCCAAATGGGGTCACGGCCTGCCTCTAAGACCCTACCAGCTGGCCCTCCCTATCCCTCCTCTTTGATGTGCATCAGAGGAGGCAGGACAAGGAAGACCGACAGGGTCTTACAGACACGCATGCATATGCCTCTAAGACCCTTCCGGCCCTCCCTGTCCCGCCCTCTCTGATGCATACTTGTCAGTCAGAGGAGATGGGACAAGAAGGGTCAGCACGGCTTAGAAGCAGGCGCACGCTTGTATCAGAAAGGCTCTGCGTCTGTACTATATTATTACCGGCAGTGGACAATGGGCTGGATTTGACAAGAGGTGGCCTCCCAAAAGTGCAATTTGCCCCATCCTGAACTCTACATGTGGCCGTGAGTCAAAGAGGGTGAGACAGGGAGGGCCAGCAGGGAGGCACATAGATGCTTCTACCAGAAAGGGCTGAAGGGGGTGGGCAAAAGGAGACAAAGGGGTAATGCTGGACATGGGAGGAGGGGAGACATAGAGAGACAGAGGGGGACATAGTGGGAGGGCATAAGACGACAAAGGGCTGATGATACAGAACCAGTTCTTAAGACTTTTGAATCCCACCACTGGAGGTATCCCTTCATTTTCTGGCAAGGATGCTCTAATTTTAGTATGATTCCCTAATATCCTTCTGGACCCTTCCATGTGCATGGTGAAATCTTTATGCATAGGGCCTTAACATGCAAGATAAAAGTTTACTAAATGAATCTTTGCTTCACTTTGAATGTGCATTTCTAAACTGCTGTGCAGGAAGGAAAGCTCTGCACCTTCTCTCTTTCTCAAGCTATTTATAATAATGTCTGGCTTGTATTTTCTAAAAAATATTCCACCCCAGGCTTTTTCTTTGTAGACCTCTAGAAACATGTGATAGTCACTAGGTTCAGCAGGTTCAGCTCATGGAGAGAAGTCACTGGATATATTATAATGGCTTCCTGTGGAAGGTAAGCAGTATATCTGTCTCTACCTTCAGTGATTTCCACAAGGATAAATGTGAATCTGAAATGAAGCTTGATAGTCATTTAGGCAAACAAGGTAATGTTATAAAGAGCCTCCTAAAGTTATGTGGTCGCTATTGTAAAGTACGTGTGTCAGCCCTATGGTGCATATTTTCACTCTGAGCATGTGCCTGGGAAGAATCTGGGCACAGTACACAAATTATAAAACACTATACTTAACAAATCTTGGCAAAGGCATTTAGCACAACTCCAGGGCCAAGGTAAGTGTCTACACCTGAGGCTATTGCAAGTATTTGGTCCCACTAGTATTCTATAAGGAAACGTAGGTGCCCACTCTTTGTTATCAAATAGGCTTGATAGAAGCATGTGAAAAAAGACGTTAACGAGGCGGGGTTATATAGCTAGAAGCAGGTGCCTAGCTTAAGCTAACCAAAATGTGCTATTTTATAAGGAAAAGTAAGCAGAAAATGTGCCTTAAGTCAGACATATACAGTTACACCATCCCTAGAGCGACTGCAAATGCCTGCACCTCGATGTTTCAAATAGTGTATAAATTATAATATTTTATAACCTATTTATGCACTGCAAATGCTCTTCCTAAACGCTATCCATAGTGAAAGTGGGCACCATGCAATGCACGTGCATGCATTTACGTTATTCGGTCTTCTGTAAGAGGTCGTTTACGTGTGTAAGTGTCCACTTAAGTGCATAAATGACTGAAATGTCAACATTTAGGTTCGCTTCTTACAAAACCGCTTGCAATCATGTTGTGTTACCTATGCTAGATATGCATATTTCACACTCTGCTCATGGGTATTCAAATAAATGCCAATTAATCATCTGTTTTCCATCTGCATGCATAAAGTTTTATTGGCATTTCCTGTTTAACAGAGGCATGAAAGCGATATGAAGATGGCAATTCAAGGATATTTCAAATTTGATATCCCACCTCAAGGTGACAGGCACCATTCCATGGTTCTAGTCAGCATCGAATAAAACAGAAAAGAAGATCACTGTTCCCGGGAATTCAAGGAAAGAAGATTTATGAAAATATGTGCATTGTGGTCCCAAAATGCCAAGGTTCCCAAAGGCATAAAAGCAGCAAATTGAATGAAGATGGAATCAGACATGTAAAGAATGAATAACTGGCATTATTTAGCACTAAATACAGTGATGAAAGGTATTTAGAAAAAGTCTTCTCACTGCAACCTATTTATCGATGGCATTATGACATATGCAACGAGCAGGGAATAAGCAAAAAAACCCTTAGAAACATGGGTAAAACTGCAATAGAAAAAGGAAGACAGAAAAACAGCATTTAAGCTAGATACACGATGACCAAATTCAGTGATAACATGATGGGATGGAAAGCATAAGAACTAGAGAAGAAACTATAGAGAGTTGAATTTAAGTACCTGTGAGGAAAAATACATAAACGTGGATTTCTTGCAGAAGAGATGGGCGACTCATTCTAGAGGGCCACAGTTAGGTGGATAAAGTCACATCTGGAAGACTAAGAGGTCAGGACACGGTATGGATCCTATGTATTCTAATACTCAATAGCACTTGATGTTGATGTAGGGTAGTTTAGAGTCATGCCCACTGTGGTAAAGTGATATACAGATGTGCTATCTGTTTGTGAAGAAGTTATATTGGAAACCTGAACCTCGGACTGGATTCATGGATAAACTTCCTAAACCCTGACAATAAGTATTCACTTTCTAACATTTCTAACTCCTCTGTTTAGGACTATCATTTTTTCTAGTTCCAAAAATCAGACGTCTCCAGAAAATTAACTCACACAGGGTCCCTTTTACTAAAGGTTTTAACACGCGTTAATGAAGTTAATATGCATTAAGCACCCATAGTCCTTTTATTTCTATGGGTGCAATGGCAATTAAAGCATGTTGGGTTCGATTTTCGAAGGCATTTACACGGATAAGTGCCCTAGCTACCCGTATAATGTGCCCTAGCTACCCGTACTTTTGGAAAATCCCGGAGAAATTCCTAATGCGCCCAGATGCAATGCAGTTAGCATCAGGGCGTGTAGTAGGCAGTCCGGGACGGAGCAGGGGCAGAGGAAAGGGCTAAGCAGGTAGCAATGATTTTCGATGCTATCCGCTTAGCTCTGTGCCTTAAAGATAGGCGAGGTTTTTCCTCGCCTATCTTTCAGGCGCAGGTGCTAAGTGGTTAGCATCGAAAATCGCTGCTACCCGCTTAGTCTTGACGGCTGCTGGCATGTCCAAGCAAACTCGGATTTCACTTCCATCACTAAAGAGGTGAAAATCTGGGTTAAGGGGGTCGGTGAGCAGGCTATCTTTTAGCCAAATGGCTGTATAGCAATTACATCTAATACTTAATGGGCACATTAAACAGTTGTGCCAATATTCAAAGTAAGTTATGCGTTCACCAATAGCCGGCTAGTGCTTAATTTACTTATCCATGTATTTTCCAAAATTATAGTACCTGGCCATTTAAATCGCTAAACTGCATGATGCCATTAGTATATTTATGAGCCGGGTTCAGGCTGTGGTAGAAGAAGCCCTAAGAATGATCCATGAAGCCACGATATTCAGCTGCTAAACAGGAAACTCAACCAATTAGTTGAGGCATGCCCCAGGAAGAATAGTGCGCTAGAAAGCTGAGCTGCCCCATAGAGATACAAACAGGCCGGTTCAAACCCTCACCTGGCCCGAGTAGAAACCCAAAAGGGGCTCCCATGGCCGCTGGCCACAGAGAAGATACACAGAATGGCGACCACACTCCTAGCCTTAGCCAGCTGTTACCTCCTCACGGGATGGCTCAACAGCACACTTGCCCTCACTCCCAGCTGCAAACATATACCAGTCCTACAGAACTCTGGGAGGAGATGGTCCAACACCTTCCACCATTCTGCAACAGAAGATAAGCACACACTTCACCCCCACTTGCTCTACATCTCACTGCAAGACTCTAAAAAATCCAAATTAGAGAAGTACACTCACAACCCGAAATGCACCCTCATAAACGCATGCTCAATTCGCAAGAAATGGCCAGCTATCTCAGATTCGATAACCCTCCATGACCTGGATATACTAATGGTCACAGAGACATGGCTATCTAGCTCTGATACGGTCCTTCTCAACCAGCGTTTACCCTGCAACTTCTTAATCCACACCTGCCACAGAGCCAATCGGAGAGGTGGAGGAGCACTCATCCTCACCAAAACAGAGCTCCATTTCCAGCTGATCAACGCCACCAGCACAGAGCACCTTGATGCAATCACCATAGCCAACAAACATTGTTCTATCAACCTACTCTACAGAGCTCCGGCAGCCTCCCCAGACGACCTCTCAACAATAATCGACCTCGCCAGCAATGCCCAAAACCCACGCACCCCAAGCTGGATATTAGGCAATTTCAACCTACCGGCCCTACAAGATACACATGCCTCAGCCTTCCTCAAAGCACTCAAAGAGCTAGGGTACAAGCAACTAGTCAATGCACCCACCCACGTGAAAGGAAACAAGCTAGACCTGGTCTTCGCCCCACAGGCAGCCATTGACACGATCCACGAACTTGCTCTGTCGATCACCCCAGTTCTCTGGGCCGATCACAGCTTGATCAGATTTCAAATACCCGTGCACCACCACCACCACAAAAGAGACAGCAATCTTGTGGACGTCCCCAAAACACCAACAGGATGATTCCAACCCTTTGACAAAGATGAAATCCTGCAGAAAACCCTCCCACTCCTCAACGCAACGGCACCCTGCCTCGAGGGAATGATCTCCAGCTGGAACAATAGCCTCGTCTCCATTGCTCACCTACCAACCACAAACAAGCCTCCAAGGAAATGAAAGGTCACACCATGGTATTCCACCGATCTGCGAACGTCACTCCTTCACCTAAGGAAGCTGGAAAGATGATGGCACCGAACACGCTCCACCGAGGACCAAAGAGCATACAACTCGCACCTAACAAAACATCGCAAAGCAATAACGGAGAAAATGAAACAATCCCACATGGACCTCCTGAAACGCTCACTAAGCAAACCACATGACCTATTCAATCTAGTAAAGAACCTAACAAAAGAACCTTCCCCAAACCAACTAAGCGAACCACAACCCCAGGACTTCACAGACTACCTTCAATCAAAAACATGCCAGACCAACATGACCACGAACACCACCCTCTTACACGATCCACTCCACACAACTCTACTGACCACCTTCTCCACCCCATCTAAGAAAGGCATCGAGGACACCATTGCTGCCATCAACACCACCACTGCACCAAACAATCCCTGTCCAGCATTCTGGATAAAGGCACTACGCAGCAAATTCAGCCCGTTCCTGGCCAAACTCATGGAACAGTCATTCTCAACAGGATCATTCCCATGAAGGCTGAAACACACTTCCATCAGGCCGCTGCTAAAAAACAATAAACTTGATCCCCAGAAGGTCGAATCGTACAGGCCAATCTCAAGTATCCCACTACTTGCCAAGATAATCGAAAAGGAAGTCCAACGCCAAATCCAAAGCCACATCAAAACTGCCGCTCCTCTTGACCCATGGCAGCATGGCTTCAGGGAATCACACGGTGTCGAAACCCTCCTTACTACCCTCTTCAGTACGATAATCACGGGAACAAACAACCCCCAACAAGGATATGCCCTTATCTTCATGGATATTGCTGCGGCATTCGACTCCGTGAGCCATGAGCTGCTCCTGGTGCGTTTTAAAGAAAAGGGAATACATGACACAGCCCTGAGCTGGTGCGAATCATACCTGACCAACAGGTGGCAACATATGCGAACTGGTGCTACAACATCTGAGTCGTTCCAACAAAAACAGGGGGTACCGCAGGGATCCTCTCTCTCGGCCCTGATGTTCAATATATACTGTCGTCAGCACTCCCTAGTGGCCAGTGGCTGTAAGGGTAGGCTGAGCATTTTAATTGTTTCAAGGAGGAAAGGGCTCTTTAAGGCCAAGTGAAAGTTGGTCTTTGTAGTCCAGCTCCTTGTATGAACAAATTGTATAAGCCAAATAGAGGGTATTAAGGCTTTTATTTCCCCTTTAACGCAAAAGCTCAATAAGGCACAGAAATAAAGAAAGTCCTTTCTTTCAGGGTTTCACCAAACATAAGCAAGAAGAAAAACTGTTACAAGTTTCACAGTTGATTGGAGAGATTAACTGAAAGATTCTCTTACTTCAGAGCAACTTAAATAAGCAAAACAGTTCTCTGGCATTTAGCACAAAACATGAGCATTCTCAAAGCAAAAAGGTCTGTTCAATTCACAGTTCTGCTAATGACTCAAGGCTGCTAGCAATACACAAGGTACAATCCATAAATTCATCTGGAGGCATGGGACTAGGATTCTCTAGGTCTACTTCCATGGACTCTGGGTCACTGGCCTCTCCTTCTGAATTGGAAGTCTCTCTTGCTGCTATACTTTCCCAGACTCTGTCTCTGTTTGCTTGTTTCCAATAGGGCTGTTCTAAGGCTCCTAAACGAACACGGCCTGTTCTTCTGCCCTTAAATACTGGTTTGCAAAGCTCTGACTTGTTTCCTTTTCTCCTGCACTGAACATCTGTTTCACCAGAGCTTCTAGGAGATAAACTTTCTTTTATAAATGAAGTGGCACCATACCTGGGCTTCCTCCTGTAGCCGGTATAACTGGAGCTTTCTCATTGAGGCACCTCTCTCTGGAGACAGGCTTTCTCTTGTAACCTTCTGAGCAGTGCTTTACCTTTCTGTAGTTCAGGAAAACCTGGTGAGGAATACGGATTTCCTTGCTTCTGGGTAAAGGTAGCTCTGCTATCAGAACCTTTCCTTCTTGTACCTCTTAATCCTGATTCAGACTCCTCCGGTAAGCGTAGGCCTCTCTCAAAGCATGGCTTTCTTCTCCCAAGCTCTTTGCCTCTGTGGTCCTCTGCTACCGAGTCTCTCTCCAGACTGACTCTCCCCGAGCTGTCTTTCTTTCTGACTTTCTCTGCTCCTTTTCCCGCACTTACTATTCTGGGCGTTCTGCTTGATCCAGCTACGCTGCTTGGGCTGGAGGTGTCACTCCTTCCATCTGAAGTGCTTCTCCTGGCAGTCTCTCTCTGGACTGTCCCTCTCTGGACTGCTTTCCTCCAGACTGCTTCCCTCTGAACTGGTTCCTTCTCCTGGCCTGCTTTCCTCTGGACTGGTTCCTCCTGCTGGCCTGCTTTCCTCTGGACTGCCTTTCTCTTATAAAGGCATTCTACCTTTGAGTTTCCCAGGGTTGTCGTCAGGTGCAGCTGATTAGCTCTTACATAATCAGTGGCTGGGTGTGTTAACTCAGCCTCAGTAGTTTTGCTCCTGCTACCTCTAGCTGGGCTGCAAGGTAATTGCATCCTCTGCAGATCAACAGCTCAAAGAACATAAGAACATAAGATAAGAACATAAGATATGCCATACTGGGTCAGACCAAGGTCCATCAAGCCCAGTATTCTGTTTCCAACAGTGGCCAATCTAGGTCATATGTACCTAGCAGTTTCCCCAAGAGACACAAGTTCCACAATGCTTGTACTGGGTCAAGCATTGATATCTTCGGTCACTTCTTAATAATGGTTTATGGACCTTTCCTCCAGGAACTTGTCCAAACCTTTTTTAAACCCAGCTACACTAACAGCCTTTACTACATCTTCCGGTAACAAATTCCAGAGTTTGATTACACGTTGAGTGAAAAAATATTTTCTTTTATTAGTCTTAAATAGTTTACCCTGTAGCTTCATTGCATGTCCCCTAGTCTTTCTATATTCTGATAACGTAAACAATCGATCTACGTTTACCCGTTCCACTCCGTTCATTAATTTATAGACTTCTATCATATCCCCTCAGCCGTCTCTTTTCCAGGTTAAAGAGCCCTAACCTTTTTAGCCTTTCTTCATAGGAGTATCCTTCCATCCCCTTTACCATTTTGGTGGCTCTTCTCTGAACCTTTTCTAAAATCGCTATATCCTTTTTAAGATACGACGACCAGAATTGCACACAAAATTCAAGGTGCGGTCTCACCATGGAACGATATAGAGGCATTATAATATCTTTTGTTTTATTTTCCATTCCTTTCCTTATCATACCTAGCATTCTATTTGCTCTCTTGGCCGCCGCTGCACACTGGGCCGAGGGTTTTAACATGGTATCCACAATGACGCCTAAATCTTTTTCCTGGGTGGTGGTTCCTAATGTGGAACCTTGCATCGTGTAACCATAGTTTGGGTTGTTCTTCCCTAGGTGCATAACCTTGCACTTGTCCACATTAAATTTCATCTGCCATTTTGATGCCCAGTCTTCCAATTTATTAAGATCCTCTTGCAATTTTTCACAATCCTCTTGGGTTTTAACAACTTTAAATAGTTTTATGTCATCTGCAAATTTGATAACCTCACTCGTTATTCCACTTTCCAGGTCATTTATGAATATCTCAAAAAGCAGCGGACCCAGCACAGATCCCTGGGGTACACCACTATTCACCTTTCTCCATTGGGAAAATTGGCCATTTAGCCCTACCCTCTGCTTTCAATCTTTTAACCAGTTCCTGATCCACAATAGTACACTGCCTCCTATCCCATGACTCTTTAGTTTTGCCAAAAGTCTCTGATGAGGGACCTTGTCAAAGGCTTTCTGAAAGTCCAGATACACAATATCAACCGACTCACCTTTGTCCACCTGTTTATTCACTCCTTCAAAAAAACATAACAGATTAGTAAGACAAGATCTTCCTTGTCTAAAGCCATGTTGGCTGTCTCCCATTAGGTTGTGACTATCTACATGCTGAGTAATTTTATTCTTTATGATGGTTTCTACCATTTTTCCCGGTACTGACGTCAGGCTCACCGGTCTGTAGTTTCCCGGATCACCCCTGGAACCCTTTTTAAAAATTGGTGTTACATTGGCGATCCTCCAATCTTCAGGTATTAGAGATGATTTTAATGAAAGTTCACAGATTACTGATAGCAGGTCTGCAATCTCATATTTCAGTTCTTTCAACACCCTTGGATGTATACCATCCGGCCCAGGTGATTTGCTACTCTTCAGTTTATCTAATAGTTGTAAGACATCTTCCCGATGTATCGATATTTCCTTCAATTCTTCCGCACCTTTAAATACTACTTCAGTCATGGGTAACATCCCTACATCTTCCTCAGTAAAGACCGAAGCAAAGAATTCATTCAGTCTCTCCGCTATCGCCTTGTCGCCTCTTAGTGCTCCTTTAACCCCTTTATCATCTAATGGACCAACTGACTCTCTCACAGGTTTTTTGCTACGAATGTACTTGAAAAGGTCTTTATTTTGCGTTTTTGTTTCCGCAGCAAGCTTCTTCTCAAATTCTCTCTTTGCCTGCCTTATCAATGCCTTGCATTTGACTTGCCAGTGCTTGTGCTGTTTCCAGGTTTCGTCGTTTGGCTGAAAGATGCTTTTTTGGCAACAGCCTCTCTGACCTCACCTTTAAACCATGCTGGCAGTTTTTTGGACTTCCTTACACTTTTCTTAAAGCGTGGAATACAGCTGGTCTGGGCTTCCAAGATAGTATTTTTCAACAACACCCAAGCTTGATGTACGTCTTTAACCTTTGCAACTGCTCCTTTTAGTTTTTTCTTAACTGTTTTCCTTATTTTATCCTAGTCTCCCTTTCGAAAGTTAAAAGGTAGTACTGTGGATTTCCTTACTATCCCTCCTCCACTAATTAAATCAAAGGCGATCATGCTATGATCACTATTGCCAAGTGGCTCCAACACCCTTATCTCTTGCACTAGATCTGGTGTTCCACTAAGAACTAGGTCTAATATGGCTTCCCCTCTGGTCGGTTCATGAACCAGCTGCTCCAAGAAGCAGTCATTTATTTCATCTAGGAACTTCATCTCCCTAGCATGTCCTGACGTGACACTGACCCAGTCGATACCGGGGTAATTGAAATCACCCATTATTATTATTTCTGCGCTGTAACTTTTGTTAGCTTCCTTGATTTCTTTGAGCATTTCATCATCCATTTGGTCATTCTGGCCAGGTGCTCGATAGTACACCCCCACTGCCATTGCCTTCCCCCTTTTATATGGAATTTCAATCCATATAGATTCTACAGCAGATTTTGTTTCCTGCAAAACTTTAATCCTTTCTGAGGCAATGCCCTCTCTAACATAGAGCGCAACCCCTCCACCAATTTGATCAGCTCTATCATTACGATATAGTTTGTACCCAGGTATCACAGTGTCCCACTGGTTGTCCTCCTTCCACCATGTCTCTGATATTCCAATCATATCTAACCTTTCATTTAGTGCTATATATTCTAACTCTCCCATCTTATTCTTTAGACTTCTAGCATTTGCATACAAGCATTTTAGAGAATGTATTTTATTAATGTTAATTTGGCTATTGTTAGACATGGGTAAATTGGGATCTTTAAGCTCTGTCTGCTCCATACTTGAGGGCATTTGGGCTACTTTACTCTTTTGTGGAACCTCTCTGCTTTTGGTAGTATCCTTCAAGGATACATTCTTCCGAATCATCCGCTCTTGGGTGACTGTCGGCTTTCCCCTAATATCTAGTTTAAAAGCTGCTCTATCTCCTTTTTAAAGGTTAATGACAGCAGCCTGGTTCCATCCCGGTTAAGGTGAAGCCCATCCCTTTGGAAGAGCCCCTCCTTTCCCCAGAATGTTCCCCAGTTCCTAACAAATCCAAAACCCTCATCTCTGCACCATTGTCTCATCCACGCATTGAGACTCCGGAGCTCTGCCTGCCTTTTGGGTCCTGCGCGTGGAACAGGAAGCATTTCGGAGAATGCTACCCTGGAAGTTCTGGATTTCAACTTCCTACCTAAAAGCCTAAATTTTTCCTCCAGAACCTCCCTACCACATTTTCCTATGTCATTGGTACCGACATGTACCAAGACAGCAGACTCCTCCCCAGCACTATCTAAGACCTTATCTAGGTGGCGCGTGAGGTCCGCTACCTTCGCACCAGGCAGGCATGTTACCAGGCGATCCTCATGTCCACCAGCCACCCAGCTATCTACATGCCTAATGATCGAATCACCAACTATAACGGCTGTCCTAACCCTTCCCTCATGGACACATGGCCCTGGAGAAACTTCCTCGGTGCGAGAGGGTTTTACATCACCTGGAGGACAGGTCCTAGTTACAGGATCACTTCCTGCCACACCAAGGTGATGCTCTCCTGTCACGTGATCTCTCTCCTCCATGGCAACAGGGGTGCTGCCAGACTGGAGGTGGGACTTCAGGACTATATCCCTGTAGGTCTTGTCTATGTACCTCTCTGTCTGTCTTATGTTTTCCAAGTCTGCTACTTTAGCCTCTAGAGATCGGACTTGTTCCCTGAGAGCAAAGAGCTCCTTGCACCTAGTGCACACGTAAGACCTCTCACCAACTGGGAGAAAATCATACATGTGACACTCAATGCAAAAGACTGGAAAGCCCCCATCCCGCTGCTGGACTGCTGTCTGCATCTTAGTTTTAAGTTTGTGTCTAGATCTTTAAGTTCTTACTTACTAGGGGTTGCTATGGGTATTTATACCAATAAAACTGTACCAAATACGTTTAATATACCTTGTTCACCTGAAGCTTAATTAATCTCAGGTCCTTAGTGTATGACTGATTTGGGTAATGAGCTTCACCTGAAAGCACCTCCTGTCTTATAAGATGTGTAAGTACCTATAAAGCTCTGATTATCCCAGGGGTGGGAGGGAGGGAAATAACACTTATTAAAAGAGGGCTGCTACGCAGTACCCTGTCTTGTGCTGCTGAGGTAAGCTAAATTCTGATTTGATTTAAATTATAGCTCTTAGCTGCTGCTAGGCTCTAACTTCTTATGAAATTCAAATTACAAGCTCTCTGCTGGGTACTAAATTTAACCAGAAAGCTCTCTTCTGTGTTTTAAAACTAAAAGTACTTTTCTGATGCTAGGCCCTGAGTGACTATTAAATGTACACTACAAGCTCTCTGCTGGGTATGAAATGTAACCAGAAAGTTCTCCTCTGTGTTTTAAATTCAAACTTTAATTGCTGCTACTAGGCCCTAACTGATCCAACAAAAAACAGTGGGTTCACAGATTAAGTAGCTTTAATACAAAGAATTCTTTAGAAAATTACCAGAAGTATATACTCACAGTTGCAGATTTCTCTCCAGAAGTAACAGTCCCCCTTTCTAGTCCTTCAAGACAGAGGATCACAGAGCTCTGGTTGAGCTATTTATGCCTCTGCTGCTGAGGTAATGCTGTGACCAACTTCCTGGGTAATTAACAGTCCTTGCTTGGATAGGAGGAGTCTTTCAAAATGGCCTTTTGATCTGCCACCTGGTGTTAACACCTATTGAAAAGGTTTCACTGGTCTCTTGCCCCCTAGGTAGAAGGCCTCTTTGTAAAGGTCTCTAGAAGACTTTATTTGTTGCTCAAAGAGTACAGACCCTGTTTTGCCTTTTGTGCTAAGCTAAATTCTGATTTGATTTAAATTATGGCTCTTAGCTGCTGCTAGGCTCTAACTTCTTATGAAATTTAAACTACAAGCTCTCTGCTGGGTACTAAATTTAACCAGAAAGCTCTCTTCTGTGTTTTAAAACTAAAAGTACTTTTCTGATGCTAGGCCCTGAGTGACTATTAAATGTACACTACAAGCTCTCTGCTGGGTATAAAATGTAACCAGAAAGTTCTCCTCTGTGTTTTAAATTCAAACTTTAATTGCTGCTACTAGGCCCTAACTGATCCAACAAAAAACAGTGGGTTCACAGATTAAGTAGCTTTAATACAAAGAATTCTTTTTAGAAAATTACCAGAAGTATATACTCACAGTTGCAGATTTCTCTCCAGAAGTAACAGTCCCCCTTTCTAGTTCTTCAAGACAGAGAAGCTCTGTTAAAGACAGGGTTTTTTCTAAGTCTGCACTCTCAGTAGCTTCAGCTTCATGACAATACATGCAACCCATATGTGCCCTAATCCGCTCTTTCAATGTCGACTGCCTGATATACGCAGATGACGTACTGCTCTACATGCCATTCGCAACCGACCAGCCAGACTTCTCCCTGCTAACGAGCTGTTTCGACGCCGTCTCCAATTGGCTCCACACTCAAACCTCTGAATAAACTACAACAAGACAGACGTCCCTTTCATTATGAAAAAACAAGGATTCACCCCTCCCCCCCCCCCCCCACTTCTTTAAAGGTTAAGGACACCGAGTTGATAACCAAGCCTACAATTCGTTATCTAGGGGTCACGTTGGACCAACGGCTGGACATGAAGACTCATGTAAGAAACACAGTCAAGGCAGTCTACAACAAAATCCGGACACTCTGGCATCTACGACCCCTGCTAGATCCAGGGGAATTCCGGACAATCTATAAAGTGCTAGTAATCCCCCATTTCGATTACGCCAATACCATTCTGCATGGCCTCCTGCAAATCATGCTGAATCCACTCCAACTGGCAATGAATGCCGCCGCCAGGATACTACACGGAGCTTCAAGGAAGGATCACATAACACCAATCCTGAAACACCTCCACTGGCTGCCGATCCACTGAAGACTCTCTTTCAAGACTCTATTAATGACCTTCAAGGCCATCAACAAGTGCTCCTCCACCTCCCTCACCAAGCTAATCCACCTCACATCCCCTAACAGATCCAGACGATCAGCAGCCATAAACACACTGGTAATCCCAAAGGCAATAACAAAATGCACTCAAACAACAATAAACAGGGCATTTACGCTCTACGCACCCAGATGTTGGATCGCCCTTCCTACCACCATCCGGGCAATCACCGACCTCGCCCAGTTCAGGAAGACGCTGAAGCATCACCTTTTCCTCATGCACTACTCCGATGACAGCTCACAAACAGCCACCCCCCTCCAGGAACGCCTCACAAGCACACCCAGCACGCAATGATGTAGTCAAACCCACTAGCGCCACCACACACCATGAAAATATTAGTATGTACAGTATCCTTATTATTGTAAATAGTCTCTAACCAAACACAGTCCTCACTTTGGACCTGTGACTTGGTTACCAACTTGTATATAGTTACCCTAGTTATGTCCAAGTTACGGCACCTGTTTTATTGTAACTACAGTGCAGCCTCAACCACACTGTATAAGTTACTGTTGTATGTAAACCGCACTGATTTTAAAGAGCGCAGTATAGAAGAGACACTAAATAAATAACTAAATAATAAATAAATAGTGCTAACACAGTCACCACAGTGCAAGAGTATTCAGCACTGCTTCCCATATGGATAGCAATGATAGCACAATGATTGTTGCAGCGGAAAATAGACCTCAAAATTTATAAATAATTTCAGTACATAATGTTAGACATCGAGCAAGCACAACAGAGTGTGGCCAGCAGTAAAGACCTGGGCTGTGGATCCCTGGATGCTGGGTTTGAGACTTCCTTGGGGAACTGTACCACCCTGCCCCATTCATATACAAGTTCCCCATGTGCCACTGGCAGAGGAATGGGAAAGACTACTCTAGGTCACGGCCCTGCCAATATTCTGCCCAACACAGCATCAGCACGTAATGAGATTGGGGACAGGATCAGCCATTGGTTGGTTTGGCCCCTCCAACCATAAAGATGTCCCACTGCCCTTTCCCTGTGCCTTGGTCCTGGGGAATTGTCCCAGAACATTACTTAGAAAAACAAATATGGCAGCTTCCTGTTATGTACTTGCATATCTGTCTCAGGTACACATCTTTCAAAACAGTGTTTGAATTATTAGTTAAGTACCAAGGAAGTCTCTTAAGAAATGTCTCTGAAATTGTACTTCACAGCAGTGGGCGTAGCTGCTGCAACTAGACATAGGTGCATTCTTATGCACCTATTCTATAACATCAAGCCTGCATGTACTTTATTTACAAAATAGGCCCAAAATAT
The DNA here is from genome assembly GCA_033557465.1 of Ichthyophis bannanicus. Taxonomy (NCBI): domain Eukaryota; kingdom Metazoa; phylum Chordata; class Amphibia; order Gymnophiona; family Ichthyophiidae; genus Ichthyophis; species Ichthyophis bannanicus. The sequence goes on from CM066036.1 coordinate 36,837,121, forward strand.
GTACACGGCAATGCAATTTGCATGCACTCAGTCTCCTTCAAAGTGGTCCCCTTCCAATAACACACACTTCCTCCAGCGTTCCTGCCACGGCTGAAAACAATTTTGAAATGCCTCTTTTGTTATGCTGTCAAGATGCTGTGTTGAATTTTGCTTAATGGTCTCCAAGTTGTCAAATCTCCTTCCTTTCAGTGGTAATTTCAGTTTTGGAAACAAGAAAGTCACAGGGTGCGAGGTCAGGTGAGTAAGAAGGCCGACAGAATTGCTCAATTTGGTGTTTGGCCAAGAACTGCTGGAGAAGATGTGATGCATGAGCTGGGGCATTATCGGGATGAAGCAACCAATCATCATTCCTGTGTAACTCTGGTCTCTTGCGACAAACTGCATCTTTCAAATGAGTCACAACATGGACATAGTATTATTTATTGATGATCTGGCCTTTTGGAGCATACTCACGATGAACCCTGGTAATCAAAGAAAACTGTGAGCATGACCTTGACATTACTCCTCACCTGTGCTTTCTTGGGTCTGGGAGAGTTTGGAGTCTTCCATTGTAAGGACAGAAGTTTTGTTTCCAAGTCATAACCGTAAACCCACGATTCATCACCAGTAATAATCTTTTTGATGAAATCTGAGTCATTTTCAATGCATTCCAACTCCCTGGTTGCAGAGACAGTCAACCTTCTTTTTGGTCAGGAGAAAGGAGTTTCGGCATGAATTTTGCAGACACCCATCTCATCCCCAAATCGACAGCAAGAATGGACTGTACTAATCTGAAACTGATGTCCATCTCCTCAGCAAGCTCCCTGATATTCAATCAACGTTTTGATTGTATTGTGGCATACACTGCTTCAACTTTGTCTTTATTCCTGCTTGTGGATGGCCTTCCAGAACATTCATCACTGTCAACACTTTGGTGACCCTCTTGGAAACATTTGTACCAGTCATAAACTCCTGCGTGACTCATGCATTCATTGACATACACTTGCTGTAACTTGTCACAAATCTCTTTGCACGAATCTCCAAGTTTCTGGCAGAATTTAATGCAAATTTACTGTTCAATATTTTTCACTTCTTGTAAATCTGACGAACTGCTTTTACATGATACCAAATATCAAGGGCCCGATTCCATCCTGAAAGTCCTGGCCCTCTATGCGCCTGGCCGGAACTGGACGCACAGAGGGAGCCGCGATTCTGATCCCGTGGGATCCAAGTAGGTAGGGGGCATGGTGGAGGCATATCTGGGGAGTTGCAATGGATTTCAACATCCTGTTTGTTTTCTGAAACATAAGCGATGTCTGTGACCCCGTCCAAAAGTAGACCTGCTCCAGGGACCAGGAAAGTGCGTGATTTGGCTGTAAAACATCCAGAGAGTATAGAGTTAATTAACCTGCCCACGATCCCAAGAAGCAGCCGTGGGATTTGAACCATGGCCACAGACTACTACACTAACCATTAGGCTATGAAATGTTCCTGTTCTGGAGCACTATTCCAGAGATGTCCATGTGGAAAGGAGACTTATAAGCTACATTTGTAAAAGGTACTGAAAATGCAGGAGAAAGGGAAAAGCCCAGTGGGAAAAACAATAAGTATATGAATCAAAACCATTAACTGGGTCATGAAGACCTCAAGCAAATGCTGCACTTGACAGCACAGCATCAGAGAGAAGATGAATATTTATTAATCCACATTTGATGTTTTGTTACGACATGAAATGCTGGATGGATTAGTAAATGATCCTGCGCTTCTTGCTGGCATTTTGAGTGCTGGGTCCTATCTTTATTCAGTCCAATCATTATAATACCATCATCAAAACAAAGGGCCTGATATTCAAAAGGGTTTATCCCATTTGCAGGACCTGTTAACCAGATAAATCCCACTGAGAAGGATATTCAGAGGCGCTGAATGGATGGCACTGCAGAATACCCTCTAACCACCATGGCACTGTCCGGAGAGTGCCAGGGTGGTTTGTGAGCAGGGTGAAGGCAATCCCAGCACTTACCTGATTAACAACGATTTTCAGTCCGCTAACTGGATGTGGCTGCATAAAGTGAGGTCACCCTAACTTTATTTTATTCATTTAACAGGTCTTGGTACTGCTTTATCATTTCAGTCAAAGTGATTTACCCTATAACTTAAACTCAGTAATGTACATTAAACAGGGACATTGATAACTTGGATTCTTCTGAGGCAAGGGAGGGTTAAGTGACTCACCCAAGGCCACAAGGAGTGCTAGTGGGAATCGAATGCTGGTCTCTTGATTTCCCAAGCCAGAACTCTAACCATTAGGCTATTCCTCTACTCCATGCTAGCTGGATAGCACCAGCAGTCAGCTCTGAAACCGGATTTTCAGGGCTGAAGGAAACCCGGATCCGGCGCTGAATAGCCAGTTGCAAATACCACAGGCAGTGAATCAAAAAACGCGGAATTTAAATACTGACCCATAATCTGCTTGTTTTTTTAAAAGTACATTTTGATGTTCAAATTAGTAGCTATAATGTACCAAAGGAAAGTTGCCTTCGTAGGCAGGTTAGGTGATAGATGATGAAAGTCAAGAGTGCAAAATGTGCTTCAAATGCTAGAGCACATGATTCTAGATGGGACTGCGTATATGTACGCTTAACATTTTTTTATTGCTGTAAGACAAGGCTGGTTCAGTCATTAGGCAATAATAGGCATTTGCCTAGGGCAGGCATGTCCAACAGGTAGATCACGATCTACCTGTAGATCGCGGAAAGGTCAGAGGTAGATCCCCAGCCCCACTTGGCTCCATCTCTCCAGCAGCTCGCCCCATCACTAGGAGAGAGCTCGTGCCGGCAGGTTGTCTGCTGAGGGCTTGCCGCCGCTACTCATCCTTTGCCTGTCTTTTTTCCCTGTCTGCGGGAATCTTGCCTGCGGGTGTATTGGGGGCACTTGTTGTCTTCATGCCAATAGTTTGTGGGTACCCCAGGGGGCCGCCGCCCGTGCCCCGCGACGAGACACCACAGGCCCAGCATCATACCTGGTCTCCTGCCTCTCAGAATCACCCATTCCTGCCTCTGCCCCAACACCTCTTAGAAGTGTGTTATATACTGGGTGATATCCATTTGGCCTGGCTTTACCTGAATACACTTACCGTATTAGTTACATAGTAACATATAGTAACATAGTAAGTGACGGCAGATAAAGAACAGCATGGTCCATCTAGTCTGCCCAGCAAGATGGCAAGAGTAGGTGCACCTGTCGCTCTGTGCAGGCCACCCCTCCCCATATTTTTGTTTTTGTTTAGGGGTGAACCCACCACTCCATGTTGGACACCCTTATTTGTTGAGACGCTAGATAGTTCAGTAGTTAGATGGTACTGTTTATTTTGCTTTTATCCTGTTGCTGTAAAGGGATCCACTGTGTTTCTCCCATGCCGTTTTGAATTCCATCACCGTGTTTGCCCCCACCACTTCCATCGGGAGGGCATTCTAAGCATCCACCACCCTTTCAGTGAAGAAATATTTCCTGACATTGCCTTTCAATTTACCACCTTGCAGCTTCATGTTATGCCCTCTAGTTGTACAGCTTCCCCGTCTTTGGAAGAGGTTTGTTTGTTCATCATTTCTCTTTAAGCATTTAAAGGTCTGAATCATATCTCCCCTGTACCTCCTCTCCTCCAAAGTTTACATATTTAGGTCTTCAAGTCTCTTCTCATAAGGCTTCTGACGCAGGCTCCAAATCATTTTGGTCGCCTTTCTCTGAACAGTTTTCAGTCTTTTTACATCTTTTGCAAGATATGGTCTACAAAACTGAACACAGTATTCCAAGTGAGGCCTCACCAGTGACTTGTACAGTGGCATAAGTACCTCTTCCTTTCTGCTGGTAATCCCTCTTTGTATGCAGCCCAACATCCTCCTGGCTTTTGCCACTGCCTTGTCGCACTGTTTTGCCACCTTGAGATCATCAGAGATAATCACACCAAGGTCTTTCTCCTGAACCGTGCATACCAACCTCTCACCCCCTATCATGTACTTTTCCCTTGGATTTCTGCTACCCAAGTGCATGACACTGCACTTTTTCACATTAAATCGTAGTTGCCAAGCACTAGACCAGTCTTCCAGCTTTTGTAGATCTTTCCTCATGTTAACCACTCCCTCGGGGGAGTCCACTCTGTTGCAAATTTTTGTATCATCTGCAAAAAGACAGACTTTTCCATTCAGTCCTTCAGCAATATCACTCACAAATATATTGAACAATGCCGGACCCAGGACTGAACCCTGAGGCACACCCTAGTTGTGTTGTGTACTGATCGTTGGTCGCTTTATAGTTCGCTTTCATTAAAAGTTTTTGGGCAGACACAACAAAGTGTCAAGAATTTGGTGATTTTGGCAGGCTTTTCCAATTTTGTTCTAACTTGCCTATGCCTTGCCTTCGAATTGGTTCAAACCACTGTGACTTTTGCTTGCCTCTGCAATTTTATTTTGCCTAGCTTTTGCGTTGATACTACAATGCAATTTTATTTTGCCTTGCCTTAGAGTTGATTCTACATTGTGTGCAGAATTTATTAAATCGCATGTGGTGGTATTTGAACTTGTTTGGCGGTATTTGATTTTATCTGGTTTTCTGGACAGGTGTTTGAGTTTTTTTGATGATTGTTTGGTGGTATTTGATTATTGGTGACAGTATGATGAATTCTTATTTTTACTTTTAGAACTGCATGTGTGGTTTTGGCATCTCCAGTCCTTGTATTGCACATCATCCAGAGGTCTTCAGTTCCTGTTGATCTTTAATACTTTGGGACAGTGACAGTTTTGGACCAGATTCAGCCAGTCTTTATACTAACTTAGCAGATTTAGCCTTCTTACCAGCCACCCCAGTATAACGAAGATGAGTGTTCCAAAGAAGAGCAAAACCTACCACTTTCATGATGAATGGGAAATGGACTACTTCTTCATCATGGTGAAAGACAAGGGTTGTTGTCTAATTTGTAACACCCCAGTATCCTTGCCCAAAAAGGGTAATCTGGAATGTCATTAAAAGGCTCTGCATAGCAATAAGTTTGATGTGATTTTCCACCCAAAAGTGAAATTTGTAAACTGAAGCTCAAAGAACTTAAATCAAAATTGGCTACTCAGCAACAGTTGATGGCGAAGCCAAGGTCACATTTGGTCAATGCAACCATAGCATCCTTCAAGGTCAGCAACCTGATCGCAAAGAAATGCAAACCTTTCACTGAAGGGGAATTTGTAAAAGATTGTTTTCTTGAAACAGCTGACAATCTTTTTGAAGGATTTAAAAATAAGAAAGAGATCATAGCTGCTATTCAAGATGTACAATTGTCAAGAAACACCATCATGCGGCAAATAGAAAATATGTATGGAGACACAACTGAACAATTGTTGGAGGATGTTTCAAATTGTGTTGCTTTCTCACTCCAAGTGGATGAATCTACAGACATAAGAGACATAGCCCAGTTACCAGTCTTCTTCCAGATGGTATTTTGAAGACTTCAGTGTTAAAGAACTACTTGGAAGATTTCTTTAAAAGGGAGAACTACCGGTCAGGAAATATTCAGTTCTTTCCATTCTTTTGTGACAACGTGTAATCTTCCATTACACAGACTTGTTTCCATCACTACTGATGGAGCAAGGGCAATGACAGGTGAGGTTAATGGTTTCATAGCCCTCTGTAGACCTTATGACGACTTCCCAGTTTTCCTTTCTTACCACTGCATCATTCACCAGCAAATTTTGGCAATCAAGAGACTCAATACAAAGACTGTCATGGATATCACTTTCAAAATTGTAAATTCAGTTTGTGGAAGATCACTTCAAAGACAGCTTTTCAATCTTACACTTGATGAAGGGGCAGGGGAAATTATTTTGCACACAGATGTAAGGTGGCTAAGTAGGCACAAATTTCTGCAAAGATTTTGTGATTTGTTGAATGAAATAAGAGGTTTTTTGAAGGAGAGGGGAGATGACCAAGCAGAGTTGGAAGATGAGGAGTGGTTATGTGATCTGGCATTTCTCACTGACTTAACAGGCGAACTAAGTGATATGAACCTTGAACTACAAGGTAAAAACAAATGCATTGGTGAGATGATGAGTACAGTTTCATCCTACAAGAGCAAATTTGAGCTAATGATGACTGACCTTGCAAACAACACTTTTGATCATTTTCCTAATACGCAGGACCATCTGGGACAATATCCAAATTTTGTTTTTCAGAACGAGAAGTATGTGACAGAAATCTGTTCTGTTATCCAGGAATTCGAAAATAGATTCTGTGACTTCCAAAAAATCGGAACAGTTGTGGAGTACCTGTCATACCTATTCAAAGTAGATGTGGACATTAAAGAAACTGCAGCTGCTATCAGTAAAAATTACTCATTGAACAAGCTATCTCTTGAAAACGAAATATTAACCCTTAAAAATGACATTTTTCTCAAGACCCGTGCTGAGCAAGAATCGTTTTGGAAGCTAGTGCCTAGAGACAAATTTCCCAACTTGAGAAGATGCAGTGAAGCTGTACACTCCTGTTTCGGTTCTACTTATTTGTGTGAATCTTCATTTTCCCATCTGAAAATGACAAAGAGTACACAACGTTCCAACATGACAGATGAACATCTCCAGGATTGCCTGAGACTGGCCCTCACGCAATATTCACCCAACTTCAAAAAGCTGGTGGATGAAATGCAGGCTCAGACATCTCACTAATGAGCAAGAGCGAAATAGTAAAAATTGTGCAAGATCAGCCTGGATCAATACTCGACCTAAATTTAACACAAATTACTCAATAAAAGTTAAAGAAAGTTATTAAGACAGTTAAAGAAAGGTATTACTCAATAAAACTTTAAGAAAAAATGTACTTTCCATTTCCCCTCGCAGTTCTTACTGGATCTTCGTCTCTCTGTTTTGTTTTTGCTTAATTTGTTTAACAGCTGATCACATCCAAGTAAATGACAGAAGGTTCATTAAAAATGGGGGTGGGGGAATCCTCCAACTTTATTGGGTTAAAATTTAATTTGAAACTAATTTGAAACTTAATTTACATGGTAGTAGATCACCGGCACTTTTGGCCAGAAAAAGTAGATCACAACCTGTTCGAAGTTGGACATGCCTGGCCTAGGGGATCAGCTTCCGAGGAGTGACAAAGAGCAACACAATAGATCCTAAGAACCACACAAATTCAAACAGCCATCGGGAACATTTTGACCTGTAGGGTAAAAAGGCAAAGTTTAATATTTAAAAGTCTGAAGTTCAGTTCTGCATTTTTACAAGACTGTTGTGGGAAAGGTGGCGTTGCTGTGATCACGATTGTTGCATTTCGGTGGGGGGAGTAAGGTTGAAGGTTTGTCTAGCGCATCCAATATCCTTGCAATGGCCCTCTCAAAGGTATGTTCTAGGGGTAAGGGGAAGAGATTTTCATTTTACTTTAATTTCATATCATTGTTGATGGGCTGATTCATTTGATTTATGTTTTGTGTTGTTCCATTTGGTTTTAGTACTCACATTAGAAAGTTAAAAAAAAAAAATCCCAAAACATTCTCAACATTGGCTGCCCAAAGTTCAAAAAGGGCCTTCTCCCTCCAAGTCCCCACCCTAGCCTACTTGTAGCAAAGGGGTCACTCTGGGGACAGGATTCCCAGTCATTCCTGCCCACTGCTTTCTGGCTATGGCTCAAGAATTTTAAAAACTTTAATTATCTTTGCAGCCTTCTGTGGTATGTTTATGCTTCATCAGCATAATTTTAAAAAGCCATTTACTCAGATAATTGGTGATTCTCCTTATTAAGTTAGCTTGACTAAAAATCGCTCTGTTCTATCTGGTTAAAAGCATCCTCAGGCTTGTGTGTGTACTTTTTGCTAGGTTAAAACACGGTATTTTGGGTTTCGGACAAGAAACTAAACTGACTGCAAACTGAAGAAAACAGAGGCAATGTTGATATCTAGACAATCTGTTGCTACTTGATAATTATTTGATGCTTTCTATAAAAGACCAAGTTATTCCTATGCAGAATTCCGTAAGAAACTGTGGTGTACATATGAACTCTCAATTAACGATGACTAAGTGAGGGCTGTCGTTAAACTACCTTTTCAGAAATTCTGGGTTCAATTTTCAAAGAAAGTTGTACATTCATCGGTGGCTGGTAACACACAACTTTTCTATCTGTATATTTTTAGCCACTATATGGAAAATAATGGACTGGAAATCTACCTAACTGCCCCAATATTATCTGTATTGTGGAGGAGAAGCACCAAGAGATTATCTGCATGGTGGTTAATTTCATAAACCCAGTTTGCACATAAAGCCTTATTTTATGTGCATAAAAGGTCTTTTATAAAATTACCCCATGGTTTAGACATGTAGCGCACTCGTGTAAATTTATGCAACACACATGTAGATGTACAGCAGAGGGGGCAGAGTGTGAATGGAGTCATAAAGTATGAGTAGTCTTTATAAAATACACGCAGTCGTGCAGATGGTGCGTATACACACTCACATCATTTCCTGAGCTTCTCTAAACAACAGGCACCTACTTAGCCTCCTAACTTAGGGGCCTTTTCATTAAAGGGCGGTATAATGTTGTACCCAACGTGCCGAGTGCCAAAACTATGGAGTGTTAGGAGGAACACCACCACATTAACTGTCGAAGGCGTGGAAAGCCTGTTCCCAGCAATTAATGAGGAGCCCTGTGCCCGAGCGCGACATGCAAATAGCACAGGTGCACTTAATGCAATCTGTTGAGGTGGCATTAGGTGAATCCAGGCTAACTGCAAGGGTTAGCATGCAGTGTTTACCCCGTGCTAACTGTGAAGTGCTCACTATGACCGCTTTCCACACCTAACCCGCTTCCCTTACCACCCTAAAGCTAAATTCACAACGCTTAAATTGGCCACACTAGCTATCAACACATGTCCCATCGCACATTCAATGAATGCTAGAACATGCACTGACAGCTAGCACCCTTAGTAAAAGACCCCCTTAGTTAGAAAGTTACCCCTATATTGGTAATTTATACAATTATTTAGGCTTGCTCAATTGCAGGCCTAAATGGACCGTGGCAGCAACACTGATCCTCTTTTATATACGTTATACTGTATGTATAATCAGTGATGCTGAATGACTAAATATATATACAGGGTGGCCCAAAAAAAGTGAGAACATCTCGTAGCATATAAGTTATTTAAAAATTCAAAATGACAGATGTAAACGATTGACAAATTTTAAAAAAAAGATGGTGACCGGAAATTGTCGAAATAAAGATGTTATATAGCTAAAAAAGGTAAATAAGTAAACTATTTAAGCTTTTAATTTACGAGATGTTTTCACTTTTTTTGGTCCAACAAGCAAGCACAATTCCACGTGCCAAATAACTGACCCAGTCCAAGACGTGGAGGCAAGGAAGGAACTATTTATTTATTAACCACTCTTGTTTCACAAAGCCAGGCTCACTTTTTTTGGGCCACCCTGTATATATATTTATTCATTCAGCACCACTGATTATACATACAGTGGCACTGAATGTATGTACTAACTTAAAAGCAGTTGCTTAAATTAATTGCGCTCTATTGGCATGATGTTAATGTCTGTGGGTTTTCTGTTTGAGTCTGCTAAACATGAAGTCTTTTCTAAAATACGAATAAGAAAGTCCAGCGGGAGAAGGCATTTTCCAAATGTACGTGTGGGAAATATTGATGGAGAAAACGCAGCAACTTACATGTGATGTGATTCCATGTGATGTGATTCCACAATGTGATGTACATAGGGTATCCGCCTTATGCCTTTTGTGTTATCCAAGTTAATCTCCCTGTTATCTGTAATTTACGGTGTAACCCCCACCGTAAAACGTCTTTGATGTTCCATGTAAACCGCACTGATGTCCAATGGCGCGGTACATAAGAGTATTAAATAAATAAATAAATAAAATGTGCAAGGCACATGTAAATGTTGGTAATTACTTGCACAAAAGATCCATTTCACAAACACAGATGTGTAGCTGCTGCATACAGTTTATTAAATTCTTGATATACCCCCTTCTATTACATAATGACAGCGGTTGCTATTTCTATCTAAATATAATTTGGAGTGAGAAATAAGCTAGGGGTAATTAAAGGGAATAACCCCCTTAATACAGTATCTCCTGTAAAGGGCTAACCAAAATAAGCACTTTTTAAAAACCTGCACATGACAGGAGACCGGAGTTAATTGTGACACACTCTATCGTAGTCATGACATGTATTCCCTATCTGAAATGGTGAATTCACCTGTAGGTTTTCTCACACCTTAGCCGCTTCCCAACCACACCCTTGACACACCCCTGTGTAACTTACATGTGATTAGGACACCCACATGTAAATTAAGCTCTTTCTAAAATGGCCATTTACACATGGATGTGCTGGAAGATACATGTGTAAAACACAAATAAAACATCTAAAATAACTCCCATTGTTTTGTTATCTTTTTAAAATATAATTTGGTTTAGGTGCGTTCTTTTTCCTGCTACAGTGGAGTTCCTGAATTACCTGCTCATTGGCCCCTGGAGTCCTGCTGAGGCGGTTCTGATTGGAGCGGCTTCCTAAGAGGGCTATATCAGCTGAGCCCTTCTCGTGGGACAGCGGGATGCGTTCTTTTTCCTGCTACAGTGGAGTTCCTGAATTACCTGCTCATTGGCCCCTGGAGTCCTGCTGAGGCGATTCTGATTGGAGCGGCTTCCTAAGAGGGCTATATCAGCTGAGCCCTTCTCGTGGGACAGCGGGGTGCGTTCTTTTTCCTGCTACAGTGGAGTTCCTGAATTACCTGCTCATTGGCCCCTGGAGTACTGCTGAGGCGGGTCTGATTGGAGCGGCTTCCTAAGAGGGCTATATCAGCTGAGCCCTTCTCGCGGGACGCGAAGCGGGCGCGTCCTGTGGGTGTGCCTGAAGGGGCGTGACCAAAGGGGCAGGCCCTGCCCCTTTGGCGCCCCTTCGGCGACAGTTCGGCGTTCGAGGTTCCCTGTTATGGGGAAGAGGAGGAAGCGCTATCCACAACCTGTGCAGCCCAAGGTGGGGAAAGTGGTGGGCCCAATGGACGCCCATGTTTCTGTGGGAGAGGTGCCGCCGGTGTCCGCTCCACCTTGTGAAGGTTCGTTGGAGTTATCAACAGTGAGTACTCCTTCCTCTAACAATGATTCCCATATTCTGGGGTCTATTTCCCCCAGTACAGAGATTGAGCAATTGCCTGATAAAGCTTTATCTGTCTCAAGTTCACCTAAAAAGGCTGCAGATGAGGAATTGCTTCCGGAGTCTTTTCTACGTATGGCTGAACTATCTCTCCCTCTACCTTCAGTAATAAGTTTTTTTCCCGTCGGTGAGGTGTCGGCCCCACCGGTTGACTTGTCTTTGAAGGATATTTGGTTTGCTACTTCTCGTATTGAGTCGGTGTTGAGTGTGTCTTTGCAGAAAATTTCAGATTTCTCTAAAGTGACTGTACAGAAACTGTCCGATCAGGATAAGCGTTTGAATGCAGTGGCTCAACGGTTAACAACATTGGAATCTGATGGTGTGGCTCGTCAGAATATGTTGTCCACTTTTGTGCAGGACTTTAGTGCTTTACACTGCCAAGATGAGATGTTGAAGAATTCTTTGCGATCTAAGAATCTCCGGCTGCTGAATTTTCCACGTACACATTACCTATCCCCATTGATATTATTTCAGAAATATTTAAAGGAGAATTTGTTGATAGCAGATTTTAATACAATTATGGTGTCAAAAATATATTATGTTTTCCCACGTAGTTTAGTTCAGCCACTTGGTGATGAGGTAGAGGTGGTTCCTTCTCAAGCTTCTTCTACTTTAGATGTCTCAGCTTTTATAGAATCAACCTCGGATGATATTTCCTCTCGGGCCACGTTCATGGTTACCTTATTTTCGGAGATAGATAAAGATAGAATTATGAGAGCTTATTTTAAGAAAAAATCAGAGAAGTTTTGTGGTCAGATAGTTCAGATGTTCCCTGATCTATCCAGGGCCACGCAAGTGCGACGCAAGTCGTTTTTAGACTTGCGTCCACGGGTCTTGGCCCTTGGAGCGGTTTCTCATCTTAAATTCCCATGTAAATGTTTGATACTTCATCAGGGTGAAAGATATGTTTTTTTTTAATCTGCTCAGTTGTTAGATTTCCTAAAAAGCAAGGGTGTATAGGTGATTTACTCCAGGGATCGATGGTAGAGTAAGATTATTATATTTCTTTTTTTTTAGCTTTGATTTTAAATATGGATGCACCCCCTTGAAGTGGTTGCCCACTTTATTTCCTTTTGTATTTCAAGTTTGGATGGATTTATTGAGTATTTGTTTGTTTCTTGTAATGTATGCATAAAACTTTATAAATAAATAATTAAAAAAAAATATATATATAATTTGGTTTATTAATTTTCTTTTTATATGATTGCACTTTACCAAGAACCACTTTTTATTTAACTCAGCAGGAGTTGAGGAGTAACCTAGTGGTTGGAGCAACAGCCTGGGTGCCAGACAGACCAGGGTTCAAATCCCACTGATATTCCTTGTGGCCTTGAACACATCACTTAACCTTCCATTGCCTCTGGGGACAGGGAAATATTTACTGTACCAGAATGCAACTCACCTTGAATTGTTACTGGAAAGGCATGAGCTAAATAGAAAAACATTTTAAAATACATACTGTTTGCGCATTCCACTTTCAGAAGTATGTGGGCCATTTTCTTCTTGCTTAGCTGCCAGCACAAATAATAGGTGTAACAAATGTGAGTGCTTTTAGCGTGCACAATTTATACTAGCTCAGTTTCAGAAAGAAACTACTTAAATGGTTTGTCTCTGAATTTAGCCACAACATACACGCAGTATTAGTACGTATGCCATACAACAACGCAAGCCACTGAAAATTATCATTAGTGTGTTTTAGTGTGATGCACGATGTTGATGCAAGCTAACTACCACGCTGGGTGAATAGTAAGTGGGTAAGCATTCTCATTACGACAAGAAAGAAACGAATGTTAAAAGCCCCATCTGATTAGCTTGAGAATGGAGGAAAGTTAATGCAGTGTTAGACAACAAATCAGCTACCGAATTACTGAACGCAGCTGGCGTCTCAGGGGAGTTGAAAAGTACATTTAGAAAATTTGTTAGGAATTAGCAGAGTAAGGTCAATTAACTTGAACTCTTGTCAATAATCACTCTGTAATGCGTACAAGCCTTCGACCTCTATGCCTAAAGGGTATGTATGAACTTAAGACTTTTCCTTTCAAATTTTAGAAAAGATCCATTTATTATAGGGAGTCCTCGGGGAAAACCATCTTCTAAAACAAGCTAAATTGGGAATGTTTTTCTAACAGCTTGACTCGGGATTTACCCTTCAGAGAGCAGCAATAAAATGAATTTTGTATATCTACAATATGCAATAATGATTTGTAAAACAATTTTTTTGTTTACCTTAGATATCATAGACTTTCAGCAAGTGCCCTTATTGTAGATTTGGATAAGGTCCAGGTATGATGAGTAAGAAGAACTAAAACCTTCAAGAAGGGAACTTTTCCATTTGAGCTTCACCTAGTTCTAAAATAAGTATTCTGCTATTCTTATACATGTAAATGTCAAGGATGGGCTTTGACTGCTTGCTGATTCACAGCAACAATGAAACAGGGACTATTGATTTTGTATAAACACTTCTTTATGCAAACATATTAGGACACTTACAAGTGGAGGATGATGGTAGAGAATCCTCTTTATAACTTTACTCAGTTTCTCTCATGAGATTCATTCAGAGTTCAAATCTTAAAGACAGGCTAAAATCCTATTTATTTTTTTTACAACTGGGTGAGTGGTTTGGCCTTTATATTTTCCAAATCATTCTACATGCTCAGTGCAGGGGTGGCCAGGTGTGACCTAGCAACCTAGAGCGTGACGAGGTTGGATTCCTGCTGTGGGAGCTATCCTTCCTGTAGCACCCGACATTGCTATATATATATATATATATAGCTCACACCTTTCCAGTAGTAGTTTAACATGAATTACGTTTAGGTACAGTAGTTACATGAGGAGCTGCAGAGTTATGGCACTTGTAGGTGAGCAGAGAAGCCTGAACTGTATAAAGCCATAGATGAGGAACCAACAGAAAGACTTAAGGGACTATATGGTCATGATGGCACTGGAGAAAAGACGTCAAACAGCTGAATTGTAAACAGACTGTAGAGGGGATGGATGATTCAGTGGGAGACCTGGGGAGCAATTTGTAGTAGAGACATAGAAACATGACGACAGAAAAAGACCACATGGCCTATCTAGTCTGTCCTTCCATATCAATCACTACAGCATTCCCCGCTTTTCCTTTAGAGATTCTCTGTGTTTGTCCCATGCTTCTTTGAATTCAGATACTGTCCTCAACTCTACCACCTCCACTGGGAGACTATTACACGCTTTTACCACACTTTCCGAAAAGAAATATTTCCGCATATTACTCCTGAATCTATCCCATTTCACCCTCATCCCATGTCCCCTCGTAGCAGAGCTTGCTTTCAATTGAAAGAGGTTCTCCCCCTGTGCATTTATGCCATGGAGGTATTTAAACATCTCAATTATATATCACCTCTATCCCGCCTTTCTTCTAACGTGTACATATTAAGATCCTTAAGTCTGTCCTCATATGCTTTATAACGAAGACCACTAACCATTTTAGTAGCCACCCTCTGTACGGACTCCAGCCTGCTTATATCCTTTTGAAGGTGTGGTCTCCAGAATTGCACACAATACTCCAAATGAGGTCGCACCAAAGACTTATACAGAGGCACTATCACCTCCTTTCTTCTGCTGGCCATTCCTCTCCCTATGCAGCCAAGAATCCTTCTAGCTTTTGCTGTTGCCTCTGAATTCAAAGAAGCACAGAGAATCTCTAAAGGAAAAGCGGGGAATGCTGTAGTGATTGATATGGAAGGACAGACTAGATAGGCCATGTGGTCTTGTTTAGCTACTTTAAGATCATCAGACATAATCACGCCTTGGTCCCGCTCTTCTTTAGTGGACAAAAGTACTTCACCCCCTATACTATATTGCTCTCTTGGATTGCTGCAACCCAAATGCATAACCTTGCATTTTTTAACATTAAATCTCAGCCGCCAAATTCTAGACCATTCTTCAAGCTTAGTTAGATCCCTCCTCATGTTATCTATACCTTCCTGGGTGTCTACTCTAGGTGAGAGCTGATGAGAAAATGGATAAATGCTTTGCTAGTATGTTCAGAAAGGAATAAATTGAGCTTGGGATATTAGAGAGAAAGAAACAATAGGACAGTTTTTAAACTGTTCACATTCCTGCAAAGCCTGTGGGTAGAGTTTACCTGTGGCTTTTGTGCCAGTTTTCAAAGTAAAAGTATGTTGATACTTCCACTTAAGAAACTGACCCCCGAGGACAAAGTCTTCACAAATATTTGCACCTGGTTTTATCATTGATGCTTTTCCCAAGAAAATAATATGCGCCAATTTGAAAATGGAATCTAGGGGCCCAATATTGAAAGGGATTAACACGGTTAGCAGACCTGCTAATCATGTTAATCCCCTTGGCCGGGATATTCAGCAAGAGAACATCTTGCCCTTTGCTACATGTGATGGATCAAACTTGCACCTATTATGATATCAAGTGCTCATTAAAAAATATTTGCATACCGTCTGTGATGAAGAAACAGGCCAAATACTCAAGAATGGTGAGCACTTTTGACAATAAAGTCCCTAAATCCATTGTCCAGTGTTCTGAAGTGAGGTATGCTATTATTTTACTTATTCTATTCCGCTACAAGTTGTATCAGAGCAGGCTATATTTCATATCAATCTGACCTTAACTTACAAGTTTGCAATATGTTAAAAAATCCACACTAAATTTCAAAAAGAAGTCAAATCTTGGCACTTGGTTAACTTCAATCTTGATTTATTATATTCTCAGTGCACATGAAACATAAGCATATGAATCCAGAGGAACAAATGGTAGAAAAATAAGACTCTCTTCTGCAGCAGAGCGACTATACGAGTATGCTTGATTGTGGCTTAAAATGCATTTGAGTAATGAATGTGTTTTAGCTCAGATGGTTTTAAGGAAGCTGCTGTGATCACTATTTCTGGTTCTCTTAGGAAAGGTCACTGTGTTGAAAAAGCATAATTTATGCAAGAGGCACGCTATGCTAAAATGTTACCATTTTAATTAGAGTACTTTATTCAAAAATCCTATAAGAAATTCACCTGTGCAGTGAATGATTTGTCAGACTATAGGTAAGGATTAATTGATACAGGTAAAACAAGACTCTTATGATTTTTGTTAAAAAATAAGTATAACTGGTCTAGGAAGTTTATAAAATAAGAAAGTTACAGTGCATAACCCGAGAATTCTAATCTTTCCACCCAACATTTTAAACATCACTGGCTGTGTTACTTAAATATGTGATGTACATTCAGTGTTGCTAACTGCTCTGATAAGCCTAGTTGGAAGGGAGGGTTAAAGAATCTTCTAAACAGATACATTGTGAGTGGCACTGAATATATGTACAGGACTGTGACTGCAAACTGCTAGACAGGAACAGCGGCGATATGCAGTCTACTATCTGGATTAATTGACAAAATGCCCATGCTCTGCCCTGACACCATCCAGATAGTGTTGAGGTAGTCTGTAAGTATTTTATCAGCACTATCCATCTAGTGCTGCTGAGGCTCCATAGATACTGCCAGCTAGGAGACTTATCTAGATAACTACTGTTATCTAGGCAAGTACCTCTGAATATTGGCCCATTTGTTGCTGCTGTTTTTCCTAGTTTTGTTCAATTTTGAGAGATTTTCCATGGTCATGTAAAATACTTGTTATCGATATTAAAATGTACTGCAAAGGCCAAAGTATATGCTATGCTATGCATATATGGTAGAACATGCAAGATGAATAGAGTGAAACCTGCTTGGTGGGAGAGCTGGTTGGTAAAGAAAACACTTTAGCAGTAGTGCAAATTCTCCCATAGTACTTGAGTTGCAAATTTACTAAAGAAATGCCATGAATCAGTGGAAAATACAAGTGCTACAGTGGCTCCATTTGTTCCTGGTAACCTATTAGGTTGGAGTGTATATGTAGATGATTTTCCCTACTTGAAAGGCCATGGGAGGAGATACGGTGATTTTGATGATTTTTATGTTTATGTTTATTTATTTGATATACCGCCATTCGTAGTTACATCAAAGCGGTTTACAACATTCAATTTATAGGAAAAAAGGCCACTGACCAGGAAAAAAAGAAAAGAAATTACAGTATTGACAGGACAGTTAGAGGACAGACATGCATAAAAGATAACAGAGAAAGCCAAGACAAGAGGGGAAAATGGTAGGGATGATATCACACAAAGGGAGAGGGGAGGTCAAAGGCTTCAGAGAAAAGATGGGTCTTCAGATGAGCTTTGAAAGTGCCGTGATGCTGCTCAAGTCTGAGTGAGGTGGGCAGGGAATTCCAAAGTGCAGGGCCAATGAAAAAGAAAGCAGAAGTACGGGTGGACTGGAGGTGAGCGCGGGAGGGGAAAGGGAGGTGAAGACAATTAATGTGTATGGACTGGAGGGAGCGACTAGGGGTATGAAATTGGATAAGATCTGCCAGATATTGCGGTGTGTGTGCATATAGGGCTTGATGGACTAGAGTGAGGAGTTTGAAACGAGTGCGAAAGTGATCGGGCAGCCAGTGAAGATGAATCAAGAGTGGTGTAATATGGTCACAGGGAGCTGAGTGAGAGATGATCCGGGCGGCTGTTTTGGATACACTGGAGCCTATGAAGTTGGAATTGAGATAGACCTAAAAAGACTGAATTACAAAAATCGATGCGAGACATTACAAGGGACAGCATGAGGGTAGTGAGTGCTTGGGGAGTAAGAAAGGGGCGAATTGCTCGAATCTGTCGAAGAAAGAAAAATGAAGATTTTGTGATGTGAGAGATATGATCTTGAAAAGAAAGATTTGAGTCAAAGACGACCCCAAGATACCGGAAACTGGACACCACAGGAATGGGGGAACCATCAAAAGAAGGAGACAACAGTGGGGAGGGGCTACCGTGCGTGAACCAAATTGCAAGCATTTTGGAAAGGTTTAAGTGAAGACAATTTCATGTGGGCCAGTCAGTTATAGCGGAAAGACAGGAATTCAAAGGAGAGAGGTCAGGATAGAGAGAGGAAGTGTGGTGTAAGAGGACAAGATCGTCAGCATAATAGAAAGCAGAAATCCCGTCTTGTTGAACCAGAAGAGCTAAGGGTGTCAAGAAGATAATGAAAAGAAAGGGGGCTAGTACAGACCCCTGGGGGACACCACAGGATAAAGGGAGAGGTTTAAAGGAGGTCACTGGGGTGGTAAGAGAGAGAACAGTATAGGAGCAGGAGAAAAGATAGGAATGAAACCAGCGATATACTGTGCTACAGAGTCCAGCTTCCTGTAAGCGTAAAAGGAGAAGAGAATGGTCAACTAAGTCAAAAGCTGCAGAAAGATCAAGAGAGACCACCACCGAGAAGTCACCACGATCGTGTGCCACGTGCAGTTCGTTAAGAAAGGCAAGAAGGACAGTCTCTACACTATGACCCAGGCGAAAACCTGATTGACAGGGGTGAAGAAAGTGCGTAGAATCCAGATGGTGGGAAAGCTGAGTGAAAACTGCTTTTTCGAGTATCTTAGAAAGGAAGGGGAGATTGGAGACAGGATGATAGTGTGCAGGAACAAGAGGATCAAGAGAAGGTTTTTTAAGTATAGGGCATACAAGAGCGTGCTTCCAAGAGTGGGGAAAAGTGCCGCGGGAAAGACTCGTATTAACCATAGTGAGAATGGAGGGAATAAGAGCAAGAGAGGGTGTAAGCAGCCAGGAGGATGGTATAGGATCAAGTGAGCAGCAAGTTTTCTTAGAGGAGGAGATAAGTTGAATAAATTCTGAGCTAGTGAGGGGGTAAAATGAACCCCAAGTATGTGAGAGTTGAGAGGTAGGTGGTGGGGAGGGAGGGAGGGAGGGGAGAGATGATAGGTGGAGGGCAGTATGGTAAAGATGTTCTAAGGTCCGAGATCTTATTGCTAAAGAAGGATGCAAGTTGAGAAAGGGGGGAGCTGACTGTGTGGTTGCTGTCCTGGAAGCTGATTGAAGTGTTGTAAGGGACTTAAAGACGGAATAAAGATGACGTGTTTGGTTTGGGGCAGAAAGAATGGCAGTAGAGAAGTAGTTACGTTTGGGCTTTATGAACCTCAGAATGATAGTGCGCATGTTGTGATTTGAAAAAGGATAGCGTAACAAATGAGGGTGCTGTCCGCCACTGCCACTGTCAGCGCGACGGAGGTGCAGGCGGAGAAGATGTAGACCGGAGTGATACCAAGGCTGTGAGTGTCGCTGATGAGAGGGCTGAGGTTGCAGGGGGGCCAGGGAGTCAAGAGCCTCAGAGAGACAAGAAGACCACTGTAAGGCTTGTGAGTCAGGGGGCAGGAGATCTTTAGCAGGAGGAAAGTAATGAAGAGTGAGAGGGGTGATACGGTGAGAATAACGGAGAGAAGGGGAGAGATGGTCTGTCTGGGAGAGAGGGGTAGAATCCAACGGAGAGAAGATGCAGTGACAGGTCAAAGAATAATGGATGGTCCAGGGTGAGGGAGTAGCTGCAAGATTTTGTAAAGTAAGGGGGGAGGGGGCTGGAGAGATAAGTAGGTCAAGGGTATGTCCTGCTGAGTGTGTAGGGAATGGAACATTCTGGATCAAAGACAAGTCCTGTAGGAAAGAAATAAAAAAGTGGTCGCGAGAAGAGAAGGGCGTGTCAATGTGAAGATTGAAGTCTCCTGCAATTACTAAATGACGAAAGGCTAATGATAAGTCTGAGATAGTTAAAAGGAGAGAGTCCCAAAGCTCCTTGGTATGATATGTTTAGGTATATAAAGCCCTAGCATGGGAGGGCTTTGGTTGTTTTCTTCTTTTCTCTTAAGCTTCCAGAATGGTCAGGGTTCAACAGCTTGAATTCCTGAATCCCAGGGAAGTGGGTTTCCAAGCACCAAAGAGATCTAGGGACAAGGGGAAAAGAACCTGAAGGTAAGAAGGGTCTTCACCTAATCACCCTCGGGTATGGATTAAAACATGGACCCTTACAATTTATTATTGAAGACATTTATTTCCAGTAAGGTAGTTTTCTCTGGAACCACAAATTCTATGTGGTGATGTCAGGGCAAGACCCAGACAAGGGCTTAAACCAGGGTCAGTCTGGGTGTTCAGAATAGAAACCCTGTCATTAGTAACCTAAAACAAGTGGAGAGAGAGCCCCAAAGGCCACACTGATAGGCATCTAGAATTGGCTGATTAAAAGGGTTGATGGGAAGGGTGGTGCAGCACCTCGAAGGTTAACTTGCTTTCTTGCTACTGAACTCTCTACATTCTGAACTCTTACTGTTAAGCCTTTTAGTTCTAATTTTTCACTTCAATCTTCCTAGTACTACTTCAACTTTTGATCTGCTTCCCGTCTTCTGCTCCTTTCCTGGCGTTCCACCTCACTTGTAACCCCTGCTCTAGCCATATAGCCCCCTGATGCCTGACGCCCACATTTCTGGAACTGGCTCGTGGATGTGTCCAGTTCAGCATTGGCAAGACACTGTTCAGCCAGCCCATGCATGTATCCAGAGTGAGAACTTTGCACAGGTGCAGGCATGGGCCATGCAGTGAAGTGGAGAAACATGTTCCTGCTACTATTATGGGGCACGGGGAAATGCTGAAATGGTTTTGGATGTTCCCATGCTCACAGTATTCTGTAAATTTGCATATTTCCGATAGTGCCTGTCTCCGAAATATAGCCATGGACGCCTCTGACGACCACGCCTCCTTGGTTAAAACATGTATCTCCTAAGCTGCAGTACTCACTGACAGTATTTTGCTGATGCAAACTAGACATAAAAATGGATGATAAATAAATGCTGAAGCAAGCTAGACTAATACTAGTCTTTTTCATGCCCAGAAAAGTGCTGTTATTTCTGTGCACTCCAATATGTGAGATGAAGTAAATATTAATGTTTGTCATGACATATCTTGCATCAAAAATTACTTGGCAGTATTAAAATGCTTCAATTATTCTTGCATTGGTCATCTCTAAAAACATTCTTTAGAATGCTAAGTGTGGACCTTTACCAGGTTCACAACAACCTAAACTAACTTTGTAATCTCCCAAAGGATGCATAACATTGCTGAGCTACAAAAATATGCTTTTTTAATGACATAGCTTTCTGGCTATGGCATATGTTTCCCACATATCTGGGTAATGGCATTTCTCACAGCAGCTCCCAACATGTGGCTACACCTGTCCCATACAATGTCCACTCTCTGTACTGGCTTATGTTGGTCTGTAAACATCTGCTATCTGTGGGGCAACCCTACCTGCCTTCCCACAGTCTGCTTTGTGGCAATGTTCCCCTGTTCAGGCCTGTGTGTGGGGATCAATGTGCCATCATACCAGGCAGTCAAACTCCAGATATATCACCACTATTGCAGTTTGCATAGATCCTGGACTGGGTAAGGATGTAGGCACAATCTAGGGAACATTGGCACAATCTAGGGAATGTTGGCACAACATCAGTCATGTCCCCCAGTGCCTGGCACAGCTGATGTATAGCTGCCCTATCACAGTGGAACCTGGTGATACTGTGGTCATCAGTAAGGTCCAGGTACTGACCAGTATTCAAGTCCTCCCTGAATTGTAGATCAGCACACCAAATCCTCCCATGCAACCTCAAATCACACACACACACACACACACACTCTCACTTGCAGGGATGCATTGTAAAGCACAGCAGAAAATGTTATAAGTCCTGGCTTTATTTCATATCTCCTGTAGGAATAATGGGCATGTCTCCAAGGAACACAGTAAACATGCATGATGCTTCCCAGAATACGATATACGCGTCTCCGTGGCTGGCCATGCCCCTGTTCCGCTCCATCAGGGACATGTGCTGACACCCCCATTCAAGCAAACTAAACGTGCGCTAGCGCCATTACCAGAATACGTTTGTAGATGTTTTCATCATATAAACATCCCCAGTGCACGTCTAAATGTTTATTCAGCTTCTGGGATAACCACCATAATGAAAATGGGGACTAGAGTACAGTAAGATACACATACGTAGTGGACAAGAGAGTGAGGGGCATCAGGATCCAAAAGCAGTTAGCAGCAACCCCTCTCTTCCCCTGCCCAGAGCAGTCCATTTCTATCCCCTGTCACCAACAGCCCCCTCCCCCCCCCCCCCACATCCTGCCAAGGAACAGGCTCATTTTTTCTCCCCTCCATTCAGAAACAACCCCCTTTCTATTACTTCTCTCCAACCAAAAACATAGCCAACCCCACTATACCTCTTCCGCAAATCTTCTTAGTTACAGCAAGCCAACTCCTCATTGACTTCTTGTTTAGGCTTGGATAGCAAGCCAGCTCTCTCCGCACTCTGGCAGAGGGGTGGGTAAAAACCTCTAATTACATTTCAAATCTTCACAAATATACAAACTTCAGAATCAAGGGCTGATTCGCACCCACACAGACAAATAAAATCAAAGTAAGACCCAAAGCTGAGCCTCTGTACACAGCACACACAACTGTGGAAAACTTATCAAAATTATTGAGATAGTTTTCACCAGACAGCTTTGCTGACTGTAGATCTGTATAATATTGAAATTACAAAATGAAGTTGTGTTTGTCTATTGCATTCAGAGCTGGGGCAGAGAATTTTCACGTAGCTTGCGCTCACTATCAACATGCTGTCACTAAGCTCTCCTAGCAGACTCTAAAGATACACAATAGCTTTGTACACTTTGTAAAAAAAATTAGTGTAGGGAAGAAGTAGGGTATATATGACCTGGTTCCCTCCTCTTGTCATGGGCCCAGATTAGGGGACCGCCTATAGGACTGGGCAATGCAACCACCATGGAGCAGATCCAGCTGCATCTGACTGAAGACGGCCCTGACTGCATTGCTACTTTCTAGAACAGTCTCATACTCTGCGTCCAATGGCCTAAATTCCGCCTAAGCGGCCCTTGCCGTGCAGGGGAGGCCCAGGCAGGAAGGGGGCCTTTTCATCCCAGCGACCCTACGTAAGATTTACTTTGAAGTTTATCTCTTGCTGCCTTCATTCCTGCTTTTAAGCAAAACTCTTCTTTCCCAGCAGCATTCACCTCCCACCGCTGGGCCGAAGGTTCACGTAATTTCACGGCTGTTATCACAAGACTTTGGCCCGCACCCTTACACCCCTCTGTGGAGGACCCATCAGCAACATTTTACTTGGGGGCTCCCCCCACTAGAACCTATGCCACTGCTTCTTTCACCATGTTTGTAGGACTGTGGTACTGGAAAATGATCAAAACTGCTTGTGATTTCAGTTTCCTTGCGCTCCGTTAGATGTGAAAAGCTTTCTTCATAGACTTGCTTTTCCAGTTATCTTCATTTTGCTTCTGTGTTTAGCATGTACTAAAATTCAGGAATGAAACAAAACAAAACCTTAGTGTCTGTGATGCTTTGGATGTGAAATCCAGCAGGCACAACCATCAGGCAAGACTAGGCAATTGCCTAGAGCCGCACCATCTAAGAGGCAACAAAGAGCAGCGATAATCAAAGTAAAAACAATAGATCCCGACAGCCACACAAACTCAAAGAGCCACCAGCACATTCTCTTACCTGCAGCGAGGGTAGGCAATATTCAAATAGCCCACTGGAAACTGCCCTCATTTCACACACATCTATGTATACATAGAAAGCAAAGTTTAATATTTAAAAGTACGATGTCCCATTACGGTTTTTTTACCAAATTGTTCTGGGAGGGTTAGTGTTGGGATAACCATGATTGTTGAGTTTAATGAAAATGTTGGGTTGGGGTGGGAGCTAGGCTGATAATGAGGGAGAGAACATAAGAAGGCTGAAGGCTCGTTTAGAGCACCCAAAACTCTTGCACTGTCCCTGATATGAAACAGGGCAAAAAGATGACAACGTATCCCTGTTAAATACCTCCCTTTATTTTTAATGTTCTTCAGATCTTTCACAGGTCTCTAAACTATCTTCTGAATGCCTAACCTTGTGTTTGGATTTTAGAGAACAGGCAAGCTACATTACTCCATCAAACTTTACAATACCCCCACCCGTAGCCCTACACATACATATGTAAATATGTACATAGTTGATCATTGTTCACTATAATTAATTGTATATTATAATTTAGTTCTTCATGTTCTATTCTGTATTCTGTTATTCGTTCCTTGTAAACAGTTGAAACACACTGCTTTTATTGTTCTATGTAAACCGTTTTGATTCGTAGAAAGACGGTATATAAAAATGTTAAATAAAATAAATTTCAAGTGGAGTAGGTATTTCCTTCTCCAAAAGGGCCTACAATCTAAGGGCTTCATTTACTAACCTACACGACTGTGTCAACATGTATTAATATACATTAATGAGTACTGATGTGAGTTAAGTGGCCTGTCAAATCCCAGGTGCAAGGACATCATGGTGCCTACAAACTGTACCCTGGCACTCAGGATTTCATGCCAAATTAGCTGCAGCCCCTGACAAACACGTTTCAGACTTACCCTACCACAACTGGCTCTCAGCATGGTTGAGCCACACAGTGAGGAAGTTCAGGCTGATCTCATGAGACTTTAAACTCAAGATCAGCCCGGATTTCCTCCACTGCTTGGCTCAAGCATGTTCTACAAGAATTGGTGAGAAAGAGAGAGACTGGGTTAAACCTGGGGTGAGTGGGTAATGAATGAGGGAGAGAACGAAACTGGGGAGGTGGGGAAGCTGGAGGGGAAGGGGGTTATGGCAAAGACAAAGAAACTGGATGAAGGCAAGGTGTAGAAACATAAGAGGGCTTTATGCTTTACATATCACCAGGCCAACCAGGAAGGAAAAAAGAAAGTTGGCTCAGGTGGAGCTATAAAGAGTTACTGGGGCTGGTGGGAGGGGGAGGAGGAGTTCGACAACTCTCTTCTGTTGGCATTATGCAGTGGATTTATTAGGCTTTTCCCATAGAAATGCCCAATGTGCAGCATTAACAGTTTGCGTGCATTACCTGCTGTAATAAACACCTAAAGCAAAAATTCATATTAGGGGAAGGGAAACGGCCAGAGAAGGAGTTGGGAAGTGTGCCTTGTCAGTTCATGTGAGTGTCTTCAGTGCACATGAAATGCTAATGTGGTAAATTATGCAAAACAACGAACTACACTTTTAGACATGTACTTAAGTGCATTCTGCGATAGCAACTGTTGACCATGTGGGCGGCCATGACTGCCTTTCTCCAAACGCTGGGAATACTTCCATCATTTACTGCAAAGGTTTTACAGCTGCCATGGGTAAACTTTTGAAATGCTCTTTAGTAAAATAACAGCAACATAAGAATATGAGAAGCTATGCCGAATCACACTAAATATACTGTCTTCAACAGCAGCCAGTCTGGATCACAAGTGCCCACGAGATCCCAAAAAGTAGATCTATATCTTAGGATATCTGGCTAAACAATGTTTATGAACTTCTTTTTTTCCAGGAACTTGTTCAAACCTCTCTTGAGCCCTACTGTGTTATTTGGTTTCATGTCCTTTGGCACCAGATTCCACCGCTTAATTATGCACTGCGTGAAAAAAAATAGTTTCTATAATTTGTTTACAATCTGCTGGTTATTTGTTTTATGGAATGCCTTCTAGTTTTCGTGTTGTTTGAAAGACAAATGGGGATTGCATTAAATAGCGTAAATTGAATCACGTTAATAAATGAGGTTCTAAGTTTGTATTTAAGGTGATAAAAACTTGCCAAAGGTCACAAGAAGCACCGGAGAAAAAGAAGATGGGATTTGAACCCCGGCTTCCCTAGTTCTTAGTCAGTAAGTTACTGCCCCATTCTATCTTAAGCTCTGACGCCAGCTGGAAGGTTCTGGACCCTTCCTGATCCTACTAATTATATTTCACCAATCATTGATGTACTAGCATAATTAAAGTCAGACTATGAATGTTCCCCAAAGGAGCGTCTATTTTTATTACTTTAAGGGCTATGGAATAACACTTATTAGAAAATACTGCCGGGTGGTTTTCTTTTGATTAAACACAACCTGATGGGACTTAGAATTGTAACCAAAAATGGAACAAAGACTGTAGCTGAACCCATATAAAATTAATCACTAACAAACACACCTGCAGTATTTAAATTCACAGTATTTAAACCACTTGGTATTTGCTAACTTATAAAATGTAGCCTCTAAAACTATTCCTGCTGAGCTCAGATCAAGGTTAATTGTTTTTAGTTTTTATGTTCTGGTTATACCTCCCCACCCCCCCACCCCCCACCCATGAGAGAGTTTTTCCTGTGTGGCACATGAAAACTGCATTGATTTTTTAAACTATTATTCTAAAGCTTGTGAACATAATATTGAAAGATGGGTAAGACTGGTCAGTTTATACTCAACACCGATTTCATGACTTCAGGATCACTGGAGTCCAGCTTCATAGCTGGCGATTAGCAGATTTTTTAAACGCCAGCTGCGGTGTTTACAAGAATGTGCATATCCATGCTGCTCTTCAGCCTGCCTAATATACATGTATAAGCTATCCATGGGGTAGATGAATATCACTACTACATGGAGAACTGATGGTTCCTGCCGTAGCTGCGCCATGCTTCAACCCAGCCCTACACGGATAATAGTGGGTTAGAAAGACTTTCAGGCTAGCACTGGGGGATTATTTACAGGCAGTCAGGAAGTGAAGCGGTAATCCAGTGGTTAGAGCAGCAGTATAGTAAACAGAGACCAGGGTCTGAATCTCACTGGCACTCCTTGTGGCCTTAGGCAAGTCCTTTAACCCTTCATTGCCTCAGCTACAAGCTGAGATTGCGAGCCCTGCAGGGATAGGGAAATACTTGCTGTGCCTGATTGTAACTCTCTATGAGCTGCTATTGGAAAGGTATGAGCTAAAATTTTAATAAATGAATTCTTTTCAACATGGACCAGATTGGTTTTCATGAAAGAAGGCAAATGAGATTTAGGGAAAAAGAAACCCACTAGCACTTACCAATAAGTCAAACCTCTATTAATTCAGACCAAAAGGGAACTAAAGGCAGAAGTAAATCTGCTGTCAAAGCGAACACGTTCATCCAGTTTACTGTGGAAGTTTCAATTGCTTCATCTTAAGAGAACCATACTCAAATTGAAAACATTGAAAGAGAATTTTATGAAAGTCACAAGTAGCTTAACCTATCAAAACTTTTCTTAGATCCTATGGCCAAGCTACTCTATGTAGAGGGCCCTTAGGTTCTGCTCTTCTGAACAGCAAGGACATCTCAAGGCCCTACTAACATATGACTAGTGAAGTGTATTTGCTCTGGTAATTTTTCAGACCAAGGGAAATTACTCTTTCCAAGGTGATATAATGCTGGGTGGAGATTCCTCTGGGAGGGAAAATTCAACTCATATAAATGCCCAGTCTAAAGACGGTCCCCTGTCTTTGAATGGCCTAACCACTGTATCATCAAGATATTGCCTGCTGGCTAAATTGGAACCCCTTAGGGAGCAGCAAGGCTAGGAGTGACAAAGGTTACTTAGGTAGCCCCATAGGGGGCTATTCATGCCAGCTGCATGCCCTGACTAACTTCCCCACCGGTTGTGTGGGGAAGTTAGTTTGGAGGGGGGGGGGGCAGAGGCAGCTCGGGGGCAGAGAGTGGGTGGGCAGTGGGCGGTTTGCTGGCCTTGGATGTCCAGGGCCGATTCTAATGTCGGCCCTGTACGTCCAGGGATGGCAAAATAGTCGGGGAAGTTTATTTTTGGCAGACTTGGGGCGTGGAAGCAGGGCCAGCCCGTCCATTGAGCAAGAATGTTTTTTGCACAGGGCCCGCGTTTCAGGGGGCCCCGCGCAAAGAACATTCTGCTTTTTTAAAAATTCAATTAAAAAAAAGAAATCTGGCTGCTGCCGCTGCCGCCGCACCAGCAGCAGAATGGAGTGTCCCGCAGGGCCCCCTCTGCCCGCTGAGCCCCTCTGCAAGGGCTTTCAGATTCGCGAAGGGAGAGTGTCTCCCTCGCATCTCTGTTAAGCCCGCAGGGGCTAATGGGAAATTTCCCATCTGCCCCTTTAGACGTGAGGGGCTGATGGGAAATTTCCCATTAGCCCCTGCGGGCTTAACAGAGACGTGAGGGAGACACTCTCCCTTCGAGAATCTGAAAGCCCTTGCAGAGGGGCTCAGCGGGCAGAGGGGGCCCCGCGGGACACTCCATTCTGCGGCGGCGGCAGCGGCAGCAGCCAGCTTTTTTTTTTTTTTTTAAATTTCCCTGAGGCGATGTGGGGGGGTTAGGACTGGAAATGGGCTATGGAGGGGGTTAGGACGTGACTTGAGGTGGGCTGTGGATTGATGGGGGGGGGGGGTTAGGACAGGAAATGGGCTGATGGGGAGGGGTTAGGACTTGAGGTGGGCTGTTGGGGGGGTTAGGACTGGTAATGGGGGCTATGGGGGGTTAAGACGGGTACTGGGCTGTGGGCTGATGGGGCCGGTCTGGAAATGGGGTGAGGGGGGGTTAGGACTGGTAATGGGCTATGGGGGGAGGGCTAGGACAGGAAATGGGCTATGGGGGGGCTAGGACAGGAAATGGGCTGATGGGGAGGGGTTAGGACTTGAGGTGGGCTGTTGGGGGGGGTCAGGACTGGTAATGGGCTGTTGGGGGGGGTCAGGACTGGTAATGGGCTATGGGGGGTTAAGACTGGTAATGGGCTGTGGGCTGATGGGGGTTAGGACTGTAAATGGGATATGGGGGTTTAGCACAGGTAATGGGCTATGGGGGGGGCTAGGACAGGAAATGGGCTATGGGGGGGCTAGGACAGGAAATGGGCTGATGGGGAGGGGTTAGGACTTGAGGTGGGCTGATGGGGTTAGGACTGGTAATGAGCTGTGGGCTGGTGGGGGGGTAGGACTGGTAATGGGCTATGGGGGGGTTAAGACTGGTAATGGGCTGTGGGCTGATGGGGGCTGTCTGGAAATGGGGTGATGGGGGGTTAGGACTGGTAAGGGGCTATGGGGGGTTAGGACTGATAATGGGCTATGGGGTCGGGCTAGGACAGGAAATGGGCTGATGGGGAGGGGTTAGGACTTGAGGTGGGTTGATGGGGTTAGGACTGGTAATGGGCTGTGGGCTGATGGGGGGGGGGTTAGGACTGGCAATGAGCTATGGGGGGCTGACTGGCAATGGGCTGATGGGGTTAGGACTGGAAGTGGGCTGATGGGGGGTTAGGACTGGTAATGGGTTATAGGGGGGGCATAAACTGAAAATGGGGTGATGGGGGATTAGGACTGGAAGTGGGTTGATGGGGGGCTAGGACTGGTAATGGGTTGGGGTTGCTAGGATTGGAAACGGGCTGAGTGGAAGGGGAGGCTTGAACGGCAAATAGCTGATGGGGAGGGGGCTTGGAATGGAAATGGGCTGTGAGGGAAGGGAGCTCGGACTGGAAATGGGCTGATGGAGCAGCTAGGATAGGACTGGAAATGGGCTGTTGGGGGGAGCTAAGATTGGAAATGGGCTGTGGTGGGGGCTTGGATTGAAATGGACTCATGGAGGGGCTAGAACTGGAAGTAGGCTCATGGGGGGGCTTGGACTGGAATTGGGCTGAGTGGAGGGGAGCTAGGATTTGACATGGGCTGATGATGGGGCTAGGAAATGACTAGAAATGGGCTGATGGGGGGGCTAGGATTGGAAATGAGCTGATGAAGGGACTTGGACTGGAAATGGATGGGGAGCTAGGACTGGAAATGGGCTGATGGGGGGCTAAGACTGGAAATGGGCTGATGCAGGGACTAGAAGGGAATGGAAGCTGGGTGAGGCTGGAACTAGAAGGGAGCTGATGTTGGGGAAGGATTAGAATGGGATGGGGCTGGGAGAGTAAAATGGAGAGAGGAAAAATATTTTGTGTGGAAGGGATGAAAAATCTACAATTGGCCTGGTATTGGGAGAGTAAGTGGGGATTGAGGATGGAGAGGTAAAATTGGAGTGGATGAAATAGGAATGAGGAAAGAGCAAAAGGAGAAAGATTAGTATGTTAAAGCAGATGTAGAGAGAAAGAATGGAAAAAAAACTAGAAGAGAGAAGAAAGGACAAATGGACAGCAGACGATGGAGAGTTAGCAGAAAACATGAAGAAACCAGAAGAAAGTGGCTGGAGCAATTGCAACTGAAAAAAAATCCACAAAAGGTAGAAAGATATCTCTTTATTTTGAATTTATTAACTGGAATATGAAAGCTCTGGGAAATGTGCATCATTAACATCTGCGCTTTGTTTGGTACAAGAGGAAATTAATTTATAGTTTTATTTCTACAGTGTTGTACATTCCAAGTTTTGCTTTTGGGGTTCCCAGTTTAATTATTGCCTTCCTGTTTCTAAATTGTGATTCCTTGTTTGGTGATGGTCTATGTTCTGCATGTGTAACTGAGCTGAGGTATTCTGTTTATGTAATTCCTATTTGACATTGCCACTTGTTCTCTTTCCCCAGTATTCTCTGAAATGTATTGGTTTAATATTTGCAGTGTTGCCTTTTGATAGGTAGGGTATGGTGCTTTGTGAGTCCTAGTAGTGCTGTCAGGATACGGCGGGTTTGCTATGGGTTCTAAATGGGCAGCGTTTGTAGTAGTTCCTAATGTGCCTGGCGGTTGGAACTGGATTATAGTAATGTAGAAATCTTTTAGTCTTTCTTTATCCATACACTCATTAAGAGACATGTTTACTAAAAGTTAGTGTATGGTAACATTATGCAAATATTTATGCAAATAAGGCCACTTATGCAAATGAGGCCCCGCACCGAGTCTCCGCACATGGCCCCGCACCCCCCTTGGGCCGCCCCTGCGTGGAAGGGGCTGGGGGAGGGCAAAGTTAATACCCAGCAGCCTGACCCTGGCCTTAGGAGGCCAGATCGGGAGTCGAGCTGCGGGGAATTAATTGTTTTTAGCAGCAGCCGGTATCACGGCTTTTAAATGGAGCTGCGGTGCCATGGTAACAGGACGCCATGGTGCCATGGCTCCATTTAAAAGCCTTGGCTGAGTTAGCTGGGCTATAGATGTACGTGCAGGCCGGGACTGAATCACAGTCCCGGCCTGCACGTACAGGCCTGTTTGTGATTCTGATCCCATGGGGCTAGACGTGCCCTGCGAGATCAGAATTGCAATCTCCTTTGTACATCAGCCTGGACGTACAAAGGAGATGGATGTTGGGATCAGAATCAGGCCCATAGTGTCCTAAATAAACACAACTAGCACACTCTCTGTTTAGGAGAGGAGATAATCAGATGAAGAGAAGGGTCATCTATCTGGATAGGACTGCAGACGTCCACATGGGGATGTCTATGCTTCTAAAATCGGGCTGAAACATAAATATCCCCATTTTTCTGCACATTTCACCCTGGATGTCCCAAAGTGCACTTGGGTAACCTTTCTAAAATTCCACTTCAAATATTGAAAGTATGTTGCCTTCACATGCTATGAAAATGTACTCTGGGGCCAAACCTGCTCTGGTGATTTCAGTTAGGTTTTAAGGATATTCAAACAAACATGTGTAAGAACAATTTGCATACATAGGAGGCCCAGTATATGCAGATTGATCTCACATATATTCATTATAAGGCACATTCCAAGTTGGCCGCCCAGGCTTCTGTGCACCAGATCGGAAGCAGGACGCACAGAGGCAGCACAGAGGCTAGACATGCCCCGCGGGATCAGAATCGGGTCTGGGCCTGTACATGCAGACTAGGACCCAATTCAGATCAGTCTGCACATACAGGCCCCTGCCCGGCTAACTCAGTCAAGCTCCTAAATGGAGCTGCGGTGCCATGGTGTCCCACTGCTATGGCACCACGGCTCCATTCAGGTACTGTGATTCCCAGCCGCTGGCCACTTGTTTCTATCCCCGCAGCCCGACCCCCGATCTGGCCTCCCATGGCCCTGTACATCCGGGGCTGTGGTCCACCCACTGCCCGCCCTCACCCTGCCTCTATGATGCCTCCCTCTCGCCCCTTCTAAGCCTCCCCATACAAACTCCTTTTTCGTACGGGGAGGCTTTCATTGGGGACGTCAAGGAGGGCAAATAGCGGTGATGGACATCCCAATGGGATGTCCATCCCCTCTATTCAAAAGTCAGAATAGACCCCTATGGCTATTCTGAAAACCTGATTGGTTGTGGGTTCACCAGGACAGGTATGTGAAGCCCCAATGTACATCAATATTGGAAATCAGGTGGAATAATGAGCAATGAGAATTAATGGAAGCATCTATTCAAGTTTTCTGAAACACAGTTTTCTACATCAAACATGGAGGGCCAGTGGTACAAAAGATCACTAATTAGGAATAACTTCAGAGCAAGTAAGAAAGTCATACCCCTCCTCAAGAAACCCTCACTAGATCCTACCTGTCCTTCTAATTATCGATCCATCTCCCTCCTCCCCTTCATTTCTAAACTACTTGAATGTGTGGTTCACCGCCGTTGTCTCGACTTTCTCTCCTCTCAAGCCCTTCTAGATTCATTACAGTCTGGCTTTCATCCTTTACATTCTACTGAAACGGCTCTTATCAAAGTCTCTAGAGATTTCTGACTGGCAAAATTGAAGGGCCTTTACTCAAGCCTCATCCTTCTTGACCTCTGCTGCTTTTGATACTGTTCACCACTATCTTTTCCTCAATACCATGTCCTCACTTGGTGGTAAGGGCTCTGTGCTATCCTGGTACTCTTCGTATATCTCCCATCACACTTTCAGTGTTTTTTACTGGTGGATCCTCCTCTACTGTTATCCCACTCTTGGTTGGTGTATTCCAAAAGTCGGTCTTGGGCCCACTCCTTTTCTCCCTCTATATCCAGTCTCCTCCCATAGTTTTCATCTTTACACTGATGACTCTCAGAAATACCTCTCTACACCTGAAATCTCTCCAGCAATCAAGGCCCGGATCTCTGTCTGCCTATCTTACATTGCTGCGTGGATGTCTCACCGCTGCTTGAAATTGAACATGGCCAAAACCGAGCTTTTTATTTTTCCCCCTAAACCCACCTTCCTCCTTCCTCAGTCTTTGTGGATAATGATCTACTACTCCCTGTTTCCTCATCTCGCAACCATGGGGTCATCTTTGACTCTCCCCTCTCCTTCTCCACACACATCCAACTGATAGCTAAAACCTGTCATTTCTTTCTCTATAACATCAGTGAAATTCACCCCTTCCTTTCTAAACACATTACTAAGACACTTATCCATTCTTTAGTCACCTCCCATCTAGACTACTGCAACCTCCTCCTTGCTTGTCTCCCTCTGAATCATCTCTTTCCCCTTCAATCTGTTCAAAACTCAGCTGTGCGGCTAATCTTCCACTAGCCTCAATATGCTCATATAACCCTTCTTCTCAAGTCGCTTCATTGGCTCCCTCTCCATTTCTGTATCCAGTTTAGACTTCTCCTGTTGACCTATCAGTGCACTCATTCTGCTCCTACTCACTACCTTTCCTCTCTTATCTCTCCCAAAACCCCTCCTTGGGAACCCCGCTCTTCTGGCAGATTGCTTCTATCTGTGCCCTTCTCTTCTACTGCCAACTCCAGACTTTGATCCTTTCACCTTACTGCTCCTTATGTCTAGAACAATCTACCTGAGCTATTATGTCAGGCTTTATCTCTGGTCCTCTTCAAATCCAGGCTGAAAACTCACCTCTTTTGAGGCCGCTTTTGAATCCTGGATCCACTTAATCTTATATGTGTTCACTTACCATTCACCTAGATGTATCTTTGTCCTCAACTGTTGTGTTGTCTGTCTTACTAGATTGTAAGCTCCGATGAGCAGAAACTATCTTTTACATGTGTCTGTACAGCTCTCTGTACCCCTTGTAGTGCTATACAAATGATCAATAGTAGTAATAGTAGTAGTAGTAATAGTAGTATTAAATAGGATCTTATTAAAGAAAACTATTTTTATCATTAACTCCTATGGTAGGGTCATATCTTGGGCAGGTAAGGGGGTAGCCAATTAGGGTACAAAGCCCTTTGGAGGTGGAAAAATGGCTGAAAAGCATGTATGGAGTGGCAATAGATGAATAAAACCACTCCCCTCTTACTTTTCAGGTGGTGGGGGTGAGTGAAGAGGGGAGAGGGGAAAGAGGTAAAAAAAATAAGGGGGGATAGGGTCAGATTAGATGGATGTGTAAGGAGAGAAGAGTAGATATCAGGGTTGGGGGAGGCACAAATATATTTTACACTATCAAATATTAGGGGCAATGCCAGAAACATGATGATGCTCATTACAGTCATGGTATACACAAAACTAACCCATTTGGAGAAATGACCACCTAAGAGACAATACTAGTGCTACCGTGAATGTTAGCAGTAAATTTGAGAGAAGTATAATTATACTGCATATGCCCTAGCTTATGGAATGCACAAAATTAACCCATCTGGAGACAATGTCCCCAATGAAGCACCATCAGCAGTGCATATTAAATAAATTCAGTCTCAGAGCAGTTTCTCCAAATGAGTTAGTTTTGCGCCTACCATGACAGTCATGAACCTCACTTCTAAGACAGGGCATTTGGAGTATGATCTCAGTCTCTCAGATTTACTGCTAAGGCTCGGTTTAGTACTTGCATCATGCCAAAGAGAGCCTCCTGCTAGAGTTCGCAAGATGTAACATATATAGGTAGTTTGTCAAGATGTGCTTGGAAATTTCCCAACACGATGGGAAATATTTCTGTATCTTTCTGCCACTTTTCTTGGTCTCTGACTGCATTTCTTGGTATTTCGGGATCTTCTGCCTCTCCAAGAGATTCAGAGAGTAGTCGTTTGGATCTGACACCTCTATTATCAATGCCGTTTTTCTCCTTAACCACTATATCCGGCTTCCTTGCATCCAGCTTTTTATTGGTCGGAATGGGAATATCCGAGGTGATCATAACTCTTTGTTCTCTGTAATTCTCTTAGGATCATGATCCCAATCATTTTTGGGCATAGTGATGTCGTAGTGCTTACAGAGTTCTCAATGGATGAGGTGTGCTACTTTATTATGTCTTTCTGAATAGAAATTTTCTGCCATCAGAACTTCACAGCCAGCTATGAGGTGAGTCACTGTTTCAAGCTCTTTCTTACAGAAACAACATATGTCTGTATTGCCTGGTTTTTTTCAATGCTCGCTGTAAACCATCTCGTCCGTAATCCACTGTCCTGGCCTACAATTATCAACCTCTCATCCTTCAGTTTCAATTCACAACTCCTCAACCATTCATGTATCCATTCTTGATCAACAGAGGGTTCCTGAGTAACACTCTGTAATTCCCTCTATATTTATGCATTTGTGACTTGTTTTTCCTTGTCTGTTGATCTAATTTTTTGAAGAGTTTTTTTCTCTTGTTTTGCAAATTCTGTTACTTCCTTTGCTGTGTATGCCTGTGGATTCTCACTCATTCCTTCTCATTGTCGGAACGCTTGTCCAAGTTTGATGATGGAGACAGATTCTGGACGTTTACTTTCATATTTCAGCACTTTTTGCATATTTGGATCCAGTGATGCTGTTAGGTAGGCCTGGAGGCCTATGATAGCAGCTTTGCATGTATAATCAGTCTCTACGAGGCCTAGTCCTCCAACAGCTATAGGGATGTACAGTTTTGGCATACACTGATTCTTGTAAATGAATTCATGGGCATGGAGGTGTTTTCTTGTTTGCACATCCAGTTTTTCAAGATCTTTGAGAAGTCAGTCCACAATCCCAAAGCTTTATGAGTGTAAAGGAATTGCCAGCTGATTAATAGTCTCACTGTATGATAACATGGATCATCTAGCATCAAAGCAATAGATCTTTTTTTGGTTGACTAGAATGCTCATAGCTATGGACTACTACCCATGTATATTTGGATAGCGATACATTCTGTTCATACTAATCGAAGCCAAATGAAAAGGGAAATTGTTTAACATTATTTAACTTATTTTTTTTTTCAAATTTTGCAAATTTTAATAGGAATACATCCTTCTGATATTTCCAATCTGATAACCTTTCTGGAAGGGTTAAGGGTTAAGTGCTTTAGTCCATAAGTTCATCTTGCTGAGATATTAAATCTCAGGGCATATAAGCACTGCAAATTTCTAAGGATGTGCATCTTTTGCAACAATATAGGAAACAACCAGATTTCCTATTTTGTTTCATATTATTTTTAATCAGAATATGACATGGAAAAAGTCCAGACTTCTCTTTTAATTTTTCTCTAGTGCTGTGTAGCCACAGGCTGGCCTCAAACTAGTGATCCTTGGGTTGGAAGCAGGGCTGCTGCTACCATCAGGAAAACTAGGCGGTCATCTAGAGTGCTGGCCCTCCGGGAGTGGCCATTGCCACCACTGCTGCCCCTAACCAGGACGTGCAGCAGCAGCGGAAATGTGCACAAACAGCCCTGCATGGCTTACTTTTAAACTTCAGCGCCACAGGGCTGTTTGCTTCTGCCTATCCAACAGCGAATGCTGACTTTTTGCTACAAAAAGGGAGGTGGCATCGGGCTTCGGAGAGAGGTCTATAAATTAATGAATGGAGTGGAACGGGTAAACGTAGATCGATTGTTTACATCATCAGAATATAGAAAGACAAGGGGACATGCAATAAAGCTACAGGGTAAACTATTTAAAACTAATAAGAGAAAATATTTTTCCACTCAATGTGTAATCAAACTCTGGAATTTGTTACCGGAGGATGCAGTAAAAGCTGTTAGTGTAGCTGGGTTTAAAAAAGGAGGTTTGGACAAGTTCCTGGAGGAATGGTCCATAAACTATTATTAAAAGGGACCCAGGATATCACTGCTTGACCCAATACAAGCATCGTGGAACCTGTGTCTTTTGGGGAAACTGCTAGGTACTTATGACCTAGATTTGCCACTGTTGGAAACAGGATACTGGGCTTGATGGACCTTGGTCTGACCCAGTATGGCATATCTTATATTCTTATGTTCAAACAGTCCCACGGTGCCAAAGTTTAAAGGGAAGCGCTACCAGGACTGTTTGTGCCCACTGTCGCTGCTGCACATCATGGAGAGGGGCAGCAGCAGCTGCAATGGGTGCCGGAGGGGGCACAAGGGATGAGGTTTGCCTAAAGCGCCTTATTTCCTTGGTTGGAAGGCAGTAGTTTGTAGGAGAAACTCTAATAGCTCCAGGGGGACTGAAGCTAGCCACCCTGCTCTTAACTGTTTCTTATATTTCTGATGATCTTTGTTCCTGTTTCCTGATTGGCCCAAAGCTTGTCTGGTCTGGAGCTCCGTGGAAAATCCTTCTTGGATTCTTTTGCCTCATGAACCCATTGACTCCTGTTCTGGAGTCTTAATCCAAAGATTTATTTTGTCACATTCTTGTTCCAGAAATTCTGTGAATCTGTGAAGTCATGTCTAAGTATTCTATCTGAGACATTTACCAAGCCTAAGCCAGATTCTGGTTGTTCATGTAGTATTAACTTTAAAATGCAAAATTAAGAGAGGGAGGGGATTGTAACATAGTAACATAGTAGATGACGGCAGATAAAGACCAGCATGCTCCATCTAGTCTGCCCAGCAAGATGGCAAGAGTAGGTGCAGGCCACGCCTCCCCATATCTTTGTTTAGGGGTGAACCCACCACTCCATGTAGGACACCCCTATTTGTTGAGACATTAGATGGTTCAGAAGTTATATGTTTCAGTTTATTTTGTTTTTATCCTGTTGCTGTAAAGGGATCTACTGTGTTTGTCCCATGCCGTTTTGAATTCCGTCACCGTGTTTGCCCCCACCACTTCCATCGGGAGGGCATTCCAAGCATCTACCACCCTTTCAGTGAAAAAATACTTCCTGACATTGCCTTTCAATTTACCACCTTGCATCTTCATGTTATGCCCTCTAGTTTTACAGCTTCCCCGTCTTTGGAAGAGGTTTGTTTGTTCATCATTTCTCTTTAAGTATTTAAAGGTCTGAATCATATCTCTCCTGTCCCTCCTCTCCTCCAAAGTAGGCTCCAAATCATTTTGGTCGCCTTCCTCTGAACAGTTTCCAGTCTTTTTACATCTTTTGCAAGATATGGTCTCCAAAACTGAACACAGTATTCCATGTCACTTATTCGTTTCTGAGGAAAACTTAAAAATCCAATTTCAAGATGTCAGCTTTCCAGGCAACATTGATCATCACAGGGTGTGGTTTGAGATAAAAGCTATGGTACAGGCCAATCATAGCTAGCTCAAAGTCCTAAACTTTAAAAAAACTGACTTCAATAAAATGGCCGAGTACCTAATGGAGGAGATGACGGGGTGGAAGAAGATAAGGGGAATTGCAATGATTTGGAGCCTGCATAAGAAACCTTATGAGAAGAGACTTGAGGACCTAAATATGTACACTTTGGAGGAGAGGAGGGATAGGGGAGATATGATACAGACCTTTTAATACTTAAAGAAGAACGATGAACAAACAAACCTCTTCCAAAGAAAGGGAAGCTGCAAAACTAGAGGGCATAACATGAAGCTGCAAGGTGGAAAACTGAAAGGCAATGTCAGGAAATATTTTTTCACTGAATGGGTGGTGGATGCTTGAAATGCTCTCCCGATGGAAGTGGTGGGGGCAAACACGGTGACGGAATTCAAAACAGCATGGGACAAGCACAGCGGATCCCTTTACAGAAACAGGATAAAAACAAAATAAACTGAACCATCTAACTTCTCAACAAATAGGGGTGTCCTACATGGAGTGGTGGGTCCACCCCTAGACAGAGACATGGGAAGGGGTGGCCTGCACAGAGTGACAGGTGCGCCTACTCTTGCCGTATTGCTAGGCAGACTGGATGGACCCTGATGGTCTTTATCTGCCGTCATTTACTATATTACTATGTTACTATGGAATCTGCAGAGATGTTCACGATGTCACACAGTGCCTTTCTTCACACTGGATAAACAATACGCTCTTTTGGCCTTATGCAGAACCACGGTGGCTAAATAAGAAACTTGGACACCTCTTATTACAATGTCACTAAAATACTTACTGCAACCTTACCCTTTCTGCTTGCATATCCATGTAGGTTAGCCCCTTTACCGCACTTGTCTGAATCCATCAGTGTCGTTTAGTTTGGTTGGTTGCCACATCTAATATCAAAGCTCCCTTTGGATTCTAGAGATAGGATTGAAGTTGATTTGAATTTTAGCGTGCAGAGTCTGCTTCACATCTAATCACCGTAGATTATTTTTTCTGTTAAAAAACATCTATGAAGATATAATCTTTTTCCCCCCTTCATTCTCTAGTATAGGGAAGGCCAGATTATTTCAATTAAGAGCCTGTCACTGGCAATTGTAAGCAACCTTTCTTCAGAGTTCATTGTGATAGTGCAGTTTTAAGTTTCTCAGTGCCTCTGTCAGGATCTAATTTTCAAGGTACTGTTGCCATGGTAACAAGTTAGAATTTTAATCCAGTACTAAAGGTCAAGGCAGGTCACCAGTTTCAGTTCCTCTTTACTCTTGGAATAAAAAAAAGTTAGAATAAAGGAGCCAAGCTAAAGGTCTGACATAACATTAAAAAATCAATCCAGAATGCATGGAAACTTGAAAATATATGATTTATATAAGCATTCAAATATGGCAGGAGCTAAATGTATTCTTGGTCAAGTATGGGACTCGCTGATTGAAATTCGGTGTTCATGTTTTTCTTGGGAGTATCCGGCATTGGTATTTTGTATTCCTTATTCTCAGACTTGAACTTAATTAATTTACTCCTCAAGTAAGAAAAAAAAGATCTATTAATGCTCAATAGAGATTTTCATGAGTTATGAAAGGAAATCTTTCAGTACTTAGAATATTATGGGATAGAATTTGGTCCATTTAAAGTTAGGGATCAGGCAAACAAAACTAAACTTGCACCATGCCTGCAAGTCAGTTCTGGAGGTGAAAAAAGTTGTACAGGAAAAAATGTTGCAGTATGTTTGCCCTTATTTGCTAAATTAAAGATTCAGAAAAATGACCCACTGGGCTTTTAGTAAAGGAGTATCTTTGCACAATTTTTTGGTGGATTTTTTCCTCCCTAGATTTTGCAAGAAAATTACAGTCTTGGAAAAATCATTATTGCAAAACTGTGCAAACAAAACTGACATGCAGAATCCATGTACTTTTTAAAAAAATGTAATTTTGTGTGATATAAATCTGATAACAATATGCAAAGAAAAATATTTGGCTCATTTTTAGATTTTTTTTTAAACTTTACTGTCTATTTATTAAACTTTTTTAACATTTTAACATTTTAACATACGTTACTCAACTTAACACTTATTAATGCACATTAAACTAAGTTAATGTGCAACACATTTTTTATGACTTGCTAACAAAATAAATCCACACTAACAAACGCACATCCCTAAAATCTGACCATATGATATTTTAGAATATTCAGTATTAATAAAATTGGTGGAACTTTCTATATATTATCTTGAATCTTTGAACTAATGAGTCTCCACCAAGTGACATTTTTGAAATGTTTAATTGGTATAATGGAAACTCAGTGGCAAATGAATTTCATACACATGGTGTTGCATAAAAATACTTGCAGCAAGCAGAGACATTAATTCAGTGGGATTAGTCATCAGATATGCCATTATGAACAGGTGTTGATTTAAGTTCCTTTCAAAAATGATTAATGAGTGAGCCTTCTGAATATCTCGTAGGTGGTTATTTCCACAGAAAGAGGACATGGAGGCTAAAGGGGAGAAGCCCATTTAGTGTAGAGAATATAATGGAAAAGTGTGAGACATCAGAATGAAGGTAACAGAAAAAAACAGTATGGAAGATCTGAGAAGAAAGAGAGTGAGGGGCAGAAGGTTAGATTCATCATTGGAAAATGCCATTGTGAAGACACCCTCTGAGAGCGTCCCAAAGATCTGTACCTCCCATTCGGTTATCCGCTTGTAAACAATCTCTGATGTCATTCCGCTTGCGACTCGGGACGATGACGAGCATTGGATGCGCTTTCTCTACCGGCCAACTAACGTCTTCATATTTGTGCCTTGTGGCGATTAGTTCTTCGCCTGAGGTAGAGAGTCGGAAGCGTTTCTATTAACTGATAACGGGCTCACAGTAACCAGTAATCTTTGGTGAGGTGGTTTGAAGATGATTGGAGACATTTTATTATTCAGAACATTGCTTATGAATAACAGCATGATTATGAAGAAGAAACAAGGTGAAGTCTGAGGGGAAATAGCACATTATAGGTTGGAGGTGTTGGAGAGTCTAAATACACTGAGATAAGTCATCGTTAGTCAAATCTATACAGTCAATCCCTTTAAACAAATGTTGCCCTCCTGTATGTTTAAATACCTCTGTGGCATAAATGTTCAGGGGGAGAGCCTCTTTCAATTGAAAGCAAGTTCTGCTATGAGGGGACATGGGATGAGGGTGAAGGGGGATAGATTCAGGAGTGATTTGCGGAAATATTTCTTTACGGAAAGAGTGGTGGATCCATGGAATAGTCTCCCAGTGGAGGTGGTAGAGATGAGGACAGTAACTGAATTCAAAAAAGCATGGGACAAACACAGAGGATCTCTAAAGGAAAAAAGGAGACTGTTGTAGTTGTTGATATGGAAGGACAGACTAGATAGGCCATGTGGTCTTTTTCTGTCGTCATATTTCTATGTTTCTATATTTTAAAGGATTAAAGGTGATCACGGGGTGTGAGTCTCCTTAGGTTTTCACTGTTATGGTGAAAAGTGAGTTGTATTTTAGGTCATAAAAATGAATAAAAGGGACATGGTTGCTACAGGGGCGGTGCTTCTCTCAAGGCACTAAGTCCAACAAAACTTTTTTTATAAAATATATTTATAGGGGTGTGGAAGAAGGGGAGTGGTTTTTGATATGGTGAATTGAAATTTAGTGGCATTGACATTATCTGGTCTTACTCTGCAATCCATATCATATGTATAGGCGTTGCCGTCTTGGGTCAGGAGCAACAGCTTTGGAAGACTTAGCTAGCCCTTTCCCTTTTTGTTTCAGAGGCATTGTTCAAGGAAATTTAGAAGAGCAGACCCACAGCAAATCCTTCATGCTGCTGTCATCTTGACTCCACCCCCTTGGAATATGTC
Source organism: Ichthyophis bannanicus (assembly GCA_033557465.1). Taxonomy (NCBI): domain Eukaryota; kingdom Metazoa; phylum Chordata; class Amphibia; order Gymnophiona; family Ichthyophiidae; genus Ichthyophis; species Ichthyophis bannanicus. Next base: position 36,879,157 of record CM066036.1, read on the forward strand.
AATGAACCCCATTCCTAAGACTGGGGATGTGAAGTTTGTTTTCAGTCTCTCAAATTGTAGTTCTTCCACTGTGCCAAAGAGGGCATCCTTCTGCAGTTCATAGAATGTAATTTGCATAGGCAACTTATCAAAGTGTGCTTGAAAATTGTTTTTAATCAAGCATGTGACACCCAATAGAATGGGAAATATTTCAGTATCTTTCTGCCACATTTTCTTGGTCTCTGATTGCATTTCTTGGTACTTGAGGAATTTCTCCCTCATCACAAGATTCACAGAAAAATCACTTGGTACCGAAACCTTTATGCTATTCATGAACTGTAATGGCTTATTCTAAATATTTACATGATGCATACTGGCACAGGCATCAGAATCGGGTGGCCCATACAGGCCCTGGCCCCAGCAAATGTTTGCCTGCCAGATGCCAGCAAACTGCATGGAGGTCAAGATCTTGGCCTTCCCATCCTATTCTGCTTGCAGGGATCCCATCTTCCATGGGCAGAAGTGAAGAAAACAGACGCAATCGTGACAAAGACTCCTTCTGTCTGCCCACTGGAGATCGGATCCCATTGCGCAGAGTAGGAAGGGAAGGCCCTGATTGTGGCCTCCATGCAGGTTGTCTGCCAGCAGTGATTTGATCTCCAGTGGGAAAAAGAGAAGGGAATGGCCTCGATCACAGCAAAGACTCCTTCTGTCTACCCATGGCAGATCGAGGCAGACAGGAGTCTTTGCTGCAGTCCGCCTTCTCTTCTGCCTGCGGGGATCAGGAAATCAGGTTCCCATGGGCATACCAGGCGGGGAAGGCCGTAGGGGCTAGGGGCAGAACTTGGGGCAGAGTCAGGGTGGAACTTGGACCTCCCCTTCAATCATTTGGCTGTTCCATTGCCCCTGCTACTGGTTGGGAAATGTTTTGTATAGTACACTTACTGTACATTTCATTGAGGCACTTGGGCTTGAAGGATAGGAAATGGGAGAGGAGACTGAATATTTGCACTGTTTGGCTATAGCTGGTGACTGTTATTGCAAATTGCTCAGAATGATCTCAGAAAGGACAGGTTGATATGAAAGTGCACATAGAGAATGTAGTAAGAGCAGTTTATTTCAAGATTCGTTCTCTCAGGCATCTTCGCTCCTTACTTGATCCAGAAGACTACAGGACAATATACCAGGCGTTAATTCTACCACATTTCGACTTTGCTAACGCTATCCTACAAGGCCTTCCTCAATCCACTATTATCCCTCTACAACTTGCTATGAACACCGCAGCTAGGGTCCTTCAGGGAGTCGCCAGATTTGAGCACGTGACTCCTATATTAAAACAACTCCACTGGCTCCCCATACATGGTAGGCTCACTTACAAGACCTTACTGCTGACCTTTAAGGCCATCCACGGACTTTCATCCTCCTCACTCTCAAATGTCATCCATGTAACTCCATCGACTAGATCCAGAAGACCGACGGCTATAAACACACTAACACTTCCTAAGGCTGTAACAAAATGCACCCAGATAACGGCAAGCAGATCTTTTATATTCTACGCCCCAAGATGCTGGAACGCCTTACCACCAAGCATTCGTGCCATTACCGACTTAACCCAATTTAGGAAAGCACTTAAATATCACCTTTTCCTCATATACTACCCACCAAACATTACCCCCAGCAAAATCCCCCCAAATAAGAGAGACACCTTATCTTCAAATAGCCTCTCCCACTTTCTCAGTAAGATTACTAGGACTTTTGTGTTGTCATGATACCTTTTATATAATCATGTTTGTAATAAGTTAACCTTATGTTACCCAAGTTTATATACCTGTTTGCTGTAAACACGGAATAGCCTGTTATTCTGTTGATGTTGTTGTATGTGAACCGCGCTGATACCAAATAGTGCGGTATATAAAAGACTGTAATAAATAAATAAATAAATAATCTGTAGACACCCACAGGTCTTAAAGGAGAGGGGCATGGGAAAAAGAGAATATAAGCTCTGAGGAACCAGGTAGATTGCCCTGTCCGATAACTTGATAAAGTCACAGTCAATCCCTCTAAACAAATGTTGCCCTCCTGTATGTTTAATTATAATTATGAAGGGACAATTGGAAATAAATGGTAGGGAAGACCTGTTATCACTACTACCCCTGTTTCAGTGGCAGTTATGGAGAGAAGCAAATGGATAAAAGAATAACATAAGTGAGAAACAGGAAAGGGTAAACATAATGGATCAGAGAACTATGCAAGTAATTTAATGGCATCACAGGCAAGAGCCTCATCTGTTTAAACGGCAAGACAAAGATAATAGGTAGTAATAGTAAGATCAAATAAAATATAAGAGACCAAATGCAAGAATTATGTGGTCAAGTACATGACCACATAATTAAAATAGCTCTAATCTTGAAAATCAGAGAACAATAACAACATTTTTAACCCAATAATTATGCTTAATGACACTAATGAAAGGAAAAAGAACCGGCTCCTATTCTACAGAAACTATTATTAAGCAAACTTAAAGCAACTAAAATATGATGACAAATATGACACAAATAATAATAAACAAATTAAACTTAATTTTTGGTTTTCAGTTACTCTCGTCAGAAAGAGCTATTACAGCATATTAATGTTCTAATAATATGTAGCTATTGTTTCACTTATTATAATTTGTATGCAAGCAGCTAAGTCCCATATATTTATGACTTTGACAAACTACCCAGAGGGAATATGTCAGGAGTTTTCTATGGTTAGCACAGAGTCAACAATTAACAATGATTAGAGCATGCCCCCTGTCCCTCCCCTGAGTGAATATTAATAAATATAAAAAGAAAATAAGCTCTGTCAATTCAGTTTCTACTATATTTTGAGCTGCCTCATATTGTAACAAAAGCAGTAGTCTGCTAGAAATGTGAAGGCAGATTTTGGATAGTATATGGACAGAGGAATTCATACATCCAGGTTAGGATGTAGAGCATTTCCATTGTATTTTGCAAGAGGTTCTGCCAAATAGCCTCTTCTAAAACACGTGCTGGCTAAATGTATATGTCTCTCCAGTGGAAGGAATCATTATAAAAAGCTGTACCTGGGTATAAAAACAATCAACCCCCCCCCCTATATACAGGGTGGCCCCCAAAAAGTGAGAACATCTCATAAATTAAAAGCTTAAATAGTTTACTTATATACTTTTTTTTAGCTATATAACGTCTTTATTTTGACAATTTCCGATCACCATCTTTTTTTTTTTTTTTAATTTGTCAATCGTTTACATCTGTCCTTTTGAATTTTTAAATAACTTATATGCTACGAGATGTTCTCACTTTTTTTGGGCCACCCTGTATATATATATATATATGGAAGTATCTGTTTAAAATCACTGACAAAACTTGATCCTACAGTACCAACCTCCTGATCCCAAACTCAATCAACTCTCAACACCTGATCCCCCCAGAACCCCTTAAACTATCAAGTCACCCAAACCCCCTGACAGGCAATCTTCCTTGACCTCCCCTAAGTCAGCACAATCTCCTTATATTCAATCCCCCTGCAAGAAGTTAGACACTTGATCCCCCTGCAGCAAGAATGTCCTCCATGGAAGCCCCTCATTTGACTCTTAACACCCCCCCTCCCCCGCCACTCTCCAATGCCTTTGCTGGACTTATGGGGGCTCCTACTCTTGGTGACCTTGGGTTAAAACTAGTGCCTATGACCTCCAGTGGTAATCTTGTGGTACTACAGGAAGGGGTCATGGCTGCCATTTTGAATCCAGGATCATCAATAGCAAGCATGACTAGGGATTTATCCTGCTCTTCTTGACACTCAGAACCACCCAGTACAGCTGGGGCTAGAACTGGGATAGGAGGTCATATGGGAGGCTTCCAGGGGGGTTATTTTTGCCATGGAGGGGATGAGTGAGGGACTTCTTGGGGGGGGGGGGCATTGGATATAAGGGTCTATGTGCTATCTTAGGTGGGATCAGGGGAATCAGGGGGTTTGGGAAGAGAATCTAAAGGAAAATCCAGGGAGGGTGACTGGGGTTATTTATTTATTTTATTTATTTAACAATTTTTTTATACCGCTCTATCCTTCAATCAGAGCAGTTTACATTAAACAAAAACTTATTCAGACAACAAGGAAGTGTGTCACAATGTTGGGATCAATGTTGAGAGGGTGATCGGGGGTGCGGGCAGGCATCAACTTTAACAGCTGCGAGGGGGGGGGCAGATGTTGGCATTGACAGCTGTCCCTCCCTACCAGCAGGCATGTGTTCCTAGAGATGTGGATTCTCTGTGTGAAACAGAGAATCCACATCTATATTGTAGGTCTGCCCAACCATCTCCCTACTTACACACCCTTTGATATCTAAATGTACTAAATATCCCCATGTATGAATAGCCCCTGTTGTAAAATGGCATTTACATGCATATGCCAATCTACACGTGTAAATGAAGCATAGTTACTCACCTGTAACAGGTGATCTCCGGGAACAGTAGGAATTTAGTCCTCACATATGGGTATCGTCGGTACCGACGGAGCCTGCGCGGGAACGCTCCCCAGCGTCCAATTAGAAAGCTTTTGTGAGCATCCCACAGCACCTGCGTGCTGCCTTCCCGCCTTTCCCAACTGCCTCTCTCCAGTTGAGTTTTAAAGCTGAGACAAAGAGAGAGAGAGGGAAAGGAAAGAGATAGATAGAGAGATACAACTCCTAGGGGAGGTGGGTGGGTTGTGAGAACTAAATTCCTGCTGTTCCCAGAGATCACCTGTTACAGGTGAGTAACTATGCTATCTACAGGAACAAGCAGGAATGTAGTCATCACATATGGGGACTCCCTAGCTTTAAGTGCCAGGGAGAGACCCCAGAAGTTGTGTGTCCCTGAACAGGGCTCCACTTCCCCCCATGGATCTCTGGCATCCTACCAGGGATGGCGGGTAGGAGTTGATTAGGTATGGAACAGGTGTTGGAGAACAGCCTGACCAAACAAGGCATCCCGGCAGGAGTCCTTGTCCAAGCAGTAATGGGCTGTGAAGGTATGAACCGAGGCCCAAGTGGCTGCTCGACAGATGTCATCGATAGACACAGAGTGCAAATGAGCCATTGAGGCTGCCATGGCTCTCACATTGTGAGCTGTGACTTGGCCCTCCAGAGAAAGGTTCTTACTCTGATAGGCAAAGGAAATACACTGAGCAATCCAGTTAGACAGTGTTCTCTTGGAGACTGGAAGTCCCAAATGAGAAGGATCAACAGCAACAAAGAGTTGAGAGGACTTTCTATGTTGTTGTGTTCTTTGTAAGTAAAAGGCTAAAGCTCTTTTACAGTCCAAGGTATGAAGATTCCTCTCTGCATTTGATGCATGAGGCCTTGGAAAAAACACAGGTAGGTAGACCGCTTGGTTCAGATGAAAAGGCGAGACCACCTTTGGCATAAAGTGTGGATGAGTCCTAAGGACTACCTTGTCATGATGGAACCTTGTATAAGGTGGATCAGCTACTAGCGCTTGCAACTCACTAATGCAGTGTGCTGATGTGATTGCAATGAGAAAGATAACCTTCCAAGAAAGGAATTTCAAGGAGGTAGTAGCTAAAGGTTCGAAAGGTGGCTTCATGAGCTGCCCAAGAACCAGGTTTAAGTCCCATGCCACCGGTGGTGGTCTAATGGGAGGCTTAGTTAAAAAAAGTCCTCTCATAAATCTTGCTAAAAGAGGATGAGAGGAAATAGGCTGCCCATTTAGAGGCTTAAGGGAAGCTGCAATAGCACTCAAATGGACTCTTACTGAATTTGTCTTAAGGCCTGCATTGGATAAATGAAGGAGATACTCCAGCAATGATTCCAGAGGTATCGCAAGGGTGTTAAGACCCTTTTGCGAACACCATATGGTAAACCTTTTCCATTTGAAAGCATAAGAACCTCTTGTGGAAGGTTTCCTGGAAGCAAAAAGAATATATTTTACTTGCTTAGGGATATTAAGATCATGTAGTTCTAGGCCTTCAGCAACCAAGCCCTGAGATGCAGAGACTGGGGATTTGGGATGCCATAACATTCCGTCCTCCTGAGATAGGAGATCTGGAGCAGACCCTAACTCCAGGGAGGGAGCTTGAGAGAGATGTAGAAGCAGAGGGTACCACACTTGCCGTGGCCAATGTGGAGCTATGAGAATCATATGGCCTCTGTCTCTCTGAAGCTTGAACAGGGTTTTGGGAATTAGGGGAATGGGTGGAAAGGCATACAGGAAGTCTTGACCCCAGTAAAGGAGGAAAGCATCCCTGGCCTGAGCCCCCTGAGCCGGAATTCTGGAACAGAGCTGGGGAAGTTTGGCATTCCACGGACTTGCAAAGAGTTCTATGTCCGGGATTCCCCAAAGTTGAAATATCCTGGCCACCTGGTCTGCATGCAGAGACCACTCGTGTGGAAGCAGAACTCGACTGAGTCTGTCTGCCCAAGAGTTTTGAATGCCTGGCAGATACACTGCCAGAAGATGAATCTGATGCTCTCTGGTGAGGGCCCATAGTTGAAAAGCTTCGTTGCAAAGCGACAGAGAGCCTGTTCCCCCCTGCTTGTTCACATAGAACATGGCTACTTGATTGTCCGTATGAATGAGGACTGTCTTGTAGCTGAGCAGGGTGTGGAACACTCGCAGAGCAAGGAAGATTGCTCTGAGCTCCAAGAGATTGATATGTAGATGACTCTCCTGTGGAGACCAGGTGCCTTGGGTGGAGAGATCTTGCAGATGAGCTCCCCAACCCATTGGAGAAGCATCTGTTGTGAGAGTTGCTTGGGGTAAGGGTTGTTGAAAAGGGGACCCCAGCAACAGGTTTTGAGTGGACTTCCACCACTGGAGGGACAAAATAAGGCGACTTGTGTTTGCTATTTTGTCTGACAGGCATCCTGATGCCTGGGTCCATTGGGTGGATAAAGTCCACTGAGCTGCCATCATATGGAGGCGAGCATAGGGAACCACATGCACAGTAGATGCCATGTGGCCTAGTAGTTGTAACATTTCTCGAGCAGTTAGATGAGGCTTTAGCACTGCTTGAGAAGCTAACTGCACCAGGCGAAGGCAACGGGCCTGGGGGAGATAGGCCCTTGCCTTTGTGGTATCCAGCAAAGCTCCTATGAACTCTAAAGACTGAGTGGGAGTTAGACTGGATTTTGGGATGTTTATTACCAGCCCTAAATATTGAAGGATACGCATTGTGCAGGATAGAGAAGTCCTGGCCTCTGACTCTGTTGGGGCTCGAATGAGCCAGTCGTCTATGTAGGGGAAGATGAATATCCCTAGAGTGTGGAGAAATGCTGCTACAACAGCCATGCATTTCGTGAACACCCTTGGTGCTGAGGCCAGGCCAGGCCAAAAGGGAGCACCCTGTATTGGTAGTGCTTTCCCTGAAAAAGGAACCGAAGGATCCTTCTGTGAGTTGGATGGATGAGAACATGGGTGTATGCATCCTTGAGATCTAGAGAACAAAGCCAATCCTGACTCTGAAGGTATGGCAGCAGAGATCCGAGAGAAATCATTTTGAATTTCTCCTTGACAAGGAATTTGTTCAATTCCTTGAGGTCTAAGATAGGTCTGTAACCCCCTGTTTTCTTTGGAATAAGGAAATAAGGGGAATAGAACCCTGTACCTTGCTGATGAAGGGGTACTTCTTCTATTGCCCCCTGGGCAAGAAGGATAGCGACCTCCTGACCTAACAGGTTGATGAGAGAGGTCGGAGAATTGAACTGCTTTACTATTGTATGAGCGGGCATGCTTGAAAAATGAAGCTTGTACCCTTCCTTTATGATGGAGAGTGTCCAATGCTCTGCTGTTATTTGCCCCCATCTGGGGGCAAAATGACATAACCTTCCTAGAATGGTGGAAGGTTCTGGTCCCCCGAGAACCAGGAAGGCTGAGTTCTCTAGATGAGAGTCAAAGGCCCTGTGGAGGCTGAGCCTGCTGGGCCTTTGCTTTCTTCTGTTTGGGTGGTTGCTGACCTTTCCTGGCAAGCTGACCTGCAAAACGTTCCTGCTGAATATAAGCAGGATAAAATCTTTTCTTTTTAGAAAAGAATGGTTTCTTGAACAATTTCTTTCTAGCAGGATCAGCAGTGAACTTGGATAATCTATCCAAGGTGGAATTTTCAGCATCCATTTCATTGCCCTTTTCCTGCCAATCTTTACCAAACAGGTTCGCACCAGTACAAGGGATATTTCCCAATTTGTCTTGTAACCAGAGCTCTAGATCAGATGCCTGGAGCCAAGCAATTCTACATGCACCTATGGCAATAGCCGAGGTTCTGCTTATGCACTCAAAGCAGTCAAAGGCTGCACGGTTGGAAAATTTAGAAACATCCTGGGCATGTTTAACCAAAGTGAGAAAATCCTGTCTTTTATCCTCAGGAAGAAAAGGACTTAAAGCCTCTAAATCATCTGTGACCTCCTTCAGGAACATTCCCATGTAGAGACTATAGGAAATGATCCTGGCAGAAAGCATGGAAGACCCGACGTCCAAAAGCATCCAGGATTCTGCACTCACGTCCTGGAGGATTAGAGGCATGCCTTTTTGCACTCTTGATCCTTCTCACAGCTGACTCCACTACAATAGAGTGGTGAGGAAGCTGAGTCTTATGGAACCCAGGACAAGGAGGGAATCGATACATAGTATCCAGTCTACGAGAATGAGGAGAGGTGGTAAGAGGTGTTTCCCACATCCTTAACATGAGATCATATAAAATCTCATGAATGGGCAAGATAGCTGCCTCCTTAGGAGTTTTGGGATATTGTAGAATTTCCAACTCCTTGGCCCTTGGCTCTGTTTCAGGGGCCACAATAATGGACAGGCCCCGAGCCACCTCCCTGATAAAATCTTGGAAGGAAATATCCTCTGGAGGAGACATCCTGCATTTAGGGGAGGAGGGCTCCTCTGGGAGAAGCATCGCTGCATCGACAGAACTGTCAGAATCCTCAGATTCTTCTGAGGACTTGAAGTATCGTCTGTCCGGATGCTCTTGAAGAGCCCGATACCCGTACCGACCAAAGTCGGTACCGGGAGTAACCGGTACCGGGGTATCGGTACCAGAGGTCATCGGATGACTGGGTACCGGCAAAGCAGCCACCGATGCCGATGCTATCGGTACCGGTACTGATACCGATACCGAGGCCGGTACCGGTGGAATTGCCTGTCGCAGTCCCGAGGGCGTCGATGCTGCAAGGAAAGCCGCCAGACTGCGTTCCATAGCTAGAACTCTCTGGTCTATCGATGCTGCCAATGCCTGGATGTCAGTACCGGAGGAGACCGCCGGTACTCCAGAGCATGGCAGCAGTAGTTTTGCCGAGGTCGAGGCCTCGAGAACATCCTGGAACCCCGATAATGCTTTGGAAGCCGAAGTCTCCTGCCGGGGTAATTTTGCTGGTGCAGAATCCTCGAGGGCAATGCCAGAGGCATCTCGATGCTTAGAAGGAGATCTAGCCTTTGAGGACTGGCTGGATTTATGTTTAGTTACCTGAGATCCACGGGAGGAAGAAGAAGCCCTGGAAGACGTCGATGCCACCGAAGCTGCATCAGAGGGAAAAAGGTTACTGAGCTTAGCAGCTCGATTCTGCCAACCTCTTTTAGACATCATGGCGCAGGACATACAATCCGTGATGAAGTGGTCAGGACCTAAACATTTTAGACACCATTCATGGGTGTCAGTGACGGAAATGGTACCACCACACTTGGTGCACTTTTTGAAACCTGAGGCAGGTTTCTCCATGGTAAGGAAAAGATTTTGGGCCTAGCCCAAAAAGGCGCGTGCACCTGAAGAAAAAGAAAAAAGAGAATATATATTTTTTTTTTACAGAAATAAGAAGAGAAAAAAACGGCGGTAACGGTAGAGCGTCGAGGAAGGCAGACGCGACCACAAAAAAGAAATAAATAAAAAAGAATTCTTCTGCGGTGACAGGAACACAACCTGCTGGCTCCGCGGAAAACGAAGAACTGGAGAGAGGCAGTTGGGAAAGGCGGGAAGGCTGCACGCAGGCGCTGTGGGATGCTCCCAAAAGCTTTCTAATTGGACGCTGGGGAGCGTTCCCATGCAGGCTCCGTCGGTACCGACGATACGCATATGTGATGACTATATTCCTGCTTGTTCCTGGAGATTGCTATTTACATATGGGGATACTTCTAAAATAGTGTATCTAATTTTTAGATCATTAACAATTCATTTGTATCAAACTCAACTGGATATAATCAAAACTGCCATGATAACTTGAACAGAAAAGCCAAATAAATAAATACATCTCATCAGCTGGTGTTTTGATCACATTTTTATCGGTGCCTATATTTCAATTAGATCTGCCATCTTCAAAGTACACACTTAATGAAGAAAAGGGATAATGTACCATGTTTGCTGCACGCATGGGCAGAATGGATGGTGGTACCAATAACGTTTTTGGGCAAAGAGGATGATTCAGAAGGCTTTTCTCCCATTCTTTATCTCTGAGAAGAGACTTGACAAATAAGATTCAAAATGTTGGTGACTGATACTTTGGTATTAAACACAGTTTTGCTTGAAAATTATATGGTATTATTTATCTTTCATACCTTAGGTTTTCTGAATTAAAAAAATAAAACAAAACAAAACCTAGCCAAAGGCTGTCCTTATTGTCAAACTCAAAGGATATCAGAAACCAGTGTTACTAAAACCCAGCAATATATTGTAACTGCTATTTTATGATGAAATTATGTAAATTGCTCTGTAGTAGAGAACATTGTACTCTTCATTCTCTAAACCAAACATTTGGAGGGTGTTGAGCTCCAACATAGAAAATAGCCAATATTGTATCCTAATAAACCATTTCTCTCTTGTATTTTAAAACTCATAAAGAGAATATTCAGCCGTGTGCCGCAGTATAGATAACCCATATGCCTGCAATGGTTGGGTGAGTAGCCCGAGCTCCCCTTATATCACCCCTCTGCAGCATGATTTGACATGACCATGAATGGTTACCCTGGAGGCAGAGTGAGGAGCTAGTGTTGTAAAGAAAAAGTAACTAATGGCAAATTAAAAGGTTACTTTAGGAGAGTGAGGAAGGTCAACATATAACCAGGAATCTTGAACACTTAAATTCATATTATTGAGGGTTGTAGAATGTGAATAAAAAATTGTAGCAGAGTAAAAGAACTGATAGGACATCTGGATGATGCAACATCTCCTAGCACTGCTAAGTTCTGCATTTTTAACAGGAAGAACACGTTTTACCAAAACACGCTTTGCAATTATTATCACACTACTTGTGTTAGTCCCAGAGGGATCTCCCTCTGTTGCTTAAAGTTTCTTTGCTAAACCCAGCCAAATTAATTTGCAACCCTGGATATTTATTCTGAAGCATATCCTCCTTTTTTAACGCAAGTTAGCGTTCCCCTTGAATCGCGGCTGGTATATCCTTCATTACTAGTAAGAATTTGAAATGAGTGTCACCTCACCTATAACCCCAGTAATTCAGCATAAACACATAATGTACTGGCCAGTGTATGTGTGTGGGTGCATATACCAGTCTCACCACATAATATAAAAATATAAGAATTGTCATATTGGGTCAGAGCAAAGGTCCATCAAGCCCAGTATCCTGTTTTCAGCAGTGGCCAGTCACAATTCACCTTCTCCTAAGGGAGAGATGAGGAAGTTTGATTTAGTTAATCCCAAAAGCAGTTAGATGCCATGCTACTTATCCCTAGGGATAAGCACTGGCTTTCCCTGTGTCCACCTTATTAAAAATGTATGGACTTTTCCTCTGGTAACTTGTCCAAACCTTTCATAAACCCCGCTATGGGCATTCTAGAATCCCACACTCTGTTGAAGCTCCAATCTCCCAGGTCTCTGAAAATCTTATGGTGCTGGCGGTCTCGTGGTATAGGCCCACAAAGCCCTCCAATATCAAACCGCACTTAAGTAAGGCAAAGAGAAATCTCTCCTTGGCTGCTGGCAGGTCACCAGAATCCAGGCCTTATAGTAAGTATGCTTTTTCTGGTATATGTACTGCTCTGAGACTGACACTATCCACAAATACAAATAAATTCAGTTTTCTATTTAACTAGACACTAGCTCGCCAACTTCCCCAGAAAGTCTCTTCAAGGACCTGCTCTGGCTGTAGAGTCTCTCTGAGGCCAGTGGTCATCTCTCTGAAATCAGAAGCTTTGTTCACTGCCACTTACAAGTCACCATGACTCTCACTTTCTCCATCTGACAGGATGTTTTCTGACATGGCTTGTCACAGCTTCTCTCGCACCTGGTTACCTTTAGTTTCTGCTGTTTTTTTGTTATTTCAAGGTTTTTTTAAAATCGTTTAGCATTGATTGGCCATTTTGTTTTGCTATTCTGGGAATTCCCATGACGTCAGGGAATTCTGGCTTTCTCTAGTGCGTGTCCAGCGGTTTTATTTTGCCTGGCTGTTTCTTCTGCACACCACCTGCTCTGGCATTTGTATCTGCAGTTTCCTCTTGGCAGTGTGTGCAACAGTATAACATTCTCTTGAATTTCCTTGGTGCAATTAGCCTTGCTTTTTTGTCCTAACTGATTTTGTTTTTTGTTCTTCAGTTTTTTGTAGCTGAGACAACGACCAGCAAGCTCTTCTCAATTCTGCGCTCCCTGAAGAAGCCTCATGGCGAAACACCTGGTGTTGGATTTTGTTAAGAGTGTGTTAAGAGCAGACTGAGACACATATTTTGAAACTGGAACATGCTGCGGAATGGAACATGCTCTTTGCTATCATCTTTGCCAATAAGCAGTTTTTTAAAAGTTTGATTTAGTTGTTCTGCTCAGAGAGAGGATTGTTACTTATCATACCTTTAGTTTCCAGCAAGTTTCCAGCACCCCAGCCCTGGGACATTTACAGCTCTGAGTACTTCTTTGGCTTTCTTTCTTGCATCAAAGCTCTTCACAGGCCTCTTTCCTGAGTCACTCTACAGGGTTCAACCTCTCTTGCTCTTTCATCTTCATCCTTTATCTTTAGATGAGGCCCTGCCTCTTTTAGGCTGAGCAATTGAGTTTTCTGCTCTCTTAGACACCACCCTTCTCTTCTGGGCTATCACAATTCACCTCTTTTTCTTCTCCTCAGGGAGGGGTGAGGAAGGCCTTTCCTTTTTGCTTTTCCACTTTTCGCCTCGGAGACACGGGCTTGGCCTGCAGCACAGGCCCATATATGCTTCTTCCTTATATGGGCAGTTCTTCTCCTTCTTCTATTGGGGGGCGGGGGTTCTATCTTTACTCTTACTATCACTTCCTGTGATTAGGGTTGCCAACTGGCTCCAGATGCGCCCGACAGGCTTGCTCCAGTCCTGGGTTTACCCCATTGCATGCAGTTACTTGTAGTTTTCCTTTTCTTATGGCGTGCAATGGAGAAATCAGAACTACATATCCCTGCATACAATCAGGTAAACCCAGGAGTGGATCGAACCTGTCGGGCGCATCCGGAGCCAGTTGGCAACCCTACCTGTGATGCAGGCGGCTGTGGCCGATGGGAATCTTCCTTCGTCTTGGTTCCTGTCTGCTCTTTGGGGGAGGGGGGCTTTTTCTTCTTGTCTCTGGTTCCTAAGGGCATCTTATGGCAGCCAGACCCTTGTGCAGCAGCAGAACTCTTTGAACAGCGCCGCAGCTGTCACGCTGTCACTGCTGTCAGGGACGGGCAGCTATACAACTCTAGTTTCTGTTTCCGTCTGCCCCAGGGGACTCTCCTGCCTTTCGCCTTTAGGGGCTGTAGTCCATTTAAGGTTTCCAGTGGTGGTCAGGGGGGTAGAGCTTCTCTCCAGCACAGATCTCTCAGCCTGCCCTGATGCTGCTTCAGATTTGGCTTTTGCTAGGGGAATCCCCCTTCACCCTGCAGCCTCTTGCTGGCCACAGTCTTCCCAGCTGCTGCTGAGAGCTGACTTTTCCCTCTTGTGCCACAGCTCTGTTTTGATGTGGCTGTCCCTACCTCTCAGCTGTGCCCCCGCAGCAGTCAGCTGTCCCCTTTTGGGTTTGGGCTCAGGCTGTTGCTATAAAGGACATTCTGAAGGACAGCCCCTCTGCTCCAGGGCTGCAATGAGGGGCTTGCGAAGTTATCTCTGGAGAGAGAACTTAAAACTGCTTTTTCTCTCTATTTATCTGTTTTTTTACACCGCTTTATCATTCCAGTCAAAGTGGTTTACATTATAACTTAAGTTGATAATGCACATTAAACAGGGACAGTGATAACTTGGAATTTTTTTATGTTTAACTTAGGAACATATTTGCTAAAGGAGGCACTGTTAGCATGTGTTTAAGTCACAAAACTAGCACAGAGGCCCGTGCTACCTTTGGTGGTATGTGTACCTGTTCCCCTGCTAAGGTACCAAATTGTGCTAATCACCAACAAGGGTGCGCTTACCACCAGCCTTGAGGTGGTGTTAGCTGCACCCACACTAATAGCAACATTTGGGTTTAGCATGTGCCCAAAATGCCTGCGTAAAGTGCAATGCACCATCATTGCCCAGGCTCCGCCCCTATATTGCACACTTCCCACCTAATCATATGTGTTCACTGGTTAGCATGGGTTTTTTAGCATGGAGCTTCATGCTAACAGCATGGCATGCTTAGCATGTGACAAACCCCGCATTAACAGTTAGCATGGCTTAGTTAATATGCTTCTCAATGACAACTGCCTGATTTCAACTTAATAAACAGATATCAACCAATTAATATTATACCTATAGTTTTAAGAGATTCGGGGAGGGGGGGACGACAAGTGCAGGACTCATCTAGCATTGCTATTCTTCATTTTCTACTGCAATACCAAGGACTCTACTCAATCTTGCTTCTTGAATCTCAGTCCCAGGCTTTTGAAATTCTGATATTATTATTACCTTTCATCCCTGCCATCATGCGACTGTGGCAGCTATCTATTTATTCATTGTGATTTATTTCTTGCATCCTCCACCATTTTCTGTAAAGTTCAGTTGTGTTCTACTCATTTTATGGCATTTACTTGTTGATGGGAATTGCTTTTTCTTGCCCAAGTTTGAAAGTTCAAATATTACTACTATTACAAGATGTAGGCAGCACTGCAGAGACACATGTAAAGGATGGTCCCTGCTCATCAGAGCTTACAATCTAGTCAAGACAGTAGCTGTAGACATGGGATACATCTAGTGGGAATGGTAAGGAAACACGAAGGAAATCAGCAGTGAAGAGGTGAGTTTTCAGCCTGGATTTGAAAAGGGTCAGAGAAGATGCCTGACATACAAACTGAGGTAGTTTGTTCCAGGCATAAGAAGCAGCAAGGTGAAAGAGCGAAGTCTGGAGCTAGCAATAGAAGAGAACAGCACAGATAGAAGCAATTTGCCGGAAGAGCAGAGTTCCTGAGGAGGGGTTTAGGGAGAGATAAGAGGAAAGGTAGTGAGGAGCTGCAGAGTGAAGGCACTTATAGGTTAGCAGGAGAAGTTTGAACTGGATGCGGAAACGGATAGGGAGCCAATGAAGTGACTTGAGAAGAGGGGTCATACGAGCTTGACGAGGCAGGCGGAAGATTAGCTGCACAGAAGAGCGTTGAACAGATTGAAGGGGAGAGAGATGATTCAGAGGGAGACCAGCAAGGAGTAGGTTACAGTAGTCCAAAAGGAAGGTGACGGGAGGTGACAAAGGAGTGGATAAGTGTCTTAGTATGTTCAGAAAGGAATGGGCGAATTTTGTTGATGTTATACAGAAAGAAATGGCAGGTTTTAGCTATCAGTTGGATGTGTGTGGAGAAGGAGAGAGATGAGTCAAAGATGACCCCAAGGTTGTCAGCTGAGGAGTCAGGGAGATGTAGAAAGTTATCCACAGAGACTGAAAAAGGAGGAAGGGGAGAGGAGGGTTTAGGGGAAAAAATAAGAAGCTCAGTTTTGGCCATGTTCAATTTCAAGTGGCAGTGAGACATCCAAGCAGCAATATCAAAAAGGCAGGCAGAGACCCTGGCTTGGATTACCAGAGAGATTTCAGGTGTAAAGAGGTAGATCTGGGAGTCATCAACATAATGATGGTACTGAAAGTCACGGGAAGAGATGAGTGCACCAAGGGACTAGGTATATAGAGAGAAAAGGAGTGGATCCAACAGATCCTTGGGGTACACCAAATGAGAGCGGGATAGCAGTTGAGGAGGATCCACCAGAACAAACACTGAAAGAGCAACGAGAAAGATAAAAAGAGAACCAGGATAGCACAGAGCCCTTAAAACTAAGCAAGGACAAGGTATCGAGAAGAAGGTTGTGGTTAACAGTGTCAAAAGTAGCAGAGAGGTCAAGAAGAATGAGGATTGAGTAAAGGCCCTTGGATTTAACCATGAACAGGTCACTGGAGACTTTCAGTAGAATGTAAAGGACGAAAGCCAGATTGTAAAGGATCCAGGAGGGCTTGAGAGGAGAGAAAGTCAAGGCAACGGTGTTGAAGTACATATTCAAGTAGTTTAGAAATGAAGGGGAAGAGGGAGTTAGAAGGACAGGTAGGGTCTAATGAGGGTTTCTTGAGGAGAGGTGAGACCAACATGCTTGAAGGCTGCCAGGACAGTTGCATTGGAGAATGATAGGTTGAGAATATGAGAGATGGAAGGGACAACAGTGGAGGAGCTGGAGCTTAGGAGATAGGTGGGAATAAGATCAGAGGATCAGGTAATGAGTTTGGAGGAGGAAAGAAGGTGTGTAGTTTTCTCCTCAGAGATCATAGAAAAGGAAGAGAGGGTAGCAGAGGTAGGGGATGAAAGTTGGGAGTGAAAAGGGGGAGGAGGGGAAGTAGCTGACGGTAGGGAATTGGAGTGTGATCTTGTGGATTCTGTCATGGAAATCGGCAGGGTTTGGGCAGAAAGGGAAAGAGGGGTCGGAGGTGGAGGCACCTTGAAGAGAAAGTTGAGAGTTTTAAAGAGACGGCGAGAATCAGAGGCAAGAGAGTTAGTCAGATGGACATAATAGTCTTGTTTTGCGAGTGCTATGGTAGACTGAAAAGAGACAAGCATGAATTTGAAGTGTAGAAAGTCCGCAAGGGTGCGAGATTTGAGTCAAGTGTGCTCAGCTGAATGGACACAGGAACATAGATAGCAAGTAGTGGAAGACAGCCAGGGACGGGGTATAGTAAAAATATAATATAAATATAAATGCAGATATAATGCTTTCCCTTCCAGAAGTTTCAGGAAAGCGCACCATTGGGCATAAGGGACACTATTTCAGACTTTTTGCGATTTTGGTCCAGGAGTCCTGATTACTAGTGACTACAACCATACGTATCCTATGAAAATCCCAGGGACTAAGGGAATTTGCATTACAAGATAATACTTATCACACTAGTACTGCACAGTAAAATGATATTGCGCCTTGTAAATCTATGAGAGTTACTTCCTTGCTCAATGTCAAGTTGTCATACGTCAGCCAGTATTCTCTTAAGAATCCCAGTGATGGATTTACAGAGGATCAGTTTGACTTATATTCAGGAGGTTTAACTCACTCAGCAGAGTGTCTTGTACCTAATAAGCCTTCCAAAGCCCTATGAAAATCATGAAAAAGTTGTCATCACAATTTCTTCACGGTGAAGAAGGAAAGCAAAAGCTGAGCTGAAGTTGATCATCAGTGGGAAGCTAAAAATAAATAAAGGTAACTTTATGGCAGCTCTAGCTTTGTCGTGTGTAAAAGCTATCACCCGTCACAGGAAAGAAGTTCATTCCAGAGGAAGGTTGATTGATAGCAATAGAACTTTAGATCAAGTAAAAGAACAGAGAGCACCTACTTCATAAAACGTACTTAGCATCTCCGTTGAGGCTTTATATCAGGCTTCCCAAAGACAGATCTGGTTCGATTAAATTCACAGTATACCACTGGGTTGTAAGGTGCTGTTCTTTTTGGAATTCAGCTTATAACTAAAAACTGACTGACAAGTCTGTTTCTTTGTGTTATAGACTATTGAAGTGCTAAATTTTATGGTGCACTCGCATAATGTTTTTCCATTGTGAAAGCAAAAGCCTCTTGCAGAGGGGTAAATTCATTTGATGGCTTTATAGGATCCTTAGTTATGAGGAAGTGAAGATAAAGCTGGAGATCAACTGGCGCCTTTGGTGCACCAAAGGAAAAGAGATTGGAGCAGATAAGCTTTAAGGTCTTTGCCTGTTAGAGTATTTTATGTTCCTGTTAGCTCACTAAAGGAAACAACCGTTCAATACGCTGTGTTCCATAATACAGGTAATGCATCTCATAGTTCTACCACTAGGGAGCAGGCTGCCATTTAAATGAATATGTAAATTCAGCACCACTGTGGGATAATTTTATAAAGGCTTTTTTGTGCTTATATGCCTACAAGTATACAGGTACCTCACTAGACAGGAGATAATTGATCTGTGCTCTGTGCCAATGTTCTCTCTACTTCTGCTAAAAAGAAAGTGCTAGTTCTTGAGAAAACTTACTTTGTTGGAAGATCTTTTTAAGAAAGCTTTTGGAGAAAAGCAAAATATAGCTAAAATCTATAAGATTTGAAGTGAGAAAAGATCTCCTTCTCCACAGAAGTATCAAGAAAAATGGGGAAGGGAGATCGGAGAGAATTAAGATGATGACTAGGGTTTATCATTCATTTGAAATGACATGGGAAATATCAATATCTTTTCCTATTTTGTTTCATATAATTTTTAATCCAAATACAACACTGAAAAGTCATGTTTAATTATCAGTATTTCAACAACCAGGATCTGGATTAGGCTTGGTAAATGTCTCTCATAGTATACGTAGACATGGTTTCACAGAATTTCTGGCACAAGAACATGGCAAAAGAAAACTCTTTGGAGTAAATCTCTACAACAGGAGTTAATAGATTCACAAAGCAAAAAAATCCAGTTAGCATTTTTTTATAG
Source organism: Ichthyophis bannanicus (assembly GCA_033557465.1). Classification (NCBI taxonomy): domain Eukaryota; kingdom Metazoa; phylum Chordata; class Amphibia; order Gymnophiona; family Ichthyophiidae; genus Ichthyophis; species Ichthyophis bannanicus. The sequence continues at coordinate 36,897,968 of CM066036.1, forward strand.
AGTTCCAGACTAGACAAACGTTGGGCCAATCAGGAAACAGGAAGACTGCCAGCAATACAAGAGCAAGAACAGGCTGGCTATAGCTAGCCCTCATAGAGACCTGATAGCTCTTCTACAAAATACCTGTTTACCAACTAATACTGGGCCCTATATCTTCTTTTAAGATGGAGCAGCCAAAACCACACACAATTCTCAAAGCATGGTCATACCATGGACCTCTACAGAGGCATTATGATATTCACAGTCTTAGTCTTCATCCCTTTCCAAATAATTCCTAACATTCTATTTGTTTTTGGATCCACCATACATTGAGTCTAGTTTAGTTTAGTTTAGCTTATTCATCTGCCTACTAACCCCCTCCCCCTTTCGATTAGGACCATCAGAGTGGCTTACAATTAAAAAACATTTTAAAAGGGGAACCAAAAAACACAGACAATTACAGATAAATACAAGGATCTCAATGTCTTGAACACAAAGACTCTAAAATCCGATAGCTTCTAATGTTGGAGAGGCTGATCTTCAAACCTCACAGGGGTAGGCCATTGAGTACATGGAAGCCGATTTTCAAGGGAAATTTCCCCATAGAATTTCCTTTTGAAAATCCTGCAGGAGCTGTTATCCACTGAAATTCTTTTCCTTGTGTACTACGAAAAGTACAAAGTATGCGGGAGTAACTACTGTGGGGATTTGCAAATGTAAGCCTTGAATGAACTCAATTAGGCCCATCCCAACTCCCTCCAGCACTGCCCTTCTTCTCCACAGATATGCATGCTGTCGGGGTGGGGGTCAGAAAACTGTCAAAGGCTTAATTTCACAGCTAAATACCCATTTACCATCAGAATCTCTTTAAAAGTTGTCCCCTAAGAATTTTTTTCTCTATGTGTGTTCTTTGCATTTGTTCACATTGAATATCTTTTGCCACGTAAATGCCAAGTTCCCTCGTCTGGCAAGGTCCTGCAATTTCCCAAAGTCTATGTTTTAACCACTTTGAATAATTTTTGCTGGAGCAGGAGGAAACAGCGAGGATGAAAAAAAGATTGATAAATATAATACAAATTATGTTACAGATATTTTCCAGTCTGCATCTGCATCCTGTCAAAGGCACTTTACTTAGATGATTTCCTACTAATGTAGGAGTGAGAGTATAACATTGTAAAAGGTGGTAATCTTTGATCCGAACTAGGAGATAGCCCAGCTAAGATCTGTTGGTACAGCCTCAAAGTCCTTCACCTCCTGACTACTAGAATCTAGATGAAAATAAAGATGGAAACTATTTTCAATGATACACTTGATGGGGTTTAAACCAAGCTACCAATTACCTTCTCTGGAATTCATAAGGAAGTGACTAGAACTAAGAGCTAAACCGAGCATGCTGAAAAGAGATAACATATTGTAGTCTGCCATTACTTACCTTGAATATTTTATTAGATCTTTCCTACTGCTGAGAGCAGGAGGAGATAAAACACTTTTCTGGTCTTTAGTGAGCATGGTTTCTAACTTTCAGAATTCTTCACATGTTATTTGATAAAGGCCTGCCACAAAAGTGCATAAAACTGAAGACCTCTTGAGTTGGTGTTACCTTTTTAATGTCTATCTTTTAGCAGGAGTCCCCAAGCTTTTCACATAGGGCATTCAAAACACAGAAAGGGTGGAGGAGGATGGGTCCCCCCTCACCCCCCACCCCTTAGAGAAGAGTTTGCTGAACTGGAGGGAAAGGAAAGGGAAAGAGAAGGGGACCATGTCTCACCTTTTCACTGATTTTTAAAAACTAGGAAGGGACAGAACCAGAGGGCATGGTTGCTAGGGTGAGACAAATAACTGTATTCTCTATTCCCCTTCCCCTCATTTGCACTCTAAGGGAGAGGGAAGTTGTTGGATAGGAGGGTGAATGTGTGTGTGTCTCACTCTTTCACTCATCCCACAGTATAAGAACATAAGATATGCCATACTGGGTCAGACCAAGGGTCCATCAAGTCCAGTATCCTGTTTCTTACAGTGGCCATTCCAGATCTCAAATATCTGCCAGGTTTCCAAAGGTATACACATTCCATGCTGCCTGTACCAGCAGTAAGCAGTGGATTTTCCCAGTCTTTTTTAATAATAGTATATGGATGTTTCCTCCAGGAACTTGTCCAAACCTGTTTTGAACTCAGTTACACGAACAGCTTTTACTAAGTCATCCGGTACTGTAGCTTCATTGCGTGTCCCCCCAGTCTTTCTACTTTTTTAAGGTGTAAACAACCGATCTACTGTTCCACTCCATTCATTAATTTATAGACCTCTTTCATATCTCCTCGCAGTTGTCTCTTTTCCAATGTGAAAAGCCCTTGACTGTTAAGCCTTTCCTCATATGGATATCCTTCCATCCCCTTGACCATTTTGGTTGTTCTTCTCTGTACCTTTTCCAATTCTGTTACATGTACTGTATATCCTTTTTAAAATATTGTGATCAGAATTGCACATAATATTCAAGGTGCGATCACACCATGGAGGCAGGGCCATACCGAGCCATAATTGTGCCCTGTGCGACTTGCAGTTCTGGTGCGTGCTGCCCCCCCCCCCCCCATATCCCCATCACCCCATCACCTCATCACCTTCATGTCCATATGACTGTCCGCCCTTGCCCTGCTGCCGCCGACACTTTTTATCTTCTCGGTGGTGGCAGCAGTGAAACAGACCTGATTTCCAGTAACAAAAAAATAAATCACACAGGTCCTTCAACAGCACGCTTGTATGCAGTTCTGGCCCTTCCCTCCCTTCTCTGATGTAGGCCACGTCAGAGGAGGGAGGGACCAGGCCAGCCATTGAAACGCGGAGTTGCAAAGACCCACGTTTGAATGGCTGGCCTTGTTCCTCCTTCCTCTGATGCGACCTACATCAGAGAAGGGAGGGAGGGGCCAGAACTGCATACAAATGCGGCGTTGAAGGACCCGCGATGAGGCTTTTTTGTTTTAAATTGGAGGTCAGGTCTGCTTCGCTGCTGCCAGTGGCCGGCAGCCCCTAATGCGCCCCTCAGCCTTTGAACCCTGTGCGGCCGCACCACTCACACAGGGTTAGGTATAGCGCTGCATGGAGGGATAGAGAGGCATCATAATATCTTTGGTTTTATTCTCCATTCTTTTCCTTGTTCTGAGGCCAAATCTGATAGGGAGAAGGTAAAGCATGGAGAGCCAGAAACGTTACTGCCAAGTGTCGCATCTGGCCGTCTGGCCTTAGTTTCAGGACCTCTGCATTATAGTGTCATCCATTTTTTAAACATAAGAAAATAAGAATTGCCATACTGGATGAAATCATGGCTCCATCAAGCCCAGTATCCTTGTCCAACACTGGCCCATATAGGTCACAAGTACATGGGTGGATCCCAAAAAGATTCCCTGCCCCTTATCCCCAGGGATAAGCAGCGAATTTCCCTAAGACTGCCTTAATAATGGCTTATGGACTTTTCCTCAATGAACTTGTCCAAACATTTTTTAAACACGGCTATGCTAACTGCTTTTACCACAGTCTGGCAACGAATTCCAGAGCCTAATTATGTACCGAGTAAAAGCATATTTTTTCCTGTTTGTTTTAAATGTACCATGTTGTAATTTCATGGTGTGTCCCCTAGTCTTTGTACTTTTTGAAAGAATAAACAAATGATTTACATTTATTCATCTTTCCTGCAAGCTTAAGTGGATGGCTGAGGGCAAACCTCTTGAGCTTTTCCTCATAAGACACAGTCCATTCCTTTTTTATCGTTTTGGTTATCCTTCTCGGTATTTTTTCCAATTTCTCTATCTTTTTTGAGATGTGTTGACTAGAATTGCACCCTTTTCTGTTTGTACTTTTTGCTGCCACCCCACACTAAGCAAACGATTTCAATGTATTGTCCATGGTGATACCTAGATATTTTTTCCTGAGCGGTGACTCCTAATGCAGAACCTAGCACCACATAACCATATTTTAGGCTATTCTTCTCTATGTGCATCACTTTACACATGTTCAGATTAAATTTCATTTGCCATTTGGATGTCCAGTCACCCAATCTTGTAAGGGCCTACTGCAATTTCTCACAACCCACATGCGATTTAACAACTTTAAATAATTTGGTGCCATCTACAAATCTGATCACTGCTTCATGGGGTCCCATTTCAAGATTATTTATAAATATGTAAAAGTACTGGTCCCAAAACTGATCCCTGGGGTGCTCCATTATTTACCTCTCTCCATGGAGAAAATTGGCCATTTAACCCTACTCTCTGTTTTCTATCTTTAACTTGTTCCCAATCTTCAATAGGGCATGCCCTCCTATTCCATGACTATCATCAGGAGTCTCTCATGACGTATCTTGTCAAACACTTCCTGAAAATCAAGACATATTACATCATCTGGACACCATTATCCAAATGCCTTTAAAAAAACAGTGGGAGATCAGTGAGGCAAGACTTTTTTTGCTAAATTCAGGCCGGCTTTGTCTCATTTGCCTTGACTATCTATGCATTCAGTAATTGTTGTTCTTTATAATAGTTTCTACCATTTTGTCCAACACTGGCATCAGGTTCATTGGTTTGTGGTTTTCCAGATCACTCTTTTTAAAACTTGGCATTACATTGGTCAGCCTACAATCTTTAGATAACCATAGACAATTTTAATGACAGCATACAAATTACTAATAGTAGATTTGCAATTTCATGCTTGTATTCTTGCAATACTCTGGGGTGTATACCATTTGGTTCAGGTGATTTGTTGCTGTTTAGTTTGCCAATTTTTTCTATTAAATCTTCCAGAGATGTGTTTCAGTTTCTCCGAATTGTCACAATGAAATACTATTTCTGGTATGGGAAACTCCCTTATATCTTTCTTGGTGATGAGCAAAGCAAGGTGCATGTGATAAACATCCCTGTCCCACGTTTTTGTAGTAGGGACATCTATGGGGATGCTGGTGCAAGTGTCCACATTGGGAACATCTATGCTTCTATAATCAGGCCAAAACATAGACATCCCCACCATTTTTATGCACATTTTGCCCTGGACATTCTAGATTGCACTTGGACACCTTTGCTAAAATACCACTTCATATGTGCTGGCCAGTTAGCATAATGAGATGCGTCTGTAGGTGGAAATATCCTTAACAGCATAGGTCTATGCCACCTCCCATGCTAATTTTGGGGGCTTATTGCACACTAGTGCATTTTAGCAAACATGCCCTTTATTTTATTTATTTATTTACTGTCTCTTATATACCGCACTATTCATCATCAGCGCGGTTTACATGGAACAAAAATGCTCAGTACAGTTAACACGTATGAGTTTACAGATAACAGGGCACAAAAACTTGGATAACGGGGGTAAACAATCTACAAAACTTACTACATGGAATCATAAGAACAGAGGTTTCATAGAAACATAAACACCACTATGGGTTTGAGTATCAAACTTAGTGTGTTGTTGAGATACCATAAATTTGTCTGGAAATGGTATCGCTGGGTGTCTTTGGGCTCTAGGGGATGTCGTTGGGCTCAATAAGGTACTTGTTGAAGAGGTGGCATTTGAGGGCTTTCCTAAACTTTAGCCTCTTGGCTATAGCCTTGTCCTCCCTGAATGCCCCTTTTGCTCCTCAATCATCTAAAGGTCCACCCGCCTCCCTCACAGGCTTCATGAGTCAAATGAATTATGAGATTTTTCCTCTGTGGCAAGCTTTTTGCCTTCCTTATTAATGCTTTGCATTTAACTTGCCAGTGCTTATGCTGTTTCCTATTTTCTTCATTTACTGCAGATCCATTTTTAATTTTTGGAAAGATGCTCTTTTGGCTCTAATAATCTCTTTTATCTGGCCTTTTAACCAAATCTGCTGTCAACTGTTGTTACTGTACTTCTATCTTCCTTAGTATGTGGAATATACCTGGTTTGGGCTTCAAAGAATGGTATTTTTAAGCAAACTCTTACCCTTTGCAGATGTTCCTTTTAGTTTAGGAGGGGTTCTTTTTTACCATTTTCCTCATTTTGTCATACCGTATTTCCCAGATTATAAGTCGCCCCTGTGTATAAGTTACACTGGCAAAAATTGATGTTTTTACAGGTAAAGTCCTAGTATAAGTCGCCCCTATGTATAAGTTGCCGGTAAAAAAAATAAAGTGCAAGGCAACACTGCTGTTTCTTAAAACTGGATTTATTTTGCTTCACTTTCACTTTACAATACCACTCTTGAATAAAGTGCATAACAACATAGCAGCTCATTCCATGTCAGATTTCTTCTATATCACTCTCAGGAAAGCCGTTGAAGTCCTCATCTTCAATGTCACTGTGAAATAGTTCTGCAATTTCAGGTGCCAGATATTGCAGATATTCATTATTGTCTTCTTCTTCTTCATCATCTTCATAGTTATCGGAGCTCTTTAGGATCTCAGCCTTCATAAACCTGATTTGATTATTTTATCGCTCACCATACTGTCACAACCCACCTGATAAAAGTGGCGTGGCACATCTGGCTGGTAGCCGTGAAACTGTGTTTTCTGTACATAATAAGTACATAAGATATGACATACTTGGTCAGACCAAGGTCTATCAAGCCCAGTATCCTGTTTCCAGCAGTGGGCAATTTAGGTCACAAGTACCTAGCAGTTTCCCCAAAAGGCACAGGTTCCATGATGCTTACATTGGGGCAAAAAGTGGATATCCTGGGTCCCCTTTAATAATGGTTTATGGACCTTTCCTCCAGGAACTTGTCAAAACCTTTTTTAAACCCAGCTACACTAACAGCTTTTACTACATCCTCCAGTAACGAATTCCAGAGTTTGATTACACGTTGAGTGAAGAAATATTTTCTCTTATTAGTCTTAAATAGATTACTCTGCAGCTTCATTGCATGTCCCCTAGTCTTTCTATATTTTGACGGTGTAAACAATTGATCTAGATTTACCTGTTCCACTCCATTCATTAATTTATAGACCTCTATCATATCTCCCCTCTGCTATCTCTTTTCCAGGTTGAAGAGCCCTAATCTTTTTAGCCTCTCTTAATAGGGGTATCTTTCCATCCCTTTTACCATTTTGGTGGCTCTTCTCTGTACCTTTTCTAATAACACTATATTCTTTTTAAGATACGGTGACAAGAATTGCACACAATATCTAAGGTGCAGTCACACCCATGGAACGATACAGAGACATTATAATATCTTTTGTTTTATTCTCCATTCCTTTCCTTATGATACATAGCATTCTATTTGCTCTCTTGGCCATCGTTGCACACTGGGAGGAGGGTTTCAACATGTTATCCACGATGACGCCTAAATATTTTTCCTGGGTGGTGGTTCCTAATGTGGAACCTTGCATAGTGTAACCATAGTTTGGATTGTTCTTTCCCTAGATGCATAACTGTACACTTGTCCATATTAAATTTCATCTGCCATTTGGATACCCAGTCTTCCAATTTATCAAGGTCCTCTTGCAATTTTTCACAATCCTCATGGGTTTTAACAACTTTGAATAATTTTGTGTCATCTACAAATTTGATTACCTCACTTGTTATTCCCATTTCCAGGTCATTTACGAATATGTTAAAAAGCAGCAGACCCAGCACAGATCCCTGGCGTACTCCACTATTCACCTTTCTCCGTTGGAAAAATTGACCATTTAGCCCTACCCTCTGCTTTCTATCTTTTAACCAGTCCATGATCCACAATAGTACACTACATCCTACCCCATGACTTTATAATTTCGCCAAGAGTCTCTCACGAGGGACCTTTGTCTACCTGTTTATTCACACCTTCAAAAAAACATTACAGATTAGTAAGACAAGACCTTCCTTGGCTAAAGCCATGTTGGCTGTCTCCCATTAAGCCATGACTATCTACATTTTCAGTAATTTTGTTCTTTATAATGGTTTCTACCATTTTTCCCGGTACTGACATCAGCCTAACCAGTCTGTAGTTTCCCAGATCACCCCTGGCACCCTTTTTAAAAACTGGCATTACATTGGCCATCCTCTAGTCTTCAGGTATTACAGATGGTTTTATCGATAGTTCACAGATTACTAATAGTAGGTCTGCAATCTCATATTTCAGTTCTTTCAACACCCTTAGATGTATACCATCTGGTCCAGATAATTTGCTACTCTTTAGTTTATCAAATAGTTGTAATACATCTTTCCGGTGTATCAATATTTCTTTCAATTCTTCTGCGGCATCACCTTTAAATACCATTTCAGTCATAGGCAACATCCCTACATCTTCCTCAGCAAAGACCGAAGTAAAGAATTCATTCAGTCACTCCGATATGGCCTTGTCCCCTCTTAGTGCCCCTTATACCCCTCTATCATCTAATGGTCCAACTGACTCTCTCACAGGTTTTTTGCTACAAATGTACTTGAAAAAGTCTTTATTACGTGTTTTTGCTTCCAGAGCAAGCTTATCCTCAAATTCTCTCTTTGCCTGCCTTATCAATGTCTTGCATCTAACTTGCCAGGGCTTATGTTATTTCCAGTTTTCGTCATTTGGCTCCTTTTTCTATTTCCTAAAAGATGCTTTTTTGGCAACAACAGCCTCTCTGACCTCACCTTTAAACCATGCTGGCAGTTGTTTGGACTTCCTTTCACTTTTCTTAAAGTGGAATACAGCTGGTCTGGGCTTCCAAGATAGTATTTTTAAACAACACCCATGCTTGATGTAAATCTTTAACTTTTGCAATTGCTCTTTTTGTTTTTTCTTAACTATTTTCCTCATTTTATCATAGTCTCCCTTTTGAAAGTTAAAAGATAGTACTGTGAATTTTCTTACCGTCCTTCCTCCATTTATTAAATCAAATGTGATCATGCTATTATCACTATTGCCAAGATGCCCCAACAACCTTATCTCTTGCACCAGATCTTGTGTCCCACTGAGGACTAAGTCCAAAATGGCTTCCCCTCTGATTGATTCATGAACCAGCTGCTCCAAGAAGCAGTCATTTATTTCATCTAGAAACTTTATATCCCTAGCATGTCCTGCCATGTCACTGACCCAATCGATAACGAGGTAATTGAAATCACCCATTATTATTACTGTGTTGTAACTTTTGTTAAGTTCCCTGATTTCTTTGAGCATTTCATCATCCATTTGTTCATTCTGACCAGGCGGTTGATAGTACACCCCCACTGCCATTGCTTCCCCTTCCCCTTTTTACATGGGATTTCAATCCATAGAGATTCTACAGTGAATTTTGTTTCCTGCAAAACTTTGTGACTCAATGCCCTCTCTAACACACAGTGCAACCATCGTCTCATCCATGCATTGAGACCCCAGAGCTCTGCCTGCCTTTTGGGTTCTGCGCATGGAACCGGAAGCATTTTAGAGAATGCTATCCTGGAAGTTCTGGATTTCAACTTCCTACCTAAAAGCCTAAATTTAGCCTCCAGAGCCTCCCTACCACACTTTCCTATGTAATTGGTACCAAAATGTACCAAGACAGTGGGCTCCTTCCCAGCACTATTTAAGAAATTGTCTAGAGGCATGTGAGGTCCATTACCTTCGCGCCAGGCAGGCATGTTACCAGACGATCCTACATGCCTAATGTGGCACATCCAGTTTTCTCATATGCAGCGCAACACAGCTTTGAAACTTCTGTTGATGGAAATGTCAAGCATTTGAAGCATTTTTTTCATACACCAGGTATAACAACAAGGACAGTTTCCAGAGATTTTCTTTTCTTTTTTATGTCTTCAGCGGAATGGGCTCTCATGCTATCCATGACAAGTAGCACTTTCTGTCTCCTGAAAAATCCATCCGGCTGCTTACTAAAACAGCGCTGCAGCCATTTCACCATCATGCTCTCATCCAACCATCCTTTCTCAGTTACATCAACAACAACGTTGGGTGGTAGAGTTTCATGTGGCATGGTCTTCCTTTTGAATATAATCATAGGTGGCAGCTTCTTTCCACTTGCCCAGCAGGCCAGCACCACTGTAAAGTGTTTCTTTTTGTGTCCAGTGATTCTAATATTTATTGTTCTAATCTTCTTTTGACTGACCGTTCTCCCTAATGGGATGTCGTAGGTTAAGGGAACCTCGTCCATGTTGATTATAAAGTCCGGTGTCACTGTGTATGTGTTGATTTCTTTGTTTACGGATTCCCTGAAATTCCGTACTTTATCCAAGAAGTCAGCAGGGAGCTGCTGACACATGGTCATTCTTTGTCTAATGCTTAATTTATTTCTTATCATAAATTTAGCAGCACCACGAATGACCGGCCTTGAATCCCTCGATATTAATTTCCCTGGTGATATGAATTGCTTTGAATTGCACTGCACAGTGGACAGTCCATGGCCCTGGGCCCTCTGCTCTATGACAAACTGAAACAGACGTGCTTCTAATTCAGGCCACCACGCTTCGCAGCCGCGATTTCCCTTCTTGCTGCGTTTCAAGGTTAGTTTTCCCTGCATCTTTCTCTAGTCCCTTTATCCCAAAATTTCACTCGGCGGCTCTGTTACCATGTTCTTCTGCATAATGAATAACTTTCAATTTGAATTCCACGGAGTATGAGTTCTGCGCCTTCGGTGTCACCATTTTCTGTGGGGTTAAAAATAACATTTGTGTTGTAACTGAAATTCATCCAGTATGCTATTTGGTATGCTATTTGCGAGTATAGTCCAAATACCCTACTGATCGGAGGGTCTGCTTGCAAGCATTAGGTGTAGAGCGGAGGGCCCAGGGAGAAAGACCATCCACTGCGCAGGTGCGAGTATTTATATGCGGTTTTAGGGGCGTGGTCCACCATGTAAATTTATTAGATAGGTTGCTCTGTTGTATAGGTCGCGCCATCATTTCCTGATGTAAAAACCGTGACTTATAATCTGGGAAATAAGTCTCCCTTTTGAAAGTTAAAAATGCTAGGCAGTTGATTTCTTTTGTATCCTCACTCCAGCTGTTAAATCAAACTTGATCATGTTACAGTATGATCACATTTGCCAAGTGGCACAATACTGTTACTTCTTGAACTAAATCCTGTGCTCTACTAAGAACTAGGTCTAAAATATAGGGGTGTGCATTCGTGAGTGTGCATTTGGTTCATTTGGGCACCTCAATATTTAAAGCGTATGCAAATTGCTTATATGCATAGACAGGGTAGATTGTTGAAAAATATTGACCCTGGGGAGTTTTCTTCAGACCAGCCCATGGGATTTCAAATTATACAGAGGTCCTATAACCATGGAACCCTACCCAATATACATCAATAAATTTTCTCACAGATGGATGAGACATGCTTATGTCAGCAGGCCTAGATACAAAAAAGCTCAATTTAGTAACTGCCCATCCATTGAAAACTGTGTAAACATTGCTGAACCAGAAAGCCACTGGGATCATGATCCTGGCAATTGGAGAAAATGAAGAAAATGATGTTTTTCCATACAACTCACCATAAAAAGTATTCAAATTCTGGTGTCACCTCAATAGCGGCAACATAAACTCCTTCCTTTGCCAGCGACATTGTGAAATGCAGAGCTCTATAAAAAGCATACTCAACATATATGTAGCAAATCTGCCTTACCAAACCAGCATTAATACCCAGAACTCAAACAGCAACAATCCACTATGAAAAGGCAGCACTGAAAATATTATACCAAGCCCTAGGACAGCAATACACCTCCTGACAAAAACAGAATAACCCAGACAGCTATAGATCCCTACACAGAAACTCTACACTATCAAAATCCTTCATTTCGGTCATAAAACATACACAGATCCTCACCCAATGCAGCATAAGGAGCCACAAACTTTCTGCTGAACCCTGGATCCCTGGCCTGAGCTTTCGCATCTAGTTGAGCAGGGGGTACTCGCCACTGGGCTATCTCTCAGCTCCGATCTGTTCTATCCCTATTCTATCCTGCAATTGTAATTCCTGTCTCAACTCTTGTTAATTTTTATTTCATTGTAAATTGTCACTGACCAACAACCACAAACCACCTTGGCGCTTTACTGGTGAGAGGCGGTACAGCAAAATTAGAACAAACATAAACACATGTACAGATACAAACTGAAAAGGGAACCAAGAACATCTAACATTGATACTTCATTTCTCATCTTATTTTGCTCTATTTCCCAATGTCAAGAATCCATCTCTTTCTCTTCCTCTCAATCTTCTCATAGCCCAATCACTCCCTTTCACTATTCTCCTTTCCAATAATGTCTTCACATCCCAATTCACAATCTATTTCTCTTTCTCCTTGCCATCTCTCATACTGCCCTGCATTCTCCTTTACCGCATCCCATCTTTGATCATATTCCTCTACCTCCCCTATCCAGCTTTTCACATCTCCCTTGTTTTCCCTTCCAGTCATTAAAATCCCTCTTTTTATCCCTTGAATACCTAGTGGCTTTCCATCTTCCACTTCTTTACGCTTCCCAGCCATCTTCCCCTTCTGTCACTATTGCCTTCCACCTTAATCAGGAGTCTCCACTCACTGGTCCCCTGCTCTGTCCCCCAACAAGCAGCTGAGTTCCAAAATTAAAGTTCTTCTTGGTTGCTGAGTTCTCCCTCCTCTGCACAAATACCCAAAAGTGAAGCTCCCACCCGCCACTCTCCCTCCCACAGCCAATTTTCAGCTTATTCCCTCCCCCTATTATCCCAGCCCACTCTTCCCCCAAATAAATAAATCCCTCCTATAGCCCACTTAAAAATCCATGACCTCACTCTCCCTTGGTATGGGGGCTCTCTCTCTCCCCCCCCCCCTCCCCAACTTGGGTCCAGCATCTACCCACTATATCACTGTCCTACCCTCATGTACAACATCTGCCTTCTAGTCCCTCCATCCAACATCTGTCCCATCTGCTGCCCTCTCCTCTCCATGTCCGTCATCTTCATTCTGTTTCTTCATTCCCCTCCCCTGTCCATCATCTGCCCTCTATCTCTCCTCATGCAGCATCTGTCTGGAGAATCCTGGCCTGCAGTAATGAAGTGTAAAGTAACTACAGAGACTCTAAGCCACTACAGGCATTTAAGGCCCCGCTGTGTTCCTGTCCTCTCCGTCGGCACACGTTTCCTACTACTAACATAGGAAACCTGGGTTAAAGGAGGCTCTGTGTCAACTTTTCACTTTGTCCTTGCTGCCTCCTTTAGCTGCAGAGAGACATCTGTGTATTGCAACCAACTGTGGGGAGAAAGGTGTCTCTTTTAGTTACTATCCAACATGTATACACCTCTTGGCTTCCGTGCACGTGCTGGACAGGACTGGAACAGACAGCATCTCCCTTACACACCACTGCATTCTCAGAAAGTGTTGGTAGAGGAAGAATGAAGTAGGTAAGAGTAAGAAAAGACAGTTCAGCAATGCAGCCTCTAAGAGACCAGATCTGCTGCATCTGCTACTCCCAGCCTGCAGCAGCCACGTGACCAGCCCCCAGAGCATGCCAAAATGCCCAATAGGGCAAGCCATCCCTGTGCATGAACTGTATAGCTATGAAATAACATGTATACAATAGATTTGTATGTTTAAAACATTTCTAGCTCTCATACAATGAATGCACAAAGAACAAATAGGTGAAGCGAACATGGAAAAATGCCCAAAAATCAGGACAAAATCATTTTAAATGAGCATGAACAATTTGTTTTTGGCCAAGCATATCGCTACTAAACTACACATTATCAAGTCAATATTGGAGTAATTGAAATCTCCCATTATTATTGTTAATTTCTCTTATTTCTGTTAATGTTTCATCATGTTTGTTTATTTTGGCTGGAGAGGTGGTAGCATGCCTCTACCACTATCCTCTTCCACTTCTCTTATGAAATATCTATCCATGATCATTACATGGTGCATTTTGTTTCCAGTAGAACGTTTAGGGGTTGTCGAGTAAGCCGGGCTAACGGTTAACCTGGTCTATAGTATGTGCATCGAATACCACTGCTGCTATTGCTGACATTGTGCTGAGTACTAGGGATGAAAGATGGAGTGCTTTCTTCTCTACATCCACTTGATGTCTTTCAGCCAAAACGAGCACTTTTCAGAAGCCTGTTAGTGCCTGGAACAGGTCTAAACGCAGATGTGATGCCGGATATCCACGACAATTCTGAGATCAGGAGAGAACATCCAAGTTTCTGGGAATGCCCTGGTCACGCCTCCACCATGTCCCCTTTCAGACTTGGACATCCACACGCTGTGGACATCCTCAGAGCTGGCTTCTAAAATGGTTCCGGAGACATCTCTGTCAGTTTTCGGACATCCAAAGCACGAATAGGGCTTCCAAAATGCCCCCCATAGTATCCCATTAGTTATCCTCCTTCTATGAGGTCTCTGAGATGCCTATTGTACCTGTCTCTTCATTCAGTGTATTACATTCTAACTCTTCCATCTTACTGTATTTTTAGACTTCTAGCATTTGCTACAGACATTGAAAGTATAGCTTTTTTTAAATCAATACAACCTGTATGAGAGTTGACAGGGATTATTTGCAATCTTAAGAACATAAGAATTGCCATGCTGGGTCAGACCAATATTCCATCAAGCCCAGAACCCTGTTTTAAACAGTAGCCAATCAAGATCACAAATACTGGGAAGGATCCAAAACATAGATAGTTTCCATGCTACCTACCCCAGCGGATAAGCAGTGGCTTTCCCCAGGTCTACCTTAATAAAGGTGTATGGACTTTTCCTCTAAGAATTTGCTCAAACCTTTTTTAAACCCAGCTACACTACCAGCTTTTACCTCATCCTCTGGCAATGAGTTCCAGAACGTGACCATGCATTGAGTGAAAAAAAGAATTCTCTTGTAACTTCGTGGGTGTCCCCTAGTCTTTGTACTTTCTGGAAGAGCAACAATGAATTTGCCTTTACCCATTCTACTCCGCTCAGGATTCGATAGACCTCTATCATATCTCCCCTCAGCCATGTATTTTCTAAGGTGACGATAGTCATTCTGTCCGCTTTTGGCAGCTCTTTTCTGCACCTTTTCTAATTTCCACTATAACCTTTTGGAGAATCAGCAACCAGAATTGTTCACGACACTCAAGGTGTGCTCTAACCGTGGAGCAATGCAGAGGTATTATGGCTGTCTTTGTAGTACTATGTATTGCTTTCCCAGTAATTCCTAACATTCAGTTTGCTTGTATGGCCCTCGCTGAAATCTGGGCAGATTTCAGTTCTTTCTGCTCTTTACTAATAGGCACTTGAGCTGCTTTGGCTTTTATTGCAATCTCTCTGTCAGGATGCCCTAATTTCTCTGTTTTGACAGCATCCTTCAAAGAAACCTCACTCTAAACCACAAATCCTTGAGAAACTGTCAGCTTACTCCCAGATTCTAACTTAAAAGCTTATGTATCTCCTTTTGAAATATTAGTGAGAGCAGTCTTATTTCATCCCAGTTAAGACGGAACCCTTTCTACAGAATAGGAATCCCACCCCCCCCCCCCCCCCCAGAATGTTGTCCAATTCCTAACAAATCAAAATCCCTCCTCCCTGTACCCAGGACCGGCCCGTCCACTAGGCGAGTTAGGCGGCCGGCACGGGTGGGTGGCACACATGGGTAGCCATGCTGCCCCCTCCCAGCTGCCATCAATTCTGTTTGGGGGGGGGGGGGGAGGAGGGCAGTATTTCCAAAAGCAGTGGCAAAAAGCCGCTGCTTTTGGAAATACTACCGCTGCCTGCCTTCCCCTCCTGAGACAGAATTGGCAGCAGCTGGAGGGGGCAGTGTCAGCTAGGAGGGTGGGCTTCGAGGTCAAAGTTTCTGCCTAGAGCAGTAGAAACCCTTGGACTGGCCCTGCCTGTACCATAGTCTCATCCATACATCAAGACTCTGGAGCTCTGCCTGCCTCTTGATCCGGCCTGTGGAATGGACATCATTCCTGAGAATGCTACACCGGAGGTTCTGGATTTCAACATTAGAACCAAAATCCTCCATTTGGCTTCCAGAACCTCCCTCCCGCAGTTTCCTGTGACCAGGAACTCCCTTGGGTAGTCATAGTCATTTTTAAATGAGACATGCTGTAACATTTAACTAGGGCACCATCTTGTCTTCTTGTTTCACGTCTCATCTTTAAACCTCTCTATAATATAACAAACAGCAAATACACCACCATTTAGTGCATGTTTGAGCATTACATAGCATATCAGAGTGTAAACGTATGTCAGTTTGGGACCTACATTTCTTGAGCTGGGGGTGCCAACTCATATACTGCCAGCTGCCTGCCCAACTCCTTGAATCTCTATACACAAACTATAGCACTATGAAGCCCCTCCTCCCCAACACACACACACACACACAAAGAAAGCATCTACCTAATGGGAACACACTCCTGCAATTCCAGGGTCTATGACATACTTAGAACAGGTATGCACTCTCCTGAAACAATCCCAAATTTCCTCTCCCCTCACCCCATCCACTGATGCAGATGGTTCTCAGTCCAATAGGAAAACTTATTATAAGCAAAATCCCACAGAAAACTCATGACCCCCATGTACTGCAAATAGAGACCCCCTTTAGACAATAATCAGTGTCCCACAGTTTGACAGGCTTTTGTAGCTATTGCATGAATTAGGAAATCTGCGGTTCTTTGAATCATTTCTGAGTATTAGCAAGACAGCATTCTTAGCGGGTTTTTTGCAAGACAACAAGACAGCAAGTTTAGGGGTTTCACAGGTATGATATGTTTTGTTTTTTGTAATTTTTACGTATGTTTAATGTTGTATGCCTAGGATGTAGTGTAGAATACAAATGCTTTTCAATAAATACAATCACAAAGTTTCTTACGGGTTTGGGTTAGACTTTATATTTAAAACGAAATTGGCCCATATTAATTTTTTTTTGAACATACAAAACCAAAACAGAAACATTATGAGGCCCAAATAAAACTTTGGCATTCCCTGAAATCCCTCCATGTGGGCTCTTGAGCAGAGCTATTCAACTTTGGTCCCCAAGGGCAACAAGCAAGGCTGTTATCAGAATATACATAATCAGGATCCATCAGACAAAACTGCACATATTACAAAAGTATGCAGCCTCAATTTAATCGTAATGGGTTCACTGTTTAGAGGCATGTTTACTAACTCGCGCTAGCCTTTTGCAGCTAACACGGCATGATAGTGCATATTGTACCATGTTTGCTGAAAAAGTCATGTGGTATCTGTTGGGGGCATGCCCAGCATTTCCGCAGTAGATACCGCACCAAAAACGCAGAAAGCGCAGTCGCACTGCAGCTGTGACGCAGCTAATGTCACCCATTGAGATGGCATTAGTTACCCCCACGTTGCCTGTACGTCTGACAGTTACCATATGCTCAGTATGCCCATGGTAACCATGTAGTGCAGATACATTCACTCTCTGCCCTTATCCCGCCTGCACGCACAGCTATCACGCACGCTATCTGCATTTGCCCCGAGTTAACTGTTAACATGGAGTGCTTGGTAAGCGCTATCTGCTACATTAACAGCTAACACGGTTTAGTAAACCATCAATCAGAGACATCTTATATGATTGTGACATTAGTTAAAGAAGGACATGAGTGGATTTTGCAGTTGTAAGCTTTACAAATAAGGACATTGTGAAAAGGAATGAAAAACCGGAAAATTGCTGTACTCACGACTTCTGTGGAACTGACTTTGCTGTAGCCTTGCTTACGGCATCGCAGCGCTCTGCAAAGCAAGCCCATTTTCAAATGTCAGAAGACTGTTTTGAATTAAAAGTGTGCCCAAAGCTGCCAGCCCAACTAATTATGCTTTGGTTCACAACATGCCACAATGCATAATGCAATAAAAAATGGAACTGATATGCTGCTGTACAAGATAATTAATTTTTCAGCCCTTGTTTTAATGATGTTAAGCAGGCAAAAATATTATTTAGGCAAAGGGCAATAAAGACCTACTTTGCACACCGTATCCTGAGGTCAGATGTTGCAAGTCCTACAATGAAGAACATAAAAATGTCAGTATTAGTTAAACGAGAGGAAGAAACATCAGCCATGCTATGCTAGCCTAGAGGTTGAGGGCACTGGGAAACATTAGCTTCTGTAAACTAAGATGCAAAAGAGAAAATTCATAGCAGGGTTGGACTTTTAATACGGCAATATTAGCAAGAAAAGAACGATCATTCTTTCTGTGAAGGCGCTGTAAATACATCAGCAAATATGTCAGTAAAGTTCATAAAAAATATGCCAGCAAACATTTTCCTTCTGAATAAAATCTGACAATGCATTTATTCCAAACTTTACAAGTAACAGTGATGTGTATGTTTGCAGAAGTGGCAGTTTATTCGACTTAAGGCAACTATATTTATAACCCTAGATGACTTGTCTGAAACCAGCATTTGCCAACAGTTACTGTTCAAATATTAGCAATATTTTAAAAGCAATTTTAGCACAGAGAAAGGATACATTATACGACTGTATACTCATTGCAGCCTGACTTCTTCATTTGTTAGGTTTGAAGTTCTCATGAACTCTTCAAGACCTTGGTAAAGAATACTTGGCAATGTGACACTGGAATCTGGAGAAATGGAATGGTGTACTACGAAACCCATGATAAAAAAGCAGATCATTGTGAAACACTTGACATAAAGGTGGCTTTGTTTTTAAGTCTGTTCAGAGGCATGCTTAATCTAGCACTTTACATTTGTATGTAACGTGCCAAAATCTATTGGGGACATCGGAAGTGCTCTGTTTGGTGAGCCCAGTGGGCCACTGTTGGGTCAGCTCAGTGGGTCATTGAATCCAGCACCCAGTCTCAACAGGGGGCCATTTATTTTGGTTTGTTTAGCCTACACATTTCCAGTGTTAGCTCAAGGTGAGTTACATTCAGGTACAGTATTTCCCGGTCCTGAAACAGCTTATAATTTAAGTTTGCATCAGAGGTAAAGGAGAGTTAAGCAACTTGCCCAAGGCCATTAGGGCGATTTGAGCCCCGGCTTATCTGGTTTCTTCTCCTTCATTGCATGTCACCATTCTGGCTTGCCTAGAACTACTGAGGAGATCCTGGTGGGGAGAGCAGTTTCCTTTTGCTAACTCCCAGTAGAAAGCCATAATGATCCTCACTATTATTAGGCAAACCCTTTCCCAAGAACTTTCAAAAACCTTTTTTAAATCCAGTTATACTACTAACCTTCACTATATCATCCAGAAACAGATTTCACAGTTCAACGCGGCACTATCCAGGTTAGAGGTCGGCGGGGAGGGCTATGCGCCGACAAGACGCATGGCCCTTTGAAAATGAGCCTAGCTCAATATCAGGCTGTATATTACTACTACTGATCATTTATATAGTGCTTCAAGGCGTACACAGACTTTTACAGATATATGTAAAAGATAGCAGAGACAGAAGGTGAGGGGGTGCAGGGGGATCCCCGCAGCCCGACCCTGGCCATGGCAAGCCAGATCAGGAGTCAGGCTGCGGGGAAAGAAGATTGTCTTTCACGGCAGGGGATCGTGGCTCCTGAATGGAACCGTAGTGCCATGGTGACGGGACACCATGGCACTGTGGCTCCATTCAGGAGCCTAGTAGAGTCAGCTGGGTATGTGGGCTGGACATGCAGCCGATCAGAATTGGGGCCCGGCCTGCATGTCCAGGCTATAGACCCGATTCTGATCCCACGAGCACGTCTAGCCCCCCACGGGCTCAGAATCAGGCCTACCTCTGTACGGCCCAATTCTTTTCGACCATACAGGGGGGAGACAGCCAGCACAGAATGCCCCTCTGTGCCTTTAATTAAAGCACGGACATACCAGCCTTAGAGCTGACGTAATTGCCCACATCTAAAATTTTCTAGTACACATGCAAAGTATAGTATTTTATCCCTTTACACAAAAGTGGATGTAAGGATGACACTGAGAACTACAGGCCAGCTAGTCTAACCTCTGTGGTTAGTAAATTATTGGAAAGGCTACTAAAGGAGATAATAGTGAGGTTTCTGGAGTCTAATGAATTGCAGGATCCGAGACAGCATGGATTCACCAGAGGCAGGTCTTTTCAGACAAATCTAATAGATTTCTTTGACTGGCTGACAAGTGAGTTGGACTGAGGGAGAGCCCTAGATATGGTGTATTTAGATTTCAGTAAAGCCTTTGACAACGCTCCACACAGGCAACTTATAAACAAACCGAGCACCCTAGGGATGGACCCTAAAGTTACTGATTGGGTTAGAAATTGGGTTGAGTGGGAGGCAAGTGATTGGGTTACTGACTGGGTTGAGTGGGAGGCGACAAAGGGTACAGATAAATGGAGCTCACTCTGAGAAGGAGGTTAAAAGTGGCAGGGATCTGTCCTTGGTACGATTCTGTTTAACATATTTGTTAGTGATATTGCGGAAGGACTGTTGGGTAAGATTTGCTTGTTTGCAGACGCTACCAAAATGTGCAATAGAGGAGTCGACAACATGAGGAGGGATCTAGTTAAACTTGAAGAATGGTCCAGAATATGGCAACAGAAATGTAATGCTATTAACTGCAGGGTCATGCATTTAGGCTGCAAAAATCCAAAGGAGCTGTACAGTGTAGGTGGTGAGGTACTTCTGTCCACAAAGGAAGAGTGGGACCTGGACATACAGTAATTGTGACTGACGATCGTAAAGTAGCTAAACAGGTAGAACAGGTGACTGTGAAAGCCAGAAGGATGCTTAGTGTATAGGGAGAGGAATGGCCAGCAGAAAAAAATAGCTGATAATGCCTCTGTATAAGTCTGTGGTGCAATCTCATTTGGAGTCTTGTGTTCAATTCTGGAGACCACATCTTCAGAAGGATATAGGCAGATTGGAGTCGGTGCAGAGGGTGGCTACTAAAATGGTTAGTGGTCTTTGTTATGAAGCATATGAGGACAGACTTAAAGATCTTAATATGTACACTTTAGAGGAAAGCAGGATAGGGGCGATATGACAGACATTCAAATACCTCTGTGGCATAAATGCACAGGAGGGTCTCTTTCGCTTGAAAGCAAGCTCTGCTACAAGGGGACATAGGATGAGAGTGAAAAGGGATAGACTCAGAAGTAATATGTGGAAATAGGTTTTTACGGAAAGAGTGGTAGATGCGTGGAATAGTTTCCCAGTGGAGGTGGTAGAGATGAGGACAGTATCTGAATTCAAAAAAGCATGAAACAAACACAGAGGACTTCTAAAGGTAAAAAGGGGACTATTGTAGTTGATACAGAAGGGCAGACTAGATAGGCCATGTGGTCTTTTTCTGCCGTCATGTTTCTATATTTTTATCTTTGGGCATACCTGTATGCTCCATTCAACCTCCGCCCATATGTATGCCTATTGTCAAAGAATGCACTATCATGCGTACTTTTATGTTGGTCAGTATTTTATATGGGACCATTAGCAAGTGTATGCAGCCACATGCTTGCAAAAATTGCTTGTACGTTAACACATAAGATATTTATCCCTTTATAAAATTATTCTCTCCATGTGCAGGAGCGCTCAGGGGTGGAGTTTAGGAAGAACATGGGCACAGTTATGATTTATATATGTTGGGCCCGATATTCAGCGGTGGGGGCTGGCAGGGTTATAGTGCCACTGAATACGAAACCCGGATATTCAATGCCAGGGCCCTATCTGGCCACTGGGCATTGAATATCTGCTTCAGCTGCAGAAGCCGGAAGCTAATCGGCAGTGGTGATATTCAGCCGCTGCCTGGTTAACCTCGGCAACAAACGTTAGGTTAGCTTTTTCTGTGCCTAACATTCGCCACCGGAGGATAACTGGACAGTGGCTGATATCACTGCTGACCAGTTTCCCCGGATACCACCCCTGGAATGCCCCGAGGCTAACCAGTTAGCAACGGAGAGTAGAGCAGCAGGACCTGCATTAGTGCTGCTGAATATCCTGCTTAGGGGCAGTTACTGTACATGTAAACCGTATAAATGCCTTTGAATATCGGGCCCATTGTGCCTATATTAAAAACAAAATGAAGGCTGATACGCAAAGGACTTATGCTCCTAACTCTGAGAGTTATGCTCCTCAATTGACTGCTTTGAAAATTTACTGGGGCGAAGTTCCTAAATTTGCACTCAAAATGGCACTAAACTCCTAAATTTAGGAGCATAATACTGGATGGCAACAGGAGTGGATTTAGGGCGGGAAAAAGAGTGAGGAACTCAGCAATAGGCTCATACATTAAGCTCATAAATGTGCTGAGGAAGAATGAGGATGGGGTGTGCACGTTCCACCTAACCATGTGGAGAAGGCGATAGTCAGCCCATTATGAGCCGATTCCCTAAGGGGCACGTCCAGGCCATCTGGATGGCGCTAACCAAGACGGGGCCATCAGCACCCAATTCTGCACCATGGGAGCAAGACGCTCCCATGGATGCAGAATCAGGGCCGTAGAGATGGCACGGCAGCCCCAGTAGTACCGTGGGGATGTCCTCCCCGCCGCATGACATGCCATATGGCCATCCGGACCCCTATATCCCACTGTCCAATCCCAATGGGGACGGCCAGTACCCCGATCAGACAGCAGGGACCCACCTTGGTCTGTCCCATGCTTTGGGGAGGTGCTGGTGATCTCCAGGGGGTGGGCTGTCAGGAGAGATTGGGGGGGAGCTGTCACTTTTCGCACTTCTGAGGTGGAATAAACAGACTGTCCTGTACGTCCAGGAGTCGCCGGAGGGAGGGCCTGTTTATTCCACCTCAGAGGTGGTATAAGCACCGGCTGCCCCCCCCCCCCCAATCCCTCCAGGCAGCAGGTGCTTATACCACCTCTGAGGTGGAATAAATAGGCTGTCCCCCTGGAGACTCCTGGACATACAGGGCCATGAGCGGAATCGGCTCTGGATGTCTGGGGTAAGTCCCGCCCACGCTCCTCCCACTCTTCGCCACCAGCAGGCCCCCATCCCTCGCTGAACACACAGCAGCTCTGTGCATTCAGCGGTGGATGGATGTGGGATACCGGCAAGGCAGATAGGACATGCTGCCTCGCTATCTGCCTTATGGAATCAGGGCAAGAGGGCTGTCCTAAATTTATACAGCCAGTGGGCTGAATATCTGTATACCAGTGGTACTGACCACTTGATATGTATATTCAGCCCTGCTGCTTCTTTGGACAGTGGTGCGGAATATATGCATTATATTTCACCACCACTTAAAAATGCTGTCCATGGTGTTCAAATACATTAATATCTTCATATTGACTAAATACCTGAAGTAGAGCCTAGACTAAGCTGTAATTTAGGCTTCTGGGGTTCCACTATATGTTCTAACAACCTTTTTCTTTCTAGAGATATTTTTCCAGTTTATGTCATATATTTCAAACCGGAACTCAGATGCCTACATATTTTGATGTTGTGGTTTATTTCTTAATTACTTGAAAACGCTCAACCAGATTTAGACTCCCACCCTTCTTACCCCTCTATGCAAGAATATTTGAGACGTCAATGCCTGCCAAATTTGCACAGATGCACATTTCCGGAGCACACTATGTAAATTAGTTCCCAAGAAGAATGGATTAAAATACATTATGTGTTTTTTTTATTCCCTACTTCCCCTTTTTCTTGCATCCATTTTGCCTAATGCGACACATGAGCAGACAGAGGATGAGACATCCAAGAAAGCGTCCTTTGTCTGAGTGGTCTTCTGGCTGTCAGGGGTCTTGCCGTCTTCCCTGTGGTTTCCTCTGTGGTGTACCCAACCGCAGTCAGCCCTCTGAGATAAGCTGATCTCTTGCACGCAACAATACACAATTACCAAACAAACCCCTTCCAAAACCAAAAATAAAAAATTCCTTATCTTTTTGTTGGAAGATGCCGAGGGAGGTTAGAATAACTGTCTAACCCTATCTCTTGCACGCAGCATTTCACTCTGTGTTGTGGGACCAGCAGAGATGATATCTTTTTGATATTTAATTAGCATCTTCTGTGATAGCAAAATAGTTAACAAAATGCCTAGATATTAAACTGATTTATGGTTACTTGTGGCCAAATTACACTTCTCTTTAAATTTCAAAGGACTTTTGCTTTGATAGCAGCTGGTGACTCATCTCAACTGCGTAAACTGTAGTGCACCATATGACTGCAACAGCAATCTGACATTTACCGAGGAGGAACCCAGCGTCACAGAGTGAGTTGCCTTTCTCAATGAAAATCTCCTAATGCACAAAAGCACGGGGTAAAAAACGTGGCAGAATCGGCTCTGTGATCTTTGAAAGGTCGAGCTATTGTTAATGAAATAAAGAAGAACGGTATGAACAATTGCACCTCAATTAACCGCATTATCAATCAACTGTATCACGCTCTATTGTGCATCATGCAGAAATATTACTTAGCACAATTTAGCATAGCTCCCTGGAAGATATTGATTTCTCCAATTTCAGCCACTGCAGGCACAGTACTGATTGTAGATAGCTAAAACTGTTTCATATCCAACAGGTAATTACTTCAATCTATGATTAACTCCACAGAGCATTGCCCTACGCTGTGAAAGCCTGCTTACAAAGGACAAATATGATTTAGTATCCAGGCAGAAGGAAAGTTAAAATAAAGATCTTGATTGATTGTATATTTTCTCACGAGGGCAGGGAATGGAAGAAAAGCAGGAATACTGTACATCTATCCCTGATTTAACATGGCACCTCAGCAATTAGTTGCTTTCCTGCTCAGGATTACATCGTTGCCATGTTTATGAGGGCTGCAATTTCACTGTTTTTAGGGGAACTTTGGGTTTTATCCCCATTTCCATGTAAAGCACAGTTATTTACCTGTAACAGGTGATCTCTGGGAACAGCAGGAATTAGTCCTCACATATGGGTACGTCGGTACCGACGGAGCCCGCGCGGGAAAGCTCCCCAGCTTCCCAGAAGGAAAGCTTTTGGGGCCTCCCACTGCGCATGCGCGCTGCCTTCCCGCCTTCCTGACCAACTCTCCTCAGTTCGAGTTTAAAGCTGAGACAATAGAGAGAGGAAAGGAAAGAGAGAGAGAGATACAACTCCTAGGGGAGGTGGGTGGGTTGTGAGGACTAATTCCTGCTGTTCCCAGAGATCACCTGTTACAGGTAAGTAACTGTGCTATCTCCAGGAACAAGCAGGAATGAGTCCTCACATATGGGGACTCCCTAGCTAAGATGCCCGGGAGATCCCCTCAAGGGTATGAGACCCTGAAAGGTTCCTCATCTTCCTATGGATCTCAGGCATCCATTCAGGGAAGGTGGGTTGGAGTTGTTCAAGAATGGAACAGGTGTCTAAGGACAGCCTGACCAAACAAGGCATCCCGGCGGGAGTCCTTGTCCAAACAGTAATGGGCTGTAAAGGTATGAACTGAGGCCCAGGTGGCTGCTCGACAGATCTGGTCAATGGACACAGAGTTTAGATGAGCCATAGAGGTAGCCATGGCCCTCACGTTGTGAGCAGTGACATGGCCTTCCAGAGAAAGGTTCTTACTCTGGTAAGCAAAAGAGATACACTGAGCAATCCAATTGGAGAGTGTTCTTTTAGATGTCCTAAATGAGAAGGATCAAAAGCAACAAAAAGCTGAGAAGACTTTCGATGTTGCTGTGTCCTGTGGAGGTAAAAGGCAAGAGCTCTTTTACAATCTAGAGTATGAAGGGTCCTCCCTGCACTGGATGCATGAGGAGCTGGAAGAAAGACAGGTAAATATACCTCTTGATTAAGATGAAAAGGGGAGACCACTTTAGGCATAAAGTGGGGATTGGTCCTAAGGACCACCTTATCATGATGGAACCTTGTATAAGGTGGATTAGCCACTAGAGCTTGCAGTTCACTGATACGGCGAGCTGAGGTGACTACAATAAGAAAAATAACCTTCCAGGAAAGAAATTTCAAGGAGGTAGTGGCTAAGGGTTCAAAGGGTGGCTTCATAAGCTGACCAAGAACCAAGTTTAAGTCCCATGCCACCGGAGGAGGTCGAATGGGAGGTTTAGTTAAGGTTAGGCCTCTCATGAATCTTGCAATAAGAGGATGAGAGGAAACAGGTTGTCCATTGATGGGCTTAAGGGATGCTGCAATAGCACTCAAATGGACTCTTACTGAATTCGTTTTGAGTCCTGCATTGGAGAGATGCAGGAGATATTCCAAAAGAGAATTCAAAGGGAGTGCTAGAGGGTTAAGACCCTTTTGAGCACACCAAATGGAAAATCTTTTCCATTTAAAAGCGTAAGAACGCCTAGTGGAAGGTTTCCTAGAGGCATGGAGGATATCCTTCACTTGCTGCGAAAGATTGAAGTGTTGAAGGTCTAGGCCTTCAGTAACCAAGCTCTGAGGTGAAGGGACTTGGGTTTTGGGTGCCACAAAGTCCCCTCCTCCTGAGACAGAAGGTCTGGAGCCGCTCCCAAGTCCAGGGAGGGGGCTTGGGAGAGATACAGAAGTAGAGGGTACCACACTTGGCGTGGCCAGCGTGGAGCTATGAGGATCATGGATCCTTGATCCCTTTGAAGTTTGAACATAGTTTTGGGAATCAAAGGAATGGGTGGAAAGGCATACAGGAAGCCCCGACCCCAATGAAGGAGGAAGGCATCCTTGGCCTGCACTCCCTGACACGGAATTCTGGAACAGAACCGGGGAAGTTTGGCATTCCACGGACTTGCAAAGAGGTCTATGTCCGGGGTTCCCCATTTCTGGAAGATTCTGAGTACCTGATCCATGTGCAGGGACCATTCGTGTGGAAGCAGAACTCGACTGAGTCTGTCTGCCCAAGAGTTTTGGATTCCTGGAAGATATACTGCCAGGAGATGGATTTGATGCTCTCTGGCGAAGGCCCATAATCTTAGAGCTTCGTTGCAAAGCGACAGAGAGCCAGTCCCTCCTTGTTTGTTTATGTAAAACATGGCTACTTGATTGTCCGTATGAATAAGGACTGTCATGTTGCTGAGGAGGGTATGAAAAACTCTGAGAGCTAGAAAGATTGCTCGAAGTTCCAAGTGGTTGATATGAAGGGTGGTCTCCTGTGGAGACCAAGTGCCCTGAGTGGAGAGATCTTGAAGATGAGCTCCCCAACCTGTTTGGGAGGCATCTGTTGTGAGGGTTGCTTGGGGCAACAATGGTTGAAAGGGGGCCCCCAACAACAGATTTTGAGTGGACATCCACCATTGGAGAGACCAAAAGAGACGTTTGGAGTTTGCTATTTGGTCTGAGAGAGCTCCTGATGCTTGAGTCCACTGGGTGGACAAAGTCCATTGAGCTGCTCTCATATGTAGGCGAGCATAGGGCACCACATGTACTGTGGAGGCCATGTGGCCTAATAGTTGTAGCATATCCCTGGCAGTCATGTGGCTTCTGGACTGAGTCTGGGAGTCCAAGTGCACTAGACGTTGGCAACGGGCCTGAGGAAGATAGGCCCTTGCGGTGGTGGTATCCAACCAGGCCCCTATGAATTCCAGGGACTGAGTAGGGGTGAGTTGAGATTTTGGCAGATTGATCACAAGTCCCAGATACTGCAGGATGCGTCTGGTGCGATCCAGGGAACTCTGAGCCTCGGACTGAGATGGAGCTCGGATGAGCCAGTCGTCCAGGTATGGGAAGACAAAAATTTCCAGGGCGCGTAGAAATGCAGTCACTATTGCCATGCATTTGGTAAATACTCTTGGAGCAGAGGCTAGACCGAAGGGAAGGACTCTGTATTGGAAATGTTTTCCCTGGAACAGAAACCGTAGGAATTTTCTGTGGGATGGATGGATGAGTATATGTGTGTACGCATCCTTGAGATCTAGAGAACAAAGCCAATCCTGACTCTGTAGGTATGGAAGGAGAGTACCTAGAGAAAGCATCTTGAATTTCTCCTTGCATAGGAATTTGTTCAATTCTCTCAGATCTAGAATGGGTCTGTACCCCCCTGTTTTCTTGGGAATGAGAAAATAAGGGGAGTAAAACCCTGACCCCTGTTGAAGAAGAGGAACCTCTTCTATTGCCCTTTGGGCGAGAAGAGTATTCACCTCCTGACCCAACAGGTCTAGGAGAGATGGGGGAGAATTGAAACATCTCACCATGGTATGGGGAGGAAGGTTGGAGAAATGGAGTTTGTAGCCCTCTCTGATGATAGAGAGGGTCCATTGTTCTGATGTGATTTGCTCCCATCTGGGAGCAAAATGAGTTAACCTTCCTGGAATGGTGAGAGGCTCTGGATGTTTTAGAGCCAGAAAGGATAAGTTCTCTAGTATTAAGTCAAAAACCCTGAGGGGGTTGGGACTGCTGGGCTGTAGCAGCCCCTGCAGGTTTTGCCCTGGCCTGTTTAGGCTGCTGACGCTTAGGAGCAAAGCGAGCTGCAGAAGATTGTTGGCCAGTATTTGTAGCAAATCTGGCCTTCTTATAGAAAGGCTTCTTGAAAGATTTTTTCTTGACAGGGGCAGAGGTAGACTTAGAAAGTCTATCTAAAGCAGCATTTTCTGCATCCATTTGGGTGGCTTTGATTTGCCACTCCTTACCAAACAGATTCTCACCTGTACAGGGCAGATTTCCCAACCCATCCTGGACCCAGGGTTCTAGGTCAGAGACCTGGAGCCAAGCAATTCTGCGAGCCGCTATGGCAATACCTGAGGCTCTGCTAGCACCCTCAAAGGAGTCAAAGGCTGCTCTGTTGGAGAACTTTGAAATATCTTGGGTATGCTTTAGCAAAAGAAGGAACTCCTCCTTTCTATCCTCTGGGATAAAGGGGAGAAAATGGCGTATTTTCAATGCAATCTCCTTCAGAAACATGCCCATATAGAGACTGTATGAATTGATTCTGGCAATAAGCATACTTGCTTGGAAGATTTTTCTACCAAAAGCATCCAAAGTCCTACATTCTCTTCCTGGAGGAGTAGAAGTGTGTCTTTTGGTACTCTTTATCCTTTTCATAGCTGACTGCACCACAATAGAGTGGTGAGGGAGCTGAGTTTTTTGAAAACCAGGAGAAGGAGGGACACGATACATGGTGTCCAAACGACGAGAATGTGGAGATAGGGTGAGAGAAGTCTCCCATAAGTCCATCATGTGTTCTTGAAGAATTTCATGAATGGGCAAGGTGACTGCCTCTTTGGGAACCTTAGAGTATCCTAAAATATCTAATTTTTTTGCTCTAGGTTCTTTTTCAGAGGTCACTGAAATAGAGAGACCTTTAGCTACTTCAATGATGAAGTCTTGAAAGGACAAATCCTCTGGAGGAGACATTCTCCTCTTTGGAGAAGAGGGCTCCTCAGGAAGAGTAAGAGATACCTCAGCAGAGTCATCTGATGAATCAGAATCATCAGAAGACTCGAAGTATCGTCTGTTTGCTTCCAGGGATCGATAAGCGTATCGACCGGTATCCACATCGGGGGTACCCGGTACCGGATCGGTATCGGGAAAAACCCCGGAACCGGAAACCGGAATCGGTATCCTGGTCGATGTGGATGCCCTGGGTACCGGTATCGGTTGTGGTACCGGAACCGGAGTCGGTACCGCTGGCTGCGGTACCGAGGGCGTCGCAGCTTTAATAAAAGCCAGTATGGCCTGCTGCATGGATTGAACTGTATGGTCCATAGACGCCACGACTGTCTGGATGTCGGTACCGGAAGATTGAACCGGTACCCCAGAGCAGTCTAACAGGTGATCGGTCGAGGCCGTGCCATCGATGTCAACCTGTAACCCCATAGGAGGAGCTTTGGAAGCCGGAGCTTCCCACCGGGGTTGTTTGGCTGGGGCAGGGTCCTCAGGGTCAAGCCCGGGGGCATCTCGATACTTAGAGGGAGATTTACCCTTTGAGGACCTGCCAGAGGAATGTTTGGTTACCTGAGATCCATCAGGAGAGAAAGACCTGGAAGATGTCGATGCTGGAGTATCTGTAGAAAACAGCATGTGAAACTTGGCTGCTCGGTTTTGTAAGCCACGTTTAGACATCAAAGAACAGGACGGGCAATCAGGAATGGAGTGGTCAGGCCCCAAACATTTAAGACACCATTCATGGGCGTCTGTGACTGAAAT
Organism: Ichthyophis bannanicus; assembly: GCA_033557465.1. Taxonomy (NCBI): domain Eukaryota; kingdom Metazoa; phylum Chordata; class Amphibia; order Gymnophiona; family Ichthyophiidae; genus Ichthyophis; species Ichthyophis bannanicus. Next base: position 36,927,777 of record CM066036.1, read on the forward strand.
AGTACCGCTACACTTGGTGCATTTTTTAAAACCAGATGCTGGTTTCTCCATGAGGGAGAATTCTGTGAAGGCCTAGAGGCCTCACAGGACAAACACACCAAGTGGGGAAAAATAAGATTTTTTTTTTTTTTAAAGAAATAAAGAAAAAAGACCGGCGGTACCGGTCCGGAATCGGGGAAGGCAGACACGCGGCCAAAGAAACAAATTAAAATAAGAACTTCTTCAGCGGTGACAGGAACACGACCTGCTGGCTCCGCGGAAAAAGAAGAACTGAGGAGAGTTGGTCAGGAAGGCGGGAAGGCAGCGCGCATGCGCAGTGGGAGGCCCCAAAAGCTTTCCTTCTGGGAAGCTGGGGAGCTTTCCCGCACGGGCTCCGTCGGTACCGACGTACCCATATGTGAGGACTCATTCCTGCTTGTTCCTGGAGATTTTTCAATAGGACATTTAAAAGCTTAAGTACACGCATATGTTTAAGACCCCACAAAGCCCAACCAATTTTTGAACACAAGTATACACTTTGGGGGTCATTCAGTGGCACAAATAGTGGGGATGGATGTCCGGATTGGACGTCCATCCCTGCTATTAACTCTCCTGCCACCCTGGCTAATGCCTCGCCGTACAAACAGCTTGCTTGTATGGGGAGGCTTAGACAGGGGCAGGAAGGGGCGGTACAGAGGCAGAACGAGGGCAGGGCATGGGCGGGCTGCGACCCCGGATGTATAGGGCCGATTCTGAGGTCGGCCCTGTATGTCCGGGGCCATGAACATGGACGTGGGACTTATTCCACTGCAGAGGTGGAATAAGTCCCCCTGGACTTCGGGGGATCATGCTGCTGGGACGGGAAAAAAGGTAGGGAGGTGCAGGAAGATCCCCACAGCTGGACCCTGGCCATGGGAGGCTGGATCAAGGGTCCAGCTTCGGGGAAAGAAGAGGGTCAGCGGCAGCCAGCATTTGCGGCTCCTGAATGTAACCGCGGTGTCATGGCGACGGAAAATCATGGCACCGCGGCTTCATTCAGGGGTGGCTGGCATTTGCAGCTCCTGAATGGAGCTGCGGTGCCATGGCGACAGGATGCCATGGCATCGCGGCACCATTCAGGACTGAGGTAGTCAGGGATCTGCTATGCATTCAGGCCGATGAGAATCGTGGCCCAGCCTGCACGTTCAGGCCTTAGATCCGATTCTGATCCCATGGGCACGTCTAGTCCCCGCAGGATCAGAATTGGATCTAACTCCTGGCATCCCACTTCTGGTCGGCTGCACAAGGGGATGGACGGCTAATTCTAATGTGCCTCTTTGTGTCTAACTACTGGTTTGTTAATGCAGCTGAAGGTTCTTGTCTACAACTTTTCAAATGTATTTAAAACAGAGGCTATGACCTTATGTACCTAAGAGATAGCTGTGGGTTTCTCAGGGTAACCTCTTAGAAGTCCCTGAGGTAGCTTTCATTTGTAAAGTAACCCAGAGATCAAAAGCTTTTAGTGTGACAAGGCCTGCATTATGGAATGTTTTACCTACTAGTTAAAGAACGGAAACCAATTTGCTAGGTTTTAGGAAAGGAGTAAAGACCATTTTATTCCCTGTGGAAGAATAATTGTAACAGTCAGTTGATGGGGGATTGAGATATCTTGATGGTTTCTTATTTCTGGCTGTTATCCTTCTCTGATTGTAAGCCATTTCAAAGGACAATGATCATACTGATGGTATGTAAAAATGTTTAAGTAGGTAAATAAATTTATGGTTTATGCTTATTTTGGCTTTAATATACCACCCTTCAAACCAGCAGCATAGCAGTTTACAATAAAAATTATAAGCTTGAAATTACAGGAAAAGAACTACAATTCAGATAAAAAGAGATAGGAATAGTAAGGATAGTAAATATATGCACTGTAAACATTAGTGACATGCATACTATGTACAAAACTGGCTTTAATAATTTGGTAAGACCATATGTAAGACAGCAGATCTGAGAGACAGCGAGAGAGATGTGCTAGAGGGCTATCAGCAATCCTAAAGATTGGAGCACTAAAAGAGAGCAGAGCTGTGCTCTTCATAAGCAGAATATGCACATGACCCCAGCATAAGTGGGAGCAGGCTTCTCTCGGTCCAGGGTATTTTATGCCTTCAAAAGCTGACACCCTAGGCAGTATTCTGATTTCCAACAGCGGTCAGTCTAGGTCACACGTACCTGTCAGGTTCCCAAAAAGGTACATAGATTCCATGCTGTCTATGCCTAAATCTGGGATCGACTATACATAAACGGCTAGATATTACAAAAAAAAAAAAGCTCATAAATTTAAGCACCTAAATAAACTGCCTAAAGTTGTCTGTAATTTTCAGCCAAACTTAGGAACTTAATATTTTGGCCACATATTCACCTAAATTTAGTAATTTAGGATTATTAGATTTATGAGCCTAATTTAAGTGCCTAGTTCTGAAACTTTGTGCTAAGCTCTTCACTTTTTTCCATGCCCTAAATCTACCAGTATTGTCTTTCACTTTTTAGGATCCTAAATTTAGAAGTTTAGTGATATTTTGAGCAATAATGTAGGCACCCAACCCAAATAAATTTTTAATGAGGCCAATTTAGGTGGCTAAACTCTTTGAAAATTGACCACATAGTTTTTGAAAATTTGGGAGATTATTTTAGAAACTTTATACACATTTTCCATATGGAAATGACAGTATTTACACATTTAGGGGTATGTTTACTAAACTGCGGTAAACGTACATAACGCGCGTTATGTAACGTTAACGATCGTTAGCGCGTCATAACGCACGTTATGACGCGCTAACGATCGTAATGCTCCGTGGCGCGGTAAAACACCACAGAAGGTGGAGAGAGGGCGGAGAGAAGGGGTCAATGGGCGGAGAGTGGGCGGGGAGAGGCTCCCCTCACACTAATGCGCTGAATTTCAGGGCTGAATTCCAACGCGAATGAAAACCTGCCGTTAAAGGCACATTACAGGGGAGAGAAACCATTTCAGTGTCAGCAATGTACAGCCCAGGCAGGGAAACCAAAAAACAGTGATAAGTGTGATACATGTGCACAGAACAAAAGGGCACAGAAAACACTGAAAATGACCCCAACAGACTGGAAAAAAACAATAACCAAGCTGGCCAATAGTGGTATCAATGAGAAACATCAACCCCTCCCCCCCCCCCAAGTAAGCTCCATAGAACAGATATAAATCGTGGAAGGGTCTATACGCCGTCCCCATACAAGGTGAATGAGCCCACAGTGACATAGCGCTGCTCAGGGTTTTCCCCACCATCGGAGAGGTGCACATGTCACGCAACATCAGGGCGGGCATGTCGGAACGGCAACTGGACAGATGCCGGAGAATGGGATACAGAGGGCCGCAGGAGGCACATGCTGTGGTGGAGCTGGGCCACAGTGCGCACTAGGGTGATGCCTAGGTGGCCCATACGAATGCTGAAACAGCGGAGCAGCCAGACAGCAACTGCTGAAGGTCCAACATGGGCACGAGTGGGTTTCCTAAAGTGTCACAGGGGATAGTACCCAACAGCTACCCCCAAGGGCACGGAACATTGGCAGGCGGGACTGCGGGGGAGCGTGGACGTCTATGCAGGCACCCCTACCCCAGAACCCGCACCATAGGCAGCCGTCTACCCGCACACTGGATAGCCTGAGACTGTGCACCACCAGCTCCACCAGCAGAAGGGCATGTCAGCATGGTGGCTGAGGGATACTGGTGGTGGAGGGGGCAGTGGCAGCTGCCCAGAGCAGACCGTGGCCTAGCCCTGTGTAGGTGGATGCCATGCACTGCAACAGACAGGCCCTGTCTGACCAACAGTCATGGTATCACCAGGGAATGCACCATCTCTGTGATAACATGGTGGTGCAGTGCACAAAACCAGTGTATTCAGAAGCAGGTCACAGGTTCAAGTCCTAGCTGTGGTTTCCGCCAACCCAGTCCTCATATTTTACCCACTACTATAACGTGCTAATACAGACAGAACCATTCTTGCAGATGACGTAAACATGCCCAAAACACCTACATTTTACCCTACAGAGCACAGACACCATAAACATGCACATTACCTAGAGCAGAGCCTCCCAAATGCAGTCCTGGAGGGCCAAACACCATTCAGGTTCCATGCTGCCTCTGATAAAGATGCCTGTGCTGCATTTCTATGCGCCACCCCCATGGTATGCAGATGTATCTCATGCATATTCATGAGGGACAGCATGAAAACCCGAACAGTGTTTTGTACCGCAGGACTGGAGTTGGAACATAAAGCAGCAGCCAACAGGGGCAGACACACCCGCACCCACAGGCCCCATTATCCAAAGCCTCCTGGAGAGGCAGGACTTTGGGCTCTGCGTGCATCTCCCAATACTAGCACTTGCATACCTTAGTAATGCCACCCTAAACCTGGGAATATGGTACACAGCTATCAAAAGGTTGCTATGATTACTGGCAGATAGCAATTCCTAGGTTAAGTACAATTTTCGGAGTGAGCTGCATCATAGCAACCTTTCTGATGTCTGTGGAGTGTGCTACAGGTCTTGCGTCTGACAATGTTTACCAATCTGAGGGGTGACTCCTACAGTATTGCGTACCATAGACATGCCTGCACTGTGCCCAGGATTGGTGTGGTGGCCTGGGCTGCCCAACACCTCTATAGTTGCACAATGCTGGCATAGGTGTGGGGAGTGTGTGTCTGTCTATCCAGTGTGTGGTGGCTGCCAACACCCTCCACAGCCCACACTGCTAGCACTGTTGCCAGTATTGGCCTGCCAATGTGCATAATGAGGAGCAAGGTACCGTGGGAATAGCCTGGATAGGGTGGCCTGGCCTGGCCACATCTGCACAGTGCATAGGGCAATGGCTGGACATTGTAGTGCCCGGTACCACCTGCACGGACAGGGTGGCCATAGCATGTCCTGCTGGGAGGTCACTCTCACCCTGACTGAGCAGTGACCATGGCATGGCTAGGTTCCCCCATAGTGGTGTATAGTATTTCTTTTATGTGATATTTATGGGTTTCCTTTTGGGGCCCAATCACTGACTTATCTGCTTGGTGTGTATGCTGATATCCCCGTTCTGGGTACATGCATATCCTCCAGGACCATGCACTATGGACTAGCTGGCGGACTGTCTGCAGCTAGTATGTGTCTTGCTGGAACAGGGTGCAGCGGCTGGAGGCTTGCTGCTGGAGAATGTCAGATAATGGTGGGGGGCAGCTGAGCATTTCCAGACCTACCGTCTGTCTGCTATTGCGTTATGGATGTGTACTGCTCTGCATTGCCTGCCCTGTAGGGTGTTTGATCCCTAGCAGGACTGGGGTGATGGTCCCCTCTACTGACACCATTGCAGGGGGGTAGAAAGTGGATCTGTGGGTGGGAGATCCTGTCCCCCACCCTGAGCCCCAGAGGGTGGGTTGGGTGGTGGTATGTAATCTCCCTGGTAACCACAGCAGAATGTGGGTGTGGTGCCGTGCAGTCCTCCTGTAGCCAGCCAGGTGTTTATTAGCAGCTCTAGCCCACTGGTTACTTCACTGCCCATGGAGCCAGAGGTCATGGGTTCACAACCCACAGTGGGGTTCATCAATAGGGCTGTCTTAGGCATTGTCTATTTTTATTATATATTAGTGCTGCCAGCAGAACCACCCTCAGGGTACTGTCACCTTAGGGTGGCTCATAAGGCGCCCTATAGGGCGTCTTATAAGGTGCCTTATATGCTGTCCTATAGGGGACATTATAGGGTGCCTTGGCAGACAGCGTACTTTATAATGTGCCCTATGGAGTGCCTTATGTGGCACCTTAGGTTACGCCATTGTGAGGGTGTGTTTGCTGGCAGCACTATTACAGTACAACTAAACTTCCTCACAGCCCAATACTTCACCCTTTCCAGGCCAAGCCCAAAACTTTCGGGATCCAAACTTCTGCCTAAATATTCCTATCAAATGGTATATAATACATGACCATGGCAGAGGGAACGTCACTACTGGGACATATTGAATAAGACGGGTACAATTTTCCTGACATATGCAAACATTAACCCGGCTGCAGACTGTGGATTAAAATATTATAGTAGGCTTTCAAAGGGTTACACATGACACCTCAGCCAGCCTTATTCATTAGGCACACTGGGGAATCGAACCCATGACCCTTGTACCATCAGTCTGTGCAGTAACCATTGTGCTACAGCTCTGTTTCTGTATTTGGGTGTCTGCGCGCCTTCTTACGCTTAATGCGCAGTAACGCGCCTTGTAATGATCGTTGCTGCGCGGCGCGTTATAACGCACGTTATCACTTACGATGTACCGCCCATGTCCTTTTTTGGCATTTCTTCCACTAACGCGGCTCCTAACGCGAATCACACTAACGCAGTTTAGTAAACATACCCCTTAGTTTGAATATACATGTAAATGGTGATTATACATGGAGATGCAAACCACACAGAGTTCAAGGGATCATGGGAGGAACGTAGTTTGATACCAAGCCCCAAAGAAACGCTTACTGAGGCACTCAACAACAACCTTTATACAAAAGCCTCAGTAACACATTACAACTCATCTAAAAATCTTTCCAAAGTAGTACTGTACCCCTGGAAGACCTCAGCAATCTTGCTTTCCCTCTATATGGCAGTCAGTACGTTCCTGAAGGGGAACTGCTACAAAACATCATCACAGGTCTAAAAAAACTCCTCCTTTCAAGTTTTTATTAATTTGTTTATGTAACAGGTTTTTATATACTGCTTTATCATCTCAATCAAAGAGGTTTACATTGTAGCTTAAACTTGGTAATGTACATTAAACAGGGATATTGATAACCTGGATTTTTCTGAGGCAATGGAGGGTTAAGTGACTTGCCCAAGGCCACAAGGAGTGCTAGTTGGAATTAAACCCTGGTCTCTGGGTGCCCAAGCCAGTGCTCTAACCAGTAGGCTACTCCTCTACTCCAATATCTAAATGTTTCACATCATAATACTACTATACTTAACAACAATTTTAAAACAGCAACAGAATGCAGAGTCAAGGTCACCACCTTAACAACTTCGCACTCAAAGTCTAGCACATAGGTAGCCAAGCACAAAGCCCAATTATTGCCTTAACTGCTTAACGTGCCTGAAAGGGAGCTGCTACAAAATGCCATCACAGGCATTTTGTAGCAGCTCCCCTTCCAAGTCCTTATTTATTAATTAATTAATTTGTTCATTAATTTACTACACAAAACCTTCAATATCTTCCAGGGGTACAGTCATTCTGTGGAAAGATTTCTGGATGAGTAATTAGTTGTAATGTGTTACTGAGGCTTTTGTATAAAGGAATGCGGTTTGGGCATACCAAAATTCTACAAGTGTTCCCAAAAAAACGGGAAGATGTATGACAACAATTTGATAAATTAAAGAGTAGCAAATCACCTGCACTGGATGGCATACATCCCAGGGTGCTTAAAGAACTGAAATATGAGATTGCAAACCTACTATTAGTAATCCGTTAACTGTAATTAAAATTATTTGTGGTACTTGAAGATTGGAGAATGGCCAATATAATGGCAATTTATAAAAAGAATTCCAGGGGTGATCCGGGAAACTACAGACTGGTGAGTCTGACATCAGTACCAGGCAAACAGGTAGAAACATTATAAAGAATAAAATTACTGAACATGTAGATAGTCATGGTTTAATGGGAGAAAGCCAACATGTATTTAACCAAGGAGAGCAGGTAGATAAAATTGAGCCACTTGATATAGTGTATCAAGATTTTCAGAAAGCCTTTGACACGGTCCTTCATGAGAGACTCTTGGTGAAATTACAAAGTCAAAGGATAGGAGGCAGTGTACTACTGTGGATCAGAAATTGGCTAAAAGATAGAGAATAGGGCTAAATGGCCAATTTTCTCAATGAAGAATGGTGAATTTGGAATACCCCAGCAATCAGTGCTGGGCCTGCCGCTTTTTAACATATTTGAAATGTGAATAATGAGTGAGATGATCAATTTGCAGATGACACAAAATTATTCATAGTTGTTAACACACAAGAGGATTATGAAAAATTGTAAGAGGACCTTGATAAACTGGAAGACTGAGCAAATTTAAAGTGGACAAGTACAAAATTATGCAGTTAGGGAAGAACAATCCAAACTATGGTTATACAATACAAGGTTCTACATTCGGAACCACCACCCAGGTAAAGGATTTAGGCGTCATCATGGAAAAATATTGAAGCTCTCTGCCCAGTGTGCAGTGGTGGCCAAGAAAGCAAATAGAATGCCAGGAATCATAAAGAAAGGAATGGAGAATAAAACTAAGGATATTATAATGCCTCTGTATCATTCCATTGTGCGACCACACTTGAATATTGTGTGCATTTCTGGCCGCCATATCTTAAAAAAGGATACAGCAGAACCAGAAAAGGTACAGAGGAAAGCCACCAAAATGGTAAAGGGAATGGATGGATATCCCTATGAGGAAAGGTTTAAAAGGTTAGGGTTCTTCATTTTGGCAAAAAGACTGCTGAGGGGAGATATGATAGCAGTTTATAAAATAATGAATGGAGTGGAATGGGCCAATATAGATTGACTTTTTACTGCTTTAAAAAGTATAAAGACTAGGGGATGTGCAATAAAGCTACAATATAGCCCAGTTTAGACTATATAGGAAAACATATTCTTTTCACTCATCACGTAATCAAACTCTGGAATTTGTTTCCGGAGGTTGTAGTAAAAGCTGTTAGTGAAGCTGGGATTTAAAGGTTTGAATAAGTTCCTGGAAGAAAAGTCCATAAGGTGACATTTTATTTACAAGTTAATGTCCTTTCCTTGAGGCCTGCTAAACCAGTCCAGACAAGTGGGTTGTTGTTCTCTACTAGTAGATTGGTGGAGACAAAGAAACAATGAAAAGCCCAGGTTTCCATGACATCACTCCCATGCCTCTATTCGCCTCAGTCACTAGAGGTCCCTTCAAAATTCATCCCAAAGCATATGGGAGAAACATGACAAGCCTTACACAACCTCAAGTGTGGGCAACAATGAGTAATCAACAGTAGAGAACTATGTACAGGAAAGCATAAACAGAAGGCTGTCAGTAGAAGATAAACCTGCAGAGCCAAGCATAAAAAAACCAGAGGATCCAAGGGTACCACAGCAGAAGAACAGAACAAACACAGTTTCAGGGGCAGACCATGGACTGGTCTAGCAGGACTCAAGAAAAGGACATTAACTAGTAAGTAAAATGTCATGGAAAGTGATATTTTACTTATCAGTTAATTTTATTTTATTTATTTAGACAGTTTTGTATACCGCCTTATCCTTCAATCAAAGTAGTCACAACACAATTGGGGGATAACATTTAACACGCGGGGATATGAGACACATACACTAATACTTACAGGGAACATGGGCAGTGGAGGGTTAAGTGGCTTGCCCAAGACCACAAGGAGCATCTATGGGACTAGAAACCCCAGTCCTTCTGGCCCAAGGTTGCTGTCCTCTAGTGGGATTTGAACCCCTGACCTTCCGGCCTGAAGTACCTTGCCCCAACCTCTAGGCTACTCCTCCCTAGTTAATGTCCTTTCCTTGAGTCCTGTTAGACCAGTCCAAACAAATGGGATATACGAAAACTATAACTCCACTAGGCGGAAAGAAGACACAGCAGCTTGCAAACCCCTTGAGATAAAGGCAGTGTCCTCTTGTGCATGGACATCCAAGCAGTAATACTTGACAAAAGTGGAAGGTTATGCCCACGTTGCTGTCTGACAATTGTCTGCAGGGACTACCAAGCTCTGCTCCGCCCACGGAGACTCTTGTGCTTGGGTAGAATGGGCACGCAAACCCTTCAGAACCGGCCGGTTCCACAATAGATATGCCAGCGATGGCGAACCTATGGCACGCGTGCCAGCTGTGGCACGCGAAGGCCTTGCAGCTGGCACGCGGGAAGGTCCGCAAAAAAAGAAAAGGCTGGCTCTGACTGCTGCCGCGGACGCGGCAAGGGCAGAATGCAGCGTCCCGCGGGGCCCCCTCCGCCCGCTAAGCCCCTCTGCAAGAGCTTTCAGATTCGCGAGGGAGAGCGTCTCCCTCGCGTCTCTGTTAAGCCCGCAGGGGCTAATGGGAAATTTCCCATCAGCCCCTTTAGACGCGAGGGACTGATGGGAAATTTCCCATTAGCCCCTGCGGGCTTAACAGAGACGCGAGGGAGATGCTCTCCCTCGCGAATCTGAAAGCCCTTGCAGAGGGGCTTAGCGGGCGGAGGGGGCCCCGCGGGACATTGCAATCTGCCGCGGCAGCAGCCAGAGCCTGCTTTTTTTTAAAAAAATTTGCCAGAGGGGGGGGGGGGGGGTAGGACTGCTAATGGGCGAGGGGGGGTTAGGACTGCTAATGGGCAGGGGGGTTAGGACTGCTAATGGGCAGGGAGGGAGGGAGGGAGGGAGGGGGGGTTAGGACTGCTAATGGGCAGGGAGGGGGGCGGTAAGGACTGCTAATGCTCAGGGAGGGAGGGGGGGGTTAGGACTGCTAATGGGCAGGGAGGAGGGGGGGGTTAGGACTGCTAATGGGCAGGGGGGGTAGGACTGCTAATGGGCTGGGGGGGTAGGACTGCTAATGGGCTGTGGGCTGATGGGGGCTGTCTGGAAATGGGGTGATGGGGGTTAGGACTGGTAATGGGTTATAGGGGGGGCTTAAACTGAAAATGGGGTGATGGGGGTTTAGGACTGGAAGTGGGATGATGGGGGGGGCTAGGACTGGTATTGGGTTGGGGGGTTGTTAGGACTGGAAATGGGCTGATGGGGGGCTAGGGCTGGAAATGGGCTGATGCAGGGACTAGAAGGGAATGGATGCTGGGTGAGGCTGGAACTAGAAGGGAGCTGATGTTGGGGGAGGATTAGAATGGGATGGGGCTGGGAGAGTAAAATGGAGAGGGGAAAAATATTTTGTGTGGGAGGGATAAAAATCTACAATTGGCCGGGTATTGGGAGAGTAAGTGGGGATTGAGGATGTAGGGGTAAAATTTGAGTGGATGAAATAGGAATGAGGAAAGAGCAAAAGGAGAAAGATTAGTATGTTAAAGCGGATGTAGAGAGAGAGAATGGAAAAAAAAAAACTAGAAGAGAGAAGAAAGGACAAATGGACAGCAGATGATGGAGAGTTAGCAGAAAACATGAAGAAACCAGAAGAAAGTGGCTGGAGCAATTGCAACTGTGTAACTGAGCTGAGGTATTCTGTTTATGTAATTCCTTTTTGACATTGCCACTTGTTCTCTTTCCCCAGTAGGTCATGTATTGTTATTGTCTGAAATGTATTGGTTTAATATTTGCAGTGTTGCCTTTTGATAGGTATGGTGTGGTGCTTTGTGAGTCCTGGTAGTGCTGTTAGGATACGGCGGGTTTGCTATTGGTTCTAAATGGGCAGTGTTTGTAGTAGTTCCTAATGTGCCTGGCGGTTGGCACTGGATTATAGTAATGTAGAAATCTTTTAGTCTGTCTTTATCCATACACTCATTAAGAGACATGTTTACTAAAAGTTAGTGTATGTTAGCATTATGCAAATATTTATGCAAATTGACGTGCTGGCATGGCTAGGTTCCCCCATAGTGGTGTATAGTATTTCTTTTATGTGATATTTATGGGTTTCCTTTTGGGGCCCAATCACGTGCATTGAGGAAATTCTTTGGTTTTGTGCGGCAGTTTGGGCACTCGGGCTCAAAAAGGTTAGCCATCACTGAGATATGCCTTCTTAATCCAGCACCCCAAAGTCAACTTGGCCACTGCTTCACCCTTGCATGGGCCAGCAAACAGCACAAAAAGATGGTTGGATTTACAAAAGGAATTTGTAACTTCCAGATATAGGAGGAGCACTCTCCAGACATCCATAAAGCGAAGATCCTTATCCTTCCCCCAACACTGCTCCTTCAGGAAGGAGGGCAGGCAGACCACCTAGTTCACATTAAAGGGAGAAAACACTTTAGGCAAGAAGGAAGGCACAGGCCGAGTGGAAACGGCCTCCTTCAAAAAGGACAGATATCGGCAAGACAGAGCCTACATCTCGGAAATCCATCTTGCAGAACAGATTGCGACCAAGAAGACCATCTTAAATATCAAATTCTTTAAGGTAGCATGCTTCAACGGCTCAAAAGGTGCCACCATCAGGGCCCTGAGCACCACAGATACCAAGAAGGGATCACAGGCTGGAGGGGAGGACGCAGATGCCGAACTCCCTGGAGAAAACATGAGACATCCGACTGCAAAGCCAGAGACGTGCCCACCACTGGGCCCCAAAAACAGGACATAGCTGCCACCTGAATTTTCAGGCGGCCAAGGGAAAGGCCCTCCCTAGGCCATTCTGTGGAAAGGACAAAAGGGAGGACACCATGGCTGCCTCAGGAGTCAACTGCTGTGCCCCGCATCAGCACTTAAAAGAGGCACCATATCCATATGCATGCTAGCTTGGTAGATCTCCTCTGGGTACCAAGCCATGCCATAAGTGAGAAGGGAGTGGGCTCTCCTGCCACAGCAGACCCAAGGCAGAGGCAACTGAAGAGGAGATGCCTGCAGGAGCTGCATCAAGTCTCCAGCTGGTGGCACCAGAGCAATCCTGCCTGGGTGGCATTCTATACATCAGGGGCCATGGAGGAAACACATACAGCAGTCACTGACTTGGTCAAAAATGGGTCAGGGAATCAACTCCCTCAGAACCTGTCCCGGGGCAGTTTCTCTAATGGGTTAGTTTTATTTATTTATTTATTTATTTATTTATTTATTTGTGTGTTTTTTTATACCTCCCCCTTCCAGAGATCAGGAGCGGTTTACAGAGAACATGTCAAAAATTAACATTAACATTAGTTTTGCGCATACCAAGACAGTCATGAACCTCACTTCTAAGCCAGGGCATGGGGCGTGTGATCTCAGTCTCTCAAATTCACTGCTAAGGCTCGGCGTAGTACTTACATCATGCTAAAGAGAGCTCCTGCTGGAGTTCGTAAGATGTAACATGTATGGATAGTTTGTCAAGATGGACTTGGAAATTCTTCTTTATCAAGCCGGTGGCACCCAACACAATGGGAAATATTTCTTTATCTTTCTGCCACATTTTCTTGGTCTCTGACTGCATTTCTTGGTGTTTCAGGAACTTCTGCCTCTCCACGTGATTCACAGAGTAGTCGCTTGGATCTGACACCTTTATTATCAATGCCATTCTGGTGGTTTTCTCCTTAACCACTATACCCGACTTCCTCGCATCCAGGTTTTTATTGGTCGGAATGGGAATATCCCAGGTGATCATAACCTTCTCATGCTCTGTAATTCTCTTAGGGTCATCATCCCAGTGCTTTTCGGGCACAGTGATGTTGCAGTGCTTACAGAGTTTCCAATGGATGAGGCGTGATACTTTATTATGTCTTTCTGTATAGACGTTTTCTGCCATCAGAACTTCACAGTCAGCTATGAGGTGAGTCACCGTTTCCAGGTCTTTCTTACAGAATCAACGGATGTCTGTGTTACCAGTTTTTTCAATGCTCACTGTAAACCATCTCATCTGTCCTGGGCTGCAATTATCAACCTCTCACTCTTTGGTTTCAGTTCACCCCTTCTCAACCATTCATGTATCTGTTCTTGATTGACGAATGGTTCCTGGAGTAACACTCTGTATTTCCTACTGTATTTGTGCATCTGTCACTTGTTTTTCCTTGTTTGTTGATCTAAATCCTTAAAGAGTTTTTTCTCTTGTTTTGCAAATTCTGTTAATCTTCCCTGTGCATGCTTGTGGATTTTTACTCATTCCTTCTAGTCATCAGAACGCTTGTCCAAGTTTGATGGAGACAGATTCTAGACATTTACTCTCATATTTCAGTACTTTTTGCATATTTAGATCCGAGGATGCAGTTAAGTAGGCCTGGAGGCCTATGATGGTAGTTCTATATGTGTAATCAATCTTGATGAGTCCTAGGCCTCCTTCATTTCTAGGGATGTACAGTCTAGGCATACACTTTCAGGCCCATTCCATCCCAGATGCACAACACCTCTGTACATCCGGTTTGAACCAGACATACAGAGGGGGTCGTGATTATGATCCTGTGGGGGCATGTCTAGCCCCGTGGGACCAGAATCACGAATAACCCTGCACATGCAGGCCGGGACTGCGATTCAGCCCTGCCTGTACGTACGGGAAAAACCCGACTAACTCAGTCAGGGCTTTACAAAAGAGCCGCGGCGCCATGGCATCTGGTTGCCATGGCACCATGGCTCCATTGTAAAACCGTGATCCCATCTGCTGGCTCAAAAAAGGCTTTCCCTACAGCCCAACCCCCGATCCAGTCTCCTAAGGCCATGGTCAGGCTACGGGGAATGTCCTCGGGTCTCCCTGCCTCATCCGCACCCTGGGCCCACCAAAAAAGAAAGCCCAGGGAAATTATTCCACCTCGGAGGTGGAATAAGTTCCCCGCACAAGTCGCCAGCCTTGGACATATAGGGCTGACAATAGAATCGGCCCTGTAGGTCCAGGGCCAGCAACTGCCCACCGCCCACTCTAACTCTGCCCCAATCCGCTCCTTTCCTGCCTCCATCTAACCTCCCCATACAACCAGCGGGGCGGTTAGATGCCAGCAGGGAGAGCACAAATATCAGGATGGACCTCTGTTGGGATGTAGATCCCCGCTATTCGTGGGATAGAACTAGGCATGGGGCATGGAGGAGCTTTATGGGCATGGAGGAGTTTTCATGTTTGCACATCCAGCTTTTCAAGATCTTTAAGAGACCATTCCACAAAGCTGTATGAAAGTACAGGAATTGCCAGCTGATTGTTGGCTTCTATCTTTTTCCGTGATGTTAAAGCACTTTTAAATAATGATTTTAATCTACTGTAGTTTTCTTTACTGATCTTTTCTCTCAGTAATTTCTGCTTGAGTGTCGTTCCTTCTTCTACTCCAAGATACTTATATATGCTTTCCTGTTCAAGGTCCTTGATGTCACAACCTTCAGCCAGAGAGAGGTTTTCCATTTTGCTCAATTTTCCACTAAAAAAAGTTGCCTTAGCACATTTGTCAAGGCCAAAGGTCATCCTGATGTCATCAGAAAAGCTTTTCACCACACGGAGTTGCTCTGTTAATTGTTGGTCGCTGGAACTATAGAGCTTCAGATCGCCTACAAATAATAAATGAGATGTTGTTTCTGGGTTGTTACCTTCTTTAGGATTTAACACAGTACTCATTGGATTAAGCGGCACACAAAACAAAAGGAGCGACAGGGAATCCCCATGAAATATTCCTCACTGGATCCTGATGTTAGGAAAGATATACTGAACAGCTTCATATTTCAAAAACAGTGTGGTTTGCCACATCATCATGGTGAACTTAATGTACTCTATCAAACCAGGATTTATTTAATACATTTCAAGGCAATATATTATCCATGAGTGTGGGATGCTGTCAAAAGCTTTCTTAATCATCCATACTATACTGAGATTTCTGCTTTTCTTAGCGCTGGCTGGGATGGCTTTAGTGACTTTGATATTGAAGCAGGTCATTATCATCCATTTTGGTGCGACTCCAGTGGTGCAGAATCAACTGAAACACCTGGTGACTCAACTCCCACTCTCCACTGGGCAGACAAGGCTATCAGGTTCTTCTCCATCCAGGCAAACAGGAAAGCCATCTCCAGAGCTATGCCAAGTGCTCCTCATGCCTCCTTGCCAATTGACATAAGCCACTGCTGTGGCATTGTCTGAAAACACTCGAACCGCCAGGCCCTTGACCAGGGGACGGAAATACAGAACAGCCAACCTGATGGCCCTCTCCTTGAGGTGGTTGATGGACCACACTGCTTCCCTGTGGTCCCAACAGCCCTGGGCTGTAGAGTCCAAATGTGCTCCCCACTCCAAGAGACTGTTATCCGTCATCAGCAAGATCCAGGAGAAATCATCCAGCGGTAACCCTCTTCCTTAGATGAGAGGGCTGCCGCCACAACAGCAAGCTGGTCTTCACCATCAATGGGAGCAGAAGCCTGTGCAAGAAAACTCCTGGGAACTCAGAGACCACTGAGTCAACAAGGACCACTGGAGTGTTAACATGTGAGCATGCACCCACGGCACAATCTCTATGGTCACCGCCATCAATTCGAGAAGCAGATAGTCCTGGACTCTGAGAGCCTGCTGCACACAGAATAGTGCCAGTCAATCCGACAGTCTTTTGACTTTCTCCTCGGGCATGAAAATTTTGCCCACTCCAGTGTTGAAGTGTGCTCCCAGAAACTCCAGGGACTGGGAAGGCAACGGCTGGTTCTTTCCCTGATTGATCATCCAGCCAAGGCTTTCCAAAGGACACCACTCAGAAGGCCACCTACGATGCTTCTGAAAAGGAATGGGCTCAGATGAACCAGTCATCCAGCCATCTGCATCAAAGTCATAATCAACATCTTGGATAATTCCCAGCTGTTCCCCCTCTACAGGGAGTGCTCCTCGCTGAGGATGCTTAACCAAAGATAATTGAACAGGGCTTCCACTCTCAGCCTGCCCCACATGACACTGTGCCTGGGAGCAATTTCCTGCTAACATACACTGGGTCCGCCGCCAACATTCCTGCCGGCGGGGGGAGGTGCAGAGCGATCGATGCTCTGCCCCTCCCCCCCCGGCACGAATGCCGGCGGAGGACCCGGCGCAGATTAACGAGAACATTGCGAGGGTGCTGCGGCATGCGTTAGACACAGGGTCTAACACACGCCGCAGCACCCTCTCAATGTTCTCTTTAATCTGCGCCGGGTCCTCTGCCGGCATTTCTGCCAGTGGGGGGAGGGGCAGAGCGTCGATCACTCTGCACCTCCCCCCGCCGGCAAGAATGTTGGCGGCGGACCCAGCGCAGGTTAGCGGGAACATTGCCTGGGAGCATCCAGAGGCTGCAGGTTCTGAATTTCCATGCTTAAAGGACCAGGCTTGTTGCAAAAAGGAAAATAATTCTGGAGAGGACAATCCGGAGTCCAAGAGCTCTCTTCTTGGACATGACTCCCCAACACCAGGGGACACACCACAGACCCCCTAGAGGACTATGAGTGGCTGGCAGCATGGTCGCTGGAGCCTTCAGTTGGCTAAATATCCTTAGCCATAGTGCCATCCCTCAATTCCCGCCCTGAGTCAGACAAAGTTGGACTAGCTGCATCCCCTGGCCGAGAGGGGGAAAGCCACATATGTGGAAAAAACATTTCACATCGGGTTTTACACCAGCTCAGAAGCATGCATAGATTTTACAAATGTGCTCACTTCAGTCAGGGTCTCACATGATGGATGAAGGCCAGAAGTGACTTTATCATTAGGAAGGGTTAGGCGGCTGCCTCAGACAACAAATTTTTTAGAGTGGCAAAAATGCCTGCAAAACACGTCAGTTGCTGCCATCCACTCCACTTCATCTCTTTCTCCCTGTAGCTGCTGCTGGGTATTCAGTAGCAGTGAGGGGCCACTAGTATTAAAAACAAAACAAAACAAATATGCAGAGTCTTTCTGATTGCTGTGTGCTTGGAAGACCCTGCCAGTCCCAACCTCCTCTAATGTATGCTTTTCATGTCAGAGGAGGAGTGGGGCCAGCAAGGCCTTGCATGCACGTTAGAGTTACAAAGACTCTGAGCTTTGAGTTTTTCAAAAGATGCCATTGACGCAGACATTGGGAGAGTGGTAGGCTGGGATTGGGGGAAGTAGCAAGAAGGAAAACAGCAGATATTGGATGTGGGGTTAAGGGGGTGGAGGAATGATGGTGAACACAGGGCAGGAGGTGAAGGGCAGATGGTGGACAAGGCTGGGAGTGTAGATCAGATGCTGGACATAGGGTGAGGGGTATAGGGCAGATACTGCCCACAGAGTAGGGGGTGGAGGGCAGATGATGGACACGATGGGAACTGATATCAGATGCTGGACATGGCATGAGGGATGGAGGTCAGATGGTGGACCGAGGGTAGGGGAGGATATCAGATGCTGGATATGAGGTGGGGGATGAAGGGTAGAAGCTGGACATAGGGTGGTTGACACAGAAGGATACAGGGTAGATGCTGAACAAGGGCTAGATAGTGTACAGCAGATGGTTGACATGGGATGCAGTGGAAGGCAGATGTTGGGTGGGGGAAGATGGTGGACATAAAGTGGGGGTAGAGGGCAGATGCTGAACATGGGATAGGAAATATTTTTTATATATTAAACAAAACGTAGATCATTTTACATCACTTTATTTTCAAATTTTCCAATTATCTCAATATGTATATATCCCCAAAGGTTTTCACATTGCACCCATGGTGTTAAGCAACAAAAATAGAGAATGGAATACAGCTCATCAAAAATCATTGGTCTAAACACAGGCACTTCAACATATTTTCTTAATCGGATGTATTTATCGTCATTGCTCCAAACCCTTCATGACACAAAACCCTTCCAAATATAGCAAAACCAACATATCTTAAAAATCTGTACATCATTTATTTCTCTAGGTCACATTGATAATTTTCAATATCTATTGTGCACTAGTATTGTCAGTAATACTTGTCTCCACACAGCTTACTGCTTGATGCACAGTTTATGCTACACTACTACACACCAACTTAAATTTGAACTGGTTTCACCCTTAAAGGGTTTCGTCAGGAAATAGCCCTCTTCAACATGGCTCTACACCATAAAATGCCGCTGAACTAGGCAGGGTAACCCTGTGTCCACTTGTGTAAAAAAGTACCCAATTCTTTCAAAATCTACATACGTTGTGTGTCTGTATGAAAAATGCTTAGTATGCTTGGTCTATTGTGAGGTGCTCACTCTCAGGTGCAAATATACATGGGTATGTGGATTCAGATTTTAAATAGGACATGGAAAAGGGAATTCACAAATCCAGGTCATGGCATGAAGAATTCTCATAGTATTTTACAAGAGGCTCTGATAAATATGGCAAATCTTGTCAAATAGGTGCAGGACTGCATGATGGGCCTCTATATGTCCAGCGAGAGCAGCAATTTTAAGAAGCTGCATGAGAGAAAGAAATGTAACAATCCTCCCCCCCCCCCCTCATATGCTTCAGAAGAAACTTCTTAAAATTACTGCTCCCAATCTCCAATCTGGATGAGCACCAAGTTGAGCACTATCATTTCATCCCCCCTTGATGCCCCCCTCCCCCAGCCTGGCTATCCTTCCCATTGTCCACCTCCACACTTTAATCTCCCCCCCACCACGCACCTTCCGCCACATTCAGTCCTACTCCAGCACACAATTCATCTAGTTTCCTAACACCTCTCCCCCATAAAGTATCCAATCCTCCTCCACCCAGAACATCTACTTCACTGCGAATGAAGGTGCTGCACCAGCACTAAGACCCTAACTTGAACCCCTCCCCCCAATGATGGTGCCAACATCTCTCCCAACCTCTCTGATCTCCTCCCTGGACTTACTGGTGTCTAGTAGGAGCAGAAGCGATGTCAGTTTGCCAATTTGCCCCTGCTCGTCTTACACCTAGATCCAAAATAGTTCCAATGAACCCTAGTGGTAATCATGGGTCAATGGTACCATTTTGGAACCCAGTGCAAACAGAATGCACAATGGGGTAGGGACTGGGAGGG
The DNA here is from genome assembly GCA_033557465.1 of Ichthyophis bannanicus. Classification (NCBI taxonomy): domain Eukaryota; kingdom Metazoa; phylum Chordata; class Amphibia; order Gymnophiona; family Ichthyophiidae; genus Ichthyophis; species Ichthyophis bannanicus. Next base: position 36,947,308 of record CM066036.1, read on the forward strand.
TTAAGAGGGGGCAAAGAGGGCATTGACTTAACATTGCGGTTAGCTCAAGGTGAAAAGTAGGTGGCATTAAAGGCTCTTGCATTAATTGCAATTGCAGTTTTGCAACTGTGTTAATTGTTGGGGGGAATACCAGGCACGTCCCCAACAATTAGTGTGGTTCCATTTTACCTTCCATGCTAGTTTTTGCCTCCTAAGACAAGCTAAGGTGCCAAACTTAAGCACACATTAGTAAAGATGCCTCATGGCTTTCTTTTTATTTTTTATGTAACACAAACTCTTACAAAACAATAAACATTTGAATAAAGAAAACAAGAAAATGACACCAAAATGTAATTCCACATTAAAGCAAGCATTTCAGTGGTACTTATTCCCAAGCCCACAAGAATAATTGGCCCAAGAATTTAAACCCAGAGATGGGGATAATAAAGGAAACAAAAACAAACAAAAAAACCTAGTAACATAGGTCCCGTAACCAATCTTTAGATTGCATAACCTTGTTTAAGAACAATCTGGCCAGTGCTGTCAATTGCCCCCATCCCTCTGTTCTCACTTCTTAGCAACTCAGCAAGCTCAAATAATGCATATCACATATTTGACATTCTTATCAAACACTTACAAAGAAAACGTAATTTGAAATTAGGACCAAGAAACAAGTCTACTTTATCTTTATTTAAACTTTATATATCACTCATACTGTTTATTCCCAACAGTTTACAAATTAAGAATCATAAAACCTAAACTATAAACAGAGAACAATAAGAAATGACAACAGAACATATATCTAATACACATTAAAATCAAGCATTAAACCACTACATTCTTTATATATACATATATATACTCAATTGCTCTCCTTAAAGTGTTCCATGCTCCAAGTCCTTCTGCTTTTACATGACATTGGAAACAGCCAAGTTTTCCACTTTCATCTTCTTCCATACAGATCTCCCTAGGGAACTCATTCTACTAGTTTGGGGCTATAATTGAAAACATTCTTTTCTAACCCCCCCCCCCCCCCTTACTTCACAAACAGTTGAAATCAGCTGAAAGTCTTTACTTGGATGTAGACACTTCCTTTGTTCATATTTCTTTAATCTATCTTCCAAATACAATGGGCAACATTAACTTAGGGCCCTAAATGTAACAACCAAGATCTTAAATTTAATTCTTACCAAAATCGGTAGAAATTAAATTATTTTAAATGTGGCAGGATTTTGATCCTGCAAGTTTTTTCTAATAGTCTCACTGCCACATTCTGAACCAATTGGATCCTTCTAATTGTTCAATAGTATAAAATGGACAAGACTACTGAAACAGTTACAGTAGTCAATGTCTGTTTGGTTAGATAGGGCTTAAGACCTCCAAACCATCTGAGCTTCCTATATACTTACATTACTGTCTGCAGTATATTCAAATCCATATTAAAGTCTTTTCAGAGACTAATTCCTAAGGGGTCGATATTCAAAGACACTTACCCAGTTAGCAGTACTTGCCAGTAAGAGCAATATTCAGCTGCAGTATCCAGAGTGATCGCAAATATTCCCTCTGACGACCTCGGCACTATTTGGATAGTGCTAGGGTGGTCTGTGGGTGGAGCTGAGGCAGAGCTGGATTGTTATCCAGATAGCAATACGCACAACCTAGGAAAGCCAAAAAGCTGCCCTAAGTGCTATATGGATTGGCTATCAAAATAGCAGTGGAATATCGCTGCTAACAGGACAGTGGCCACCTTGAATTTGGATATTCAATACCAGCCTATATCTGTATACTGGTGCTGAATATCCAGATTATATTTAGCCATGGTAGCTAGCATATGATTTAATTGAAAACATTTATAGTTCTAGGTGGTTTCCAACCAAGATACACATTAAGAATAAATTCACATTAACAAAACAAATAGCTAACATCAAAATAGTGGTGCTCCCAGCTCCCTCGACACCTGGGGAGGGTGCCACTCCATACTGCCGGTGCCCTCATACGTGGTGGTTACACGATACAAGGTTCCACATTAGGAACCAGCAACCAGGAAAAAGATTTAGGCGTCATTGTGGATATCATGTTAAAACCCTTGGCCCAGTGTGCAGCAGCAGCCAAGAGAACAAATAGAATGCTAGGTATCATAAGGAAATTTATTTATTTATTTTATTTATTTAGAGTCTTTTCTATACCGCGTTATTCATCATCAGTGCGGTTCACAGATAACATAAATGTTCGGTGTGGGGGATCTACAGCGGACTTACAGTAAAACAAGGGAGTTTAACTTGGAGAACAGATAAAACTATATACAAGTTAGTAACAGTTTAGCAGGGGGTTTGGTAATGAATGGAAAATAAAACAAAAGATATTATAATGCCTCTATATCGTTCCATGGTGAGACCGCACCTTGAATATTGTGTGTAATTCTGGTCGCCGTATCTTAAAAAGGATATAGTGTTATTAGAAAAGGTTCAGAGAAGAGCCAACAAAATGGTAAAGGGGATGGAAGGACACTCCTATGAAGAAAGGCTAAAAAGGTTAGGGCTCTTTAACCTGGAAAAGAGATGGCTGAGGGGAGATATGATAGAAGTCTATAAATTAATGAATGGAGTGGAACGGGTAAACGTAGATCGATTGTTTACGTTATCAGAATATAGAAAGACTAGGGGACATGCAATGAAGCTACAGTGTAAACTATTTAAAACTAATAAAAGAAAATATTTCTTCACTCAACGTGTAATCAAACTCTGGAATTTGTTACCGGAGGATGTAATAAAGGCTGTTAGTGTAGCTGGGTTTAAAAAAGGTTTGGACAAGTTCTTAGAGGAAACGTCCATAAACCGTTATTAAGAAGGGACCCAGGATAGCAATGCTTGACCCAGTACAAGCATTGCGGAACCTGTGTCTTTTGGGGAAACTGCTAGGTACGTATGACCTAGATTGGCCACTGTTGGAAACAGGATACTGGGCTTGATGGACCTTGGTCTGACCCAGTATGGCATATCTTATGTTCTTATGTTCTTATGGTGCTGCAATGCACCCTCCCTGGCCAGGCCCACAGAGGCAGCATGGCAAACTTATCATTAAACTGACTTGCCGCAGTGCCTCATGCTCCAGGGCCGGCTACTCGTCTCTCCCGGCCGAAGTCTCTGTGGACCTAGCAGGAGTGCATCCCCTCCTGGCCGGCACCCACCACCCCACCCTTGGTACGCCACTGCATGATATTTGGTAGAGCCATAACAAAAATTACAATGTTCATCCTTCTAGAGAGCATACACAGGGGTTGATGCAGATTCGCTGCGCTACGCTTTAGCGCAGCATTTTGCTGGTGATATTCTCATACTAGTCTTGTTCTCTAAAGCAGAATTCAAACTAGGGTGAGAAAATCAGCAGTAAAACCACTGTGCTGAGGCAGCACAGTGAGCATGCTAATTGCATGCAAAATAAAAATAGCTATGCCCCTTTGTAAAAAATTGTGCTAACCGTGTTAATCCCTTTAAATATTGAGCCCTATCTGTTCCAGTCCTCAATGACTTAGGTCAGGTAACCCAACTGTATAATATTTGTCGCCAAATAACTAGAGGTCATCCATTCATCAATCCATCCTGTGCTGCTGGTGCCCCTCTTAAACCAGAGTGACTTCCGTACGGTTCTACAAGCCATAGTCACACTGGTGTCAGACTACTGCAACTCACTCTACCAAGGCCTGCCAGTATACACTATTCACCCACTGCAGATAATCCAGAACATGGCTGCCCGTATTATCACTGGAACATCAAAACGCAACCACATAACACCGACACTGGCCCATTTACACTGGCTACCGATGAGGAGTCGTGCCAGGTTCAAGGTCACACTCAATATATTTAAAATAACACATAATGCTTCAGCTGAATCTCTCAGGGATCTGATTAAAAAACATCCTGAAAGCCAGCCGATGAGAACAAACTGCAAGAATGTATCAGTCATGCCTAATGAATACTCTAAAACCAAACGGACCACTTTCAACAGGGCACTATCAGATGCATTGATCTTATGGAACTCCTTCCCGGAGAATATTAGAAATACGAGTGGCACCAAGGACTTTAGAAAAAAAGTTGAAGACACTCCTGTTCATAGAACATTTTGGCAACATCACATAGGGCATCATTGACTGTCCATCCACACTCTAATGGACCCTGAGAAACAAACACCACCAAATGAACACCAGACACAACCCCGATTTCTAAATAAGTCATGTTAATTTTACTGTTAAGTTTTGATCTTATTAAAATGCCTGCATACTGTGCAAACCCACCTTTTATACAATATTAAATGTAACAATTTGAGTTGAATATAAATCACCTAGTTAAGTTGAAATGTAAACCACCTTGATTTAAGGAAAAAATGATATATAAATGTTGCTAAATAAATACATAAAATCAATCAATCTGAGAAACATACTGCAAAATGTAAACAAAAACACTGGCTGCCACAGTTGAATATCGACACAACATGGACCCATAGGGTCACAAGGAGTTGACATTAACCCAACGCCACTTAACAACAACAACAATAAGTTCTTGATACCCAGTGATGCTAAGGACAACAAACCCCGATCAGTAAGATTGAAGGCTGATGAGTGAGATTTTTCTAGCAGAGTTTCAGGAGTATAAATTTACACACACAAACCCCTCTCCCCAAAGCAATCCCTTCTCATTGGCCTCAATCAATCTCTCTCCTCCAGCATCCTCTCTTGACCTCAATTATCCACCAAGGTGGCCAGTATCTCCCCTTCTCTTTTCATCCCTCTTTAGGTGTCCATCATTTTCCCTTTTCTCATTTTCCCCTCTCTTCCATGTCCAGAATCTCTCCCTTCCCCCTTCCTCTCACTTCCATGTGCAGCATCTCTCCCCTCCCTCCCTGTATCTGTTCCTGCCCTCCCTCCTTCTGCCTTTGCTGTCACCCTACCTCTTGCCGGCCGCCTTGAATCAACGTAAAGTGGTTTTGAACACAACAGGTCATCTGAGATTGCTGATACACACTCGAGCTCTTCTTATCACAATCTTCCTGCTGAAGGGTGCGGGACCTAGATAAGCCCGAGCACATGCATGTGCTCAGAGGGCTCACACTTTGCACAACTGATATACATTCCTTGACGGAGGTAAGATGAAGGCAGCAGAAGGGGGGGGGGGGGAGAAACGTAGGTCAGCTTGACATATATGTGACTCATATCTCTGTGATAACTCTGGCTACATGAAATCCTCGTCACCTTAAGATTTACAACCAAGTCTTTCCTCTTCCTACTTTCCAGTCCTCAAACCTCAGCATTTCCTGTATTTGTCATCAGCCTTCTAGTGCATTGCCCATAGGCAGCGGAATGGGTTGGACCACTGAGGTTATGGCCCAATCAATATTTTGTTCAACAGAGAATCAGCAGCTAGAAAGATTAGGGAAGGGGCTGGAGATTGGTGTCTTTGTCCCTCTAATCAAAAAGCTGTTCTGCTGGGGGGCGGAGCCTGATGTCCAGCGGGTAGGACGCTTTGCGTTGAAGCTCCCGAGAGGCCTACTTAGAATCCTGACTTAATACCTACACAAATTTACTATTTCGCTCCGAGCTGACCGGGGCACCTCGGGGGGAATGGCGGCCCATAAACCAGCGCGCTTGGACTTCGGGTCTCCTTCTTCTTCTCACGGAAAACGCTCCAAAACAGAGGTGTCCTCCCCACAGAAGATGGTTCCATTTCGTGAAAACCCCGAGATGCACCTGGAGATTTTGGAAGAAATACGCGGCGTGAAGGAATTGGTGCAGTCCAATGGAGAAGCGCTTCGAGCCATGCGAGAAGACTTTGGAGTGCTCCAAGACCGACTTGAAAGTCTTTCATTACGGCAGGACAACATGGCGGGGGTCCTCGACTCGCACGAGGTGCGCTTGGGCAAACTGGACGAGGCTGAGCGTCAGATACAGAATCTTCAAAAGGAGTTAGAAGATAGCAATAATCGAGCCCGTCGCAACAATGTGAGGCTCCTCGGAGTGCCGGAGGGGGTGGAAGCAGGAGATATAAGAGAATTCTTGCTCAAAACTCTTCCCTCCTTGCTGAAGATCACCTTTCATAAAGAACTGGAAATCGATCGTGCACACCGTGTTCCTGCTCACATGGCGCTCAACCGCACGACCCCCCGGCCTATTATCTTTAGCTTGCTACGATATCAACAAGTGGAACAAATTTTACATGCTGCCCGAGCGAATCATCATTTGGAATTGGAAGGCCGTAAGGTCTCCTTCTTTCCTGATTTGGCAAAGCCTACCGTTGACCGTCGGAAGAAACTCCTTGCTTTTCGCCCTCGACTTCAACAGATACAGGCTCGCTTTGGCCTGTTGTATCCAGCGAAGCTCCGAGTGACTCTCCATAACCAAACCAGGACGTTCGAAGATCCTGATCTACTATCAACATTTTTAGACTCCAAAGAAGCAGAGCAGATGCGCTAATCCTAAAGTTTGGACTCTTATTTGCCGGCTCTATCCGCCATTTTGAAGGGCCCGATGCGGCGGTCATAGCCAAGCACAGAAATAGCCTGGACTTTCTTTCTTTCTCTATATGACTTTTGCTTTTTGGTCTCCTATCCCTTCATGATGTGTGCCTCGGTCGGATTCGGAGCACGCACAGTCCTACAGGTTATGTGTTTTTTCAATTTTGGCCTTCTCTGGGGTTTCTCCCCGCAGACACATGGTCGCCAGTAATTTTGGGGTTTTGCTTCTCCTCTACCGTACTGCGGTTTTCTTTGTTAATGTGGGGCGCTTCATTGTATCATATTAGTTTATTTTTCCTATGTCATGTGTACAGCCAGATACAGTCAGTTTGAGGGACACAGTGAAATTATGTGTGCTATCATGCTCAGAACTTTTAACTTTTCTGTATGGCCTTATGTAAAATCTTATCATTCACCGTCAAAGGCATTAATGGTCCACTCAACGGAAAGAAAATCCTTAGCTATCTTAGCCATGAGCATGTTGATTTAGTGTTTCTTCAGGAAACGCATTTAAACTCTGCTGAAACACTGAAACTCAATGCTAAGCCTCACATGGTAGCTGCCTATTCTCCCACCGTTTTCAAATGGTACGGGATAGCCACTTTGGTTAAGAAGTCTTAACACGCTACTGTACCTGATATTAGCGCTGACAAGAAGGGTAGATGGGCCCGTGTACACCTTGAGGTTGGAGATAGTTAATTCACGTGTATTTGCATTATGCCCCGAATGTGGACAACCCTGCTTACTATGCAAGTATTGCGCAGTTGGCCTCGGCCTCTGCCAATGCTCCATTAATACTTGGTGGCGATTTACTCAAGTGTTCCCTCAATCTTTTCTTCTCACACTTCTCACAGATTAGACAAATGGAACACTACTCAGGGCAATGGTTGCTGGACACGTCCTGCGGCCATTGGCTCATTGCCTCATGTTATGCATGAATATCCCGCATTACAGTATTACTGGCGTCGGGTCTGGGGTCGTATTTAGTCTATCTCGCACTCTCAGGAGCCCCTTTCTCGGAGGATAGTGGGACTTCGCCCAGTTGCGGGGATCCCCTCTCTCCCAAAAATGGCTTATCTCCTTTCGAACTTTATGCTTAGCATTGCTATTTCCCTAATTAAGTATTTCCCTAATTAAGTAATACTGGAATCTTAGCTCCCATTTGAGCCCCAATGACTGGTGGAATCATGCCTGTCTTTACAGTAAATATGAACAAATACCTCGTCTGTTCGCTTTCTCCGTTCAGACTCCTTCTCATTGGTCTCAATGGAAGCTGTTCAATGACTATGTACATTTTGCTAAATGCTCTCATTTGACTGTCTGACTTTGTATATATCTTTGTCTCATGATCCTGCTGTATTGTAGATACTCTTTTGATCGTTTGATGTATAATCACTGTTAATTGGAAGCGCTCACATGCTGATATAATCGGGTAGAGAAGAAGCATCGGGGTGGGGGGTAATGGGTTTACTTTTCCTTATTGTATGCTTGTTTTGTCTTTTTTGGTGTGTTGTTTCTTTTGTTTGTTGCAAAATGAAAATAAAAGTTAAAAAAAAAAAAAAAAGCTGTTCTGCTGTCCCAACACTGCCGATAATGTTTTTCTCCAGTCCTGTGTAAGTTTACACAAGTCTGATTAAACTCAATTTTTTCACCTTAGAAAAAGAATGTCATTTATTTATTTAAAAAGACAGCAAATCTTACACACCCTTTGTGGTTTACAATAAAATAGATAGAATAATAAAAATAACAGATATTGTCTTTATGAAAAGACTCTTGTATAAAGTCCACAAACTGGGGTTAACAATCAAACATCTATGGAGAGCATGAAACTCAATCACTCTTTCTTTTAGGGGTCTAAGATATGGTGAGTTTTCAAACTTAGCATGCATTTTGAGTAAAAATTAACATGTGCTAAGTGCAAAGGCCATGCGGTAATGCTTGGGGGTGTGCCCAGCATGTTCCCTGCAGTTAGGGCACTGAAATGATCCTTACTATGTGTTAAGGTCATTCATAATTACTGCAGGGACACTTATCCTCTACTGAGGTGATGTTAAGGGCACTCGTGCTGTCTGTGGTAAGTACGGTATCACGTGCTAACTACAATGAGCAATACACGCTTTCTGCTCATAACCAGACTGCTCCTCATCGCAATCACACAATGAGCAATTAATGTGGGAATTAGCATGTGGTTACTATCATGGCAGTGTGTTAATCGCTTAGCAGACTCTAATAAACGGGCCCCTTAGTCGAGTATTAATATCGATATATCAATAATGCCAGCCACAACAATTAAATTATTATTGTTTGTCAGAACACTTTCCTAGACTGAAGATAACATTATTAATTTCAGGGTTTGTACGGGCCTTTTTAATGAGAAATAAAATTTGGTGTCAACTCCTATGTTAAGTGTGCACCATGCTTTGCCCTTGATAAACACAATGTGCTTTGTTGGGCTCACGGAATCCTGAAAAGTCTGAAGCAGGGCCTTGATGTTTGGCCCGAAACAATGCCACGTTGTGTTGCATTCTTGTGGTGGAGTCTTTCTTTGTGGGCGCTTCTTTCTGAGATAATTTTTAAATGTTTTGTTGAATAAAAACGATGAAAAGGATTTGTCATTTTCAGGGACTGGGAGTGTTTCTCATTCCACTTTATGGTGTCTCCGACATTCGATATAGGTTTTCTGCCCGCGATCTTACGTTTTGGGATCTCATTGTATTCATTGATATCAGTTTTTAATCACCAAGGAAGGGGGCTGTTCATTTCTGGATATAATAGTGTCATTTAAATACAACATTGTCAATGCAATATTGCACCAGTGGCGCTGAATTTAAACGTGATTGATTTGTTTGATATAAAGCTAAATAAACATCATGACACAATTATTATCACATTATACAGAAAACAGGTTGAAAGAAACAATCTTCTGCATTTTCATAGTCATCATCCAGAAAAATTAAAAATGGGATAAACAAACTAATTTTTCTTCATTTGAGGAGAATTTGTTCCTATGTGATCTGAAACAGATTCCAAAAAAGAGATATACAGGGTGGCCCAAAAAAGTGAGAACATCTCGTAAATTAAAAGCTTAAATAGTTTACTTATTTACCTTTTTTAGCTATATAACATCTTTATTTTGACAATTTCTGGTCGCCATCTTTGTTTTTTAAATTTTTCAATGGTTGACATCTGTCTTTTTGAATTCTTAAATAACTTATATGCTACGAGACGTTCTCACTTTGTTGGGCCACCCTGTATATCCCTTTGATATTACTGAGCATGCATATAAGTGTGCTCTATATGTATACAGAGGTGGAGACATTTTCTATACCTGTAAGTTTTCTTTCCTTGAATCCTGCTAGGCCAGTCCAGACAATTAACTTATGCTCCTCACCCAGCAGGTGGAGGCAGACCAGAGCAACTTTCACTCAGTATATCTACTGTTACAGCATTGAGCGAAGTCAGTATGACACTTCCCGAGGAGCAAGAAAGACTAAAAGAAAACTCAGAGACATCTTTTGGCTGGAGAGCATAACCCACTCATCTGGATTGGTCTAGCAGAATGATAAGGAATGGCTACAACAGCCACAGACAACAGAAATTGAGAATAGACCAGTGTGTATTTGAACAATATTCCACTAGAGCCAAAAAGGCTGCACATTTAATACGGTGGCATTGTTTCAGGAATATTTTCAGAAAGAACTACTAGCGTCACATATTCAAGGTAGAAATATTAAAGATTTAGTCTTCAGATAGGCTTTACCTCCTGAACATATAAAGATGAACAATGTAGGTCATTTTCCATGTGGCATGTGGAGATGTTATGAACAGAGGATTAGTGGAATCACTTGGACTAACACTATCATTCACACAGTACACATAACTAGATTTTGTACTGATCATAAATTTACTCATTTGGTGTATCTTTTTATTTCCTCATGCAATTTAATGTAGATAGGGTAGAAGAAAAGATCTGTTAGGATCAGGCTCATTGAGCACTGTTCTAGGTTGACCACCTGTATTATATTTTGGGCTAGTGTTAAGACATGCAAGGAACCAGGGCAAAAATTAGTGAGGACTATGATGGTCATTTTAGAAGCCTTGTTTGCAATTTGGATGCCTGAAAACGTGTATGTGGACATACAAATCACAAAGATGTCCCCAGAGCCATCTTACAAATGCTGTCTAAAGACATCCCCAGTGCAGAGATATCCAAGTAGGCAGGGGGGTATGATGGAAGTGTGTCTGGGGCAGGCGATGCACTTAGATGTCCCTGCTCAATTGCAGAAACATCGAGGACATCTGCAATCTTGATCAGGCTTAGACCTGCTCCAGATATAAACAGGCATCGGAAAATGCTTGTTTGGCTCATTAAACATCTGGAGGTGCAGAGAAGATGGCACCCGACCATTCCCAGTATTCTCTACAATCGCAATGATATCATTTGTGTAACTGGGAAACTTGTTTTGTTTTTCAGCTGCTGTAACGTCTATGTAGATGGCACTGCAGACATCTATATCTGGTATGTCTATGCTTGTGAAATTGTGCTCAAACTTAGACATGCTTGCCATTTTTTCAGATATTCGAGCTTAGACATCCCAGATTGCACTTGGATGTCTTTTGTAAAATGTGCCTCCATGCCTCCTTCAGCTTGAGGGAGTCTTGGGGCCCCCTATAGCATGGGGGGCCCAGGGTAGTTGCCCTGTTTGCCATGCCCTAATGCCGGTCCTGTTTTGTTGACACCAATGATACAACATTGCATTGACAATAAACATTCTTTAGACCAGCTAAAGTTGTGAATGATCATCACGTATTGAAATATTGGAAGGGAGGTGGCTATGGATTTTAAGACCAGATTCTGTACAACCCCATGGCCTCAATGCAGAAGAAGAATGGCTGATGCTGGTGTGAGCAGAGATGTGATTGGCTGTGGCCAATCATATTGCAATGCAAGCAGTTCAATTGTGGGTAATGGATTTAAGATGCCAATAGTAATTCCACAGAGCAAATCAGCACAGTCTTTGGTTCACTGCCCCATTCAAGAGGATTCCCTAAAACAGAACTAGGCTAGGATGCTACTGTTAGAAACGCAGTGTGTGGTGTAGGAATTGGGACGGAGTGAGAAATATATCATCAAAGTTGTATTTAAATGACACAGTTATGTTCAACACAATGCATGGTGGACAGTTAACACAGGCATGGATAACACATGCAAACACTGAAGTTAATACTGTTATCTTCAGTGTGACAAAATTGGTTTGACAAACAATAATACTGTATTTGACTTGTGGTTGGCTTTATTGATATACTGATATTAATACTTAACTAATAGAGAAAGGCTGATTAGGCTGGATGTTCCACATGAATTGTGAAAGTACAGTAACAAAATGTTCTCTCTGTGTAGGGGAAATACAAACATTATATCAAAACAGAAGATCTATTTCCTCCATAATCAGATCTAATCTATCTTCAGATGCGTTTGCAGCTCTCAGTCCAGAATCCTGGGCTTCAGTTCTAGTCATGGTAGGAAAAATAGTTTTGTTAACCAGGAGGAATTCCCCATACTTCCTGAAACTACTTCTTTAAAAGGTCTACGGGTGATGTTAAGTGTACCTCGGGAAAGTTTAAAAAACAAAATTTCAAGTATATAGAATTATTTTCAAAGTTTTCCATCTGAACAAGATATGGGCTAAATTGCTGCTTTAAAGTATGCCACTAAAATGTAAAGGCTATGGACAAAAATTTGGAACCAGGAGAAAAGACAGTGAAGAACTGAATTTCTGTGTGCCTGATATCTGAGGAAAATAGAGGATATATGTGTTTATAGGAAAATCCAGGAGACGTGTTTAGGGTTGGGAAGCAATTTATTGTTTTATTTTTATGTTATTGCTGAACAAGTTTGAAATAATATGTTGAATTTTATGAAACATATTCTAAGTTATTTATGAGTATTATTTTTTGTTTTTATTTTATGTTTTTATTTGTTGTACATTCATCAGTCTGTGCAGTGATGTGCCATAGAGTACCTCGTAAAAGTCTTTCACAACCTTGTAAATTTTTCAAATTTTGCCATTTCAAAGATACATTCAAGAAGGAGCTTGTTTCACTGATCGACATAACATACTCTACACTTTCAGTGTGAAAGAAAAATTATAAAAATATTCAAAAAGTTATTTAGAACAAGAAATCTAAAGGTCTCTCCCTGATAAAGAAGGCAAAGAGAGAATTTGAGAAGAAGCTTGCTGCGGAAGCAAAAACGCGAAATAAAGATTTTCTCAAGTACATTCGTAGCAAAAAAACTGTGAGCGAGTCAGTTGGACCATTAGATGATAGAGGAGTTAAAGGGGCACTAAGAGGCGACAAGGCGATAGCGGAGAGACTGAATGAATTCTTTGCTTCGGTCTTTACTGAGGAAGATGTAGGGATGTTACCCATGACTGAAGTGGTATTTAAAGGTGCGGAAGAATTGAAGGAAATATCGATACATCGGGAAGATGTATTACAACTATTAGATAAACTGAAGAGTAGCAAATCACCTGGGCCGGATGGTATACATCCAAGGGTGTTGAAAGAACTGAAATATGAGATTGCAGACCTGCTATTAGTAATCTGTGAACTATCATTAAAATCATCTCTAATACCTGAAGATTGGCGGATCGCCAATGTAACACCAATTTTTAAAAAGGGTTTGAGGGGTGATCCAGGAAACTACAGACTGGTGAGCCTCACGTCAGTACCGGGAAAAATGGTAGAAACCATCATAAAGAATAAAATTACTCAGCATGTAGATAGTGTGATACAGTGGATAAAATAGAGCATATGGAAGTTCAGGAAAGTGAAGAGCTTACCTCTGATTCAGCTGTAGGAAAAGATACAAGGCATAGGAAAACAGCTGAGCAGAAAACGCTGTTAGTACAAGAAAGGCCAAAAGCTCATCAAGAGCACCTGTCTCCTAGTTCTCACGTTACGTGCTGGGCTGGGAACCATATAAGGGAGAGTTTTAGTCAGTGCAGGCAGAACTGCCAGGAGAACTGCCAGGGAAACTGCCAGCAGAGCAAAGGAAGTTGCAGAGGAGTGCTGGGAAAGGAAGCTGCAATCCAGGAACCAGGAAGTGGCAGCAGACACAGTGCTCGAGAGAGAAGGGTTGGAAGGAGCAGTGCTGGGAGACGCTTTGATACAGGAAGCAGACCTGGAGAGAAACCAGGAGGGGCCAGCAGCTCAGGAGGACGGTATCTGCAGTTACGGAGCACAGGTCAGCCCAGAGGAAGTTTACCTAGAGAGGGGAGCTTCAAACGTAGCTGTAATCTAAAGAACAGCTGTGAGGCTGACACAGAGTTTCTTCACTCACAGCCTGACTGGGAAGCCGGGGAGAGAAGCCACTACAACCCCAGAGCTAAGACTAGCACCGAGGTAAAGAGAAGGGAACCTTCTTCTTTTAAAGAGAGGTTTAAATACCATGACTGTTGCAAAGGGCGTAGCCCTGAATATAATGCTGTGAGGGAAAGATATCCTAAACTCTCACTTCGTGAAGAGGACCAGTGGAGAGCTTTCCACAGACCAGGAAAATATAACCCTGGGATTAAAGAAGCTTTTGCAGGAAGCGATAGTGAACTCTCACAAGAGGTTGTGCCAGAGTCCTACACATGGGAGGAATCTGATCCAGACGGTTTGGGAAGTGAGCCTGAAGGGATGGTATGGGAGAATAACAGCCACCTTTCAGATCCCATACCAATGGATTGCAATATATGCTGTAAGAATAACCACACTTCTTTATGTTGACCTTTTTAAAGGAAACTGCTTTGTGAAGATAACAAAGGAGAGAAGTTTTTGTTACCATTTTTGTGCACTGCTGTGTTTAAGTTTTTGTCCTTAAAGAATGTCCGTTCGGGAAGGGGAAAAAAACCCATACTTGTTTTCCTTACCACTTGACCACAAGACTGTTTTTCATAGCAAGAGCAGGGTAAATTTCTACAACCCTAGGCGAACGCCTAATTAGGGTTTTAAAAGGGCTCCACCATACGGGCCCCATCACAAAATGGCGTAGTTGTGGCAGGATCCATTATAAAGGATACAAACTGCAACGCAGCAAGCTAAAGCGCGCGGAAGAGCGGACGATGCCACACCCGGAGAGGATCCAGTTCCTGCAAGGCGGAAAAAGTCAAGCACCTTCTCAAAGCGAGAACCTCCACCTGGCTCAGGTAAAGCGTATTTGGGCACAGGCTGGGAGGATTCCTGGTGAGAAGGGAGGGCTTGTAAAGGAAAGAGGAAATGGGAAATTTCTCTCTTGTTGTATAGTACCGCACTTGGTGGTTGTGTTTTTGATCTGTTTCCAGGATCCAAGGAGGGAAAAGATGGATGTCCAGGAGGTCTTAAGATGGATGAGTCTGCAATTTGATAAGCAGAGAGAGCTGGCTCAGCTCAGCCAGGAGCAGGCCATCGCAGCACTGAAGAACCAGCAAAAGCCTCTGACAGACTTACTGCAAGCTTTTCTGGAAGAGCCGAAGACAAGGACAGCGCTACCAGCATCCTGTGGGGTAGGCCCACAGAGTTGTGGGATGTGGACTGTTGGACAAATGAGTAAAACAGATAACTTTGATGATTTTGTTGAAACCTTTGAGAGGGTAGCTCTCAATTCCAACTGGCCAAAAGAGCAATGGGCGGTTAGACTGGCTTCAGCTTTAACTGGGGAAGCACAGTCAGCTTATAGAGCCATGCCTACTGCTTTGGCAGTGGAATATGATGAGGTGAAACGAGCAGTACGTGATAGGCTAGGCCTAACTCCAGCAGTTTACAGATGTATGCTCAGGTCCACTAAGATTCAAGCTGATGAAACACCCAAGGCACTGCGCTATAGAGTGCATGGGTTAGTGTTAAAATGGCTTGAACCAGATGGCAAAACCATAGAGAGCATAATAGATCAAATTATGCTTGAGCAGTTCTATGAGGCAGTACCTGTAGAGGTAAAAACCTTTTTAACACTGCAGAATTGCAGAACCTCCACCGAAGCAGCACTGCTAACCGAACGGTTCTTTGAAGCCGAATTAGCTAAAAAGGCCGCTGCTGAAAGTAAGTTGGGGTTGGTCAATTCTGTAAGGGATACTAGAGAACCTCGTAGGAACATGAGGTATGCAAATGAGTCTCTGTATGGAAAAGAGGATAGGAATGTATTTCCAAGGTGCTTTAAGTGTGGTAAGACAGGGCACTTAAAAAAAGATTGCACTCAGCGTACTGCGCTAATTATAAATGTTGACAAACATGTACCAGCAGGCTTCCGAGTGGATGTAGAGGTGCAGGGGGTACCTGCAATGGCCTTGCTTGACTCGGGGGCCGATCAAAGTATGATCTCCCGGAGGTTCTGGAAGATCATACAGGCCAAAAAGGATTTTTCCCCGAGTCAGCAAGAGGGCACAACTAAGATAAAATGTGTACACGGGGCATCAACCTGTTATCCCCTTTATAAAGTAAAGGTTAAGGGTTTAGGCACCCAGGAAAGCATCTTAGTAGCCATCATCCCCAAACTGCCTTATGACGTAGTACTAGGGCGAGATTGGTCACCTTTTTACAGGGGTATAGAGGGAAGTACATGTGTAAAGGGAGTACTGGTTTCCACCAGGTCCCAGGCGAAAGGCCTAGAGACACCTAGTGATATTCCAGAAGAAAATCCCGTTCCCTTAGAAGAGGAAGGAGATCCCATAGGAGAGGAAGAAGAGCCTTCAAGGGGGGAAGATAGGGTGCTAGATGAAACTCTAAGTGAGCTTCCCCAGCACGAAGAGTTGATTAGTGCTCCTTCAAAAACTAAAAAGAAAAGTAAAGGCGAAAAGCGCCAAGAACATCATCATCGAGCTCAATTGAGAGCCGGGGTAACTGATGGACAAGGGCTACCATGGGTACCTGCTGACCTGGTGAAAAAGTTCCCGTCTTTTTCTAAGGAGCAGAAGGCAGACCCAGTATTGAAGTATGCCTTTGAGTTTGCACAGGCAGGTAGGGATGTGCTCCCCAGATTCCTGTTAGAGGAGGATATTTTATATAGGGAAAGCAGCAATCCTCATAACGGTGCAATTAGAAAACAGTTAGTGGTTCCCACTACTTTTAAGGCGGTCGTTATGAGACTAGCTCACAATCACCCAATTGGGGGACATAAAGGAGTGCAGGCTACACTCGACCAGATCCTCGAGCGATTTTACTGGCCAGGAGTGTTTAGGGAGACGAAGAGGTTCTGTGAGGCCTGTCCGGCGTGCCAGCGGGTAAGCGCCGCTAAGCCCGTAGGAGTTCCTATGATCCAGACTCCTACCATAACAGAGCCGGTTCGCCGAATGGCGATGGACATTGTAGGTCCACTAATGAAAACCCCTAGAGGATTTCACTACATCCTTGTTATAATGGATGTTGCTACCAGGTTTCCTTGGGCGATTCCTTTGAGGAATATATCGGCTAGGTTTATAGCCGCAGAATTAGTAAAATTATTCTGCGAGGTGGGGTTCCCGAGGGAAATGCTTACGGATAGAGGAAGCAATTTTGTTTCAAAATACTTAGCACAAGTATGGGATGCTTTTGGCATCCGCCATATAAAAACATCTGCTTACCATCCACAGACGAATGGTCTGGTGGAACGCTTTAATCAGACCCTAAAACAGTTGCTAAGGAGAGGGTTAGATGGGCAGATGGCAGATTGGGATATTATGCTCCCATTCGCCCTCTATGCCAGTAGGGAGCGGACTCAAACTTCTTTAGGAGCGTCCCCTTACGAACTAATGTTCGGACGGACACCGCGAGGGGTCCTAGATATTTTAAGGGTGGTCACCAGTGGGTGGAGCCAGAAGGGGAGGAAATGGGTGTTCCCCAGTTTCTTTTTGGACTCCGGAGTCGCCTACAGAGAGCGTCACGAGTCGCAGATGAGCACCTATAGAATAGCCAGAAAAATCAAAAGAAGTTTTATGACAGAGGTAAGAAGCCACGGCAACTAACCATGGGCGACAGTGTGGTTGTAATGGTCGCTGATCCAGGGCCAAAGTTCGAGGCCCAGTGGTAAGGTCCTTATGTAGTAGTAGACCGCAAGGGTCCAGTATCGTATGTTGTGAAGAATGACAAGGGACGTCTTCAGACATATCACATAAACGTACTAAAACCATGGTACGAGAGAACGGCAGCCATTAACCGTTCCAGAGTAACCGTCACAGGTAAAGAAGCCGACAGTAGGTATAGCAGGAAGGTCACGTATCCAGGGCAGATTCCGAGCTGTGGGCACAGAAGTTCCCCATCCCGGAATATCTTAAGAGGGGGGATATGTGATACAGTGGATAAAATAGAGCATATGGAAGTTCAGGAAAGTGAAGAGCTTACCTCTGATTCAGCTGTAGGAAAAGATACAAGGCATAGGAAAACAGCTGAGCAGAAAATGCTGTTAGTACAAGAAAGGCCAAAAGCTCATCAAGAGCACCTGTCTCCTAGTTCTCACGTTACGTGCTGGGCTGGGAACCATATAAGGGAGAGTTTTAGTCAGTGCAGGCAGAACTGCCAGGAGAACTGCCAGGGAAACTGCCAGCAGAGCAAAGGAAGTTGCAGAGGAGTGCTGGGAAAGGAAGCTGCAATCCAGGAACCAGGAAGTGGCAGCAGACACAGTGCTCGAGAGAGAAGGGTTGGAAGGAGCAGTGCTGGGAGACGCTTTGATATAGGAAGCAGACCTGGAGAGAAACCAGGAGGGGCCAGCAGCTCAGGAGGACGGTATCTGCAGTTACGGAGCACAGGTCAGCCCAGAGGAAGTTTACCTAGAGAGGGGAGCTTCAAACGTAGCTGTAATCTAAAGAACAGCTGTGAGGCTGACACGGAGTTTCTTCACTCACAGCCTGACTGGGAAGCCGGGGAGAGAAGCCACTACAACCCCAGAGCTAAGACTAGCACCGAGGTAAAGAGAAGGGAACCTTCTTCTTTTAAAGAGAGGTTTAAATACCATGACTGTTGCAAAGGGCGTAGCCCTGAATATAATGCTGTGAGGGAAAGATATCCTAAGCTCTCACTTTGTGAAGAGGACCAGTGGGGAGCTTTCCACAGACCAGGAAAATATAACCCTGGGATTAAAGAAGCTTTTGCAGGAAGCGATAGTGAACTCTCACAAGAGGTTGTGCCAGAGTCCTACACATGGGAGGAATCTGATCCAGACGGTTTGGGAAGTGAGCCTGAAGGGATGGTATGGGAGAATAACAGCCACCTTTCAAATCCCATACCAATGGATTGTAATATATGCTGTAAGAATAACCACACTTCTTTATGTTGACCTTTTTAAAGGAAACTGCTTTGTGAAGATAACAAAGGAAAGAAGTTTTTGTTACCATTTTTGTGCACTGCTGTGTTTAAGTTTTTGTCCTTAAAGAATGTCCGTTCGGGAAGGGGAATAAAACCCATACTTGTTTTCCTTACCACTTGACCACAAGACTCTGTTTTTCATAGCAAGAGCAGGGTAAATTTCTACAACCCTAGGCGACTGCCTAATTAGGGTTTTAAAAGGGCTCCACCATACGGGCCCCATCACAATAGTCATGGCCTAATGGGAGACAGCCAACATGGCTTTAGACAAGGAAGATCTTGTCTTACTAATCTGTTATGTTTTTTTGAAAGTGTGAATAAACAGGTGGACAAAGGTGAGTCGGTTGATATAGTGTATCTGGACTTTCAGAAAGCCTTTGACAAGGTCCCTCATCAGAGATTTTTGGCAAAACTAAAGAGTCATGTGTACTACTGTGGATCAGAAACTGGTTAAAAGATAGAAAGCAGAGGGTTGGGCTAAATGGCCAATTTTCCCAATGGAGAAAGGTGAATAGTGGTGTACCCCAGGTATCTGTGCTGGGTCCGCTGCTTTATGACATATTCATAAATGACCTGGAAAGTGGAATAACGAGTGAGGTTATCAAATTTGCAGATGACACAAAACTATTTAAAGTTGTTAAAACCCAAGAGGATTGTGGAAAATTGCAAGAGGATCTTGACAAATTGGAAGACTGGGCATCAAAATGGCAGATGAAATTTAATGTGGACAAGTGCAAAGTTATGCACCTAGGGAAGAACAACCCAAACTATGGTTACACTATGCAAGGTTCCACATTAGGAACCACCACCCAGGAAAAAGATTTAGGCGTCATTGTTGGATAACATGTTAAAACCCTCGGCCCAGTGTGCAGCGGCAGCCAAGAGAGCAAACAGAATGCTAGGTATCATAAGGAAAGGAATGCAAAATAAAACAAAAGATATTATAATGCCTCTATATCGTTCCATGGTGAGACCGCACCTTGAATATTGTGTGCAATTCTGGTCGCCGTATCTTAAAAAGGATATAGCATTATTAGAAAAGGTTCAGAGAAAAGCCACCAAAATGGTAAAGGGATGGAAGGATACTCCTATGAAGAAAGGCTAAAAAGGTTAGGGCTCTTTAACCTGGAAAAGAGACGGCTGAGGGGAGATATGATAGAAGTCTATAAATTAATGAACGGAGTGGAACGGGTAAACCTAGGTCGACTGTTTATGTTATCAGAATATAGAAAGACTAGGGGACATGCAATGAAGCTACAGGGTAAACTATTTAATAAAAGAAAATATTTTTTCACTGAACATGTAATCAAACTCTGGAATTTGTTACCGGCATTGAATATCCGGTTTAGGAGTCTGCGGGGAGGGCTATGCACCCGTCGACGCATAGCTCTTCCAAACTCCATACAACTGAATATCGTGCCCTACATCTTTTATCTGTCAATTGCAAACCAAGAGAAATTAGAGTTGGGGCAATGAGAAAAAGATCCATGTATACGTAACCAATAGAAAAGCAACATGATGCACAGCAAGTTGGCTGCTAAGCATAAGGGGGATGAAAAAAAAAAGGAAAAATTACATTCTTTTAAAAAGAATATATTTTAAAACTTGTCAATAACAACAATGTTACTTGAAGGTCTTTTATATTTAAACGCCTCCTCCTCACAGCCTAGTTAATACTTATCCCTGTTTGTTTAAATGGATTCACAACAGTGATACCTCTCCTACCCCAGAAAATGAAAAATCAATCTCAGTTCATATAGTGCATACAAAAAAACAGAACAGTAGAAACTCGGTTCCTGGTGATTTCAGCTTACAAGAAGCACAATACACCAAACACAAAAGAAGTTAAGTGCTTCTTATAAGTTGACACAAGTTTTAGAAATATAACTTGTATTCTGACATTAGGAATCAAATTTATGTCACAAGCTATTAGGTCTATCTTTAAAAGCATTTAGGCGGTCAGCGGTGGATTCAACCACATAAAAGCTTGTTTTAAAAAAATGTGCAGCATATAATTGCTACATATCCAAAGTTATGCAGTTTAGCCGAGGCTTGGTTTTGGGTGGAGAGAAGGCGAGAAAATTATACATATGCCCAGCAGTGAAATTCAGCCACTAAAGGGATAATTTTTATAGTCTTGTTGTATGTATATATTTTTATATACATGAAAAGAGGCATCTTATGAAAATTATCCCCACGTGGAAGTACATACTTTGACAAGTAGGCACGTACTAGCATGCGATCCTGCCATTGGCATGTTTGGGGGAGAAGTTTGGGAGAGGTGCAGTCAGTCATCAAATATATAAGTAGGTTATACAGCATGTTTCAAAAAGAATGACCCAATTATAAAACTTTATATTTATAGAACGACGAACATCTTGTGAATAAAAGGTGTGTTGCTCGAATGGTCGTGGCCTAGAGTTTTAGCGAACCGACGCTAGATGCCACTCCGCGCGGACAGAATCCTCATGCAATCGTAGAGCATGAGCGAGATTCACCAAAAATAAACGTTTTTTGTGCGATTTCTCATACAAAGATTTATGGGCAATTCTTTTTTGAGGAAAATACAGTGACAGGACTGAGCTATCTTGTAATGCTGCGGACTTGGCTTTTACTAAAACTTCATGAGGACTCTGATGATTTTGTATTCCAACAGGACGGAGCCCCACCACACTGGCATAAGAATGTACGGCAATTCCTCAATGACACACTGCCTCAACACTAGATAGGGCGTACAGGACACCGAGACACTACCCTACACTCTTGGCCTTCAAGATCTCCAGATATGACCCCATGCAACTTTTTCTTGTGGGGATACGTGCAGGAACATGTTTTTGTTCCAACGTTACCTCGTGACCTAGACAAGGTCAACAACAGGATATCAGCAGCAGTGAATTCAGTTGAAGAAGTTACCTTGCGAAAAGTGTGGGACGAGTTTAGCTATCATCTTGATGTTGTCCGTGCTGCTGATGAAGGACATATAGAGCATTTGTAATTGAAACTTTGTTATTATATTAGTATTTTGCACTTTGTTTCATTATTGTAATGCGCTCTTATCAATAAATATAATGTTTCAGAATCGGGTCATTCTCTTTGGAACACACTGTATAATGCACCCCTTCAGCTGTCCACATTTACACTTGCTCCCACAATTTTGGCTGATTTGGTACTAGAATTTTCTAGACACAGATGCCTATGGGGCCCTCAACTAAAGGGTTGCATGTGCCGTGCATTAGGGGCAACCGTTGTGGGTTACCTGTTGGGAGTGAGCCCAGCAAGTTCTGGGCAATTAGCACACAACTGAGCGCTGTAATGCGCAGCATGATTAACACGGTGCACCTAATGCCACGCACAGAGGTGTTGTTATGTGCACTCGTGCTAAATGCTACATTGCCGCTGAATACGCTCTCACACTAGAGGTAATGTGCTCTCCACGCCAATATGCTGCCTCTAACCCACCCACTTTCCTCCCTAGCGTGCGATAGTCACTTACGGCGTTTTTTAGTGTGCAGTAACTGACATGCTGAAGCATTAGTATTCTTGGCTGCCATTTACCACATATTAAATCACATGCTAACTAGCTAGTGCACTTCAGTAAAAGGGCCCCTATCTGTCTTATAAAATAACTAAAATAGGTACCTAATTGGCCCCCTTACCTAGATGACTTGTTTTTGTGACTCTACCTATGCTCCACCAAATACATCCCTGTTTGCACCTTGCTTAATTTTGGGTGTGAAGTCATTTTATAACAGGCCTTTTATGCACCTAAATCAGTGTTTCACTTGTGAAAATAGCTGATAAAATTACCGGGCCCAATATTCAGTGCCAGCGACTTGCACGATTACAGCAGCAAGCTGCCGGCACTTAAGAGATAGCCTGGATTTTCAATGCTGCGGCCATATTCGGCCACCGGTATTGAATATCTGGGCTCGCCACACATCCACCACTGCCGCTGAAGCTAACTGGACAGCATCGATATTGAGCCGCCGACCAATTAGCTCCCACGGGTAAAGATAGACTGCGCCTATCTTTACCAGCAGGTTGCTAACTAGGCAGTACTGCAATATCCCTGCTGACCGGTTAGCAATGGGCACTGTTTCCGCTCTGCCCTGGAAGGCCCACAACACACCCCGATGCTACACGGTTAGCATTGGGGCATGTAGCTGTGTTAAACGGGGATATTCAGCGACACTAACTAACTAACACTCTTAAGCCACTTACTGAGGTGGCATTAACTGCACCCGTGCCAAGGGCACTAATGTGGGTCACTAGCACTTGAGCTAGATGTGACGTGCTGGCAATAACTGCATTCTGCCTCTCACCCGACACATGCTACCGGTATAGCATGGGGTTTTGGGTGTGAAGGACAGTGCTACGTTTTAGCATTCCATCCTGACCACATGTTAAAACCTGCGCTACTGGGTAGTGTGGTTTAGTCAACATGCCCCTAACAGCATGACAGAAAATGCACAATGCAGTTAATTAGACCTCTTGAGGTGATGTTAACTGATCTGCATTATATGCCACTATTAACATATGATGACTGTGCGTTAATTAAAAAGCGCAGACTCTATCCATTCCCCACTCAAAAATGATGTTTACCACATTAGCTGCTTAATATGGGAATTGCATGTCTGGGAATTAAACAGCTAAAGCAGTTTGGAATTCAATGCAAAGACAATTTTAATGGCTTTTCAAACTAAAATATGGTCCACAAATGTTCAAGAGGGACCACATACCAAACCAAAACTTCACAAGCAACGTTCATGCAAGAGACTTACCTTGCTTGGAATGGAAAACTTAGTCTGGTCTGCTTTACCAGGGGTGTGAATGGCAGTGAGAGGAGGCGGCCAGGAATGTGTCATTTCCTAATAAATAACAAAGATATTTGTCACAAATGAAAAACCTGCGTACCATACATATTTACAAAGTGAATTTTACTTAAACTAGCATAAAATATTTCAGGTGCGTCATGTAATATTTGCACGCATAAGAGAAGGTGCTGATAAGTCTCTGGCCTTGTTACGAAACAGAAAGCTACAGGAACACTTCAATTCAGGAGGTCCAAAGGATCTCTCTGCAGTTTCGTTTTATTTGGTACCAAATAAACCTATCGGCTCCTCCTCGTTACACATCTGTTTCAAATATATTAAGGTAAATTCACGTATTGAACAAGACGTCGAAATTGTAAAGTAATTCAACTTTGGCAATATAGTTCTTTCCTATTAGAATTCTTATTGTGTTACATATATTTGGAAATTCTAGGGAACCATTATGTAGCTTTGCTAGGTAAAATGCCATTAGTGATATCTGTATGACAGCAGAAATATGTTATGTTATAGTACTGCACTTGTACTACCTTCCTTAAAAGAAAATTCAACACAATGTAGTTTCACAGAAATCAACTATACATAATTACATCAAAAAGGTAAAATCACCATAGTTCCTGATTCCATCTCTTCAGCCTATACAAATAAATCCACTAGAAGAGCCACAATCACAGTCTTTATCTTATGTAAAACAAAATAAAACTTGGCAGGTCTGCGAATGATACAGTAAACAAAATGAAATAAATTTTGTTTTGCTTGCCCACCCCAGGAAGACCAGCACAGTGCAGCACCCTGATTGTTTGGGAATTAGGAGGACCAACACAGCATTAAGGCGGTTTAGATACCTAAATTATGCCAGACTACAAAGACCCTTAAGCTCCTCACTCTTGCCCCCACCCATATCCTCAGATATTTTTACCGCCTCTCACTCTTCTTTCCTTCCCTCCAATTTCCTCTCTCATTCTCCCATCCGCTACACTTTAAAATGCTTCTACATGTGTGAGGTTTTATGAGACTTCCTTGAGGAGGGGGATGCTGCTGTATCTGTGACTGCGGGCAGAGGGGAGGATGAAAGGCTAGTGGCATCCTCCCCACTCTCTACTAACCTCTCCACCTGTGCAGTGCTTTTGGCCTTGACACTACCTAGTATCACTTTCTACCCCCTCATTAGTTGGCATGCTAACAATCACTTCTTCAACAGCCTCTTCAGCCAGTACACTTTCGACATTTGATGTTGTTGTTGTTAAGTGCCATCAAGTTGGTGTCAACTCATGGCGACACTCTGGATAGTTATCCTCAAAATGTGTTTGGTCTTCAGTCAGATTGTTCACAGACCGGTATTGCGCAGCTGCTGTTATTGTATCAATCCATCTCATTGCTGTCCTTCCTCTTTTGCGTTGGCGTTCTATCTTGCCAAGCATGATGTCTTTCTCTAAAGATCTAGGGCTAAGATATCGGTAGTTTAACTACTGGCAGGGTCTCCCAAGATGGACAGGTCTCAGCTGAGGTGCCAGACCAACACAAACCATTCTGGCAGCAGCAGAATGGGACAGTGTTGGCGGCAGAGGATCACATTTCTGTGACAACAGCAACAACACTAAACTTAAACTGCTCGGAGGAAAGGCCTGGCAATTTACTTCTGTATCTTGCTATGAAAACCCAATGGATAGTCACAACAAAACAAATTGCACTATAGTGCTGGAAGATGAGACCTCCAGGTCGGAAGGCACTCAACTAGCTACTGGGGAGGAGCTGAAGACTTTTCAGAGTAAAGCCAGCATTTATGATGTGGTTGGATCAAAGTCCTTGGGATGTCTGACTGCTGATGCAGCTGCGCATGAAATGAGAGTCAGAAACTGAAAAGGTGTCTTACATATTGGGACATGGAATGTCCGAAGCATGACCCAAAGGAAGTTGGAGGTGGTCAAGAATGAAATGGAACATGTACAACTTGATCTGTTGGGTGTCAGCAAACTGAAATGGACTGGCATTGGGCACTTTGCATCAGATGATCACATGGTCTACTATGCTGGAAATGAAAGACAAAGAAGAAATGCTGTTGCGTTTATAATAAAGAAGAAACTTGCAAGAACTGTAATGAAATACAATGCAGTCAGTGAAAGCTTAATCTCTATTCGTCTACGAGGAATGCCTATCAACACAACTATAATTCAAGTATATGCCCCAACAACAGCTTCTATGAACAAGTACAAGCTGAAATTGACAGAACATGTAAACAAGATATCCTGATAGTCATGGGTGACTGGAATGTAAAAGCTGGCAACAAAGAAGAAGGCAAAGTGGTTGAAAAATATGGACTTGGCAACAGAAATGAAGCTGGAGAAAGACTGATAGAATTCTGCAAGACCAATGATCTATTCATCTCAAGCATCTTTTCCCAGCAACACAAGTGGCGACTGTACACATGGACTTCACCCAATGGATTGTACAAAAATCAAAATGACTACATCTGTGGAAGTCAACAATGGAAAAACTCTATAATATCAATAAAGACAAAACCTGGAGCTGACTGTGGTACAGATCACCAACTACTAGTATGCAAACTCAAGCTAAAGTTGAAAAAAAGCAAGCCACTCATGAATGTAGCAAAATATGACCTTGTGAATATACCAGTGGAATTTAAAGACTGCCTGCAAAATTGATTTGCTGCTTTAGATACAAATGACAGAGCTCCAGAAGAGTTATGGAATGACATCAAGAAGGTTGTGTTGGAAGAAAGCGAGAAGTCTCTACAAAAGGTGAAAAAGCAAAAATGGCCAAAATGGATGACGGAAGAAACTCTGAAAGTTACCCAGAAACACAGAGGAGCTAAATCCAGAGGAGAAGGACAACTGCAGAACTCAGAGATTTCCAATGTGCAGCAAGACAGGACAAGGAAAAGTACTACAATGACACATGCAAGGAAATAGAAGCAGAAACTATTAGAGGAAGAACAAGATCGGCTTTCCTAAAGCTTGTCCGACGGTTGCCTGGGTGAGAATCTTCACAGTCTTGGCAAGTGCATATATCTATATGATTTGCAAGGTATTGTGGGCAATGTAGTTCATTCACACCAGACACAGCTGCTGACAATAATTTAGTTGTGCTCTTGGGTAAAGCCAATAAGATATTTATTTATGGGGTTATTTCTCCCAACACAGATATGCTTGGTAGCACATAAATTAGGTTACTTGCTTTCAGTGTTAACTTGGAAAAACAAAGTCAAAATCAGGAAAACAACAAATGAAAAGCCACAAAGCAAGAAACAAACTGTTCTTTTCAGGTTAACTTCTGATTACTTCCCACATAGATTCAGAAGTGATTCTCTCCTAGCTCACAAGCAATTAGGTAAGGCTTAATTGCTAGCAGTTATCCAGCTGAAACCCCTTAGCTGGCTTGCTTTCTACTGTGTGGGTCAAATCCTGCTTCAGGAGCTTTTCTGAGTAGATTAAAGAACAAATTTGTATTTCTTTGTGATGGTTGCTGTACTTTATAACAGAAAGTTACCAACGGAGTTTAGATAGAGAGCAGTCCATATAAACACATTCTTCATCTGCAATAATTCCCCCTTCTTCAACAAGCATAGGTTCAATATCATGGATTGGCACAGATGAATCTCTCAATGGAGCACTTTCAGGAGAATACTTGTTTCCCTGCTGTCTTTCAAGGTTATAGCTAGGGCATAAATCAGTGTTCATACCTGAGCTTCCATAGCTGCTAGAGTTCCTCTCTATATAGCCTGGCCAGTATGTAGTCCAGTTCTTATGTCCAGCCTTCCAATCCAGATCCCTGGACACTGGCTCTCTCTTCACATACCTTCTGGCACGGGTCTTAGGGTCCCTTCCACGTGCAGCCGTCTCCCTCACAGGTAGCCTCTGGTGATTCCTAGCTCTGCAGCACCATTCCTCTGGCTTTCCACAGTCCAATGGTGTATGCTGGCCCTTGGAATACCTCCCAGTATACGTACTGCTTTGGACTCTTCTAGACCTCTCAAAGGCTTTTCTCCTCTTTCTTCCAGAGGGTTTCCTTGCCTCTCTGTCTGTCCGGTTTGGCTTCTGCTTCTGATAATCCTTCAGATGAAACTGAGGATAATTCTCTGGATATCCAAGGTGATCATGAAGATGATCATCTGTAGAATAAACTCTACTCTTATTCTGCTTAGATGAGTGCTCCTCCCTAACACAGCGCAGCTGTGCTGAATCAGGCCCTGCCCTTTGAGATGAGTGCTTAGGGATTACCTCATAGCCCTCCTGATTGAACACACGTTTCCCCACTTCAGCTCCTCTAATGGCTGTTGGAAACCTGGTGCATTCTGGGACTGGTAGTCTTTTATGGGAAAATTCTGTTTTCTTCTTTCTACCAGAACTGACAGGTTGCTTGTTCAGAGTCACTTCACCTTTTCTATAGCTCCTTCCTGAGCTATGATAAGCTTCCTTATCACAAGCTACAAGAGTTAAAGAAAAAACTCCAGCCTTGAACTTGAATACTACAAGATGCTCAAGGATCTATGATGAATGATGCTGAGAAGATCAAGAAAAAGTGGAAAGAATATACAGAGTTATATGATAAAGATCAAGTGGACCAACAGCCGTTTCAACCTATACCTTATGATCCGGAACCATTGGTGATGAAAGAAGAAGTCGAAGCAGCATTGAAAGTCTTATCAAAGAACAAAGCACCAGGCATTGATGGCATTCCCATAGAAATATTACAGCAATCTGATGTAGCTGTTACCGTACTTACAAGGCTCTTCCAAGAAATTTGGAATTCAACATCATGGCCAACTGACTGGAAAAGATCTGTATTTATACCAATACTAAAGAAAGGTGATCTAACTGAATGTGGAAATTATCGCACAATCGCTCTGATCCCACATGCCAGAAAGATTTTACTGAAGATTATTAGGATGCTAGGTATCATAAGGAAAGGAATGGAAAATAAAACAAAGGATATTATAATGCCTCTGTATCGTTCCATGGTGCACCTTGAATATTGTGTACAATTCTGGTCACCATATCTTAAAAAGGATATAGCGTTATTAGAAAAGGTTCAGAGAAGAGACACCAAAATGGTAAAGGGGATGGAAGGATACTCCTATGAAGAAAGGCTAAAAAGGTTAGGGCTCTTTAACCTGGAAAAGAGACAGCTGAGGGGAGATATGATAGAGACTACATCCATACCTGGAACAAGAAGTACCTGAAGTGCAAGCAGGGTTCAGAAAAGGGTGAGGAACGAGAGACATCATTGCAGATGTGAGATGGATCCTTGACAAGACTAAAGAATGCCAAAAGGATATTTATTTGTGCTTTATCGACTACAGCAAGGATTTTGACTGTGTAAACCATGAGAAACTAGCTTAGCCCTCAGCATCAGTCCCACCATGTGGATTCCTAAGGCTCTGTATCTGCAAAGATTATCTCCACATACTTTTCAGCAAACATTTGCTCTTCCCCAGAAACGACAGCTCTTCCTTCTCTCCTTGTAAAGATAGCTCTCTTTAGCGTGGGCGGCGGACTAGATGAGTCCATAACCATACCCTGGAAATGCTCTTTCACCTTTTGTGCATTTGTCCAAATACTGCTCTCACATTCCCTCCCTTCTTTAATTCTACAACCATTTAATTTTCCAGACATACCCAGGCATGTGCGTAATATTTATGCATCTGCACATTTATAAAATCACTGCCACAGAGCATTCATTTTTAGAATGGTTTTCTACATGGTTTTCTTGGAAGCCCAGGTCAGCTGTATTCCATGCTTTAAGAAAAGTGGAAGTCCAAAAAACTGCCAGCATGGTTTAAAGGTGAGGTCAGAGAGGCTGTTGTTGCCAAAAAAGCATCTTTCAGGAAATGAAAAAAAGAGATAAATGACAAAAACTGGAAACAGCACAAGCACTGGCATGTTAAATGCAAGGCATTGATAAGGCAGGCAAAGGGAGAATTTGAGAAGACGCTTGCTGCAGAAGCAAAAACACGTAATAAAGACTTTTTCAAGTACATTTGTAGCAAAAATCCTGTGAGTCAGTTGGTCCATTAGATGAAAAAGGGGCACTAAGAGGCGACAAGGCGATAGCAGAGAGACTGAATGAATTCTTTGCTTCGGTCTTTACTGAGGAAGATGTAGGGATGTTACCCATGACTGAAGTGGTATTTAAAGGTGCAGAAGAACTGAAGGAAATATCGATACATCGGGAAAATGTATTACAACTATTTGATAAACTGAAGAGTAGCAAATCACCTGGACTGGATGATATACATCCAAGAGTGTTGAAAGAACTGAAATATGAGATTGCAGACCTGCTATTAGTAATCTGTGAACTATCATTAAAATCATCTGTAATACCTGAAGAATGGAGGATGGTCAATGTAATGCCAATTTTTAAAAAGGGCTCCAGGGGTTGTCAGCATACATCAGCATGACATTATGCCTAGCATAGGTTTCATGGCTTTTCCCAGACCTTGGCCTGCAGACAGCTCTGACACCCTGGTGATGTCAGATAGGATGTCTCCAGACTTGATGGGCTTAGCATGCCTGATGTGATTAGTCTGCAGGACAACAGCCCCTCCTTGCTAATCAGGTGATAACAGACTTCAAACAGACCAAAGTATGACAAAGGGAGGTGCTGGAGAAGAACTTCACTATAAATACAGAGAAGGACAAAAATATCTCTCTTTCTCTCTATTCATCGGACACTTCTTACTATGAGGCTCTGACACACACTTCTCTTCACCCCCCCCCCCATTATCTCTCTCTCTCCCTATTCATCGGACACTTCTTACTATGAGGCTCTGACACACACTTCTCTTTACCCCCCCCCCCTTTGTTCTCTCTCTCTCCCTATTCATCGGACACTTCTTACTATGAGACTCTGACACACACTTCTCTTTACCCCCCCCCCCCCTTTTCTCTCTCTCTCACACACACACCCAGGCACACACATCGAGTCATTGATATACACGGAAGCAGCTCAGTAACCACTATATACCTCTGTTCTGTACCCATATAAGAGGCCTATTTCTATATAAAAACCTTTTTTTTTTAAACCACACTAGTTTGGTTGTCTTGTTGTGCTACAAACCCTACTGCCTCTGCGAAGTGGACCCAGGACCAACAGGAGAGTAACTGAACATAGGAAGCGGCGAAAGGTTACAGGGGTGATCCGGGAAACTACAAACCGGTGAGCCTGATGTCAGTACCGGGAAAAATGGTAGAAACCATCATAAGGAACAAAATTGCTGAACATGTAGATAGTCATGGCTTAATGGGAGACAGCCAACATGGCTTTAGAAAAGGAAGATCTTGTCTTACTAATCTGTTGTGTTTTTTTGAAGGTGTGAATAAACAGGTAGACAAAGGTGAGTCGGTTGATATAGTGTATCTGTACTTTCAGAAAGCCTTTAACAAGGTCCCTCATCAGAGACTTTTGGCAAAACTAAAGAGTCATGGGATAGGAGGCAGTGTACTATTGTGGATCAGGAGCTGGTTAAAAGATAGAAAGCAGAGGATAGGGCTAAATGGCCAATTTTCCCTATGGAGAAAGGTGAATACTGGTGTACCCCAGGGATCTGTGCTGGATCCGCTGCTTTTTGACATATTCATAAATGACATGGAAAAGGGAATAACGAGTGAGGTTATCAGATTTGCAGATGACACAAAACTATTTAAAGTTGTTAAAACCCATGAGGATTGTGGAAAATTGCAAGAGGATGTTGATAAATTGGAAGACTGGGCATCAAAATGGCAGATGAAATTTAATTTGGACAAGTGCAAAGTTATGCTCCTAGGGAAGAACAACCCAAACTATGGTTACACGATGCAAGGTTCCACATTAGGAACCACCACCCAGGAAAAAGATTTAGGCGTCATTGTGGATAACATGTTAAAACCCTCGGCCCAGTGCACAGCGGCGGCCAAGAGAGCAAATAGGATGCTAGATATCATAAGGAAAGGAATGGAAAATAAAACAAAGGGTATTATAATGCCTCTATCGTTCTATGATGCGACTGCAACTTGAATATTGTGTGCAATTCTGGTCACCATATCTTAAAAAGGATATAGCGTTATTAGAAAAGGTTTAGAGAAGAGACACCAAAAGGGTAAAGGGGATGGAAGGATACCCCCATGAAGAAAGGCTAAAAACGTTAGGGCTCTTTAACCTGGAAAAGAGACG
Source organism: Ichthyophis bannanicus (assembly GCA_033557465.1). NCBI lineage: Eukaryota > Metazoa > Chordata > Amphibia > Gymnophiona > Ichthyophiidae > Ichthyophis > Ichthyophis bannanicus. Next base: position 36,979,086 of record CM066036.1, read on the forward strand.
GCTGAGGGGAGATATGATAGAAGTCTATAAATTAATGAATGGAGTAGATTGATTGTTTACATTATCAGAATATAGAAAGACTAGGGGACATGCAATGAAGCTACAGGGTAAACTATTTAAAACAAGAGAAAATATTTTTCCACTCAACGGGTAATCAAACTCTGGAATTTGTTACCGGAGGATGTAGTAAAGGCTGTTAGTGTAGCTGGGTTTAAAAAAGACTTGGACAAGTTCCTGGAGGAAAGGTCCATATACCATTATTAAGAAGGGACCCAGGATATCAATGCTTGACCCAGTACAAGCATTGTGGAACCTGTGTCTTTTGGGGAAACTGCTAGGTACGTATGACCTAGATTGGCCACTGTTGGAAACAGGATACTGGGCTTGATGGACCTTGGTCTGACCCAGTATGGCATATCTTATCTTCTTATGTACATGTAAAACTCAGTTTTATACATAAAAATTGGGCTATATAAAATTTGCTGCCAAATACAGGCATAAAAGTATAAGCGAAGAATGATACTACATATACTCTGATAAAGTAGGTGCTAGTCAGCATTGACTTGACGACGCTTTAAGAAAAAAGAACAGGGGGCAGAATCGGGCGGAGTACATGTTAGTATTTACATCCGTCCAGAGCTCGTTTAAAGTTACACTGGTGGCACTGATAAGCAACATTTTTTTAAAGAGAAAGTACACATGTACTTTCCCTTTCTAAAGCTGCTACACTAGCCATATCCACGTATGCAGTCCGTTCTCAAATCACCACTTAAATAAATCCTTTAGATCAGATTAATCCATTTGAAGTAATTGTAGCAAAGAATTTCTTGTTAAAAATTATTGATGCAAATAGCTTATCATGTTAGTGTCTGCCAGAGCAAAAGTGTGCATGTATGAATGGGGGGGGGGGGGGGGTTGATTACAAAGTATTGTTGTATTTATATAATGCAGATCACAGGCAGCAAGCCAACAAAGTTTATACTGGGGAGATGATATGCTGTTTAGCAACTGGAAATTTAGAAGCTTTTACCATTTCTTGGAAGTAGGAGCAATAAACTGAGACATGCAAGGTTTAGAAATCCCTCTGCAAAGATGGTTTTGATTTATGTTCACAGTGTTTGGATTTAAAATAATTACAAAATCATGTTAACTGGTGAACTAACTATTTGGATTCTTCTATTAAATATGTTATTGTTCTTTAGCAAAAGATCAGGCAAGAATGCAAAGCTGCATAACTTGTTGGCTACGAGATGTTTATGATTCTGAGAAGCAGTAAGATATGCAGTCTCCTTTTCGTAAAATCTTCAAAGCATTTGATTTATTGGATGCATATGGTTTACTTGCTAGGGCTAGTCATGCTACTTGTTTTTCAGTTAAATGTTTCTTTGTCTTCTAGACAAAGACCCTTCAGGTACAGCTAAGAGCTAAGAGGGAACACTAGTACTGTTAAACCTCCAATCATAAGAACGTTTCTTTAAAGGTATGCTGGGACGGAATGACTCCCCTATGAGGAAAAGCTAAAGAGGTTAGGGTTCTTCTGCTTGGACATGAGACCTCTGAGGGCAGATATGACAGAGGTCTATAAAATCCTGAGTGGAATGGAATGGGTATTTTTCACTCAATACATAATTAGCTCTGAAATTCGTGTTAGCATTGCTGGTTTTAAAAAAGAATTTGGACGAAATCCTGGTGGAAAAGTCCATAAACTCTTAAGGTTGATTTGGAGGAAAGTCTGCTAAACTCCAAGGATAAGTAACATGTATTCTTGCTATTTTTTGGGAGCCTGCCAGGTTTTCTGTCTGGATTTTCCACTGTTGGAAACAGGATACTGGGCTTGATGGGCCATCGGTCTGACCCAGTATAGGAGTACAAATGTTTTCAAACAGCAGTGAGAAGGACAAATTTGTCTCTTTTGCTGATCATATGCTGTCTTCAGGAAAAGACAGAAGGATAAAAAAAATGTATAACAAAACAATAGAAGTGCCTTCAAGTCAATGCTGACTCCTGGCGACCCAGCAGCTCCTGGGTTTTCTTGGCAAGGTATGACTAGACTGCCAGACCTTTTCTTCCGAGGCGATGGAGGGTAAAGTGACTTGTCCAAGGCTACAAGGAGTGCTAGTGGGAACTGAACCCAGATCTCTTGGGTAGTAGGCTACTCCTCCACTTGCTCGTTATACATTATTATCATTTTTTATGATTATATTACACATGTTATATACGGTGGGGGGGGGGGGGGGTCCATAGACAGAAATGACCCAGAGATTAAAAGTGTGATCAAAGAATATCTGGGTGAGTGCTTGGCAGCTAAGACTCTTTTTTAAAAAAATTCCAAATCATATAACTGGACAACAAATTTGTTCAAAAGTTTTGTTTCCTAACACATTTTTGTGATTATGTTAGGCAACTTCAAGCTGAACACAAATAGAATTTCAGTTTGACTGTAACATGTAGGAATTTGGATAAACATGAAATTAAATTTTGACTGAATTTAGCATGTTTAATCGCGCATTGATGCTGACATATTGCGCTAGTTCACCTGAGCTAAAAATGTTTTGTTCCTGATTTTCATTTTTTCTCAGCATCTGATGCGTCTCGTCTCAGTGACCAACAACAGCAGTCAGCACTGATGAGTTCCAATCGCTTTTCCATTGTTACAATGTCCTGATGAATCCTTTCACTATGTTCGTCGCTGATTGCACCAAGATTAGCAGGGAAGAAGTCCAAGTGTGACTGCAGAAAATGAAGCTTCAGTGACATGTTGCACTTCATGGTTTGTATGCTTGAAGCATGTTGCCAACCAGCTGGACGTAGTTTGGTGCCCTGTAATTGCCAAGAAAATTCTCAACATCCCTGAATGCCTTCCATGTAATCTTCTCAGGCCCCACAAGCAGCTCTTTCTACTGCTTGTAATTGATGATATGTCTGACTTTTGGACCCACAAAATGCCTTCCTTAATTTTGGCAGCAGTTATTCTTGGAAACATCTGTCTCAAATATCGAAATCTTTCACCTTCCTTGTTCATCGCTTTCACGAAGTCTTTCATCAGTACGAGTTTTATATGAAGAGGAAGCAAAAATATCTATCTTGTGTTGACAAGTGGTTCATATGCCACATTTTTCTGTCCTGGAAACAAACGTTTACAGAGCGGCCAGTTCTTTTTAATGTAATGAGACTCTCTAGCACGGGAGTCCCATTCACAAATTAAACAACAGTACTTGGTATACCCAAGCTGCATTCCTAGTAGCAGTGCCATACGTTTAGATCACCACAGATGTTCCAGTTGTAGTTGTTGTACTGTATGTGTTTGAACAACAGTTCTATGTTTTCGTAGGTTTCTTTCATGTGTGCTGCATAGGCAATAGGTATTGAAGGGTGGGCATTGCCACTGTGTAACAAGACAGCCTTCAGGCTTAACAATGACAAATTGATAAAAAGGCGTCATTGTTGTGGGTCATGCTCACAATCCCAAGCTGTGAACGACCCATCAATGTCAGTGCAGAAACAGAGTTTGTGAACCTGCGCAAAGAATTCTTTCACATCTTTTTGGCGGGTCCGAAAGACAGAAATTTTCATACCTGGTAACAGCAAACCCCATCCTTGCAATCTTGAACCAAGTAGTTCAGCTTTTGTTTTTGACAAATCTAAGTCCTTCACCAGGTCATTCAGTTCTGACTGTGTTATCAGATGAGGCACACCGGACATAAATGATTCAAAATCTGGATCCATGTCATTTTCCACATCTGGCCCGTGCATTGTGGCATCTTCATCTGCCTCATCTAGGCTCCATGTCTCTGGTGGTTTCAGTACTGGCAAACTGCCATCATACGGCACTGGTCTCATGGCTGAAGCCAGACTGGGGTAGTCAATAGATTTCTTATTTTTAGCAGAGAAGCTGGATCCATTGGTCAGACAGAAGTAACGGTCCGTCACATGATCCTTCTGTTCTCACCATATCATTGGGACTGCAAACAGCATTGACTTCCAAGTACCTCGGAACCAAGGTCTGAGATGGACAGCACATGTTGCACAGCAAATGTGAGGAGCCCAGGATTTGTCTTGATCACCAAGTTTATAACTGAAGTAGAGTTCATACACTTTCTCAATAAACAGTCATGCTGCGTCTTTGAGGCTTAAGAGCATACTCCCCACAAATGTAACAGAATGTATCGTGGTTGTTGCAACATTGACGAGACATTTCTGCTGTAATGAATAGTCATTTAGCCAAGAAGTTTACATGTAAATGCTATTGTTAAGTACACAAACTGATATCATCATGCATAGCATCTGTGTATGAAAGCTACTTTTATAGCCTGTACTGAGAGCATCCATCCTGACTAAGCATACACACGCATTCCTGAGCAGTAGCATTTCCATTGCACATTGTGAGCTGCACGGAGTGCATGCCCAGGCATGCTGGACTAAACAAAACAGTTTGCTTTCTAGGCAACATATGTTGGGTTGCCAGATGTCCTGATTTTATCAGGATTGTATTGATTTTTGGAAGCTTGTCCTGATTTGAAAAATGTCCTGATTTTGTCCTGAATTTTGGCATTTTGTCCTGACTTGTCCTGAATTTCTGTAAAATTTTGACAGCTGATTAAGATGAACATTATAATACACATGAAGTTATTTTTATTCGCTATGGGGTCTATTCTGTAACATAAATAGCAGGAATGCACGTCTCGGGATGTCCATCCCCGCTATTCGTCTGCCTTTCCCGTCCCCACCAAGCCTCCCCATACAAACAAGGAGTTTGTACGGGGAGGTTAGATGGAGCAGGAAAGGGGTGGTGTGGAGGCGAAATTAGGGCGGGCAGCGGGCGGTCTGTGGCCCTGGACGTACAAGGCCGATTCTGATGCCGGCCTTGTATGTCCAGATCGGCAGAGTAAATGGGGAACTTATTCCACCTCTGGGGGGTGTGGGGAATCAATGAAGCCATTGGCAGCCGAGGATCGTGGCTCCTGAATGAAGCCACGGTGCCATGGCAACTGGACGGCATGGCACCACGGCTCCATTCAGGAGCCTTAACTGAGTTAGCCAAGCAGGTGTCTGAATGTGCAGGCCGACTGGAATCGGGTCTGGGCCTGCATGTACAGGTTTAGATGGGATTCTGATCCTGCAGGGGCTAGACGTGCCCCGCAGGATAAGAATCCTGTCTACCTCTGTGCGTCTGGTTCCGACCGGATGCACAAAGGGCTGGGACACACATCTTAGAATATGCCTCTTATTGTACATAAAAAGGAGAAATGAAACATTAATTATAAAAATAAAATTATAAGTTTTTCTTTTTCAACCTGAGTACGACTCAGTGTTTTTGCCCAAAAACGTTCCTTTAGACTTTTGTTTGAAAAAGGGGAAAATATTAGGGCTTTTTCCCGAAAATGGGAAAGTTTGGGTTGCATTGTACATACAAAACATAGCAAATTTAAGATGTATGTAAAGAGGGGGAAAACATACAAATTTTACTTAAGTGTGAAGTCTTGATCATAGTTTACTGTTTGTTAACATTTTTCAATTTTTGTTGTCATAGTAATGTTACTAATAGAAATTAATTTGCAATTATGTATAACATGACTAGTATTTCTCCTGTTTTTCAGGCTAATTTGCTTGTTTATTTTCCTACTTTGTCTAATGAAGAGAAAGAATCTTTACTGGGAAGAATATTCCAAGGATTTTGATGATATTAAAAAGAGTAAAAAGGGAACTACTTTTGCATTCTGTACTTATTGTTCATTGGACATCAATATTGGTAATACAGGTGCACCAGCTATTTCTAGACATTGCGGAACTAAACTTTATGAAGAAAATTTGAAAGCTAAAAGGTCAACGGCTGCAATAAAATATTCATTATGTTGTGGTGATATTTGATTTAGCTGACGAAAATCTGCTAAATCAAATATCATCGAACTGTAAATACATGTAAATAATATTTTATTGTGTTTAATGCATAATAAAAAGGGTTTTTTGAAAAGTTTTTTTTTAAATATCCTGATTGTGGACCAAAGGTGTCTGGCAACCCTAAACATATGAGTAGACTTAAAATATGCAAAGAAATCACACAAATAGGCGATTGCAAAAAAATGGTGTGTGATAGGAAAATTTCAAGGTGATTTTCGTGATCAGCAACCCAAAATCCAGAAGATCAACCCAAAAGTGTTCAGGAAGCAAAATCTTTGTTGTCCAGTGATATTTGAAGTACAGAAGTCTGAAAGAGTTGTACATCATGAAAGACAAGATAGTGATGTGTACTAGTCAAGAGATAGTGAACTTCAGGAGTGTCTCATGATCTCAAGACAATGAAATGCTACAATAAAGTGGTCATCCAAACTAGAGGAATGTTAAGGTGCATAGTGAGAGGACTGGGCAACAGAAAAGGATGGAAAAATGTCTCAGTATGGGATATTGGTGAAAATTCAGCCAGAACATCAAGTCCAATTCTAGAGACCATACTGTCAAATGCATATAAACAGGGTGGAGTCAATTCAGAGAAAGGCTATCGAAATGGCATAGGGTCTAAACCAAATATACTTTAGACTTAAGGACATGGGCATGGGAGAGACACAGTGGATCCCTTTACAACAAGAAAATATCAAAATAATCGGAACCATCTAATTCCTTAACAAATAGGGGTGTCCTACATGGAATGGTGGGATCATCCCTAAACAAAGACATGGGGAAGGGGGACCTGAAGAGAGCGGCAGGTGTACCTACTCTTGACATCGTACTGGGCAGACTAGATGGACCATACCGGTCTTTATCTGCCATCATTTACTATGTTACTATGACCCAAGGTGGTATTTTGGAAGCCCTCTTCATGCTTTGGGCATCTGAAAATGGGCAAAGAGACATTCAAAGCACAGAAACGTCTTCAGAGCAGTTTTAGAAACTGAAACTGTGGATGTCCCCAGCATGAGGACATCCAACTCTGAATTAGGGTATGGTGGAGGCACGGCTGAGACATTTCCAGGAACCTGGGCTTTACTGCCTGATCTCAGAAATGTCCTGGATATTTTAAGTTGTGTCTAAGTTTAGACCTGCTCCAGGCAAAAATAAATTTTGGGAAAGTGCTCATTTTGGCTGAAAAACATCCAGAGGGTGTAGAGAAAATAGCATTCCATCAAGCTCAGTACTCAGCACAATTTCAATGATAGCAGCAGTGCAATTTCAACACTAGTTTCCCTGATCCTAGCCTGCTACTCTAGCCATTAGGCTATTCTTAGATGTCCAGGTTCCGAAATACTATTCTGGGAATGTCTATGTAGACAACCCTGCAGACATCCATATTGGGCATGCCGGCATTTATGAAATTGTGTCTGCACCTGGACATGTCTGCTTTTTCTTATATGTTCTGTCTTAGAAGTCCCAGATTGCACTTAGACATACTTTCTACAGTGTCTCCTCACATATCTATACCATAGAAGCAAGGAAATACTTTGGTGAGGGGAGGAGTATGATAAAGACATTCAAAAAATCAATAATGCAGAAGAAGCAAACATTTTTTCTGAGGAAAGAATGCGCTAGAACCATGATTCTGAAATGCGTCTTAGGGCTCCCCTGCCAGTTGGGTTCTGAGTTTGTCCATGCAACATTTGTCACAAAATGCCCTAGTGATAAATACAAGTGCATCAGATTTAATTGATGGCTATTATGTGATAACTAAATGCAGGGGTATAGGACGCTGTGAGTGGGTCAGTACACAAACCCCATAGATCCAGGGTTAAAGGAAAATGCTTTATGTACAGAGAGTTCACAGCAGTGGTAGCAAAGAAACAGTTCTCCCCTCCCCCAAAGTTCCTTCACTCTGGGCTCCACAACAGTAGAAGAGAAACAGTTCTCCCCTCCTCCAAAGTTCTTTCACTCTGGGCTTCACAGCAGTAACAGAGAAACAGTTATCCCCCCCCCCCCCCCCAAAGTTCCTTCACTCTGGGCTTCACAGCAGTAGCAGAGAAACAGTTCTCCCCTCCCCCAAAGTTCCTTCACTCTGGGCTTCACAACAGTAGCAGAGAAACAGTTCATCCCTCCCCCAAAGTTCTTTCAATCTGGGCTTCACAACAGTAGCACCGCAAGCCTGCTGACCAACATGGAAACACTCCAGCTCCTTCCTTCCTATGAGGTAGGTTGTCCCTCTGCACTTTGAAACACCTCAGGCTCTTCTCGCTCTCTCTCTCTCTCTCTTTCCTCCCAGTTTAAAAGGCCATCCCCAACCACACCTTTCCCCAGGTATATTCAATCTGAGTTCTTTAAAGGGGTCCAGCTTTTGATGCTTAAAGGGGCATGTCCTTATTCTGGCTGGAGATATATCAGTGCAGGGGATGTGGAGCTTCTCATATACCCCCTCACATACCCTCCCCCTCAGCACAACCCTATGAGGACGAGCGTCCAGTGGCGCCAGGGTGCCCAAGCGGGACAGAAAGTCCACATTCAGATGTGCCTTGCCAGTCCGATGTTGAACCTCATAAAGAAAGGGTTGGAATTTAAGGAACTATCGCAGGATCCGATTGTTGTTGTCCTTATGTTGCGCCAGTCTCTTGAGCAGTTGATGGTCTGTAACCAATGAGAAGAGGTGACCCAGTAGCTAATATTGGAATGTTTTTAGAGCCCATTGATCACGAGGGCCTCCTTCTCAATCGTAGAACACTTTTGTTCCCAGGGCAGCAAAATCCAGCTAATAAATGCCACCGGGTGTTCTTCACCCTCTACATCCTGGGCCAGGACGGCCCCAAAACCCACCGTCGAACCGTCTATCTAGACAATGAAGGGCTTTGTGAAGTCTCGACTGACCAGGACCAGTTTATAGCACAAAGCTGCCTTTAACTTCCCAAAGGCCTCCTCCAACTCGGTAGTCCAGAGGACCTTGTCCGGAGCCTTCTTTGGGAGGAGCCAGGTCAAGCGTTCGGCAGTTGCCGCCATCTGCAGAATGAACCGGTGATAATAATCCGACCATACCCAGAAAGGCCCATACTTGCTTCTTATTCGCAGGCATCGGTATTTGGGAAACGGCCTCCACCTTCTTGACTTGCCCACCATTCCCCACCATATATCCTAGATATTGGGCCTCTTTGCCTCCCAGGAAGTATTTGCGAGGGTTGGCCGTCAGTCCGGCCTTCCTCAGACTTATCAGCATTGCCTGTAGATGGGACAAGTGCATTCTCAAGTCATGACTGTAGATTACGATGTCATCGAGGTAGTTGGCTGCATATCCCCCATGACGTCTTAGTAGGCGATCGACCAGGTGCTGGAACATAGCAGGAGCTCCATGAAGCCCAAAAAGCAGGACCCTGAAGTGAAATAGGCCTTGGGGCGTTGAGAATGTGGTCTTCTCCCTGATGGCCGGGGTTAGGGGAATCTGACAATAGCCCTTTGTCAGATCCAACAGTGAAATAAATCGGGCTCCCCCGAGGCACTCAATAAGGTCATCCATCCGGGGTATGGGATAAGCATCACATTTCAAAACCACATTTACTTTCCAGAAGTCGATGCAAAACTGGATGCTTCAGTCTAGCTTAGGCACCAGCACAATGGGGGACGACCAGTTGCTTTGGGATTCTTCTATCACACCCAACTCCAGCATTTCTTCTACCTCTTTTGCCACGGCTTGCCTCTGTGCTTCTGGGAATTGGTAGGGCTGTTGGTGTACAGTCACGCCGGGATCCATGATGATATTGTGGTAGGTGAGGTAGGTACATCCTGGAACCTGGGAGAACACATTCTTATTCCTCTGGACTAGCTGTTTTAAGTCCCCCTTCTGGGTAATTGGAACTTGGCCCGGTTCAGAGGACCGCTGTACGATGGGCCCAAATTCCTCTTCATGGACCATCGTTGCTAGGGCTGGAGTCCACTTCTTCAGAAGACTGATGTGGTAGATCACCAGCGTTTTCCTTTTAGCCGGTTGCGCAACTTTGTAATTGACGAGCCCTATCTGTTCAATGACTTCATATGGGCCCTGCCATTTACAAAACAGTTTACTCTCCGAAACCGGGAGTAACAGCAACACCCAGTCCCTGGGCTGGAAGGTCTGCTGTACTGCCCTCTGATTATAGGCCCAGACTTGACTCTCCTGGGCTTTCTCCAGGTGCTGTCTGGCTGCTGCTCCCATTTTCTTTATGCTTTCCTGCATTTGCAGGAAGTAATTCCACTAGATTCTGGCCGGGGTTGGGTTTCTCTTCCCAGTTCTCTCACAGTATCTGCATGATTACTCGGGATTGTCGACTGTACAGCAACTCAAAGGGGGAAAACCAGGCTGGGCTCTGGGATACTTCCCTGATAGCAAACAGAAGGTAGAGGAGTACAGATCCCAGTCCTTTCTCTCTTCATTCACAAACTTCTTCAACATCTGTTTAATGTTTTATTGAAGCATTCGACCAGACCATCAGTTTGGGGATGACCTTCAATAGGTTGCACAATTGTTTCATTAAGCGAGAGACAAACAGTGTTCCTTGGTCTATGAAGATTTCAGCTGGGATCCCCAGTAGGGAGAACAACTCCCAAAGAGCATTGGCTATTGTAGTGGTCTAGTATTCTGCAAGGCTATCGCTTCCAGGTACCGCGTGGCATAATCCATGACCACCAGGATGAATCTATTTCCCTGGGGAGTACACTCCAACAGTCCCATCAAATCCATCACAACTCTTTCAAATGGGGTATCGACAACCGGCATGAGCACAAGGGGATAGTAGGTCTAACCTGCCTCCCAACCTGTGAAGTTGGCAGGTGGGGCAGGACTGACAAAAGAGCTGTACCTGTTTGTAAAGTCCCGGCCAGTAAAACTGAGCCAGGATCCGCTCTTGGGTCTTGTCCATCCCGAGGTGCATCCCCAAGGGATTACTATGAACAAACTCCATTATCTACCAGCGATAGCCTTGAGGAACTACTAACTGTTCCAGCTCTTCTCCCTTTATTGTTCCCTGGGTAATCCTATAAAGGAGGTCCCATCATACTAAAAAGTAGGGAGAAGCCCTCGGGGCAGGGTCCAGGCTGTCTACTGGGGTCTCTTCTAACTCGTGAACTTGGTCCCAGGCATTCTTAAGGGTATTATCTTCCCTTTGGGCTCTTTGAAACTGGTCCAGGTTTCCTATACCAGCCCACCCCAGTGGGCGGTTCTCGTCCCCCAGGGACTTCCATTGGGGTGCTGGGTTCCCACAAAACTTGTCTACAGTGTCCTCTGGGATACACCCCTCCTCCACAGAGCTCTCATTCATAACTGCCCCAATATTTGCGTTATGGTATGCCCTTTCCCACCGACGTTGCCTTCCTGGCTTGGGGCTCTTGGGGTTTCTGACAAACAAATCTGGGTCTCCTAAGAGGAAACGTTCTGGGAAGTCCTTCTTGGTCACCTCGTCAAGGCTGCCTTTCCTCCAGTCCCAGACGTCCATGAATTTAGGGAAGTCCCAGCCTAAAACCCCTGGATAGTCCAGGCGGAGCACAACCACTGCTTCCAGGGTCTCCATTCCAGCGGCCATTTTTAGCTCCACTTGCATTGTTGGATAGGCCTGCTGATCACCATGGATACAAAGAGGGAGGAGTGGCCTAGTGGTTGGGGCAAATTACCTCAGGCCAGAAGGTCAGGGGTTCAAATCCCACTAGAGGACAGCAACCTTGGGCTGGAAGGACTGGGGTTTCTAGTCCCACAGGTGCTCCTTGTGGTCTTGGGCAAGCCACTTAACCCTCCATTGCCCATGTTTCCTATAAAAAAAAATAGTTATCTCCAAGTTATAATGCCCTGTTCAATGTAATTTCAGTTTGTTCAATGTAAACCACCTTGATATCATGAAAGGCAGTATATAAGAAATGTAAAATAACAAGGTTCTCATAATTAATTTGATGTCTGGTCCTGGTGTCCCTGCTGACAAGAGTCCTTACTCATCCTGAGTCCAAGAGGGCTTGCAGGTGAGTGCCCTCATGTTCCATCAGTATCACAAACAACCTGTGGCTTCCACAATACCGCACTCATGTCAGGCCCTAACATGTGTGGGCATAGTGACCTTTTTCTCCATACCTGAAGCAAGTCATATAGGCAGCCCTGGCTGCCCGGGCAGCTGGAGAGCATGGAGTCCTTGGTGCAGTGGTCCTCAAGGATTCTGGTCTCAATGTCCAGCCCCCCTGGGATCCGGCCGACCTTGTCCCCCTCATCCTGGGTGTCTCAGCTACCAACTGTGCTTCATAAAAGCCTTCTGCTATGTCTACGGCGCTGTCCAGGATCAGTCTGGCAAACTGGCACATCCACTGTCTCATAGGGGAAGATAAGCCTTCTAAAAATTGTTCGAGCAGGACATTCTTGGCTACTTCCTCTCTTGTCTTATCTTCTGGTTGTAACCACTTCCATGCCACCTCCTTCAGCCTGTAGAAGAAACTCCAGGGGTTCTCTGTAGGCCCAAGAGTTCCCTTCCAGAAACATTGGAGATAGGCTTCTGGTATACAGCCTGCTCGCTTTAGTATAGTGGATTTACTGCCGCATAGGGGGCCCTTCCATCCGGGTTGGCCTCTTGGTAAGCGGTTTGGCAGCTTCCTGTCAACAGGTTCCCTAGATAAACAGTCCACATCCCTTCTGGCCACCCAGCTGATCGGGCAGTTCATTCAAAATTTATCAGGAAGGAGTCCAGGTCTTTGCCTTTCACTATATTCGGCAAGTGTGGCACTGGCAGGTGTAGCTGCTATCCTTGGAGTATTTGGGACGTTTGTGTGAGTGAGCTTTGCTGTAGTTACAAAGACCTTTATAGTAATTACTGTTGCTTGTCCCTTGCACCTGCATGCTGCTATTGCTGCTGTCCTTCCACCAGGGCCTGGAGTAATCTCTTCATTCTGGGTCTATCAGTTCCCACCCGTCTGGGTAGGAGAAGGGGGGAAGAAAAAAACTGCTGCTTGTCCGGAACTAACTATATAGAAGGTGCGCGCTAACTCCGGCAAGGCTTGCCCCTGTAGCCGTATACTAAAATCCCACTTCCACAGGGTGGAGGTCTGAGCCCCAGAGGGACGTGGGGTGTTCTTCTGTCCTTCAGTTAAGAAGAAATCCCACCACTACCACCATATGTACGTCGCTGTGAATGGGTCAGGACAAAAATCACCACAGAGCCAGGTGGAGGGTCAAAGGAAAATGCTTTATTTACAGGGAGTTCACAGCAGTGGTAGCAGAGAAACAGTTCTCCCCTCCCCTCCCCCGAAGTTCCTTCATTCTGAGCTCCACAACAGTAGTAGAGAAACAGTTCTCCCCTCCCCCAAAGTTCCTGCACTCTGGGCTTCACAGCAGTAGTACCACAAACCTGCTGACCAACATGGAGACATCCCAGCTCCTACCTTCCCATAGGATCTCCTTAGAAGTAGGTGGTCACTCCATACTCTGTACAGAGGATGGGGAGCTTCTCATATACCCCCTCACAAGGGATTCCACTTGTCCAGGCATCTGTGCTGATGTAGGAATGTTTTTTGTAGCTGGATTTCCCCACTGAAAAGAGACAGGGAAGGAACTGATGTTGTCATAAATTGAAATGTTCAGCTAGGAAAATGGTCTTTGCCTCCTTTTGCTCCCGAGTCTGTAGTGTCTTCGGTAATGAACAAAGCCTTGAACAAAGGAAAAATGGGAGGAATGTTTTTTCCTTTTTTTCCCCGAAGGGAGTTGAGGGATAGCTGGGAGCCTATGAGCAGTGAAGGGATTGCACTAGGCAATTTCATTCTTGCCTCAACTCTTGCCTCTCTTTGCCATGCATATCTCTCTCCACCAAGTGCCTTTGCCTCTTATCCACCTTCACAATCTACAAAGACTGTGGAAGACTGCTCCTATGGCAGTGTTCATATGATTAGTCTTGAGTTCTCTACTACGTCACTTCCATCTCCCCTTCCCCTGCTTTATTCTCAAATCCTCACTACTATCCTTTCTTCCTTTTCTAAAATCACAGAGGAAGAAACTGCACTTCTTCTTTCCTCCTCCAAATTCACTGCGTGTTCCTCTGATTCTGTTCTCATCCAATTAATCACCTCTATCTTCTCTGCTGTTGCCCCTTTCATCTGTCATTAAATCAGCCTGTTGCTTTCCACTACAACTGTTCCTGCTGCCTTCAAATACGGTGTGGTTACACCACTCCTCAAAAAAACTCTACTGGACTCTACCTGCCTTTCCAATTATCATCCCATCTCCCTCCTCCCTTTTGTATCCAAACTACTTGAATACCCTGCTGTCCATACTTCATCTCAAGCCATTCTGGATTAGCTCCAATCTGGCTTTTGTCCTCTATATTCCATAAAAACAACCCTTACCAAAGTCTCCAGTGACCTGTTTTTGGTCAGATCCTCGATCCTCATTCTTCTTGATCTATCTGCTCCTTTTGACACTGTTGATCACCTCATCTCCTTATGGATGTACTGTCCATACTTGGATTTTAGGTCTCTATTCTTTCTTGGTTTTCTTCCTATCTCTCCCATCATACCTTTAGTGTATGCTGTGGTATATCGTCCTCCACATTATCCCACTATCAGTCGGTATACCTCAGGACATTGTCCTGGGACCTTTTCTCTTCCCTCTATACTCTCTCTCTTGGTGTCTTGATCTCTCCCATGGTTTTCATTACCAACCTCATGCCGATGACTCCCAGATATACCCATCTACACCTGAACTTTCTCCTGGAATCCAGACACGAATCTCAGTCTGCTTGTCTGACATTGCTGCCTGGATGTCCCACTGCCATCTGAAACTGAACATGGCAATGACAGAGCTACTTATCTTTCCCCTTAAACCTACCTCCCCCCTTCCTCTGTTCTCTGTTTCTGTGTATAACACAGTCATCCTCCCTGTCTCTTCAGCTCATGACTCTGGGGTCATCTTTGACGTCTCTATCTCTGCCCATATCCAACAGACAGCTAAAATTTGTCATTTCTTTCTTCTAGCATCAGCATAATTCATCCCTTTCATTCTTTATACTCTACCAAAAGTCTTAGCCACTCTTTTCATCACCTCCCACTTAAATTATTGCAAACTGTGCCTCACTGATCTCCAGCTGAACCATCTCTTTCTCCTTCAATCTATTCAAAACTCAGCTGCATGACTAATCTTCTAGCAGTGTCACTATGCTTACATAATCCCTCAGGTCAGTTCATTGGCTTTCTATCCATTTCCACATACAGTTCAAACTTCTCTTACTGACCTACAAGTGTATTCATTCTGCAGCTGCTTTCTTCTCTCTCCCTGCACCCCTCATTGGGAACTCTGCTCATCAGGTAAACCACTTCTATCTGTGCCCTTCTCCTCCACTGGCAACTCCATTCCTTCTACCTTGCTATGCCATGCGCCTTGAAAAAACATCCTGAATCGGTACATCAGATTTCATCACTAAAACTCACTTTGAGGCTGCTTTTAGATACTGATCCCTATTCTCTTGTTCAATACCCAAGTATGTTTTAATCATTTCCCTATAAATAAAATTCCCTGGTCCCTTATTCAGTTGCATATTCCTAGTAGCATTATAGAACTCGTAAGTAGTAGTAGTGGTAGTAGTAGTTGTATAGCCTGTGAGCTTTCCAAACCATTATTTATTTATTTTATTTATTTAACAGGTCTTTTTATACCATCTTTCTACAAGTCAAGATGGTTTACAAGTAACTCAGTATAGTAACATGAACTAGTTCAAACAGAAGCATGGTACATTGAACATGATGAATATATTGTAACTCACGCTATAACAAACACTCAGAAAAGTAGGCAAGCTTTATACATGTTGTGATACAACACTACTTGCTGAGAATACAAGGAGTATGTTCTATGCGTGGAGATGATGTGCTGGTTAAGTGTTGTTTGTTGCTAGGCCATAGCATTCTATGAATAGTAGTGTTTTCAGGGATTTTATGGAGTCCTGTAGGATGTCTCTTATTTGTGGAAGAAGTGAGTTCCATAGTGCCGGGGCGTATAGCGATAAGACGCTGTTGTTGGTCATCTGCGTAAACTAAGCTCCGTATATCAAAGCTCTTGATCACATTGCAAATTGATTGTAAATAGATATTGAAGAGGACAGAGGAAAGTGCTGATCCTTGTGGTATATCTTGTCTGAGGGAGAAAGGGATTGATGTGGTTGATCCTATTTTAATTTGTTATAAGCGGCTGGACAGGTAGGAATGGAATCAGTTTAAGGCGGAGCCTCGTATTCCGATCTGCTGTAGTCTGTTTAGGAGTAGCTGGTGCAATATTGAGTCAAATGCCACAGAGATATCTATGAATAGCAAAATGAATCTTTGTGATAATTTTTCTGTGCCTATGATTAGGGTGTTGAAGAGGTAGGTGAAGAGGGTTTGATTCCATGGTTAGGTCTGAACCTGTGCTGCTGTGGGTCTAGGGGAGCATGTTCATTCAGATGTTCCTGGAGCTGTGATTGGATTGCCTTTTTGATAATCTTGGCTATGAAAGGCATGCTGGATATAGGTCTGTAGGATGTTGGGTTTGTTGGATCTAGAGTGGGTTTCTTGAGTATGAGTCACATGGAAGATTGTTTGAGATCGAGTTGGAGATTTCCTTGTTTTAGGGAATCGTTGACTGTGGAAAGTATGAAGGATATGAGGGGTTTTCTTGATAATATGATCCAAGATACTGGACAGGGGTTGAGTAGGGAGGTGGTGGTGTTGAGAGCGGATATGATATTATCCAGTTGGTTGGTGCTAATGAGATTGAAGGTGGTCCATTGCTAATTCATTCAGGCTGGACGTCTATCTGTCGAGTCTAGTTGAATATCTTCTGCATTTTTATTCTTGGCTTGTAAGTGTAGTGCTATGAGTTGTGGGCTGAGTGCTTTGTCTATAGGTTTTGTGTTAGGGTTCCTTGTAAAGGAGTTGGCTATATCAAATAGCTTTCGTGGTTTATTGATTGATTTTTTATGCGGTTTGTGTAGTATTCATTTTTGGCCTTCTTGGTGATGTGGTATTCTTTAGCTCTTGCATGTAGTGCATCTGTGTTAGCTTGTCTGGGATGCGTCTCCACTTTCTCTCTAGGCGGCATAGATCGCTTTTAAGTTGCTTCAATTCAGATGAAAACCAGAGGCAATTCTGCATTTGGAGGTTGGGAAGCTCTTGGAGTTTGTGAGGCGTCTGCCACTGTCATGTTCCAGGTCTTTATTAAGGTATCTATAGCGTCCAAGGGGTTGTGTTCTGTCAACTGTGGTGTAATTTTGCAGGTGAATTCTTGTATGTCTATCGATACAAACGTTCTCTTGGTGAGTTTGTATTTTGTTCTCTTTGTTGCTCCGTGTTGGTGAGGTAGCGTGAATGTTATCCAGTGATGGTTTGCCAGGATACAGGTGAGATGAGTGGTTGTGGTGGTTTTGAGTCGTGGTTTGATGGAAAGAAAATAAGGTCTACTGTACCTCTTTTTCTGTGTGTGATCTTTGACAAACTGGGAGTATTGTAAGTCACTCATGGCTTCTAAGAATGCTGATGCTTGAGATTTGGTTACTGAGGCCATGTTGAAGTCATCCACTAAGAGAAAGGTGATTCGTTTGGTGGAGTGTGTGCAGACAATGTCTAGAATGTTTGATAGCTCATTGGGGTTGGATGTGGGAGCTCTGTAGGCTAGGCAGATGGTGTATTGCTTATTTGATATGGTTAGGAGATCCAGATTAAGTATAAATATGGTGTGCGTGAAGATATTGCGTGAAGTTTAGCTGTTTGCTGGTGAGGATACATACTCCACCACCCCTTCCGGATGTTCTCGGGCAGTTGTGTATGTTATGTATATCCGTGTTTAGTTGATTTATGAGGACATTGTCTGTTTGTGCCAGCCATGTTTCGGTTATCAACATGATATCTATCTTGTGATCTACAATAAGATCATGAATTGTTTGTAGTTTGTTGTGCACTGATCTGGCATTGATGAAGGTGCAGGTTATTTCTTTGGTGCTGGAAAGGTTCTGCGGTGAGGTGCACCCAATGCCTTACTCTGGCCTGGGGCCAATCCTGGATTTAGCTGACAGCTGACAGTGGTGGAGTTAACCGGGGGTAGAAGATGTCTGTGAGTAGTGAGTTGGAAGAGTTAAAGAGGCAATCCAGCAAGTGCTTGCCATGTTCCAGAGGAGTTTGGGCAGTAACTAGGAGAAGTAGAATTTTGGGAAAGATTGCCAAAGCATAATCCCCCTGGGTTCAGGGAAACCACTGAAGAGAAGAGAGACAGTATTTTGCTTAAGGCACCCTTGCAAAAGAGCTGGTGTGATAAAGGAGTCCAGACAGAGGATCCCATAGAGCTCAAGAAAGAGAAGGAGGAGGAGTCCCAAGGAGGAGAGGAGAACAAGGAAGAAGTGATCTAATTTCTTTTTATCTTGGTTTCTGAAGATTTCAGATTTTTCTATGAATGTGAAGCACAATAGATGAAATATATAGACATTTTTAATTTACCTAGTAAATCATATTTTTATACACAACCAGCTGGAGTGAACACTGGGTTTTTCTGGGGAGAGTTCAAACCATGAGATTGACACTGGGGGCCACATGAAACGTTGAAGTAAGTAGAGCCTTAATAAGAACTCTCTCCTTCCCCTGTCTCACACCCCTCAGGACCCACTAAAAGTTTTATTAACTTTATTTTCCTATGTTTGCAAAATAGCTGAAAATAAGTTTCAAATTAATAATTGCCTTCACCTGCACTCATGGGTCAGCATGGCGGTTCAGCAACAGTGCTTTGGACTGTCTTGTGGAAGGCACAGATTCTATTCCTGGGCCCAATCTCTGTTCACTAAATTGGCTAGTGCTAAGGATGCTATGGATGTAGTTTTCATATGGCCTTGAGTGGGGGGAGGGAGCCTCAGCCACTGCTGAATGGTGACACCAAGTGGCTGGACTCCAAGGGAATGCCTTTTAGGTTCTTCAGGGAGCCAAAGTCTATGGCTCAACTCAGTACAACAGCTAGACTAGTTGGGAGATTATAAATTAGGGGTAAAGTGCAAGGACAGTTTCTAACACATTTGGAGCTAGGCCTTATTGATCTGGAAGCTCAAGGGAGCATGAGTAAACTGCCATACCAGCAACTAATAAAATAAAAATTTCTAAAACAGCTATTTATGATTATAACCCAGATAGCAGGCAGCTTGCCTTTAAAATAAACTTTAATATACTGTGGAACATTCAAATATATTGCTAGCAATTAAGTAACCATGACTAAAGAGATAACAGGTTACCAACCCCTGACATAGCATATAGCTGTAGTCAACATTATTGGAACCCTTGCAGTTCAACCCCTTAATGTCCAATATTTCCTAAAATGAAAGAAGTCAGTAAAGTGGCTTTGGACTATACTGTATATGCATACATATTTGACACATAAAAGAATCAAATAAAACAAAACCAATTAAAAAAGGAAACAGTATAAAAACTGGGGCATTGCCAGGACATAATTATTTTTCATTTGAAAACTGATTTTATTTACAAATTCATGGGGCGGCCATGGGAGCAATGGTTGAAAATCTTGGTGCATAGTGAACTTTATATTAATTCTAAGAGTATTTAACCAATCCACAAAGGTAAATAATTGTTGTTCAGTCCCTGCTAAATATAAGGTCGCCACAGAAGGAGCCACTATTGCTCCCATTGCTATGCCATGAACCTGTAAATAATACTTTTGCTCATATTGAAAATAATTCTTTGTCAAAACTAATTGTAAAAGTTGTTGAAAAAATGAACGGGATAATCTAGATGGTAAAGCAATATCCAATTCTAAAATTACTTGCAAAGCTTCTTGTTGCTCAATGTTGGCATATAAAGCCCTGGCATATAAAGCCGCTACATCTAAGGATACCAGCCAAAATGATTCAATTGAAACAGCGATGGAATTTAGCTTTGAGGTGAAATGACCTCATATTTAGCAGACTTTGAGTCTTCCTTAATATATACATCTTTGTGGTATTCTGAAATATGTCTTTGGGCTAGATTTTTGGATGACATATTTTTCCTTTGGAAAGGGACTGAACAACAATTATTTGCCTTTGTGGATGGGACCAATGGTGGCACCTTCTGTCGCTATGCTGTATATGGCCCAGTTTGAAGAGTCTGAATGGTATTCTCATAGCCCCAGGTTATTGGATGATATATTTTTTCTTTGGGCAAGTTCGAAAGAAGATCTTCAGCATTTCTTTATGTGGATTAATTCTCTTAAATTTAATTTGCAGTTTACTCCTAAATATCATTGTACTAAAATTGAATTTCTTGATTTAATGATATACAAACGAGGTTCTGAAATGCACATCACTTTATATAGAAAAGCGGTACAAAGAAACATTTTTATTACATTATAAAAGTTACCATTCAGGTCCTTTACAACGTGGTCTACCTGTGGGGCAGTTTATAAGACTTCATCAGTTATGCTCCACAGAGTCGGAGTTTCATAAACATGCAGAAGATCTAAGTCAGCGGTTATTGGCAAGAGGATATGGCAAGAGTGGAGGAGTGGCCTAGTGGTTGGGGCAAGATACCACAGGCCAGAAGGTCAGTGGTTCAAATCCCACTAGAGGACAGCAACCTTGGGCTGGAAGGACTGGGGTTTCTAGTCCCACAGGTGCTCCTTGTGGTCTTGGGCAAGCCACTTAACCCTCCATTGCCCATGTTCCCTGTAAGTATTAGTCTATGTGTCTCATATCCCCTCATGTTAAATATATCCCCCAACCGCTTTGACCCAGTGAAAAGCAGGATATAAATCCAGCTAAATAAATATTCTCCAGATGTTGTTAAAAAAAGCTTTTAGGAGAGCATGTTACAACCCTCCAGAATGGTGGCAGGTTCAAGCCACCAAAGGTCTGGAACAAGAAGGGATCATTAAATACGTAGGAGTTTTGCCATATATGCCTAACTCAGCGGCTGTTACAGCAATTTTAAAGAAACATTGGCATATTTTAACTCTTCATTCATGTTTCCAAGTGCCTTTGATGCTAGCCTATCAACGGGGTTGGAATATAGGTGACCTGGTAATTCACACAGTATTGGATCAAAATGAAGACTCCACAGAACTTTTGGAGAATGCTCATTTTGAATGTACGATGTGTGAGTTTTGTAGTAGGAGATTACAAGATCCAAGTTGGGAGGACCGATCCACGGGTGTGACATACAAGAGCTGATACAGGACCTCTTGTCTATCGACTTATGTTGTTTATTTGATGATTTGTCTTTGCCGGTTGAAATATATAGGCAGGACTACTAGGTTAATGAAAAAGCGCTTGCAGGAGCACCACTCGAGGATTAACTCTGGGACAACATCAGCCCCGATAGTGGCACATTGTCAGCAACAAGGGCATTCCTTTGAAGAATTACGATGGAGAATAATTGATCATGTGTCTGTTAATTTGAGAGGAGGGGATAGAGTGGCTCGATTGCAACATCTTGAACAAGCTTGGATTTTTCAGCTGAATATAATAACACCGAATGGTTTAAATCTTGAAATCGACTGGTGGAGTCTGTTATAATTTAGTCATTTTAGAACAAGGGCCTGTTTACTAACTGGACTGTTTATTTTGACTCTTAGATGAATTGATATCATCACGCACCTGAGGATTTCTCTGACATCATTGTTAATTAATGGCCTGACTGGGGATAATAATGTTTGGATAAATAAATGTGGGTTAGGAGTGAAGCAAAATATCTATTTGCTTGAAGAAGAGCCGAGAGGACTCGGAGGCTTGAAACACAGCGCTGTGAAGCGTGGAGTGTTTCCTTACCTGTGCAGCAGAACGTTGATTCCCGAGGAGAGCACTGCATTGTTCAAGAGGGGCTTTCTTAAACATACATGCTAGAAAAGCAGAATATTGTCCTGAAGTGGATGACAGAATTGGAGGCTCAAAAGAAGGTTTCATCAAGCGGCTCCAGAGTGAGAGTTGAACATCGGAGCTGCTGGTGCTTTGAACTGGGTTTCATATCATATTATCATAGGATATCATAGGATTTCATATCATATTATCATAGGATAATCAACTGATCGCTCAGAAGATACCCACTGAAATGGAATCAGGACCCCCAGTGTAAATAAGATGTAGATATGTTATACACTGTACATAGTTCCCCCCCAGTTACTTCCAAGTTGATCTCCTGTTTATTGTAAATACAACTCAGGGTTCCTGTGTTGTATGGTTGATGTTGAATGTAAACCGCTCTGATCTAAAATAGAGCGGTATAGAAGAACTGTTAAATAAATAAATAAATAAATAAATAAATAAATATCTATGCTGGACCCTATGATGTAAATATCAGCAGTGCCTTATTTCAGTTAAGTATATCTTGGGGTCTACTTGTAGTGTTGTCCCTTTGTATAGTTATGTTAGGCTTGTTGCCTTTTTAAAAAAGAGAAAACGGTGGGTTTTGCCATGAAAAAGATTTATTCTTTCAGGGCAAACATTCCAACAAAAAACAATTGGAACAGATATAGGTCATTTTGGAGGGTAGTTAATTGAGTTCCTTTAATTGAGGTAAATATAGGTGAGGGATTCAGTCAGTCTTTTGGGAATATATAAATAGGACATGATTATTGGCACCCTTATAAACCATTTAAAACAGTTTGAACAGAAGAAACACATTCCCACTGCAGTAAAATTAGACACACTCACATGACTTGAATCAACCAATACATGATGGCTTTAATGATTAAAATGGTCACATTCACTCCCTGTTCCATTTTCACAATGGTGAAGAAAAGAGGGCTGCTTGAGATGGTCAGAAAAGCCATTATCACCAAACATCAAACTTCAAAGGGGTATAAGGCCATCTCCAAAGACCTTGGGATTTCTGTGTCTACAGTTTGCAATGTTAAGAAGTTTTCTGCTCATGGAACTGTCAAGAACCTCCCAGGACGTGGTGGGAAGAGGAAAATTAATCCAAGAAATTTTTGAAGGTCAGTGCAAACTGCTAGAAAAACACCATGTACAACATCCAAAGAGCTTAAGGCTGACCTGGAGCAATCTGGAGTGGTGGTTTCAACTCGCACCATACGCCGCGCACTAAACAAAGAAGGACTTCATGGGTGAAGGCCAAGTAGGACCCCACTGCTTCAAGACAGACATAAAAAGGCACACCTCATCTTTGCCCAAACACACCTTGAGAAACCACAATCCTTATGGGAAAATGTTCTGTGGACAGATGAAACCAATATTGAGCTCTGGCAATGCAGACCAGTGATATATTTACAGGCAAAGAAATGAAGCTTATAGGGAAAAAACAACAACATTCTTCCTACACTTAAATATGGTGAAGGTTCCATAATGTTGTGGGGCTGTTTTGTTGCCTCAGGAACTGGAAGCCTGGAACGTATTAAAGGAATCATGAAGTCAGAGGACTACCAAGGCATTTTGGAGTGAAATGTGCTGCCTAGTGTCAGAAAGCTAGGTCTGGGTCGAAGGTCATGGGTCTTCCAGTAGGACAATGACCCAAAACATATATCCAAAAGTACAAAAGAATGGTTAAAAAGGAACAAATGGACTGTTTTAAACTGGGCAGCAATGAGTCCTGATCTCAATCCAATCAAGAACCTTTGGAAAGAGCTTAAATCTGCCATTGTAAAAGGAATCCTAGAACCATTCATGAGCTGGAACAAATCGCAGTTGAAGAGTGGGAGAAACTACCAGAAGACAGATGTACGAAACTTATAGATGGCTACAAGAGATGTTTGGAGGCTGTCATCACTACCAAGGGTTGCGCAACCACATGGTTAGTGAAGGGTGCCATTAGTCCTGTCCAGGTCATATTTTGTTTTTCTCAGAAAGTTGCACAGACATCCTTTTTTTGTTGTTGCATACTTTTGAACATACTGTTAAAATATTATCATGACATAATTGGAATTTTCCAATTATTTTTCGAGATATTACACAACATACCTAAAATGCAAGAGTGCCAATAATGTTGACCACAACTGTAAAACATTCCATTTCTATGCTGTTCTAATATATGGTTTCTTTTCTTTTGTTTTTTTTATAACACAAGGCCTTCCACCAAGACAGTGTGAGAGATGTCCTTGGGGGACAGTCTAAGCCCCTGATGGTTCGTGGGAAGGAGGTCTGCATTCACAACTGTTTGATCGTGCATCGAGCTGAGCAAATTTATCAGTGACATGTGGCGAGTGGGATAAACCGCTTGCTAGAATCCCGTGTTCAATAAAGGCATGGCATGTTTGCATTCGCAGCTGCTGTAGAGATCCTCTAGAAACATTCATCTTCCCATCTGATAAAAAATATCAGTAAGAAAATGGAAGGAATCCAACATGCACTATTGGCAGTATTCTGTACAGTAAAGTATAAAGCGGTAGTTTGAACGGCTTTAGGCCTTAGCCTCACTACAAGAAAATGCATCAAATGCAATCAAAAAAAGTCTCTCTCTTAAGAATGGGATGCATTTAGTAAAATGAACTAGTTCCTCCATACCTAGAGTAATCTGGGTCCTACCAAAATGTCTCTGCAATGAAAGAGAACATATTTGAAACACGAAAGATGCAGTCATTCCCAGCAGAGACATCAATGAGTGTGATGCCAATTACTAAATAGGGAAAATTAGGAAGAAGAAAGCACTTCAGAGTTTGTGTCTTTTATATAAGGATTCAAAGAAAAAAAATGTGTCTGTGTTATGACTTTGATACCTGATAGTAAATCTAGCCATCTGGGTTTACTGGATGGCAAAGGGAATTATGTTAGAAGCCTTATTTGTGATTTCCACGTGGAACGTTTGGTATTTAGACATGAAGATGGTATCCACATGCAAATGGTGACCTTTAGACAGGGCTAAATTTACAGGTGGGTGGCATTAATATGTAGAAATTGCAAGGGTGTGGGTTGGGGGTGTGGCCTAGGTAGGTCAAAAATCTCCACGTGTATTCCCCATTTCATATAGAGAATTCACGTGTATAACGAAAATTGCCCATGTGAGGATTTACAGCTACTCACTGGCACATATAAGTTTCTAAAAAGTGCTTGTTTCAGCAGACCTTCAGAGAAGGGATTAAGGGGGTAAGCCTCCTAATCTTTCATTGTTTATTTCGCCCTCCAAATTGAAATCAAATAAAAATAGCAGCCTCTGAAGTTAAATAGCAGCATGTAAGTCACATGTGTAAGTTGCCTAGTTTCCTACGTCAATTTTTCCCTCATGCAGGTTTGCAAAACAGTTCCTCCCACTGAACGTAGATTCATATCTATTTGCATGTCTGCAGTTCCTTTTCTAAAATACCACTAGAATTGTTTATATCCCAGCCTAAATGTCTCAATTGCAATTTCTGCATACTATCTAAAATATGTCTTCACATATAGCTGCTCAAATTCTGGTAGGTTCAAGGGATGTGAATGGTTTGGTGAGGTCTGAGTCATTTAGCTAGCCAGTGCAGTTATTCTGCTCTAGTTAGCTAAAGGCCTAATTTACTAAAACGTATTCTTGACATTTCTGGAGGTAATTTTATACCAGAGCGCATAGGTTAGGTGATAGAGACTGCGCCTAATTTACAAAAACAAGTAGGCAATCTACCTATCTTTATACAGTACTAGTGCAAATTCATCCACAAATTACATCTAGATGGCAGGAATGGATATAGTGCCTTCTCAAGAGTTCACACTATCGTTCAATAGAGCGCACTACTAGTAAGAGTGCACACTATGAGTGAATGGGGAAATGCTGTTAACAGCATGCACATTGTTAAAAAATGTGTGCTTTCATTCATTAGCATGTACTATTGCTCCGTAGCACGCACTATTGCTCAGTCATACACACTACAATGTGCGCACCAATTAAAATATTTCCCCCAAAATGTAGACCCCTGTTATGTCCCTAACCACCTTGATTGAAGGATAAGGCGGTATACAAAACCGGCTAAGTAAATAAATAAACAAAATGAAAACAAAATGAAAAATCCCAGAAATGCAATGCGAAACAAAATAAAATGAACACTTTTGGTCTACACAACCCTAATGACCACTCATATGCTCAGAAAGAAACTCCAACACATTTAAGAGCCACGTCTGGTGCTGAGAGCAGAGCCCAGATGCTAGTCTGGAACAGGGCATCAGGTAGTAGTGACTATCCAATAAGGTGACTATCTAATAAGGTCTGAAAGCTCACCGGGTTACCATGGTGCCCTATTTCGTACAGATGTGTTCAGCCAAAACATTTTCTGTTCATTTGCGGATTTTACAGACTTTTTCCCAATTTTCAGGGTTCTTTTTCGTTCATTTGAGATACTTGCTTTAATAAAAATAATTTTATCTTGCATTAGAACTCTTTACCATGCAAACTGTTTTACACATGTTAATTCGTAAGTTAACACTCATTAAATTAATTTTGCTCTTACTAAATGTTTTAAGGCATGATAATAAAGCAAATGCTACTGAATGCACATTCTGAATAAATGGGAAATACTAGGACAGAAAGCCACATTCATAACCGTAAGAAAAGCTTTGCAACAGTTTACATTAGTTCCTAATAAGATTAATATTTCTCCCATTCCAAAAGATCAAAGACCCATTGGAATATGCTTTCTGTAGGCTTGTAAACATTTTTCAAAGGCCAATTTTCTGGTAAAAATCTTCCATGTTTACTTTCTTTTGCATACCTAGTTACAACTAAGCAGGCATGGTTGCTTTCTTGGCGTTCCTTGCTATTTCTTTGCAAATATAAAAGATGACCGCCCTGGTGGATGAGGTGGCAAATGCTATGTACAGTAAAGTGGAAGGCCTCAAGTTTGATTCCTGCATCGGGCCTTCCGCTTCCTACAGTATACGGGTGTGTCTGGGGATGCTGTGGAAACAGGTGGGAAGGAAGTAAAGTTCATTGCTTCTGGATGACACCTAGTGACCCATGACTGCAAAATTCTTGGCCCCATGCTGAGCAGTAGGGAACATGTTTCCTAACACATGCTACCAGGGTAGAGCAGGGATAGTGCATAATTTCAGGGCCACACTCAAAAGTAATATGGGGCCAAGTGCCACAAACCATATGCTAGCCTGGTAGCAAACATGAGGGTGATAACTGTGTGGAACCAAGGCATTCCATGTGCAGTGTAACTGGCGTTGGCATTAGTAACCCATGCTACCTGAGCTTGATACTGATAGCATGGGGGCAACTAACAGTGCCTCAGTGAGTGGCATTGGTTGCACCCGCAACGGTTTCATCATGCTAAAATGCTATAATTGCAGGGGGAGGGATGTACGCGCTCCTCCTGCAACTAGCGAAGAGTCCTGTGCTGGTAACGTGGCCCACACATTTGGAAGTACAAAAGAGGAGAACAAAACAGAGGGTAAAAAAAGAAGAAACACAAAAGATATCAGCAGTTACGTCCCACTTGGTTCACCGAATCTGGCCATTTCCGCTTGCCCACTGTGCCTCCTCAGGTCTTGCTTAATCTGCACCCTTCCCCAACTATTATCTCACTAATTTAAATACACAACTTAAACGTTTTTTTCCAGCTCTCTCCACATCTCCCCTTTATTCCTAGTATTCAAATGTTAGCCACAGTGGTTCAATTTTCAGTCTTGAGAAGCAGGTGCATGTGTCATAGCCAGGAGAAAGCACAGTTACTTACCTGTAACAGGTGATCTCCGGAACAGCAGGAATTAGTCTTCACACGTGGGAGACGTCGCCGACGGAGCCCGCACGGGAATGCTCCCCAGCATCCAATCAGAAAGCCTTTGGGAGCATCCCCCGCGCCTGCGCGGTGGCTTCCCGCCCTTCCTACTGCCTCTCCCCAGTTGAGTTTCATAGCTGAGCCGGAAGGAGAGGAGAGGAAGGAATAGAGAAAAAGAGAGATACAACTCCCAGGGGAGGTGGGCGGGTTGTGAAGACTAATTCCTGCTGTTCCGGAGATCACCTGTTACAGGTAAGTAACTGTGCTATCTCCAGGAACAAGCAGGAATGAGTCTTCACACGTGGGGACTCCCTAGCTTAGGATGCCTGGGGAGATCCCATAAGCGCAGCCCAGACGGGATGGCATTTGCCCAGCCTGAATCTCCGGCATCCCCTGAGGGATGGAGGGCAGGAGTTGAATAGAGGAACAGCGAATCCAAAGACTACGGAGGCAAGTCTTTAGAGTGCAGAACAGGTACCATTAGGATACACCAAAAAAAAACCCCAGGCTACGGGAGTAGTCAGAGGGGTGCATGAAGAGAATCATTAAGCATGTAATGAGTAAATGACCTAGTACCATACAGAGCTTACCGGCCATTAAGTTTTAATGAATTAATGGTTTAGAACCCTGTACTGCTTACCCACCGGGTTGTCGGAAGTAGTCCTGTGATGAAGGCACTGTAGATGCAGTAGCGAGGTCATCAAGGAAACTTCACCGCAGCGAGGAGGAAGTTCCAAATCCGGAAGGCCATGGGATCCAGGCGTCAGCTGGGTCAGGAGAAGGATGGCAGGTCTTCCAGGGGGCTCACGGCAAGCTGAGCACTCCCTTAGGAGTAGAGTCCATAACTCAGAGGACCAACAGTGGAAGACAGGCCAAACTAGAGAGCCTATCCCGGAGAAGAGTAGAGGTGTACCCCGGAGCAGAAGGGGTACACAGTCTGCCCTAGCGAGAGATAGGGAGACAAGGCTCCGGACCTCCGGGAGGAGGACCTAACTGAAAAAGAGGACTGTTGACTTCACAGCAGTAGGGTACCACCAGTCCGCGGGCCGATCGGGGAATAGGCAGGCGGACTGGCCGGACCCCCGGTGGAGGGGGTGTGAGTACCGGCCATAGGGGGAAAAAGGCGGTAAACACAGGTACTGTGGGGATCCCCCAAAGGCGCCTGCCAAGCAGGTGATATCTAGTATATCTAAGCCGGTGGACATGGGGACGCCCCCTCCGGTACTAACGCAGGCACGCCGGGGGGCCTGCCTCCATGAGCAGCACTCAGGTAAGGCGAATCTGCCATCGATCCCCAGAACGTCCATCTGGAGAGGTGGCCGCAAGATCCGTCAGGGGAGGGATCTTTCCCGGAGGGCAAGGGCAGATCAGCGAGCTAAGAGCGCGGTAGCGCGGGGGACGGAGGAAAGCATCAGTCCGGTAGAATGCCGCAGGGGTTGGAGGCCCTAATGTGTCCCCAGGACCTGCGCGTAGAAATTGTCCCCCGCACAATCGGGGGACATGAGGGTATAGTCCCTGGTGAGTATAGGGGGACTATAGCAGCTGGAGGGGAATTCCAGTACGGAAGCAATCAGCAAGAGGATACTGGCTGAGAGGGGTTCGGGGACATACCGAAGAGTAAGTAGGGTGACCATGGGCCATAGCGATCACGGCGTAAGGTGGTCTCCCTTTCCCACGGAGGAGAAGACCTGAACCCCTAGATAAGTCCCCGAACCATTTTCCAACTGGACGAGCCCCAGAGTAGAGCTCTAGTCAAAACTTCTGGTAAGGAGGTTAAGTGCAGGCAGCCGCCCACCTGAGCCTAAAAATGCTTAGTATGAGAGTCCTGGCGCGGGCCCGGGGACATCAACCCGGGGTGAGAAGTCCCTTGCTTGGGCGCGCCTGGAGGGTGGGCGGAGGGCTGACATTTCCTCTTCCTAGGGAAGGGGGGTCTGGAGGGGCGTTTACCACCACCGGGGGGAGGCCGGGCCCTAGGCTGGCTGCTAACTCTGGGAAGGTTAGCGAAGCACTGTGCGACCTGACGTAAGGCTTCGCTATTGAAGAGGTGATCTCCGTCGCAGGGAGAATTACCCAGGATGTGCTGTGCCCGCCTACACAACTCGGACGCCTGCAACCATGCCGTGCGGCGTGCTCTAATGGCAACAGCAGAGGCTCTGCTGACCGACCAGAAGGAGTCCAGCGAAGCACGAGAAAGGAACCCGGAGATATTCCTGCAATGATAAAGAAGCAGGGAATATTCAAAGGCCTTGGTTGCAGATACGAAGGTGGATAACCGAGATAACCTCTCGGTGTCCTCCCGAAGCGACAGACTCATATAAAATATATATGAAATAATTCTGGCCGCCAGCATAGACGTTTGGAAGGCTTGACGTCCTAGAGTATCTAGCGTCTTCGAGTCGCGGCCTGGAGGGCGAGAAGCATGCCTCTCCTTGCTTCCGGCCTTCCTCAGCGCCGATTCCACCACAATGGACCGATGTGGAAGCTGGTGCTGCCGAAACCCCGGGGACGGAGGCACCCGGTACAGAGCCTGCATCGCAGTCGGCGGCGCCGGAACCCTCAAAGGCGACCGCCAAGCCCCCAGCAGGAGATCCTGCAGGGCGGGATGCAGGGGAAGCATCGCGGCTGTCTGTTCCGCAGGACCTGGGCTCGGGTCCGGGATAGGGATGGCCAGCAAATCCGCCATGTCAAGGAGGAAATCCTGGAAAGGCGGCTCTGCCGGAGCAGTTATGGCGTGAGAGGCCACCAGGGCACTAAGAGGCCGCTTGGGCCGATGCCCGCTGGGCAGAGGAGGGGACCAACCGACCCGGATCGGGGCAGTCAACATGGCGTCGTCGGCTCCTGGAATTAATTCCAAGCTGGCATCGAAGAAGTCGATGGCACCGAAGGCGCTGCAGGAACCGGCCTCGGCCCCGAACCCGGGGGCGGCGCTTCCCCCCGTGACTGGAGCGAATCCGCGGCCGCCGGAGGGCAGGGGCCAGCGGTCTCTGCTCTGCGCTGCAGGAGAGGACAGGGGCCGATCCCGAGACGTGCCGTGGCCAGGCTTTCAAGGCTGGACAACGACTCCAGGCTGGGCATCGAACCGAGCGAGGAGATCGACTCCTTCCTCGAGGCCCCCGGCAGGAGTGACCGCGCTGGTGGTGGAGATCCCGGAGCGCGGATCGGAACCGCGCCGACCGGTGCTGCGAGCATCAAGGGCCCCCGAGGACAGTGCTCGGAGGAGAGGGGGTCATCTGACGCCGGCGCCGATGTCGATCGGCAGGCACTGCCCGGTGCCGGGCTCCCTCTCGAACCCGTCCGACCCGGAGAAAAATCCTTCCGGGGCATACGGCCCGTCCCCGAGGGGGCCCCGGTCACCCGACGACGAGTCCCTGCGGGGGGGGGGGGGGGAGTGCAAAGCCCCTGCGCCGACGTCGGAGTATCGTTGCAGGACGGCGCAGACCCAGATTGGGTCGAAGCGGTCGAAGACCCCGAGGCCCCTTCTCTAGGAAAGGGCAGGGCCCTCGACGGCCGTGTTGATGCCGGGGAGTCGCCCGTGCACTGGCCGACATACCCCGAGGTCCCCGGGGAAGGTCGATGGCGGTCCCTCGTGCTCGACGCCCCTGCCGTCGCCGGCGGAGCGGTGCCGCTCGAACCTGGTACCACCCTTGCGCAGGGCTGGGATACCGGTGACCCGGCGCGGGTCGAAGCGAGCGGCCCCGAGGGGAGGGAGGCCAGATGACCATCCCCGGTGCGGGGCGGAACCACCGACGCCTGCGCACTCGAAGCGGGTACTACCTCCGCGCATGACCTGAACGTAGGGCCGTCAGACAGTGTCGAGTCGATCGGCCCCCGAGGTGCCGAGGGCAGCGGCTGGGGATCCCCGGTGGGGAGCGGGTCACTCGACACTGACGGGTCGGCACCGCCCAAAACGGATACCACCCCCGTAGGAACGCCATACCGGCGCGAGTCGGTCGGCCCCGGAGGCACCGAGGACCGCAGCCGCCAATCCCCGGTGAGGAGCGGAACGCTCGACACGGACGCCGAGGGGTCGGTACCGCCCGAAGCAGGTACCGCCCACGCGCATGGCAGGGATGGAGGAATGCCAGGCTGGACTGAGTCGATCGGCCCCGGAGGCGCCGAGGGCAGCAGCCGACGATCCTCGGTGAGGAGCGGAGCGCTCGACACCGATGCCGATGCCGGGGCTCAGTACCGCCCGGAGTGGCTACCACGTCCGAGCATGGCTTGGATGTAGGGAGGTCAGACCCGGTCGAGTCGATCGGCCCCGAAGGCGCCGAGGACACCGGCTGACGATCCCTGGCGAAGAGTGGAACACTCGACGCCGACGCCGGGGAATCGGCACCGCTCGAAGCAGGTACCTCCCTCGGGCATGGCTCGGGAATGTTCTGTGAGGAGCGAACCTCAGGAACATCCCGAAACCCCATAAATGCTTTGGAGCCCGAGGACTCCCGCCGGGGTATATCAGCCAAGGAGTACTTGAGGGGTTGGCCGGAGCCGTCGCCATGCCGCGCATGAGACTCGCCCCTCAAGACTCGGCTAGTCTTAACAGACTGTTGTGTGGTTACCTGATCCTGGAGAGAAGAACTACCCGACGACCGCGCCTTGGGCGCGAAGACGTCGTCGAGGGATACCCGAAAGAGGGAGGGTCTTCTCCCGACACTGTAGCCCGGGGAATCCGGGAAAAAAGGGTCAGGCCCCAAACAGGAGAGGCACCAGGCATTGGAGTCCACGTGGAAAATTAAGTCCCCGCCGTGAGGCTGGGGGGAAGAAGACTCCATGCCCCGGTCCTCAGCGCCCGGCGACAAAAATTAAATGAAAAATAATTAAAAGAAAGAAAGAAAAAGGGGGGCACGGAGGTGCCACCGTCGGCGGGAAAGCCGAGACTACAGAAAAAAGGAAAAATTTCTGCAGTGGCAGGAGGGACATCCTGCCTGCTCCGCGGAAAACGAAAAACTGGGGAGAGGCAGTAGGAAGGGCGGGAAGCCACCGTGCAGGCGCGGGGGATGCTCCCAAAGGCTTTCTGATTGGATGCTGGGGAGCATTCCCGTGCGGGCTCCGTCGGCGACGTCTCCCACGTGTGAAGACTCATTCCTGCTTGTTCCTGGAGATAAAGGAAAGTTCTGAAGAATGTGTGGGATTATATT
Source organism: Ichthyophis bannanicus (assembly GCA_033557465.1). Taxonomy (NCBI): domain Eukaryota; kingdom Metazoa; phylum Chordata; class Amphibia; order Gymnophiona; family Ichthyophiidae; genus Ichthyophis; species Ichthyophis bannanicus. Next base: position 37,011,756 of record CM066036.1, read on the forward strand.
TGGCTTAGTATAATTTACAAGATGTATTAGGTATTAGTGGATCAGCATAAGCCTAGTGACAGCTCATACTTGGCTCCAGGAAAGTAGGTGTTTAATACAAGTTGTTGAAAATGGTTTTATTACAAAACATAAACTTTTAAAGCTGCAAAAGACAAAACCTAATGAGTCTTGGCAATTTTCCTGTCACTTAAATAACGAGGAAAGGTAGGTATAACTTGAACCTACTAACTCTAATTGGTGTATGCTTCTGTTATCTCTGTTGCACCCAGGGACATAAGTGTCTTCTTCCTTCTCACTAGAGCTGAAGGAGGGCTAGTGCTTAATAGAGATTGATTACACCTACAGAGCTACTATCATAGGCCTCCAAGCCTATCTGACAGCCTCACCGGATCCAAATACACAAAAAGTGTCCAGAATCTGTCTCCATCATCAAACCTGGACAAGCATTCTGAAGATTAGAAGAATGCACGGGAAAGGAAGTAACAGAATTTGCAAAACAAGAGAAAAAAATCTTCAAAGAATTAGATCAGCAGGCGAAGAAAAACAAGTGACAAATGCACTAGAAAATCCAGAGTGTTACTCCAAGAACCTTTTGTTGATCAAGAATGGACACATGAATGGTTGAGGAGAGGTGAATTGAAATCAAAGGATAAAAGATTGATAGTTGCAGCCCAAGACAGCGGATTATGGATGAGATAGTTTACGGTAAGCATTGAAAAAACTAGCAAAACAGACATATGCCGATTCTGTAAGAAAGAGCTGAAAACAGTGACTCGCCTTATAGCAAGCTGTGAAGCTCTGATGGCAGAAAATTTCTATACAGAAAGGCACAACAAAGTAGCATGCCTCCTCTACTGGAAACTCTGTAAACCTTACAACATCACTGTCCCTGAAAAGCACTGGGATCATGACCCTAAGAGAACAACAGAGAATGAAGAGGTTATAATCACCTGGGACATTCCCATTCTGACGGACAAGAAACTGGATGCCAGGAAACCTGACATAATGGTAAAGGAGAAGAATAACAGGACAGCATTGATAATAGAAGTGTCGGTACCGAGTGAATATTCTGTGAATTGTGGGGAGGCAGAAGATCCTGAAGTACCAAGAAATGCAGTGTTTGCCCCATGCTTTTTTTGAATTCAGACACTGTCCTCATCTCTACCACTTCCACTGGGAGACTATTCCACACATCTACCACACTCTCCGTAAAGAAATATTTCCGCATATTATTCCTGAGTCTATCCCCTTCCAACCTCATCCTTTGTCCCTTTGAAGCAGAGCTTGCTTTCAATCGAAAGAGGCTCTCCTCCTGTGCATTTATGCCACAGAGATATTTAAACATCTCTATCATATCTCCTCTAGTCCGCCTTTCCTCTAAAGAATACATATTAAGATCCTTAAGTCTGTCGTCATATGCTTTATAATGAAGACCACTAACTATTTTAGTAGCCACCCTCTGCACCGACTCTAACCTGTTCATATCTTTTGAAGGTGTGGTCTCCAGAATTGCACACAATACTCCAAATGAGGTTGCAACAAAGACTTATACAGAGGCACTATCACCTCCTTTTTTCTGCTGGCCATTCCTCTCCCTATGTACCCACGCATCCTTCTAGCTTTCGCTGTCGCCTTTTCTACCTGTTTAGTTACTTTAAGACTGCCAGACACATTCACACCCAGGTCCCACTCTTCTTTTGTGGACAGAAGTAATTCACCCCCTACACTGCACCACTCCCTTGGATTTTTGCAGCCCAAATGCATGACCGTGCATTTTTTAGCAATAAATCTCAGCTGCCAAATTCTAGATCATTCTTCAAGCTTAGCTAGATGCCTCCTCATGTAATCTACTTCTTCTTGGGTGACTACTCTATTGCAGATTTTAGTATCATCCACAAAGAGGCAAAGCATACCCGACAGCACTTCCGCAATATCACCTTTGTCACCTCCCACTCAACCAATTTCTAACCCAATCAGTAATTTTAGGGTCCATCCCTAGGGTGCTCTGTTTGTTTATAAGTTGCCTGTGTGGAATGGTGTCAAAGGCTTTACTGAAATCCAAGTACATCACATCTAGGGCTCTGCCTCAGTCCAACTCCCTGGTCACCCAGTCAAAGAAATCTATCAGATTTGTCTGATAAGACCTGCCTCTGGTGAATCCATGCTTCCTCCAATCCTGTAATCCACTGGACTCCAGAAACCTCACTATTTTCTCTTTCAGCAGCATTTCCAATAATTTACTCATCACAGAGGTTAGATTAACTGGCTTGTAGTTTTCAACCATATTCTTACTTCTGCTTTTGTGTAAAGGGTACACATGTGCCTCTCTCCACTCCTCTAGCACCACTCCGGACTCCAAAGAGGCACTAAAAAGGTAAGTCAGTGGAGATGCTAGAACATCCCCAAGTTCCTTCAGTATTCTTGGATGTATCCCATCTGGTCCCATTGCTTTGTCTAATTTTAGTTTAGCTAGTTCCACACAAACACAGTCTTCTGAAATCGTTCAAAATCCCCATCACTTCTGTTCCTATATGTGGGTGTTTTCTGAGGTCCTGCTATTGGCCCTTCATCTGTGAACACAGAACAGAAATATTTGTTAAGCAATTTCACTTTATCCTCATCAGCTTCTACATATCCCCCCCCCACACACACACACACTTCACCCTTGAGTCTGACAATACCACTTTTGTCCTTCCTCCTCTCAGTAACATAACTGAAAAAGTCTTATCCCCTCGTTATCGCATCGGCTATGTTTTCTTCTTTTTGTATCTTTGCTTTCCTGACTACTTTGCTAGCTTCTCTAAGTTTTTCCAAATATAGATGCCTGTCTTCCCCTCTCTGTGATCTCTTGTATTATATGAAGGCCTCCCTCTTTTTCTTCACCTTTTGAGCTACTTCTTTTGAGAACCATAGCAGCCTCCTTTTCCTTTTACCTTTATTTACCTTTCTAACAAAAAGGTTGGTTGCCCTTAAAATACCCCCTTTTAGTTTTACCCACTGTGTTACCAGCATATGCTGCTAAATATGACATACAAGAGCGGCTCCACAGCACCCATGCAGCACCTCACATTTCCACAAAAACAACAGTCACTTGGCAGCCCCAACACAACATTTTCCACCTTCACAAAAAGAAGAGAGGCTCAGTGGTCCCTAAATGTTACTTTTCATCCTCAGAAAAGGGGTTTTGTGACCCCAACACAACACTTCCCACTCTCACATAAACACCAAGAGAAGCTTGGCAATCCAGCATAACTCAAAATTGTGCACTGGACCAGCATGGTGTTAATGTAAATATATATTCTGCAGAAAACAAAGGAAATATAAGAAGACTGCACACCAAGGAACTAAAAGAAAAAATGAGAACCACAGCAGAGTTTATAACACCAAATTATAAAATTAGAAATCATTTTATTTTGTTGTTATAAACTGCGTTATGGTTCTTGCTTTTTCTTTCTGAACATATATTCTGCATACACAGAACCCCCTCCCACTACAATGGGTGCAGAGCAGACCTAGGACAGTCATCTACAGAACTCAATATCTAAAAAAATAAAATAAAAATAAAAATCTGATTCGTCATCTCAGTAACAACATCATTAACATTCTACAGTACCAGATGTATTGTGAACTAATACAAATCCCTACAAGTCATTGAGGACCTACAGAGCAAATTTATTATACCATACCAGCACCAACTTCCAAAACTCTCACAAGGAACCTACCCAGAAAAAGTAGCATTGTAAATACTGTCAGACGGCTGCCTGGGTGAGAATGTTCACAGTCTTGGCAAGTGCATATATCAATATGATTTGCAAGGGATTGTGGGAAATGCAGTCCATTCACACCAGACACAGCTGCTCACAATAATTAGTTGTGCTTAAGTGTAAAGCCAATAAGATATTTATTTATGGGGTTATTTCTCCCAACACAGATATGCTTGGTAGCACATAAAACAGGATACTTGCTTTCAGTGTTAAACTTAGAAAAACAAAATCAGGAAAACAACAGATGAACTTGTCAGGCAATCAAATGAAAAGAATAAAGACCTGGTTGGTAACAAACTGGTCTTTTCTGTAGGCTTTAGCTAATATTTTCTTAGCAGTGTATCAAACAACAAACAAAATCCACAAAGAAGTGAAAAACTGTTCTTTTCAGATTAACTTCTTATATCTTCCCACATAGACTCAGAAGTGATTCCCTCAGAGCTCAGAAGCAATTAGGTAAGGCTCGATTGCTAGCAGTTACCCAGCTGAAACCCCTTAGCTGGCTTACTTTCTACTGCGTGGCTCAAATCCTACTTCAGGAGCTTTTCTGAGTAGATTAAAGAACAAGTTTGTATTTCTTTGTGATGGTTGCTGTACTTTGTAACAGTAAATTACCAAAGGAGTTTAGACAGAGAGCAATCCATATATTCACAGCCTGTATCTAAGACCGCTCCCCCTTCTTCAACAATCATGGGTTCAATATCATGGATTGGCACAGAGGAATTTCTCATGTAGCACTCTCAGGAGTATACTTGTTTCCCTGCTGTCTTTCAAGGTTATAGCTAGGGCATAGATCAGTGTTCATACCTGAGCTTCCATTGCTGTTAGAGTTCCTCTCTAAATAGCCTGGCCAGTATGTAGTCCAGTTCTTATGTCCAGTCTTCCAATCCAGATCCCTGGACACTGGATCTCTCTTCACATACCTTCTGGCACGGGTCCTAGGGTCCCTTCCACGTGCAGCCGTCTCCCTCACAGGTACCCTCTGGAGATTCCTAGCTCTGCAGCACCATTCCTCTGGCTTTCCCCAGTCCAATGGTGTATGCTGGCCCTTGGAATATCTTCCAGATGCCTTTCTCTTCTTTCTTCCAAAGGGTTTCTTGCGCTCTCTGTCCGTCCGCTCTGGCTTCTGCTTCTGATGATCCTCCAGATGATGAAGCTGTCCAAGATGAGGATATCCAAGCTCAGGATCTCCCAGATGAAACTGAGGATGAGGATAATTCTCTGTAGAATAAACTCTACCTTTATTCTGCTTTGATGAGTGCTCCACCCTAGCACAGCGCAGCTGTGCTGAATCAGGCCCTGCCCTTTGAGATGAGTGCTTGGGGATTACCTCATAGCCCTCTTGATTGAACACACGTTTCCCCACTTCAGCTCCTCTAATGGCTGTTGGAAACCTGGTGCATTTTGGGACTCGTAGTCTTTTATAGAAAAATTCTGTTTTCTTATTTCTACCAGAACTGACAGGTTGCTTGTTCAGAGTCACTTCACCTTTACTATAGCTCCTTCCTGAGCTATGATAAGCTTCCTTATCACAATACTGAGCTCTAGAATATCTATAATCTATTTGAAAAGCTGAAGAAATTTAGATTATTACAGTACAGATCCCTACATACAAACTCAATGTTAACCGAACACCTGGCCTAGGTCACACATTCAGAACACAGACACTCAGCTAGTAGAGGATAAGTGACCACAACCTAAAATAAAAATATGTAGACAAAATTAAACTAAAACTCTAAGAAGTCAGACTTTGCATGCAGTACAGCACCACAGAAATAGGAAGAGATGCATTTCCCTGTACTGTGTAAAATATAAAGATAGCACAAATTCCGATCACTAAATTGAAAATAAAATTTTTTTTTTCTACCTTTGTTGTCTGACCATTTTATTCTTGAGATCATGTTGGTCCCAATCTGTGATTTCTGTTTTCCTTTATCTTCTCTTAGCTCTCTTTCTACGGTTTCTAGTCCATCTGCCATTTCTTATCTCCTCTTGTCTTTACTTTGTTCCATCTTGGATATTGATATTTTTCCTTCAGTTTTCTTCCATTTATTTATCTCTGTCTCTCTCTCTCTCTCTGTCCTCAACCCCCCTCTTTTTTTACTCCATCTACCTACCGCTTTTCAACTCTCACCCTAGGGCTCCCATTCTTCACCTTTTTTTTTCCTGGTCCATTATTCCCCAGTCTAACTCACTCTCTCTCCCCTCCATGTCTAACATCTCTCACACCCTCATCCCGTGTATCTCTCCCTCCCCCATGCTCTCTTTCTAGTATCTCTGATCTCTCTCTCTCCCCCATCCTTCTATGTCTGCCCTCTCCCTTCATATTCCCCTGCAACATTTCTTCATCTCCATACTGTGGTAAGGAGAGTGCAGTCCAGCATGAAGAAATAAAGGGAAAAAGAACTTTTTCTTCTTTGCGGGGGATGGGTGCACCAGAACACATACACCCTAGTAAAAGCAGTGAGAGAAACCACGAGGGTAGAGCTAGGCTAAAGCCACACCCAGACTCCATGGCAACCCTAAGTAAGAGTAGGAGGTACATGGGGGTGGAGTCAGAAGGGGAGGTGCCCTGCTCCACGTTTAAGTTTGAGCAAACAAACAGAGAGATAGATGGAAGGAGAAACAGGAACAGGAACAAGGACAAGTGCAAGGAGAGCAAGAGCAGCCAGGACTGCAGCCAAGAGCACTACAGAGAAGGTTCCAGGGAGAGGACCAAGTATACTGGCAAGAGAGAGAGAAAGAGAAGGCTGGCGTTGGAAAAGCTAAGGCAAGAGAGCCTAGACTCCTCAGGTGAAGGGTGTGTTTTCAGACAGAAGAAGCCCCAGGAAGTGGAGAGGAAATCTTACCCTGATTCCCTGACTGGCTCTGAGGCAGAGATAACTACAGCCAACAGAAGCCCCAGATATGGAAGTCCTGCAGTAAAACTCCAAGGTAGGAGAAAGAAAGCAGTGAAGCCTAAGGCTTATATCTCTTGCTCTGATTCTGAAGAGGGATTTGTACCTGGGAAAACCCAGATTAGAAAGAAGGGGTTTTCAAGAAAAGTTGAACAGGAGAAGCCTGTTGAAGTTCTGCCAAGAGAAGGAGGGGCAGTGCAGTGGAATAGGCTATTTGAGCTTTTAAATGACTTAAAGGAAAAAGTGCCTGAACGTTTCCAAGCTTTACCAATATGCAGCTCAGAAGAAAGTATGGAGGTAGATGGTAGAGGAACTGACATGGGTTCTTCTTGTTCTGAAATGGACTGTGCTGTTTGTATTGATGCTAATTAATGGAAGCCAAATAGCAGAAAGAAATTAAGAAAGCTGTTACAACTTTGTTATAGCTGAAAGCCTGAAGTAAAGGAGAGAATGAGTTTTATATTGAAGCACTAAGGTTCTTTCCTAAAGAAGTGGCTAGTGCAACCAAGGCGGGGCTAGACAGCTGAGAACTGTTTAACTCAAACAGCAAAGAAGGAGCTAGCAGCCCTACTGGCTTTGATTGTAAGTTGTAAATACATGTGCCTTTATTATTGCTGAAGTAAGAAGCATCTTAAAGGGAAAGAAAAGGCAAGCCATTGTAAATAATTCCACGGAAACACTGTTTTGATATTTGCTTTAATTGGAGAAAATTATCCTTTGTTTCTTTGTCCTGAGTGTAAAGTTGCTTTGAAGATTCTTACCATCTTACCTAAAGGAAGCTAATAAAAATTCCTGTGCACTTTGAAACATCCACTTGGTTCATTTCTGACTACACAACTACAACCCTTTGGAAAAGGAATACAAGATGGTCTCCCGTCCCTACTAGGCAACCGCCTGGTAGGGGTGTGGTCGCCACAATACCAAACCACCCCCTGACTATTACTCCCATGTTAAGCATCTCTCTGTCTCTTTCTCAACCTATTTATCTCATGTTTATTTTCATCCCTTTCTGTCTCTCCCTATTACCCCAAAGTCCTGAATTTCCCCTCCCCTTATCACCTCCCGTGTCTAGCATCTCCCTCTGTCTCCCCCATGCACAGCATCTTCCTATACTCTCCCTATAACCAGGGCCGGCCCATACACTAGGCGAGCTAGGCGGCTGGCCCAGATGGGTGGCGGTGGCAGCACACATGACCAGCCGTGCTGTCCCCTCCCCAGCTGCCCCTGATTCCGTCACGGAGGGAGGTGGCAGTAGCAGTATTTCAAAAGGTGGTGACTTTCTGCCGCGCGGCAGGCCGTGTCCTTCAGCACACATGGCCTGCTGCTTCTGATCCCTTGGATTCCGATGGAATCAGCGACAGCTGTGGGAGGCAGCAACATGGCTTGGTGGGGGTGGTGTGGCCGGGGTTTCTGCCTAGGGCAGAGGGAAACCTTCAGCTGGCTCTGCCTATAACCCATATCCAGCATCACCAGTCCTTCTCTCCTTCTTGTTTTATCCCTCTGCCCATTCTTCCTATGCTTTCTTAGCATCTCCAATATCTCTTCATCTCCCTAGCCTCCCATCTGTAGCTTGTCCCCTCTGTTTCCCTATTACCCCACCTGCATCCAGCATTTCCCTTCTGTCTCCCTGTGCCCCTCCAGGTCCCGTATATTTATTTAGCTAGGCTTATATACTGCTTTTCTGTGAGTCAAAGCAGTGTACATTCAGGTATTGAATATATATATATATGTATGTATGTATGTATGTATGTATATATTTCCTTTGTCCCCAAAGGGTTCACAATCTACGTTTTTGTACCTGAGGCAACAGAGGGTTAAGTGGCTTGCCCAAGGCTACAAGGAGCACCTGTAGGACTAGAAACCCCAGTCCTTCCAGCCCAAGGATGCTGTCCTCTTGTGGGATTCAAACCCCTGGATCTCCTGCCCAAGATGACTTTCCCCCAATCACTAGGCCCTCCTCCATCTCCCAATGCCCCCCCCACCCCTGTGTCTACTCCCCTCCCTTGTCCAGTAGTAGAGCTGTACAAGGCCTGCCTGTGGGAGCAGTACGTCCTGCAGGCAGAGGCTGTTTAGGAGAGAAAGTTGAACCTGCCCATAACAGCAGCGTGTCCCGTGGGCAGAGGCTGTTTTCCGTGATTGCTGCTAAGAGAGAGCTGAGCCTGCCTATGGGAGTGGCGTGTCCCACAGGCCAAGACTGTTTAAGGCCGCGATCGTGGCCTTGCACAACCTTCTGCCCACGGGACATGCTGCTCTTGGGGGCAGACTCAGGTCTCTCTCCATCATGATAGCTACCTTAAACAGCCTCTGCCCACAGGACACGCTGTTCCCGCAGGCATGCTCTGCTCTCTCTTGGTGGCGATTGCAGTCTTAAACACCCTCTCACCGCGAGAATGATGCTCCTGCGGGCAGGGTCTGTCTCTCCAATTGCGTGGGGGGGGACAGCTAGCGATGGCACCCCCCGTAAATTGGCACCCCCCTGCTGCGTTCACCCCTCTTAGCACTAGCCCTGTGAGAGAGATTTAAATACACTGTATCCCTTGAATGCAAATCTCTCGCATGCATATCCACTGCGGTTATACTGAAAACCAGACTGACTAGGTGTGTCCCCAGGACTAGGTTGAGAACTACTGAAGTAGGGTAACCCAGTGGTTTAAATTCTGCACAAGCAGTCCCTGTAATGTGGGGGAGGGGGGCCCAAGTAGGAAGGGGGCCGACACAGCAGCGCGGCAAAGTTATTTTAATCTGTTGGCTGCGCTGCCTTCATTCCAGGCCCGGAGGTGTTCCTCCTGCGCTGAAGTCTCGTGATTCTGTGAGACTTTGGCTCTGGGGATCACCTTCGGCACTGGAACAGAGGCAGTGTGGCAAACAGATTAAAGTAAGTTTGCCATGCAGGGCCGCTGCTGCTGGAATTTGGGGAAGGTTAACAGGAGGGTCACGGCACGGCTGTCACCGTGGAGTGTGGGTGTCGTGGCAGCACTGCTGCCATAATGGGGTGGGGGGAGTCATCCTGCTGCCACCACCACTGTGGGGCTGAAATAGTGGGCCCTCAGCAAAATTTTGCTTGGGGGCCCCCATTAGAACCTTCGCCACTGGATTGACCATAAAAGTCCATGTCCAGTGAGAGGCTAAATTAGCATTTCATGCATGGGGATGTAGTTCTGATTTCCCTAGTGCACTGTTTCTACAGCCAATCCTGAAATACCTCCAACCAGTCTAATTTTCAGGCTAGCCACAATGAATATGTAGCAGACTGATCTGCAGACACTTCCTCCACTGCATACAAATTTATCTCTTGAATATTCATTGTGGATATCTTGAAACCCAAACTGGGTGGGGGGGGGGGGGTACTCCAGAAATGGTTTGGGAAATGCTGCCCTATGGAATTTATGTTTCTGTTTATTACGATTTTCCATACCACCCTACCATAAATTACATCAAAACGGTTTACGTAGCTAAAAACAGAATAAAAAGCAGGAAAAAGAACTCCAAATGGAAAATGATAAGGCAAAACAGAATAAAAAGAAAGGCAACCGTTAACAAGAAAATAGAAAAGACAGTCATGATATCACTCCACTTCTTCCTCAGTCATTCCCCAAAAGGCCAAAGGACTGTATCTCCATACAGCAATAGGGTAAAACCAGGACCCTACGTTGCCCCTGTATAAACTTACTAGGACTGTGTGCCTAATGTTAAGCTCATAAAAAGTGAGTAGGTAAAATTTTAGGCTTGGCTTCCAGCTCTAGGCACCTAGCCTAGTGGCTGATTCACACAAAAAAGCAGCCCGTGCCACTGTTGACATGGATTAATGTCTTGAGCATTAGTTGCCACTAGTTCCATTATCTTCAGAAAGGCCAATCCATAAAAAAACCCAAGAAAAAAAAAAGCAACCCAATAACCTTTCCAGTGCCTATATCTAGGCAGGTGAATATGAGGACCTCAGATTAGGAGCTGTTTTAAGCCCCTAGCCTAGAGACACTTTTAGCCTAAAACGGGAGGTTCCTAAATTCAGCTGAAATTTCTCAGAACTTTAGGCACCTAGATCAGGCGGCTCAGCTTCGTTTTGAAAATCAGCCTAATGCTGATGCCATATGAAATTTGCAAAGAAAACGTCTCTGCAGTATCCCAGGTAGTGTTTATCCCCCTCTGCTCTTACTGCCTCTCTGATACCAGCAGGGGCCAATCAGAGGGCAGCTTATCTTTTGAAGCAGTGGTGTTACTGTGTTATTATGTTTGTTTTTTTCATTGTGCTTTACATGTTAGGGGCTTGCTGTGAAAATGCGGCAAGCATTGACAGGAAAAATAATTCAACCAGCGGTGCTTCTGGTTAATTGGTGCTGTTTTATCAAATTGTTTAGAAAATTAAACGGGTACAACAGTTGTGACACATGAGGGTCCTTTTTAATGCAATTTTCTTTTCTTTTGTACCTCTAACAAAAATATCCTTCAAAGAAAAGGGCCCTTAAAGGATAGGAATTCTGAAACACAAGGGAATCCGCACAGAGACTCGCAGTGGGAAATAGACTCTGAAATAAGTCTTCGCATTCCCTGCTGTCCTCCTGCATATTTTGGACGTGGTACTAAAGAGGAGCGTTCTGTCGTCCATGTCTTGAAATATTTCAGATTTTATATTATTGGCTGCACACAACATTTGCACATCGAAGTTACTGCTGCTTTTGTTAACGAAAATCAGTCTCTAGAGATGCGGGGCCGCAATTCTGTTGGGGACGGAAGCTGTTACAGTGGGAGCATACTTTGGCATGACAGGCTTACTGCTGTATCTGATCAGAGCTTTACATGGAATCCCCATGCCTCTATATAACATTTTCACCTCATCCGGACTAAAAGTTAATTCTATAACCCCAATAACCTCCAGACTCAGTAACTCTTCCAAGCTCGGCTTTCCTCCCACTACTCCATCAGCCCCCCCCCCCCAATCACCAGTCATATAGTACAGTCGATTCACTCTCACGTGGTTTCTTCTAAGCAATTTGTTGAGAAAAGGAAGGGATTTTGGATTTAGTTCAGACTTTTTTTCAGGAGTAGTTCAAAGCGAGTTACGTTCCTCTGCAGTCGATGTTGTGACAACTATTGTTTAATGATCTTTCCAGCCACTAGGGATATGTTTTTTCTAGGGATGTGCACAGTGCAAAAATTGTCAATTTATTTTTGGTTCATTTGTCGTTTTCTCCCCAATTTCAGTTTTTCTGGGGTTTGTTTCACACATTTATTATATGTTTTTGAACTGCGTCAAAACTTTTTAACTTGCACAAAACAATCTTTATTAATTCAGAGGTTAATGCACGTAAAATTGATTTTGTGCATACTAAGGGTCCTTTTACTAAAACGCCTTATGTGGTTAACCCTTTCATGGCTGTTGTTGCCATATGGCAACCTTCAAATTTTCCCCCGAACTTTTCACCGGATTCTATATTTCCAAAGAATCTGCACACTGTGTGCGAAATGTCATGTGTATCTGTGCTTGACATCTGAAAAAAAAATGTTATTTAAACTATCACACCCAGCAGTAAATGAAACTGATGCCAAGACTTTTTAATTTTCAGCCATTCAGGACCGTAGTTGCCATATGGCAACAGTAAATATTGTTTCTTAGAAATAAACGTTTTTCAAAAAAACTTTATATTCTGCATCATTTAGCTCAAATCTTAATAAAAAAAACAGAAAAAAAAAATTCAGCTACAAAACAATTATGTGGACGCAAAAGGGTTTTAACGTGCATTTCAGCGAGCATTAACTGCTGCCGTGGGCCTATAATTGCTACCATGCAGACAGGACAATTACGACACACTGAAAAACACACGTTAACCAAACATCCTGCAATGGGGCAGGGTCTGGGTGAGGCTGGGGCAGAGTGGGTGTTGACCAAACATGCGGCTAGCGCAGGCATCAAAAGCAATGTTGCAGTTTTTGCAGGTGCGCCTACTATCTCCTGAAAAGGAAGCATAAGGTGCATCCGTGGTAATTCTGAAGAGCTGACCATGCCCCGTCAATTACTCTGGTGCGATGTTCCTTTCTCAGAACCTGCTGTGTCTTTTCCCTCGTTCCAGCTTCCAGTTTTTCCCTGCTCCTATGTTGGGCTCCTGCTCTAGGTTCTCCCTGGTCTTCTGCTTGCTTCTAACATCGACAAATATGCTCCTAAATTGGTCTCTTTGAAAATCGACTAGGACTGAGTGCCTAAATTCTTTCTTAAAATTTCACTAAACTCTTACATTTAGGAGCATAAAAAGTGGATGGCAATGGGGGAGGGTTTAGGGTAGGGGAAAATTGTTAGGCGTTTAGCACTGATTTTCAGCAATAGGCATCTAACTGAGGCTCATAAATCTAGGACAATAAATGGCAGGCCTAAAGTTAGGAGCAAAAAATATATATACCACTTCCAAAACCGCCAAAATAAACCAGCAGTCAGGGTCAGGCTCAGTGGAACTGCCAACGTTAAACAAAGCCATATATAAATCTTGGAGAAGAGGCTGCTCATGTTTGATATGGGTTAAAGAGATGTGAAGGTTACATTTTACATCGTCATCGTCATTGATGTGTTCTCAAGAGATGTGAATGTTACCAAGTGAAGAGTAATAAAAGGAATTGTGAGTATACAGAAGTTTGTGGGCATATCTAATGAAGTTTCAAAACAAAAAGTGAAAATTTTTAAGAGATTTTTTTCAGCAGTTGAAAATAAATAAAGATTTTGTAATAAGGACTATGAATCCATACTGAGTGAGACCCAAACTTAGGAGCATACATTTTAAGTGTGGCTGAAAACAAGGCACAAATTTGGGAGCCTGTTTGGAGCCTAAATTTAAGAGCTCAGCTTTTTTTGAATATCGAGTTCTTACTATGGTCATTTACTCAACATGATCAGGTCACTTTAAAAACAACAAAAGAATCATTACATTGGTTAAGGCGTTTAAATCTTCACTTCTTTATTAACAAACCAAATGATACATTTAGAAATTATGTCCCAATGCACTGGTATATATTAAGCCATTTTGTTCAGAATTATATGAGGTTATATGGGACTTATAGACCAATTCATTAATTAAGCATTATTTTAATGTAGAGTTGTATGGATATTTTCATGGGGACTGCTCTAAATGCTCATCACTTCCTCGCCACATGTGATCACTCTATCACTTAACTTCTTTTGTATAGCCTACTCTCCTTTTCTCATATCCTGCTACTTCTTTATCTTTTCTACCTACCCATTTGCTCTTACTTAGTATGAATGTTTGTTTTCTATGAATATTTCACTGGAGTTCTTTTCATTTTCACGGACTTATTATTTTATTGTAAACTGCTTTGATATTTCGAAGGGTGGTATATTAAAATTTTAATATACTATAAAGTGGATCACTGATTTGATTTTCTACAATTTAATTTTTGATTAATGAAAGTCAATGTTCAGTCTAATATTCATGGCACTGTTCCAAATGTTTGCCTAGTGACAACAGCTGAAAAGAGTATGGGGTAGACTGTACTGAGTATGGTGGACGCAACGGCAGGTGCAAGTCCTGGGCAAGCCAATCAGAGAAGACTCTCCAAAGACTAAACAGATCCTCCATGAGATACTGAAGAGTGAGAGGTGATACTGTACTTCCTAGTTGTAAATGCTGAAAGCTGAGTTGTGTAGGCCACTAGAGCTCTTGGTCTATCATCATAATGTCAGATGTCAGAGGAGGAACTACTGTGGCAACATGGAGTATCCCTCAGAAATGCAAGGCTTAAGGAAGCCCCCTTGATTCCCCCCACTCCATACCCAAGAAAAGACTTGGGGGGGGCCTTTTACTAAATGTCAGCACGGGTCTGGCACTTACTAAAGGGGCACATCGGACATGTGTTGACAGTTAGCACGGGGCCATTACAGTTAGTGGCACCAGATTTTTGCACTAACTGTCCATGGCGCATTTGGGTTGCAAGTGGGAGGATTAGGGGCAGAGAGTGGATGAGGCAAGTACCACACAGGCCTCATATCTGCGTTACCTGCATGGTGGGCTAGTAGCATGGGTGGGACCGCCATAGCTGGTGGTCAGTGCAGCCGCGCTATTGTCATGCCATGACAGGGCCACATACACCACAGTAACTGCTGGGAACCTGCTTTCCATGTTCCCGGCAGTTAACCCTGTGGTGCTGCCCTAACGCCTCATGGATTTGTGAGTTACAGGTGCATCTGATGCAACACCACAGCGCTCTTTAGTAAAAGGGTCCCTTGGAGTTATTTTAAGAGAAGGCTGCAGGACATGATCTATAAGACCATGATCAAGAAATTAAGGGGATGATTTTATAAGGAGCCATGTACAATTACATGCTATATAGGTATTTTTGTGATTTATTTGCATTAATGGGCATTTATGCAAGTACTTTAGCCTGTCGCTATTCTAGAAGTGCACACATAAGCCTGATAATACATACTTTCACTGTGGACATGCGCGTGTATGTGGCATGCGCGGCACACAAAAGCATGTGTGTAAATTGTACAATAATATAATTTACACACATTCTTGACAAATCTAGGTACAGGCATTTCCACCAGTCATAGGGCTAGATTTAATGTGTGTTTTTGACCACTTATAACCCTAATTTCTAAAGTACGTGATTACTAGATTTTATAAAAAAGGCATGAATTTCACACAGAATAGGAGGGAGAAGTAGCCTAAGAGAAAGAGCACTGATTTGGTAACCCAGAGACCAGGTTCAGTTCCCACTAGCATGCCCTGTGACCTTGGGACGAGTTACTTAACCCTCCATTGCCTCAGAAGAAAGGTCTAGCAATCTACTTCCGGTCACGCTGCCAAGAAAACTCAGGAGGTGCTGGGTTGTCAAGAGTCAGCATTGACTCGACACATGTGTATATATATATATGTGTGTGCACACAGAATAATGCATGTTAATTGCACAGGACTTTATAAAATGAACCTCTTATTGAAAAAAAAAAGTGCATGAACAACTTCTTCCCCCAGGCCTGTTGCTATAAGGATAACATTGCTTATATAAGGCTGAACATTCTTTCATTTTATGCTCCCTCTGAAGAAACCTATCTATTCCTAATTTAAGAAACGTTCTCTCTAACTAGAAACGCATCCATAAAGCATAACAGCAATTAATTGATCCTTTAGCCAAAGTGAGTACGGCAGACTTATTAATGCTGAAATGACTGTTATTTTTTGAAGTACAGTATTTCCGAATTTTAAGTGGCTAAATAGAAGTGCAGTCTCCTGAAGTTTATGACCTGTATACTGAAGATTTTTTGAATGACTCAGGACTTTGTTATAATTGCACTGATAATGAGATATGGAAGAACTGGCTGTCCTGACTTCTGCCAATGTACCATTATTTTTTAGGTCCATCTATACAATATTTTGCTTTAAGTAATTCTTAGGGTCTCTTTTCTGGCATAACCATAGCTTTATAAAGGCAACATATGGGCCTAGATGCCTTTATGAAATTGCCTCCCTAAAATCTCTTGACCTCTACTTTGAGGCAAGCATACCTCTCCTGCATACGTTTGCCAAGATATGTACTTATTTTATAAGTAGGCTTCTGATTCTAAAGGTCTATCATTTCAAATTTTATGGGTTTGTTTCTGAGGCAATTAGATGCTTTCCCAGGGCAGAAACTAGAGATCTATCAGTGTTTTCATATTACAAAAAAAAAAAAGAAAAAAGATTTGTGGCTTTTCACGTGGATTCCATTCAATTTTCCAGTGCCAGCCCTTTTCCCAGCCCCAGTATCAGCCTTCCCTTTCCCAACGCCAGGATGACCTGGTGGCTCAGTGATGGGGTAAGCTGCTTCCCAGGAGGTCTGGGGCCGAAGATGTATAAGGGAGGCAGAGTTTGCAGTCTCAGGAAGGGTGGAAATCACTGTCATTGTTTAAGGGTGAAAAGAAGCAGTCATATTCTCGGCCCATAACGGCAGGCTCCAGATGGATGCCAAGTGCAGGGCCCCTGGCCAAAGACTGTCACTGCAAATACCAGACTGGGTGTGCTGAGAGGGGGAGGTTTGAATATAAAACGAGGACGAAAATCCCTGCATAGCTTAAAATGAAGATCATGGCACCAAATCCTGGCTGCACTTCCACTGAGTTGGAGGTCAGAGAAGCAGGAATAAAGAGTCAGATCCAAGAAAATGTGACAAGTTCCTAAACAATTTGTACCCAATTAAGGACTGGCAGATTTACAGCATCCTCTACAGAGTAATTATACAACTTTGATAATGTGTCTAATTTCTTTTTAAGTTTTCAATGGAATCTCATCATATAACAATCCAGCAAATTACATTTAAGCCACACAGGAAATGGACATCATGGGTGGATTCTGAATAACCTGTACAGGTGAATTGTCCTAGGGTACTTTGTTAACTGCAGATTTTCAAAGGCCAATGATGTAGTTTCCATTTAAAAATCAGTTACAAGGTACATTTGGATAAAAGGACCAGTGGATGCTGCATCTGCTATTTCTTTACATCACCTGCATGCTTGAAAATATGTGCATGTATTTTTCCTTCCCAACTCATCTCCTCCCCAGAATAACTCGGTTTTAAGAGAGCTACAACTAGTCATTTAGTGGAATTTCATCCTGCAAAATCTAGCTGGATAAGTCCTTGGTTATCTGGCTTGATCCCTTTGAAAATTAAATCAAATAGACCACAAGACGGTACATTATTTTATTATTTTATTTAATTTCTCTTATATACCGCACTATTCTGCATCAGTGCGGTTTACATCGAACAAACTGAAATTACATTGAACAGGGCATTATAACTTGGAGATAACTATTTTACAGGGAACATGGGCTATGGAGGGTTAAGTGGCTTGCCCAAGACCACAAGAAGCACCTGTGGGACTAGAAACCCCAGTCCTTCCGGCCCAAGGTTGCTGTTTAAAGGTTTAAAGGAGATTCTCTTTGGTGGAACTCTATGGGGTATGTTTACTAAGCAGCGGTAGTGGCTTCTGTGTGATATCAGAGCCGTGGCCCCATTCAATTTATTTTTGTCATGGCTCCGATATTGCACGGAAGCCGCTACCGCTGCTTAGTAAACATACCCCTATGTTTCTGGAACTTAGAATTGAGCTTAATTATTTAACATTTTGAAAAGCATTGAAAAGGCTGCTTATAGGGGGTAATTTTGTGAAGCATTTTCAAACGTAAAGCTTGTTTTACACATGCAAAATAGCAGGATGAGAGGCTAGCTCCAGAAGTACTGCCCAAAAGAAAGTTAGAGGGCGCTGGTCACTGTAAATTGGGAAAAACAGAACAGAACAGTAGAAAAGAGCACCCAAACACAAATCGAATGGTACTGGAGGATAGAGGAAGACTTAACTCAAGGCTTAAACTGGAGGAAATGAAACTGACCAGAAGCAAAACCAAATGGACATAAAGATTATTTTTTAAGTAAAGCACCTTTATTAGCTTATCCTCCCAAAATAAAGTATGTAAGTCCTGGCTTCAGACACAGCAATACACAAAACAAAAAATAGCTCGTTATTCCAAATCCTTGGACTTAGTCTTCACATTGACCCTTCTTCATTCACCTTGTCTCCCCTGTGGGCCCCGGGGCGCATACTGTCCTCCTCTTTCTTGGTTTCTCTCCTTCCTTTGCTTCCTCTACTGTTGATGCTCTCCTGAGAGATACTGCAAATTCCCTTCTGATGTAACCATGGGGCTTCCATTAAGAGCCAACAGTGCGTACTGCTCTGGACACCAAAATACCAACTCTAGTTCAGGCCCTCTAATGAAGATGGCGTATGAGGATGTATGCTTTTTGAGAATCCATTTGTTCTCCTTTCCGTGGGTGCAAGTGAAAAATACAGCAACTCTGATACATAAAGGTGGTTAGGGATGCACCCAGGTGTCAGGTCCACCCCCACACTACTTTGAATTAGTCTCTCTTTTCCAACAGATAATAGGGTGGTTACCTTTTCGCTCGATACACCAACTTCTCTGTAGCCCCCTCCACATACTTGTCTCTGTTTATATGCTCTTCTCCTTTCAGGCAGCAAGCTGCTAGTTCAAGCCTAGCTGGCTTGTGCAATTGTTATCCTGGAAATAGCGGCTAGATGAGTCACATAGGCAGAAGCTCCCAGGCTGTAATGTATCCCAATTGGTGGGCTCAGTTAGTCTTCCCTTTACTTCATCCTGCCCCCAGACTCCCTTGGAAGAAGTGTTTCTCATTCCCCAAGCTGGATGTTCAGGCCCTTTCTACATACCTCCAAAAGTGAAGTGGCTTCTCCTGGCCTATGCGTGGCAGGGAGGCCATCATCCATTATATCATCCTGCCCAGAGATTTTCTTAGAAGCACTGATTCTAGATTGTTCCACATTTTGTAATATAGAGGACACAGCAAGGGGTCCTGCTAAACACATACAGTAAGCACTATTCTATGTTGCCTTTATATAAGACACTTAAACTTCAAAAAAGCCTCTACTTCATTCACAAAATATAAAACAATTGCCACTAGTGAGTACGGTTACCATATTTTTGCAAGCAAATCTGGGACACCTATCCAAAATTTGTGTGCGGGGGCTAGGGAAGAATGAGGAAGGGGCATCTTAACTCCAGGTATGAGCAACAAGGCATGGAGGAGGGAAGATGTGTCATTACTCTGCCCCCCATCTATCTCATGACTTCCAAGAGAAATAGAAACAGTGCTGCATTTCCCCCATACTCTGCAAAATATAAAGATAATGGATATAAATTCGAAAAGCTGACATACGCTAATCACTAAATTGAAAATAAAATTATTTTTTCTACTCCTCTGTTGCCAATGTTGGAATCAGGGACGGGAGGCTTTCAAACAGATGGGAGTTGGGGACATATCTCTAATACTGGGGACAATCCCCGAAAATCGAGGACATCTGGGACTTTAGTACTGGTTCACTTCAAGGAGAAATAAGGAACCATAAGATAGGTGGGTTTTTAAAGGTGCCCTAATTATAAAATTACCCTGGAATGTCTTTTGCCTGTCAGGAATATTGGGATGTTCAGTGGCCCCTCTTAGGCTCATGTGGGTGATTATTCTTAGATGATAAGCTTGCTTCCCTGTGTGTTGTTAAAGGATTATGGGTAATACTGAAGAACCTATTATATTTAAGATGAGTACAGCTAGATGGCATACGAAGAGGGTGGACAGAGATATAAAGGATCAAATGCCACAATAATATCCATTTTTACAGGAGGATTAATGTTTCTTATTTTCTGTGGAGAATAGCATATGACTGAAGTTTGCATTTTGCGGTTGGAGTGAATATTGATAAAGATGATGTTTTATGGTTTGACAGAAATGTGTATGATTCATTTCTTGTAATTCACATTGCACATTGGACAAGTCTTGTAATTTAAATACTGAGACTATATTGTGTAAAATTAAATATTAATTAGGGAATATTGGCCTGTGTGATTCCACTTGTCACCTTAATTCTACAGGAATATGGTTTCTTAATTATGACCTGCTGTACAACTCTTTCAGCATCTCCTTACCGATTCACAGAAATTATTCCTAAAGCCCATCTTTTATAATTTGATATTTTGTCTTGATCGGGTATAGAGGATGGTTAGATAAGAAGTTACATATACATTATGAACGGCCAAGCGATGTCAGACCAAAGACCCATTTAGCTCAGCATTCAGTCACTGAAAAGCCACAGGACAGAGGATATGTAGAAGAAATAGGTAATGGGTGAGGTTGTACATCCTTGGCCCTACCCTTTCAGTTTATTATATAGTGTCCTGAGATGTGTGCTTGTGACAGGAGATAAGTCAAGAGCTCTAGCAACTGAAGTCCCTGTTCCACGGAATAGATAGAAAAGAGGCAGTGACCAGAAATTATTAACTCACATTTCTTTACAAACTGACCCATTTTATAAGGAACTTCTTAATAAAGTCTAAAGGTCAATTTATATAGCCCCAGATATAAGGATGGGTTCTCTAATATTCCAAGCATTCTCTCCAGGGAGAACTAGACTGAAATTGTTGATTTTTGTTAAATAAGATATCAAATGGTTTTCAAATAGCAATGACTTCTACTCATGTCCTACCCAGCTCAGACTCATATTGATGAGCTAGAGCAGTGATTCTCACTCCAGTCCTCTGGGACCCCCCAGACTAGTCAGGTTTTCAGGATATCCACAATGAATATGCATGAGCTAGATCTGCATACAATGGAAGCAGTGCATGCAGATCTATCTCATGGATATGCATTGTGGATATCCTGAAAACCTGACTGGCCTGGGGATCCTAGTGGACTGGGTTGAGAACCACTGAGCTAGAGGTTAAGGGGTGGTTTTAGAAATCTTATTTGAAATTTACATGTGCAAATACAAGCACTTACACATGCAAATGACATTTTGGAAAATGCTCATTTTATATTTCACATGCAATTTTGAAATCGCAAAGAGGCGTTGCCTGGGTGGGACAAAATCTAAACATGTATTCCTCATTTCAGATAAGGAATGCACGTGCAAGCCCCCACAATTATCCACATCCAGATTCACACTTGCTCCCTGACATGAATAGGCAATTTAAGAGAGTCCTTTTTGGCCATTCCTTTACAAGAGGGATTGATGGGGATTTCCCCTTAACGCCCCAATTGTTTATTCTCCCCTCCAAATAGACATGAGGTAAAAATAGAGTCCTCTGTAGTAAATTAGTGGCAGCTACACATTTAGGATTGTAAAATGGCCAGATACATGTGTTAAGTGGCTGTGTTTACACGTGTAAGTGGCTGTGTTTCCTCAATTGACTTTTCCAACGTCTACATTTCTGAAATGGCACCTCCTGCTCCACATGGGAACAATCCTGTCTGTTTCTGCCCTTCCTTCTGGTTGCAGCCCATTTTTAAACAATCATGTCCATTTTGAGGTTGATTTACATCAGCCTCACATGTGCATATCCTCTCTTTTAAAACTGACAAAGATTTACAGATGTTTTCACTTTCATGTCCCTTCCAACACAGATACAACTTTTCTAAAATGTGCCTTCATTGCAGCCATCCATCGATCCAGCTAACCAGACCAGTGGTGTACCAAGAGCGGGGTGGTGGCCCACCCCACCTATGGAGGCATTGCAGCAAACGCATGATTAAGTTGGGATGCCGGGGTACCTTGCGCTCCAGGGGCTGGCAGCTCTTCTCTCCCGGCTGAAGTCTTGTGACTCACAGGAGAGAAGAGCCATTGGCCCCTGGAGCATGAGACATCGTAGTAAGCCATCTCAATGGTAGGTTTACTGTGCTGCCTCTGTGGGGCTGAGTGGGGGTGGGGGAATGCATTGCATCATGCAGTGTGTTGCCATGTGTGGTGGGGGGAAGGGGGGTGCCAGCATCATGGGCGGCGCCCACCCAGGATGATGTGGGGAGTGGGTAACACCCCTGAACCAGACTCTCTAAGCTGAAGCGTCATATAAATCCTCTGCCTCTGACATGCATTTGAATTCATTGAATCTCTTGTAAAAAACCCGAAAATGTCAGCAGAGACAAATAATCATGGCACAATGTAATCATTGATGCATTTCTTTTTGATAGCCTCCAGTAAAATAATAGGACATAAAAGACTTCTTGATTTGGACAGTACGTCAGTCTCATCAAGTTATATGATTCCTTCATTTTATATGATAAATCGAAACGTAAATCATAATTATTTTCAAATGTAGAAGCTCTAGTAACATCAGATTTGAAAGTATCCTATCGAGATCTTAATACAAATCTTCCTAATCTGCTTAAATAAAAAGGAACAATCCTAGCAAGCACTCTGTCAAATTTCCATCTGTACATCCTATCCTGCAACTAGAGGGGTAAATTCTAAACTGGAATCATTGATACTTTGTCCTGAGTTTTAGATATAAACTGGTAAATTTTCAGTAAGCTGCTCGGCAGCTGTACCATAGCTGATGACTAAGGGGCTTATCCAATAAAAATCATTCTAAAGTTTCGCATGCAATCACATAAAACCTTAATGTGAATGTTAAAATGCCATTTAAGAAGTGATGAATAAAGATTTCGCAAGTGCATAATAAAATTATCCCTTATAGCATGGTCAAGCTATTATCATGCATGGAAATCCAACAATGAATTGTCTACAGTACATAGCCTAGCATATTACTCACTCGTAGGAAGCTCAATAGTGTGAGCCTGTTAAACTGAGCATGCTCAGTTTTCCTTTACTTTTGACTCCTCCTCCTTTCTGTCAAAAGGTATGTAAGGAAGCCTGGCAGATATGGGCTTATTGTCAGTCATGAAGAAGGAAGCAGAAGAGCTACTATACTCCAGAAAAGACGTAACAGAACAGCAGAAAATTGAAGTATGTTTTATAGAACCATCTGTTCTCCGTGTCTGTAAAAGTCTGCAAAGAGTAGCATGAGGAAGAAGAGAAAAGGTAATATGGAAAGGGGTGACCCGGTAAGGAATTTTGTCACCCTGGTTTAGAAAAGCACCTGCATTAGGCCATTGCCTCTTCAATAACCATCCTGTAGTGTAGCATTACAATGGACACACCAGCCAGTCTGAAATGTTACAGAAATTAGCTCTATGCACAAGTTAATACAATTGGTGAACTCATAAGAGCTTTGAAGCCCAGACTGCTGTTCAGTCTCAGGCTTTTTAATGGCTACTGGGTCTTTGGCCTTACTATCAAAATCAATGACAGCCACCATTTTGTCCTCTGGAGATCTATCACTTAGAAATAAATTTGCCTTGTGTAAAAAGAGGTAGATTTATTTTAGATGTTTTTAAATGTTTTCAAATTATTATTTAATGTAACTTATGCATTCTGATTTGTAGTTTGTTCGGTGGTATATTAAGTTAATCAATCAATCAACTGTTTGTTTATGTGTCCCCTCTGTTATCTCCTTCTATGTCATACACTCATTCTCTTCCATTACTCCTCTGTCCTGCTCATAACCTGTGAAAACTTATTTTTTTCATAAGGAGAGTGCTGGTGTCCTGTGTAGAACAGTAATTTCATAAGTTGAGAAAGTTGGGTTGAAGCAATTGGTAATCATTTGCCTCTGGGGGGAGTCCCAGGAAGGTGTCTTCATGCATGTGTGATTATCCAACAAGTTGGACTGGGCCCCTACTCCCCACAAAAACTGCAAGCTTCTGAATATCCAAGGCTAGCTCTACCAATGATAGCAATGATTATGCCAATCATGTTCATACCTTGAAGTCTGTCCATTTGTAATACACACACCTATGAAACCTCTGTGCCTTCTGTAACGTGAGATGTGGATCAATGCATGAAGAGCTTTATGATGTGCAAACTCTTGTGATATGAGCAGGTCTGTGTAAAATTGTCTCAGAAAGTTTGTTAGTTGTATTTTGGGTTCACAAGGAGAAATATGACCAAATGCACTCCCTTCCCCCCAAAAGTCCTAGGTGTTCAGTTTATAAATTCATGTCCTGTAATGGACATCATTTTAAGGTCCTCTGCAGTTTGCTTGGCGAAAGGAGGCAGTGATGCAGTTGTAGGGGCTTGGAGAAGGGGGAATGTCACTGGAAAGTTGTGTTTTGGGTAATTGAATGGAATCCATCGCAATCCACCTAAAGAGCTACTCATTTTTTTTCATGATACAAATATTTTTTAAAAACCCTATTTTTCCAACTCTTCGGAAAGCACCAAATTGACTCAGAAATAAACCCCTAAAATTCACTTTAACAGTACTAATTCTGTTAGTTATAAGCAATGTTCTTGTTTTCATTGAACTCCTCATGTATCTGTTCTGCAGAAAGTGTTAGGAGCAGCAGCAGTGGGTGGGGCCACAGAAAGTGAGTCAACGGGAGCCTCTAATAACGGAAGTGAGTGAGATGAGTTGGTCATTACCCAAGGGAAAGAATTTGGCGTTAGCAGCCCGGGGCCATTAGCAAAGGCAGCAGCCTAGCATAAAAGGAAAAGGGAGAGCGCGTGCCGCAATTTTGCAAGAGGGGTCAGTTCTGTGGCAGAGGCTACAGCCATGAAATAACAGGAAGAGAAGTTTCAGGCCTTGGTTAAGTGCAAAATAAAGAATCAGAAACTGCCTAGTCAAATATGAGCTGATACCATATTCACTAAGAGAAATCCTTTCACATTTAGATATAGTGATTGTCATCCATAGAAAACATCAAAAAGATGAACTAAGTTACTTCAAATCACTTTACAAACCAAAGAGAATTTCACTGTAGCAAGCACTCTCTGTATTTTGCTCATCTACATTTTGATTTATCATTAGGCTGTGAGTGTATCAGGAGTACTTTTAATTAAATAGGAAAGTCTCAAAACCTAAAGGAATTTGGATTTAGCTTACACCATTTTTTAAGGAGTAGTTCAAGATGAGCTCCAGTTTAGTACAGGTGGCATTTTTCTATCCCTTGGAGGGCTTACAATCTAAGTTTGCACCTAAGGCAATGAGGAGTTAAGTGATTTGTCCAATATCGCAAGGAGAAACAGCGAGATATGAACTGTGACTTTTTAGGCCACTGATCTACCCATTAAGCTACTTCTCCACTCCACGATCAAGGAATCCAGTGTTGAAATATATATAGTAAAAGAATGAGGACTGTCAGAATTAGTAGCAATATATGGGGCATGTGTACTAAGCCCCATGCTGGTAATTGCATGTGCAGGCTGTGTTACTAGCGCAAGGCTGCACGCTACCTGTACGGAGGTGGGTACAGCCATCCTCCTGCATTTACCATACTTCACCATGGTAAAACAGTCAAAAGAGCAACTAATGCTGTCTCACTGAGCGCAGGCTACGAATGCCTGTACTAGTTGTGTTTCAGTGGGAACGTCTCCCCCCCTCCCAGTCTCCACCCCTTCAGAACCACTGGCATTTCAAGGAAAACTGTATATTGAAGATTCTATACATGTTATTAATAAATTAGAAAAATGTAATGAAGTAGGTTAACATGGAAAATGGTTTCAATGCATATTACCTCTTTGCATACTAATATACCTCATGATGGAGCTTATGTTTGATACAAGAGAGATTACACAATGAAGGATGCTTAACAGTGTGGGTCACTTTTTATGTTCATTCATTGATCTTGGGAGCCCTTTCACTAATGGGGTGCACTGTTGGCAGCACTAAAAACAAGTTTCCAGTAATTAGCACCCAACTGCGTACCCAAACACGTGGTACCATTAACGTGGGTGCACCTGACACCCAAAACGTCATTATTATGTGCACTTACGCTAATTACCACATTGCCACTGAGCACTTGGCAATTGCCCTCATGTGGTGGCAATGTGCTCCCCATGCCCACGCTCTACCCCTAACCCACTCACTCTCTGCCCTAGCGTGCAATGGCCATTTAGCTTGTGTTTTATAAGCCAGTAACAGGCATGCACATACAGTAGTGTCCTCAGCTGCCACTTACTGCTTGCTAAACACACATTAACCAATTAGCAGTCTTTAGTAAAAGGAATCCTTGTGTTAAAGAGAAATTATTTTGTTTCTAAAGACAAGATTTATCAACAGATGAGGCACAGCCATGGGGGCCACAGTTCTGAAGATCAATTTATTTATTCTTTCACATAATTTATTTATTGCTGTCTTCTGGTGACCCAGCTGCTTCTGGATTTCCTTGGTAATGTATCACTGGAAGTAGATTGCTAGGTCTTTTCGCGTGAGGCAATGAAGGGTAAAGTGACTTGCCCAAGGTCACAAGGAGTGCTAGTGGGAACTGCACCCTTGACCTTCTGGTTACTAAGCAGTTGCTCTAACCACTAGGCTACTCCTCCACTGGTCTTTCACATATTGGATCTATATTAAATTGTGGATTTGATTCATTGATCCCATTCGTCAACTGGGCTGGATCTGATGCTGTATTGAATGAGCTTCTTCAATGGATAAATGTGCGGGATATTCATGTGAAATTTAGTGCAGTAATAGGAAGTGACTGATAGAATGAGCCTTTTAAATTACACCAGTTTTTGTCCTAAATACCTTAAGGATAATATTCCCTCTGGACAATTTTTGCATCTTAAGCCTCTTTGTTCTACTGAGGATGAGTTTTATCTGCAAGAAAGAAGAGTTCTGTAGAGAAATGTTGTACGATTAAATTTGTTGAGAAGCCTTATAAATGTTCAAAATACACTGGAACAGCGTGATAGGTTTGCATATCCAGTTTGCATTTTGCCCTATTCCATTCAGGAAAATACAATAAAGAAGATAATTTGCAGCCATTGGACTATTTTAGGTGTTCATGATGGGGGTCGGTTTGGAAGCCCTATTCATGCTTTGGATATCTGAAAATGAGCATAAAGACATCTTCAGAGACATCTTAGAAGTTGGGTCTGTGGACATCCAAGCCTGAATGGCGGCATGGAGGAGGCATAGCTGGGGTGTTCCCAGGAATCTGGGTGTCACCACCTGATCTCAAAAAAATCCTGGATGTCCAGAGTCTCATCTAAGTTTAGACCTGCTCCAGCACAATAAGGCATCTGAAAAGTGCTTGTTTTGGCTTAAAAACATCCAGAGGGTGTAGAGAAGATAGCACACCATCATCCCAGAACTCAGCGTAATTTCAGTGATAGCAGCAGTGCAGTTTGAACCCTACTTTCCCTGTTGCTGGCACACTACTCTTACCATTAAGCTATTCCTAGATGTTCTGGAGAAGTCTATGTAGACACCCCTGCAGACGTTTATTTATTTATTTATTTAACTGGGCTTACATACTGCTTTTCTACAAGTCAAAGCAATGTATATTCAGGTACTGTATATATATTTCCCTTGTCCCTGAAGGTCTCACAATCTATGTTTTTGTACCTGAGGCAATGGAGGGTTAAGTGGCTTGCTCAAGGCCACAAGGGCACCTGTGGGACTAGAAACCCCAGTCCTTCTGGCCCAAGGTTGCTGTCCTCTAATGGGATTCAAAGCCCTAGCCCTCTGGCCTGAAGTAACTTGCCCCAACCATCATGACAACATTCATAACAGGCATGTCCACGTTTGTGAAATCATGCCTGCACCTGGACGTGCTTGATTTTTTTTTCCAACTTTCTGGCTTAGGTGTCCCAGATTGCACTTGAACACCCTTTCAAAAATGCCCCCAATGTTTTTAAACAATTTCTATGATTTATAGGAGGAAAAATGTACGTATTTTTTTTGGTACATATCTTCGTCTATGAATTTGGATGTTCTGCCCTGACCGGCGGGCATCATACGTTTGGGCTAATGCACAGCATGTCAACCTGCAATGAAAGTCAATGTTTTTCGGCAACCGCAATTGGGTTTTAATTGTTGTTTAAAAATGAGGACTGAACGTAACACTGAGGACACAGTTCATGAAATATTATGTCCGTGTCACAAACTTTACATTGGAAAGATGATTCGCAAGATAAAAGCACACATTATTGAACATCGATCAGCGCACACCCGCCGCAGCACCCTCGCAATGTTCTCTTTAATCTGCGCCGGGTCCTCCACCGGCATTCCTGCCGGTGGGGGGAGGGGCAGAGCGTCGATCGCTCTGCACCTCCCCCTGCCGGCAGGAATGCTTACGGCGGACCCAGCGCAGGTTAGCGGGAACACTGGGTGTAAGGATGTTCTAGGGTCCACTGCAATATTTATAGTGCTGCTTTTTCTCTGCATAAGCTCCTTTTTATGTGAGCTTTGGAAGTCAGTGCTAGTATAGTATGGTAGATTTGCTCTGTAGATCCTCAGTGGCATTTGCAGGGTTTTATGTTAGTTCATAATATGCCTGGTACTGGAGAAAGTTTATGCTGTCGTTTCTGAGATGACCAGAAACAGATTTTTTTTATAAACTGAGTTCTGTGGGTGAACGTTCTAGTTCTGCTCTTCACCCTTTGTCAAGGGAGGGGGTTCTGTGGATGCAGAATATACGAGGGTTGTCCAGAAAGCAATGCCCCACATTATTTTTCTCGGAGAGTTTTCATTCAAAATGTATAAAAATCACTCACAGTATTAATTAATGTGTCCTTAACGCATATTATTTTTCTAGATAATCCCCATCAACATCTACGGCCTTACGTCACCGAGAAACGAGGGCATTAATTCCTCCTCTGTACCAGCTCGTGTCCTGTTCATGCAGCCATTTCTTTACAGCACGAATCACGCTCACATCATCTTCAAACCTTGTTCCACGCATGCCATCCTTTAGTGGTCCAAACAGATGAAAATCTGATGGTGCCAGATCAGGACTGTAGGGTGGGTGGGGGAGCACTGTACAAACAAATTTGGCAATTGCCTCTTGGGTTCGGAGGCTTGTGTGAAGGTGAGCATTATCGTGTTGAAGCAACATGTCTCCTGGATTACTGTTAGGCTGCACTCGCAAGTAACGCCATTTCAGTTTTTGAAGGGTTTTGATGTACCTGTCTGAACTGATTGTTTCACCTCTCTCAAGCACATCCACCAGAATTACTCCATCAATGTCCCAAAAGACGGTGATCATCACTTTTCCAGCGGAAGGAGTGGTCTTGAACTTCTTTTTTCTTGGTGAGTGAGCATGATGCCATTCCATGGACTGCCTTTTAGTCTCTGGTTCATAGTGGTGAGCCCAGGTTTCGTCACCTGTGACGATACGGGACAAAAAGGCCTCCCCCTCACTTTCTTTCTCCTCCACCAAGAATTCAATTACAGCTCGTTGTTTGTACCGTGTGTCACTCACAGACGCCATTTGAAGGATCACTACCGCCTCGCTATTTGTCAGACGACTGTAAAATTACACACATGTGTCCTTTGAAGTTCCAAGTTACTACCCATTCAGTTTCACACCTCTATCTTCATTCTGGACTGGGAAAAAACATGTGGGGCATTACTTTCTGAGCAACCCTTGTATGTTCAAAAAGAAAAAGCAAGAACCATAACACAATTTATAGCAAATAAAATGAGTTATAATTTTATATTTTGGTGTTATAATCTGTGCTGTGGTTCTCGCTTTTTCTTTTAGTTCGTTGGTGTGTGAGCATCTTGCAGTTGCTTTGTTTTTTGCAGTATATATATTTACACTAACACTATGCTGGTCCAGAGCACAGTTTCCAGAGTTATGTTAGGTTTGCCAAGTCCCTCTTGGCGTTTATGTTGGAGTGGAAGGTGTTAGGGTCACAAAGCCCCTCTTGTTTTTGTCAAGGCGGGAAATGCTATGTAGGGGCCACTGAGTATTTCTTGTTTTTGTGGTGGTGGAAAATTCTGTGTTGGGGCCGCCAAGTTGCTTTTGTGGTAGTGGAAGGAGTTGAATTGGTTCTATTGAGACCCTTTTGTTTGGCACATTTGGCAACCTGTTTCCTAAGCTCCATGCTAGTAACACATGTGGGCTGCGTTACCAGAGTGGGCCTGTAGGCTGTGGAAAGGCAGGTACATCCCCCTGCAGTTACCACTCTTCAACATGGCAAAATGCTACAGGTGCAACTAACGCCCAACATTGAGGTGAAATGATAATAATGAGGGAGGGGCGCCAATCTAAAGGTTGCAGGGGGGTCGCCAGGAACCCTAGCACCGGCCCTGGAGAGAGATGACCCCACTTGCTACCCATGGGTTCTCTGTCATGGAGTAGAAGATTGAGGTTTTTTGCATATGATGTATTTTCCATCATAAAGGGGGCCACACCTTTAAGGATTTGCTTCCGTGGGGGCGAGAAAATATTTCCCGAAGGAACTCTGTCTCCAGCGGGTTTGAACTCAGAAATCGAGTAGCAATTCTTTTTACAATTTAAGTTAGCAGGATGTGGAGTTTCCTGTACCAGGGAGAAGGATATATGTTGATGCACATGCGCTGGTGCTTTTTATGACTATGCTCTGATGCTTTTTTGGTACTACTGAAACAAAAGCCCCAAAGAGGGGTGAAACCAGTGGCCAGGTGTACCTGCAGTTGGGTCCTGGATGAACTGATTAAACAGAACCTGCTTACAGAGGTTCTAAAATCTTTCTTAAAAGATTAGTGAATTTTGGATGTAGGTACCCATTTTTAATATGCAATCAAAAAATGATAAATAATATTCAGCTGGAGCAATGATAATACATCTCATTGTAATGTCACTTAGATATGTCAGTGGGTGGCTGATAAATGCTTTAAATAAATAAACGAATATGTGAAGATATTTGAGCCCTATTATTATTATTTCAAATATTATATATACAAAGCCATTTTTTTTATAAGTTGTGTTTTGAAGAAATGCTTTAAATGAGCAGATTGGTTGTATGATTAACTTTTTATGTAGTATGTGCATTGATTTATTCTGTAGGGATCAAGAGAATTAGCAAGTTTCTTTTTTAACTTATGATAATAAAATTATCTTCCCCGTGTGCTCATATCTCTGAAAAAATACTGACATTCCAGGCCTCTGTGCACCTACACTTTTTGCAGCTTCTACAAATGACTCCAAGATGGTTCCCGGGGGCCCCAACACAAGTCTTCTGGGATATCACTGAAGACAGTTGTGAGATGCACTGTTGGTCTGAGTGTGAAACAGGGCAGTACTGCCGATGCACCTCGGAGCAATTTTGCTTCCAGTTGAAGCAGCAGCTTGAAGGGAAATAGAATCGCTGCAGTCCTTCTCTGCGTGAAATCGGCAGAAGGCTCTGAATGAAGGACTGCCACTAAACAGAAGTGGAATGATCCTCTGCACTTCTAAGAAGACAGGGCAGCAGTCACAACCCTAAATGAAGGCAAGTGGGGGGAACCTGTTCAGAGCAGCAATTGCAGCGCTTAATACCTTGCTGGGCAGACTAGCTGAGCCATTTCAATCTTTATTTGCCATCATTTCCTATATCCCTGTGTTAGGAGGAGGGGGAGGCACGACAGGAAGTGCTTTTAGGCAGCTTTTGGTCTCAAATAGACCCCCCACCTGTAGCAGAAACCCATAGGTTCTGACTGCTGGGGAGTATAATAGATCAAAGGGAGAAGAAATTCGATAGAAGACGTATGACAAGAAGCTATTTTTATGGCATATCCAAGACATACAGGGTTTCATTTATTTACTTAGCTATTTAAAAGTGGATACTCTTAGCCCTTTCTCTGAATAGCTAAATGCTAGGTTGCTAAGTTACTGATATTTGACATCACCTCCTCCCCAGTGTGTTCCCACATTTGACAGGTTCAGATGATTCAGAAGGGCCAGTCTGCTCATTCCTCCATCTTCCAATGACGTCTGGGAAAGTGTTTTAAATTCACATCATGTACTCCCAAGCCAACCCCCAGATTCCACAGGAAAATATTTAAACTGCCTGTTAGCTACTGACTACCTCTGCCGCCTGGCTGGGCAGCTTACTCTTTTTCCTAACAGTACAGATATTCTAATTAAATTCAGACTATTGTTTTCTATGTCGGTTTGTACTTAGAAAAGAAAATTACCGAAGTGCAGCTAACGGACTTTACCTGCTGTATGAAAAGCTCACCTTTGATAGGGATAATACTGATTTATAAATCCATTAAGGCTTTAAAGAAGTAGAAGGAGAACAATTTCCTTTGTCAAGAGTATTTTTAACTGTTGATATATTTTCATGTTAAATATCGTGAGGCATGAACTTAGCCCCATGGAAAAGATGTCCTTATAATTTATACCATCTGCTCATTTAGGGGGCATGGATAAATGGTTATTTGCTCAAGGAATAAATCCATTGGAAAGTTGCCCCCCCTCCCCCAGGTGGGGAACAGCAGTGGTGACAGGGATAGGGTTGAGAGAGGCCCTCTTAAATATGTGCAGAGATTTAATTTCAAAATCCCCATGCATATTTTGCATGTGCAGACTATGAGGTTTAAAATATTCAAGGGGCAATGGCCCAGAGCAGGATTGTTAAAGGGAAACTCCACTGAACCCTTCTCTTTAAAAATAAGTTTGCTGGCCCATGGGTACGAAGGACTATGGGGAGGTTCAAAACTGCCCTCTTTTCAAAAACGCCGGTCTTTTCAAGATTTAGCTTAATCTACCTTATATTTAAAAATTTTCATTTTGGATGTTCAACAGAAGAACAGGCTTTAAAATTTCAAGTACTAAACTCTCCCTCTCCTTACCAGTATACACATTGCCCTTTATTTACTGGGAGTCCATTTTCAAGGAGTTTAGATGCGCAGTTTTTGCAATAAGACAGATAAATCATCCTCGTTGAAAATTCACTATAGTTGAGCATCTAATTGTAGACACCTAGGGGAATGCTTACTAAAGGGCATTAGCCGTCTTCATGGCGCTAATGTGGGATCGTCACACTGCAAAGACAGCTAATGCAAGAGAAACGCAGCTGCTGCAGGCCTTTATCCACAGTAGCTGCATTTCACAGGGTGGCTGCTTGAATAGGCAGGATGTAGGGGGACTGTCTGCATTCCAGCTCCATGCTGCTACTGTAGGGGTTGACATCGCACAGTAGCCGCACGTTCTGCAGATTTCGCTGATGCGGCTAATGCCACCTCAATGCCTGTCCCCCCTCGATCACTGCTTTTTCTCTACAGTATCTGGGAATGTCCTCTGTGGATACCACAGGACCTTCGCAGCTAATCTCCCTGTGTTAGCGGCAAAAGTCATTCGCGCTTTAGTGAACAGGCCTCTAAACTCAGAGAGGAGCTATGGGGTGAAGTAAGGACATGAAAAAAAAGGTTAAGCACAGTACTGATTCTCAACATTTTGCAGCTAAGTGGGATCACTAGGGGACCTTTTTAGAAGGATGAGGTGCCATTTGTGCATATAAAAAGCCAATCTACACTAATAAATGGCTATACTTGTATAAGGAGAAATGGCAGACGTATATCAGGAGAACATACAGATTTGACTGGGTCACGTTCTATACATGGTTTACGTGATCCTTAGAAGTATATGTGTGTCTCTATTTTACAATGAATATATACGTCTACTTAAAACAATTTAAACATTGGTATTTAGTCCTGCTTCTCAGCATCTGTAAACGTCAGCTAACGGCTCATTTTGAAAAGGGCTTTGGAGGCGTGATAGAGTGGGCAATTGCGCATAACTCTCTGGCTTTTAAAATCAACCTGAAACAAATTAGAGCTTTGGAGCCTGGGTCCTTAATTGGCTCCATTTATACTTGCAATTTTGCAAAATCAGACTTGTCTAAATTCTGGCACATAGATATGTAGGTTTCAAACTCCACTATTTATAAGTACAAGTGCTGACATCGGCATGCTCAAAGGCCTAAGTGAGGCCGCACTTTTATCCAACATCTTTCTTGGTCAACTGGCTGTTCTAATTGTTTATGCTGCCAAATATATGTGTATTTCCCATGTTTCACAAAAGGCACCATGTTTCCTTTCAGAAACTTTGTATGCCAGTTATTGATGCTTTCAGGTGTTATTTATTTATTATTTATTTTATCTATTTATTTGCTATTATGTACTGCGCTTTTTAAGATCAGTGCAGTTTACATATAACGTGAACAATAAACAGGTTTACATAGAACAGATTGCATAGAACAGTTCATATTGAATTGGAAATAACATGAACAGTGAGACAATAAAACAGTAAAACATCAAACAGATTTGCATATTATTGAATGTCAAGCATCCCACATATATGATCATTAGACAGATCTGGTCATCATTCATGGGTGCTGCGACGCTCCTGCCCCCGCCCTAGGGCTAACGGACAGGAGTGGCCTATTGTCCCGTGAGGAATGGAGTTAAACTGTTCCCTTGGAATGATGGGTAATGTAGTTTGTTCTCCCTTCTCTCAGGAATAAATGTAGTTGTGCCAGAGATGGTAAGGCTTTTGCAAGAATATTTATTCGTGTTGGGGAAATTCCTCCAGCGCATCAAAATTCAGATACATGAACATAAATGGTGCTTTTAAATAGGAACAGAAGAAACTCAGGAATATAAGACAACCAAAAATAGGATTAGCTTTCCTTCTTATGGAGCTTAACTCAGCTCTGCCTCAAGAGGTGACTCACATACATTGCAGCCTCATAACAGTCACTGTTCCTTTCACAGTGTGAGCTCAAACTCAGGTGCAAACAATCAAGTTTCCAAGCACGGCAGCAGAAACTACCACGTTGTATTCTTTCCATACAAGGTATAGCAAGCTTCTTTATACTGTTATTTCCTTACAGCATATTGAACAGTCCATGCTACAATTGTCAGAGTTTGAAGAAGGTAAGGCATAATCTATCTGCATTAAATCTTCTGACTGCACAGAACTAGAGTCCTCATTCAGCTTTGGCTGTCTGCCTGCTTTCAACTCTAAGAACTGTTTAAACTCCTGGAGGAGCAATTCAGCCTGTTCATTTCCTGACAAACAGTTGTCAGCAAATACTGGGTTTCTCTCCCGGTCAGTAATGCTTCCCCCTTCAGCTCTTGGCTTAAATAAATCAGGGTAATAATTGGGATCCTTTAACAAAGCCCCAAACATAGGAGATTGAATTTTACCTTCTCTATCATGACTCCTATTGGAACTGCTTTCTCTCTGCCAGGCTCCTCTCCTCTTAGGTAGCTCAAAAGCTTTCCAGCTGTGAGTGCTTCTGGGTCTCTCCGGTCCAAACTGTATCCCATAGAATGAGGTACCTTTTGCAGGTGTCTGCCTTGGAGGCTTTCTATTTGAGGGCTCTGCCTTTTCCCAGGACTCTAAACCAGGGCTCCGTCCACTTCTCACGGGACTTCCTTTCACAGCACCTGTAAAAATCCTTGCAGGTCCTCTGTTGCTACCAAGCTCAGACGTGCATCCAGACTGCTTCCTGGTCTTGCACTCACTGCTTGACTCGGTCTCTTCAAACGTCCTCTCACAGCTCGTCTGTTCACAGGCCCTCTGCTCACAGGTCATCTGCTCATGGCTTTTCTTTTTCTGTCTCTGTTTCTCTTTCTCTTTAGCAGCGTCATTCACCACTTCAAAAAGGGATTCTTTTCCAGCCCACCCTGTCCAACCCCTGGGTGTGCCCAATCAGCACTGCTCAACTCCTCCCCTGGGCTGGTCTCCATTCTCAGCTCAACAGAAGAGGGGTTTTTTCTTCTAGGATTGAAAATCCTGTGTAAATCCTGCTGCTTTTCAGGATTTCCTTCAGTCTCCATTTCCTCAGGAGGGCGCTCTTCACCACAGTGCATAACAAGCCAAAGGAAATTAACTTAAGCCAACAATTTAAACAACTGATGTGCCAAAAGTGGAACGAATGGTTTACTATGGAAAAGACGTGTTTACACAACCAGGCAACCAAAGGACACCAGAACTCATTCTCGTTGCCTTATGAATCAAAAGAGCTGAAGAAGCAATTGGTCTGTCCATGATTCAATATGGTCTTAAGAAGTGATTCCACAGATGACATCCCCTGAGATGACAATGGAGCTAATGAGAAGAATGAGGATAAAAGTGATGGGAATGATGTCCACAGAAATGTCTTTAATGGTGATGATGATTAGACAAAGTAACATAGTAAATGACAGTACATAAAGACCAGCATGGTCCATTAATCTGCCCAGAAAGATGCCATAGTTGTACATGCTGCTCCAGGTAGGTTATCCCTCTCTATGATATTAATTCTGGTGATTTTATTGAACACTTCAAGGCATATTTTACAAATCTACTACTCCCCGTGTCCTTCAGAATTCACTGCAAAATCCTCACCTTCGTCCACAAAGCTATTCACATTGGAATCCCTCACTACCTTTCCAACCTGGTCCACCTGCACGCCCCTCAACATTCTCTTAGATCCCTTCACGCTAACCGCATGTTCCTCCCCTCCCCCTCCCAGGGCCACTTGGAGTCTACCTGTTCCTCTGCCTTGGCCCTAAGCTCTGGAACTCGCTCCTGTCAGCCCTCCGCCTTGAACCTTCCTTTGCCAGATTTAAAGCAGGCTTAAAGACCCATCTCTTTCACATCGCCTTTGACCTTGCTCCGCCCACCTCCCCCCCTGCCCCCCCCCCCCAGTGTTGTATTGTCGACGTAATGCCTCTTCCTGTCTAAGGACTGTTCTGTTTTCTCTGTTCTATCCCTTTCCTGTCTAACCAATGGAGTGCTGTTTCCTCCTTTCACAGCCTTTAATTTTTGTATTGTAAATCACTCTGATACTTGTGTATGGGCAGTGTATGAAATGACAAATAAAGATAAAGATACTATAACTGATCATTTGTATAGCGCTACAAGGTGTATGCAGTGCTGCAGAGACACGTGTAAAAGACTATCCCTACTCGTTAGAGCTTACAATCTAGTCAAGACAGACAACACAGTAGCTGAAGACAAGGATACATCTGGGGGAATGGTAAGAAAACACATAGGAGACTAAGCGGATCAGGATCCAAATGACGTCCAAGTGCAATCTGGATTGTCCGAGCCAGAATGTCAGAAAAAATAGCAGGGCGCACCCCAGTTTAGGCACGATTTCACAAACGTGAACATGCCTGACATGGACGCTGTGGGGCCATCTTCCTAGACATCCCTGAAACAGTATCCCAGACCAAGGATGTCTAGGAATAGCCTAATGGGTAGAGCAGTGTGCTGAAGCCAGGGGCCATGGTTCAAATCTCACTGCTGCTATCAATGAGTACTTGGGATGGTGGAGTGTCCTCTTCTTTACACCTTCTGGATGTTTTATGGCCAAAATGAGCACTTTCCCAATGCCTAGATATGCCTGGAACAGGTCTAAGCTTGGACAAGGCTGCAGATGTCCCGACATTTCAGAAATCATATAGGGACATCTAAGTTCATTGCACTGCCCTAGACTGCCCTCCACCATGCCACCTGCCTACTTGGACATCCCTAAAAAGCCATTGTTTTTGGACGTCCAAATCACGACTCAGGCTTTCAAAATGACCCCCTTTGTATGCTCATGCAGATGAAGGACATGTGCAAATGGTAGGTCTAAGCATGTTGTACATATGGAAAAGATCTTTAATAAAACTGTATGGTCACAAACACGCTTAAAAAGCATGTGCCTTACTATTACAAGATCTGCATGTAGACCATCCTGGGGACCTATTTTTAGAAGAGTAGAAGCAGAGCTGTGATGAATGTGTGTGTTCTCTAAAACACACATGTACATGGTGTAGAGTACATATGCAGATTTACACCAACATTGGAACAAGTGTAAATGTGTGTGCCAGTTTTTGTAGGCAATGGGGCTCTGGGTGCCTGTTTTAATAAAAGCACAAAGGCAGGTGCTTGTTTTTATAAAATAGGCTTAAAAGGGGCACCTTTTTGGACTTCTCACAGAGACATCCTGTTATAACATCGGCCCTAAATAGGCATATTATTGAAAACTTTTATAGGCACCCTCTTATAAAATGTGCCCTTTCGATAGAAAATGGGGCTTACATTAAATATGGGTGTTAAATTGCATTAGTTTGTGGGTCCTGTTGGATGGGACCTTTGGGGTTTTATGTCTTTTATGAATCACTGTACACCACCATGAATGCTTTGGTCTACAAATGTTTTAAAATAAATAAATTACTAAACATGAAGATATAAGCACATGTTAGTAAATATAGTGCAGTTAAAAATCAACGGTCAAATATAGATGAGCTAAAAAGAAGCTGAGTTTGAAACATTCCTTGGGTGGGCTTTCAGATATGCACAGCACAATTTCTAGAGCTAATCAACTAAATTAAGGAGGGTAGTCACTAAGCTGTGGTAAAATAAAGCATTTTACCACAATAATACTTATCATCGTAAATTTAAATTTGTATTTTTGCAGCCGGAAACATCACTTGTTCCTGGCAAAAGCAGTGCAAAGACAGCAGACCTTAAGTTGGCCCACTAGCTCTTAAAGGGGCCAGTGGGGGTATAAATTAACCTCCTCAACATCCCTGGCACCAAATCTCCCATTTACAGCCACACCGCCCCCTCCCCCCATTTACAGCAATGTATCAAGTCTCCTTCCTCAGCCCTCCAGACACCAATGGATGAACCCTCCTATCCCAAACCGTCTCCCTGACATCAACTGCCAACCTCCTTGAACCCCATGGTAACTACTAACGGGCCTGGTGGCAAGTGGGAGGAAGACACAGGAGTGATCCCCAATGCTCCCGACCCCCAACACCAGGGTTCAAAGTGTCACTTCCTGACCCCTAGTGGTAGTATCGGGGAGCACCATTTTTAAACTTGGGAGTAATAAGGCAGGAATGTTTGGGGATCACTCTTGCCCGCTACCCCCTCCCCCCCACTTGCCACTTGGAGGAGTCTGGGCAAGTTGGTGATTGTTGTGGGGAGAAGGGGGTTGGGAGGTATAGGATGGTGATAGATGTTAGAGGGGTGGAGATTGACGATTGATGATGGGAGTATAGTGAATAAATTTAGCCAGATATTCAGGTGCACAACTAGTCAGGTAAATTTGGCTGAATATCTGTGCAAAGACAACCAAGTGCACTGGCCACTTATCTTACCTCCTCGGTGGGTTTAGGAATATTGATCCTCAAGCAATTTGAATTCTAGAGCTTCATTTTATAATTGGCCACTGTTGGAAACAGGATACTGGGCTTAATGGACCTTGGTCTGACTCAGTATGGCATATCTTATGTTCTTATGGGTTGAGTCCAAAAAGGTACCTATTTTAAGGCTATATTTTAAAGGCAACAAGTGCCTTTTGCCTTAATACAATAAGCAGTTGCAAGAGTGCAAAAATGTCCATGCATGGAGATGCACCTGCTCCGAAGGTAATTTATTTATTTATTTATTTTATTGTTCTTATATACTGCACTCTTAAAAATCAGCGCGGTTTACATATAACGGTATTGTGCCATAAAGGCACTTACAGTGAACCAGACAATTTAAACTTGGGTTTCAACTGGAAGTAACTATGTACATCAATTTAAATTTATCTACAGTCTGTATCTACAGTATGTACATCCATTGATAGTGATTCATGTGTTCATGGTTGTTTGTATGCTAGAGGGTGTCAGGTTGGAGGGCTGTGAGTAGTGTAAGAGAAAG
This sequence comes from Ichthyophis bannanicus, assembly GCA_033557465.1. Classification (NCBI taxonomy): domain Eukaryota; kingdom Metazoa; phylum Chordata; class Amphibia; order Gymnophiona; family Ichthyophiidae; genus Ichthyophis; species Ichthyophis bannanicus. Next base: position 37,051,204 of record CM066036.1, read on the forward strand.
AGATAGTGTTTAAGCGCTTTTCTGAATTGGGCTAGCTCTGTTATGGCTCTGATGGCTGCTGGGAGTGCATTGCTTCGGAGCAGTAGCTGATTGGCTGCTGACACAAAACCTACGAATCAATCATAGCAAAACGGATGTTCTTTTTGTTACAAGGAATCGTAAGTTCATACCTCCTCCATCACTACTGGTCAACAACATAGAATTAAAGTCCAAACCCACAATCCGATATCTCGGCATCACACTGGACCAGCACCTGGATATGACAACGCATGTGAAGAATGTGACTAAAACCATATATCATAAGATCAGAACACTACGCCACCTCCGCCCCCTACTTGATTACACCGACTACCGATCAACCTTCCAGGCATTAGTTCTCCCACATCTAGATTTTGCTAACATCATCCTCCACGGGATCTCTCAATCAACTTTAAATCCACTTCGTCTGGCTATGAATGCAGCTGCAAGGGTCCTCTCTGGGTCACTAAGATCTGCTCACATAACACCTATCATGAAAGACCTACACTGGCTACCTCTACAAGCCAGACTCCACTATAAGTCACTAATCCTGACCTTCAAAGCCATGAATAATTACCCACCCACACCAATCAGCAACCTAATTCACAGCACCCTCGAAAATAGAAACAGGAGAACTACTGCTAAGAACACCTTAATAGTTCCTAAGATGATGACATCATGTACTAAAGCTACGTCAAACAGAGCCTTCTCAATATTCGCCCCTCTAAACTGGAATACACTCCCCCATGAAATCCGTGGCATCAAGAGCCTAATACAATTCCGAAAAGCCGTGAAACACCATTTGTTCACAAAATGTTACCCAGAAATTATCCTGGACACTCACACATCTACCAAGATTCCCACACACCCCAGGTGCATTAGCACTCTAATACAACCAGAAAATGGTTAGACTACAGGATAGCCCACTAGACAACCAAGATGACCAATTACCACTTTACCCAAATGTCTCACCCACATTATCCAATCGAGTTTAGAATATTGTATATAGTTTAAATATATATATATATAATAAGTCAACTGTACATAGTTTCCCCGGTTATCCCATGCATTTATCATCCCTTGTTCTATGTAAACTCAATGTTGCTTGTATGCATTGCAGTATGTTGTGTTCATTGTACACCGCACTGATTTTAATAGCGCGGTATAGAAGAAATGTTAAATAAATAAATAAATAAATAAAATAAAACTTAAATGCTCTGTTCCTTGTTGTCTTGGTACATTTTGTTATTTCACTGGGGATCGATAGGGTATTGGCTGTGCATGTTTTCCTTTCTCTGTTTGCTGACATGGGGTGGACGAAGTCCATTAGAGCTGTGGGGGCCAACTTGTTGATGACCTTGAAGGTGATGATGATTACTTTATATGATAGCTGACAGTATATTGGTAGCCAATGTAGGTCCTTAAGGACTGGGGTGATGTGGTCAACTCTGGAGGCTCCACTCAGGATGCGTGCGGCAGCGTTCATAGCTAACTGTAGGGGGTTTAAGGTGTTTTTGGGTAGGCCCTGTAGGATTACATTAGCATAATCAAAGTGGGGGATCACCAATGCCTGAAAAACTGATCTGAAGTCATCAGGTTGCAGCAAGGGTCGAAGATGTCGTAGGGTTCTTATTTTGTGGTATATTTGTTTGATAGTGTTGCTGATGTGTACCTTGAAATTGAGCTGTTGGTCTAAAGTCACGCCTAAGTAGCGGATGCTGGTTCTGCTCGTGAGTTCTGCATCTCTTCTCTTTAAGGTTGTCGGAGGTGAGAAGGACTGGTTTCTTGTCACAAATAGTACGTCAGTCTTGTTAAAGTTGATCTTGAAGCTTTGGGAAAGGAGCCAATCGGTTATGGCATTGAAGCAGTTTATCAGTTGGGTGAAGTCTGGGTCTTCAATCGTAAATGGGGTAAAGAGCAACACGTCGTCTGCATAGAGCAGGCATGAGATGTTAAATGAGTGAATTATTTTGCATATCGGTTGCATATAGATATTGAATAGGAGTGCAGAGAGAGACGTATTGTTGTTGGAAGGGCTGAGAGGTTGTTGTTCCTGTTCGTACCTGCTGCCACCTATCGGTTAGATAGGATTTGCACTATCGCCATGCTAATTTGCTTATCCCTTTATCTTGAAGCTGCACTAGGAGTTATTTGTGGTTTACGGAGTCGAACGCGGCAGCGATGTCGAGGAAAATCAGCGCGTACCCTTGTTTGATGGAGTCGATCCCGGTGATAAGTGTATTGATGAGGGCGGTGAGGAGTGTTTCGACACCATGGGATTCTCTGAAACCATGTTGGCTTGGGTCGAGGGGAGCATTAGAGTCAATATGATCCTGTATCTGTCGTTGTATGGCCTTCTCAATTATCTTTGCTAGCAACGGGATGCTGGATATGGGTCGGTATGATTCAGCCTTCTGGGCATTTAGTTTGGCGTTCTTTAAGAGTGGCCTGATGGATGTCTGGAGTGATTGATGATTTGGGCTATTATCGGGCTAACCTCATGGTGTAGTGACTTTATCCAGAAAGCTGGACACGGGTCATTAGGGGCTGTGGTGGCGTTGATGCTTGTTATGATGCTCTCAATGCTTGTTTCTGATGGTGTCGAGAATGAGGAGAGTTGCTTGGGTGGGTTTGTAGTAGGGCAGGATAGTGTAACTTTACTGATGCTATTGGCTTTGGCTATCATGTAATCTGCATAGTCTTGAGGGGGTATCGAGGCTGCTTGTGAAGCTGATGGTTCCTTCGTTAGGGACTTAACTATATTGAACAAGTCATGGGGCTTGTTCAGTGATCGGCTTAGCAGATCTGAGTGGTATTCTTTAATTTTGGAGGATATTAAACCTTGATGGGCTTGCAGATGGGAGTTGTAGATTGTCAGGTCTGATGTGGCCCGGGTGCACCGCCATTTTCTTTCCAATTTCCTCAGGGTTCGTAGAGAGGTCTTTAGTCCGGCGGTATACCAGCGTGCATATTCCTTCTTATTTGGTTGTTCTCTGTGATATGTGGTTTCGTTGGGGTAGGTATGTGTGCGAAGGAACTCAGGTTGTTATTCCATGAAGCCAGCACCTCTTCGAGATTCGGTGATGTAGTCTTGATGTTGGGAAGGACGTTTTTGATGATCTCCTCTCCATCAAAGGGTCTGAAGAGTCTGGTGTATGCTATTCCTGTTTCAGTTAGTTCAGAGGCTTGTTCTCTTTCTTGGTGTAAGGGTAGTTGGAAACTGATTATATTGTGATCGGACCAGGGTACAGGTGATATGGTTATGTTGAACTCGTGGTCAGACCTGACCTCGGGTCGGGGGCTGAAGATAAGGTCTAACATGTTTCCTTTTGGGTGTGTGGGGGCATCAACTATCTGATCGTAGTGTAGGTTGCTGAGTGCTTCTAGGAGGGCTCTGGAGTGGATAGTCTGTAGGGCTGGGAGATTGAAGTCTCCCAGTATCCAGTTTGGCTTACGCGCGTTTCGGGGATTGGATGCTAGTTCAATTATAGTAGCAAGATCATCAGTAGATGGGTATGGGGATGGGGATCTGTAGATTAGGTTACTGTGTTGTGGTTGTTAGCTATAGTGATAGTATCAAGGTGAGTTGAGCTGTTGGAGAAAATTTTTTGATAGTGTAGGTCTGTTTTAACCAGGATGAATGCGCCACCTCCTCTGCGGTCAGTTCTATGACATGTGTGGATTGAGAAGTTAGGGGGGGGGGGGGTGAGGTGGTTGATGAGGATTGAATCTGAGCTGTTAAGCCATGATTCTGTCACTAGTAGCATGACTAGGTTGAGGTGTGATATGAGGGCAGGGATGACCCACAACTTTTAAGGGACTAGTTCTTAGACTAGCACATGATCATCCAGTGGGAGGTCATAAAGGGATGCAAGGAACGCTGGAGCAAATACTTATACGTTTTTACTGGCCAGGTATTTTCAAAGAAACTGCCCAGTTTTGTGCTGCATGTCCAGCGTGCCAGCGTGTTACAGCGTCTCACCCACCGGTGGTGCCTTTGATTCCCACACCAATTATAACAGACCCAATAGGTCGCATTGCTATGGATATTGTAGGCCCATTAGTCAAAACACTCCAAGGTTTCCAATACATCCTAGTTATGGTAGATCAGGCAACAAGATTTCCCTGGGCCATACCATTAAGGAATGTTTCTGCTAAAACGATAGCTTTAGAGCTAGTCAAATTGTTTTGTGAGGTAGAATTCCCAAGAGAGGTGTTGACTGACCGAGGGTCCAACTTTGTATCCAAATATTTGGCCCAGGTCTGGGATGCCTTTGGCATTCATCATGTAAAAACCTCGGCCTACCATCCTCAGTCAAACGGTTTGGTGGAGAGATTCAACCAAACTCTCAAACAAATGTTGAGAAGGGGGTTAGCAGGAGATGTAAAAGAATGGGATATGTTATTGCCCTTTGCCTTATATGCCTGCAGGGAACGAATTCAGGTTTCCCTAGGTTTAACTCCATATGAATTGATGTATGGTAGGGCCCCACGTAGTTTGTTAGATATTTTGAGGGAACAATGGATAGATCCTGAACCAGAGAATCAGGAGGTGCCACAGTTTTTACGTGACTTAAGAGCACGTTTAAAAAGGACCTCGCAGGTTGCTGAGAAAAACCTGCAGGACAGTCAAGCGCGCCAAAAAGGGTGGTATGACAGGAAGGCCAAAAGCCGCCAATTAAGCACTGGTGAAAAGATTTTGGTTCAAGTAGCAGGTACAGCACCAAAATTTGAAGTACAGTGGAAAGGGCCATGGAAGGTTGTTAGACAGGTGAGCCCAGTATCTTATGTGGTGGAAAACACAAGAGGTCGTAGACATACCTACCACATTAATGTACTTAAATCTTGGAAGGAGAGACCTATAAATAATGATGTCCCTAAAACAAGCCAAGAAGTAGGTGAACGTCCAAAAGATAATACTCTCGTAGGTATTACGGACTGTAGGAAGAAGGTTTCACCATTGGCACCAGTCCGTAATAACTTAAGCAGGGGGGTATGTGATAAGGAAGCTTATCATAATTCAGGAAGAAATAATGCAAGAGGTGAATTGGCTCTGAATAAGCAACCTGTGCTGGCTGGTAAAAGCACTAAAACAGAGTGTTTACCTAAAAGACTACCAGACCCAGAATGCACTGGTTTACAGAAAGCCTCTAGGAGAGCTGAAGTAGGGAAATGTGTGCCTAATCAGAGGAGCAATGATGTAATCCCTAATCACCCATCTCCTAGGGCAGGGCTTGATTCAGAACACCTGGACCGTGCTAGGGTGGAGTGTCCATCTAGGCACTTTAAAGGAAGAAGAAATTCTTCAGACAGACAGCAAAGAGAACACAGAAGGAAGAACAGCAAGACGTCCAGGAGGTCTAAAAAAGGAGCCCGAGGCAGTACGTATGCTGGGAGAGATTCCTGGGGCAAGCATTCTTCATTGGACTGGAAGAAACCAGAGGCTTGGAGAAATACAGCCAGGAACCCTCGGACAGCACCTGTAAAGGAGACGGCTGCATCTACAGAAAAAAGGAGCTCTAATACCTATTTAAGGAGGTATGGGAAAGGAGACCTAAAGTCCAGAGATTCTGACTGGAGAGCTGGGCACAGAAGCTTTGCTACCTACTGGCCAAAATACCCAGAGAGGAAACTTAATGACAACGTGATCTCAGGTATGAACTCTGATCTGTTCCTTAGTTTTGCACAAGAAAGACAGCAGGGAAACAGTTTCTATCCTGATAGAGATCAGTTAGAGAATTCCTCTGAGCCAGTGTATGAAAGTGATCCTATGATATTTCAAGAGCAAGGGGAAATATCAAATGAGAAAGTGGAATGCATGGATTGCTCTCTTTCTAGGCTGCTGTTCTAAAGTAATCCTTAGTTAAGCATCAAACACCAAAAGGAACTGTACTGTTTTTTTAGCTTCCCAGAAATGTTTCTTTGAGAGAAAGCTTTGGGGAAAGTTGGAGCCACGTGGAGAGTGGACCAGCAATGGTTTGCAGCTGGTTAAGCACCTGTGATTAAAGCAAGGCACAAGTGCACGTGGGACTTTGGAAAGAAAACCTCTTCACTGTGTGAAAGGAAGAAAGTTGTTTTTTGATAAAGAGAATTTTCCTTTTGGGTTTATTTTTCATTCCAGCACTGCTAAGAAAGTTTATTAGCAGGGGCTAGAAGAAAGACCTTTTCTGTTCCATCAAGGTCTTTATTAAGTTGTTGCATAAGTAATTCAGTTGCCTTATTTGTTTTGTTTCCTGAATACAATTCCTGAAGAAATTATCCTGTTGATGTTACCAAGCATATCTGTGCGAGGGAATAACACCCCATAAATAAAATCTGTTTTTTTGCTTTACACTCGAGCAACTACAATTCTTTTTTTTTCTTGTTAAACGGCTGATTTTGTGTGAATGAACTACAACACCCACAATCCTTTGCAAGTCAAGTAAATTCCTGTCTTTGCCAAGATTGTGGAACTTTCACAAGCACCCCTGTTTACAGTACCTAGCAGTGCAGAATATACTCAATACAAAGACAAAGTATTAATACCCGCAGTGCGACTACTCACAGTATACCGTGCTATTATTAGTTACTAGCAGTGTAAATACATACAGTAGTAAAGTTTTTAATACTTGCAGTGCTAACACTCACAGTACCCATTGAGGATTATTAACATTTGTTGTTCAACAGTGAGGTAGGCAATAAGGATAATGGTAACTTGCGGTACACTTTAAATTGAGGTGATAAAGTCCTGTTAAATAGAGATCAGTCTTGGATCTTAGATATAGTAGGTACTCACAGAGTAGGTGGGCTCTGAATTCAGGGCAGTCCGGCAATGTAAATGTGTAGGCACACTCTGCGCATATATTTGTGTACTTTATAAACTATACATGAATAACAAAACTCTGCCTTTACTCCACCCAAATGATGGCGCCAGAACTGCCTGCATGTGGTGTATAAGTATGCACCATCATATTGCTGAATGTACACATATGCACATAAACAATTTCATAAAAGGCCTTTTCCATGCAGAAAACCAGCTATACATGTGGGAAAATCTTTATAAAATTACTCCCCATGTCTAGATAAAATAGAATAATGAGACTTCAAAACCAAGGAGTATATTTGCACACTCAAACAGACACACACACACGCACACAAAATGAAACATTCCTAACAATATGGCAGGAAAAAAAGACTGAGAACATCAATGCTAGTATTTAGCTAGGGGTACTACAGGAAGGAGGTATGAATAAGAGAAAAGCAGTAATGCAGAAAGACTGAGAGGGCTAGTTCTTGATAGAGAACAGGAAAAAAATAATTGAGGCAAGCATGCAGTTACACCCTAATATGTTCCACGTGCACTGCCTCAGTCCTCATCGCTTCGTCTGTGATTCCCCTTTCTTCCTGTTTAATCATTTTTGGACACTACTAAGATGCTCTGAGCAATGCCTGCCATTCCTACAAGGTAGTTAGAAATGTAACAGGACACTCAATTAAACAAGAGTCAAAAAGTATATTAAATTTGCCCAATAAAAAGTTATTGCCTTATAGAAATAACATAGCTGCTTAACATTCAATGGCTACAGCCTTTTTTTACCCCCCATCCTAAGAGCGTTCCAAGTTGATCCCCCCAACAACATACTCTGTGAATATTATCCGCCCCACCCCTAAAATATTTAAACCCACTTTATGTTATATTTTCTCCAAGTTGATAACCCTGTTATAACGTATACTGTTTTGTTACTATGTAAACTGCTTTGACCAAAGGATAAAGCAGTATAAAAAAAACCCCTGTAAAATAAATTAATAGTCTTCTTGTTTTGTTTTTATTTAATAGACTATTTCTACTAAAAAACAAAAACAAATCAAAACAAGAAAGAGGTAGATTTATCCACCTTACATGTATCTTTCAGGATCAGTGAAATTAGGCAGAGGAGGGGGAAGGTGGGATTAAGGATTCAGACTTTTTGTGGAACTGTTCAGTCCTATTATCAATACCACTGATCTGGGTTTATAAAAGCACCTTTCATTTACACATGACTCCAAGCCTCATTGCACAGGGCCACAGAGTGCAAATTTTAATGTGCCCTGAGTGCTTCTTTTAAGAATAATTACCCTTTACAAAGGGGTGAATGAAAGGTGTATATGATGGCCATTGCATTCTGCTCTTAGTAGCTTAAAAGGAGGAGGGGCAAAGTACTTAAATGGATTGTTCTGAATTATGATGAAAGAAGAGCAGTTATTAGCTTGTGTTCCTGCTTTACTTTCACCAGCAGCACAAGCACTCACACTGAAATACAATTACTAATTATTATTTAAAGCATGGACCAGAAACTGGTCTGCACTCACCCGTAATATCTCTTCCACACAGCTGGAATCATTAGGAAGGCTCACCTAAAGGACGAAGGAAAAGCATGCCGAGTTAGTCACAGAATGGAAAATTTGGGACTTCAGTAACTCTATATCATCTTTCAATGGCCTAATGCTTCAGTACACAATTGTCACAAAAAAAAAAAACTTATGAAAAAGAATAACAATACTGATGAGTTGTAAATATCCTCCAGCCACACTATCTTGGAAGAGCTTGAACTCTTAAGATCTTGAAAGCTACGTAACGTCCGGTCTACCTATTCCTTGATTTGAGGACCACCAGTGAAGACTGGGGGCTGTGAACTGCCATAGAAAACCCCTCTAGTATCATGCCATAAATGCTACATGGTCACTATCGTCTAACTGTGATCATCTATACCTGTAATGGAACTGGCATTTACCACCACAATCGCAAAATGAGGGTAATTTTATAAAGGTCGCTTGGTTTAACGTGCGTTCCATTGTAGGTAAATCACGCCTACTTATTAAGAAAAGCGGACACCTACTTTTCTTTCTAAAATAGGAGTGTAAGAGGTAAGATACATGCAGCAATCCTAGATGTGATCATTTACACCAGTCCTAGACTTGCTGCATATAGGTGCACCTAGATTTGTGAAGAACGTGTATAACTTCTAATATTTTAAAACTTATGTGTGGAAATGCGTGCACTGCTTATGTTTCACCCCTGGCCATTCCCACACCAAAAATATACACCAACAGCCTGACACGTACTTATAGAATCGTGACTGGCTAAAGAATGCGTGTAAAGGTCCATCTGTGCACGTAAGCCATGCAAAATGGTAACATTTTACTTACCAGATAATGTCCTTCTCTTGAGTCCTACCAGACTAGCCCAGACTGATGGAAACAAAGAAGCAATGAAAAGCCCAGATTTCAATGACATTGTTCCCATGCCTTGATTTGCTTCAATCACCAGAGCGCTCTTCAGTATCCATCCCAAAGCATATGGGAGAACATGGCAAGCCTCACACAACTTCAATGTTGGCAACAATGAGAGATCAAACAGAAAAGAACTATGTACAGGAAAGCATAAACAGAAACTGGCAGTACAAATATGGACCTGCAGAGCCAAATATATCAATTATAGCAGAGCCAAAGGTACCACCATAGAATAACAAAGCAAAACACAGTTCCGGGGTGAACCCTGGACTGGTCTAGCAGGACTCGAGGAAAGGACATTATATGGTAAGTAAAATATCACCTTCCATATCATCCTGCTATACCAGTACAGACAAGTGGGACATACCAAGGCTGCACTTCCACTGGGTGGGAAGAAAACACAGCAGCTTGTAAAACCTTGGAGCCAAAGGCTATGTCTGTCCACGTGTGGATATCTAAGCGGTAATGCTCCATAAAACTGGAACGTGATGCCCATGTTGCAGCCTGACAAAGGTCTGTAGGGGCTACTGAGCTCTGCTCTGTCTAGGACACTTGCGCTTGGGTAGAATAGGCACACGGACCCTCTGGAACCAAACAGTTCCGCAACAGATATACCAAGGCAATGGCTTCCTTAATCCAGTGCCCCAAAGAAGATTAACTGCCACGTCTCTCTTGCATGGGCCAGCAAAAAGCACATACAGAAAATCTGATTTATGAAAGGAATTTGTAACCTCCAAGTACTGGAGAAGCACCCTCCGGACATCCCCAAGTCGAAGATCCTTATCATTTCCCCAACACTGCTCCTTATAAAATGAGGGCAGGCAAACTACCTGGTTCACATGAAAGGGAGAAATCATCTTAGGTAGGAAAGGCCGAATGTAAATAGCCTCCTATGAAAAAGATACATAAAGATCTCGGCAAGATAGAGCCCGAAGCTTGGAAATTCTCCTTGTGGAACAAATCGCGAACAAGAAGACCGTCTTGAGCATCAAATCCTTCAGAGTAGCATGGGTCAGCAGCTCAAAGGGCTCCGACATCAGGGCCCTGAACAGGAGACATAGATCCCAGGAAGGGACCACAAACTGGAGGGAAGGACACAGATGTTGAACCCCCTGAAAAAAGTGCAAACATCCAGGTATAAGGCTAGCAACTTATCAGTCACGAGACCTCTGAAACAAGCCAAAGCTGCCACCTGAACTTTCAATGAGCTAAGAGAAAGGGTCTTCTCCAGACCTTCCTGCAGAAAGGCCAACCGAGATGACTTCTTGGATGCCTCACGAGCTAGCTGCCATGCGCCGCACCATCGCGCAAAGAGGCATCAGACTCGAATGTATGCCAGTTTGGTAGCACTCTACAAGGTTCGAGCAGAGCAGAAACCACCACAGGACAGTAGCCCTTTTGCACCAGCCGTCACCTTTCAAGAGCCAAGCCGTAAGCAAGGGAGCCGGGTTTTCTAGGATGATTGGCCCCCAATTCAATAGGCCCCAAGATGGAGGCAAACAAAGAGGTGTGCTTGTGGGAGCCGCATCAGATCTCTGAACCACGCTTTCCTCAGCCAATCTGGAGCCACAAGAGCAACCCTTCCCAGGTAGTGCTCTACATACCGAATCAGCCCCACCAATGGCCACTGAGGAAACACATACAGCAGGCTTTGACTTACCAAGGCTGAACCAGGACATCAACATCCTGGACCCCCATCTCCATACAATGACTGAAGAAGCGGTACACTTTGGCATTAGAGCAGGTTGCCATCACATCCATCACGGGGCAATCCCAGTGGCGAAGAATCACTGAAACATCTCCTGACTCAACTCCCAGTCTCCAGGATCCAGACAGTGTCGACTGAAATAGTATGCTACCACACTGTCCATCCCTAGGAGGTTCTTCTCCACCCAGGCAAGCAGGAAAGCCATCTCCATGACTTCCCTGGCATACCTCATGCCACCTTGCCGATTAACATAAGCCACCATCATGGCGATGTCTGGAAACACTCAAACCACACGGCTCTTGACCAAAGGCCAGAAACACAGAAGAGCTAACCTGATGGCCCTTGCCTCAAGGTGAACGATGGACCACACTGCCTCCCTGCAGTTCCAATGGCCCTGGGCTGTTCAATCTTGGCAATGGTCTCGCATTTTGAGACTGGCATCTATCATCAGATGGATCCATGAGCTATTGTCCAGCAGTATGCCTTTCCTCAGCTGACTGGGCTGCTGCCACTACCGCAGGCTGACCTTCACCATCAGTTGGAGTGGGAGCAGAAGCAAGAGTCTGAGTTTGAACTCCTGAGAACTCAGGGACCACAGAGTCAGCAAGGACCATTGGAGCGGCCCCATAAGCGCATGTACCCATGGCACAATTTTTATTGCCACTGCCATCAATCTGAGGAACTGAAGATAATCCCAGACTCTTGGAGCCTGCTGCAAACAGAAAAGCACCAGGCAATCCAATAAACTTGAGACTCTGCCATTTGAGTATTGAAACGTGCTCCCAGGAACTGGGAAGGCAACAACTGGCTCTTCCCCCAATTGATCATCCAGCCAGGGCTTTCCAAAAAGGTTAACACTTGGGTCGCTACCCGAGACCCCTCTGATAGAGTATGGGCTTGGATGAGCCAGTTATCCAGATATGGGTGCACGCAAATCCCTTGGCACCATAGCACCGCAGCCACCACCACCACCATGACCTTGGAGAACATCCTTGGGGCAGTGGAGAGTCCGAATGGGAAGTGAACTGAAAGTGAGAGCCAAGCATGGCAAAATGCAGATACGTTTGCTGATCCTCTCAGGTCAGGATATAAAAATATGCTTCAGCCAAATCCAGAAATGCAAGGACTACCCTCGATGCACCGCTTGAATCATGGATTGCAAAGTTTCTATCCAGAAGCATGGATTGCAAAGTTTCTATCCAGAAGTGCTGGTTGACACCCTTGAGATCCAGAATGGGCTGAAATGATCCATCCTTTTTAGGCACCACAAAATAGATGGAGTATCAGCCTTTGCCCTGATCGTGCAGGGGAACAGGCACCGCTGCCTTCAGGAGCAACGACTTGTCTAAGATGATCTGCACAGCTGCCCTTTTATCCACGGTCTCACAGGGGGAGATGATGAAAGCATCCTGGATTGGATCTTTGCATTCCAGGACATAGCCGTACTGAATGGTGCCTAACACTCAACGATCATTGGTGATCCAAGTCCATTCCTGAAAGAAGAGGCAAAGTCAGCCCCCAACCAGAGGAACCAGGGAATGGGTCCCCAAACCTTCACTGTGCAGCCTGGAGGGGACAGAGACCCTAGCCCACACGTTCCTTGAAAGGACTGAGAATGAGCCCGAAATCTGGAAGCAGAGGAGAAGAAAGGCTTTCCAGGCTGGTTGCGATGGGCGTCCCAAGACCTTCAGGAGTCCAAACAGCATGCCCATGAGGAATGGGTGGAGGCAGATGGAAAAGGGGCTCCTGCCAGCTTCACAGACCACTTGAGCCTGTCCTCCAGAAGGCAGTAAGATTTCATTTCGCCCAGGTGCTTCACCAGCTTCTTCAAATCGGCCCCAAAAAGAAGCTTACCTTTAAAGGCCAGTTGGGTCAACCAGGCTTTGGAAGATATGTCTGCTGCCCAGAATTGGAGTCAAATCCAATGCCATGTCACCATAAACAGGGCACTATCCCTGGCCGCTAGACTTACCAGGTCGTACATAGCATCAGAAAGGAAAACCGTGGCCGACTCCAAAAGAGAGGTAGTATCATCTGTCGGGAGAGATTGAATCCAGTGGAGCAAGGCTCAAGACATCAGGCTGGCTTCAGACTGCCAACTGAAGAATAGCAACCACCATGTGAACTGGTGCTTCAACGACGAATCTTATCTTTTGGTCCAGAGTATCCTTTAAGGCCGATCCACCTTCCACAGGAAAGGTGGTCCATCTGGTACCCGCCGTGACCTGCGCATCTACCTTGGGAATATCAAACCACACAATGCACTCCTTTTCTGGGATAGTGTCCATCTTCTTACATAACTTTAGACCCTTAGGTGGGGCGTTAGGGAAATCCCACTCTAACCAGATCATATCCTTGATAGCCTCCGGGAATGGGAAGATGGTAATGGATTTCTGCACCTTCAGCTCCTGCTCCTGCTCCATGACTGACAATTAATGCTGCTAGTTCCTTCTTCTGGAACAGGCAGATAATAGCAGCCCCTTCAAAATCCTCTGAAGACAAGAGCATTTCTTTGTCCACATCAGAGCACAAAACCAAGACATCTGAATCCTAATTGCAGTCCAAATCTCAGACATATCCCAGCTTCCCAGGAGGTGACTTTTGCTGGAGATGCTTAGCCATAGACCATCGAACAGGGCTTCCACTCTCAGACTGCCACTCATGAGATTGCACTCAGAGGAACACAGAGGTCACAGAGTCTGAATTTCCACACCAGAATGACCAGCCTGTTATAAAAAGGAAAAGAATTCTGGGAAGGACAATCCAGAAACTGGAAGCTCTCCTCGCGGAAATAATCTCCCTACTCCAGGGGACATAGCCACAGCCAAACCCCTAGAGGCCAGGACGTGGCCAACAGCACAGTTGGCAGAATCTCCGGCCAGCTGGCCATCCTTACCCATAGCACACTCCGCCACCTCCTGCCCTAAGGCAGGCAAGGCCAAACCAACATCCTCCCTCGGTTGAGAGAGGGAGAACAAGCCCTCCAGAGATGACTCAGAAGAGGGAAGAGTGGCCTAGTGGTTAGGACAAGGTACCTCAGGCCAGAGGGTTGGGGGTTCAATTCCCTCAGGCACTCCTTGTGGTCTTGGGCAAGTCACTTAAGCCTCCATTACCTCAGGTACACAGAGATTATGAGCCCTTTGGGGATGAGGGAATGTATCCAGTACCTGCTTGTAGTGGTTGTAAACTGCTCTGATGCCCTTCAGCCTGGGCAGTATATCAAGAAATTGTATAAGCATAAACATAAACATAATACCATGCAGGAAGTGCACAGTCCTGAAGCCAGAATCAAAGCACCTTGCTTGCCACAAGCCAAACAACATTTCCTGAAGGAAGACAGAGAGTTAAGGCAAGTACTACAACAGTGAGCACTAAAGCCATGGCAAACCAGAAGGCATGTGTTAACAGTTTTTACACAGCTACACACATAATGGGCACTTGAGTAGAAATGCTTGTTGGAGATGCTCAGGCGAAACGTGTGCAAGGACTGCACGACTTTCAGGCCCACAATAGAAAGGACACTACTAACATATGCAGGAAAGAGCAGGAAAATCCCACACCCTGCCAGTAGTCACCAGTGGTCCACCCTGTATTGCACCCCTAATGGAGGTAATTGGGATCCCCTGACAATGACAAGGTCAAGCTTTGGTACTCACTCCCTGAGAGCTCCAGGCAGAAAATTTATGCTGGACTCAGCTCTACTCCCTTGAAACTGCTTCTGTTGCTTTGCAGACACTGTGTTTAAAGTGACTGGCAGGCAGATTTATCCAAGAGCCTTCTGCAATCTTCAGGAAAGAGCAGGGAGAACAAAGGAGGAGGGAAGGGGCATTGAGTTTGTGTGAGGCTGCTGAACTCTTCTAAATCTTTACAATTTTGACTGCTCAACAGGCTCTTATCATGATAAGGGCTTGGAGCTGAATCATTTTCCCTTCTCCTATGGCTACCGAAAAGATCCCAGTCTACTGGAGCCTCCCATGGTGCGCTCAAGTGAGAGAGTCACCCTCAAGGTGGTCATTCACAAGCAAATTCAATCTTTCCTCTCAATTCTTAGAATTTCTTCAGAGTAGAGACCTGTAACAGGCATTCTCTGTGGACAGCAGGAATCTGTCCTCACGCACAGGTGACATTTTGGCACCGATGAAGCCCTTGGGAAATCTACCATGCATACGTGGTCCTCTTCCTGCCTAAAGGTGCCATCTTGCCTCAGTATAATGATATAGCTCAAAAAGGCAAAAATGACAAAAAGCAACTCCACGGGGAGGAGGGAGGGTTGTGAGGACTGATTCCTGTTGTTCCTGGAGAACACCTGTTACAGGTGAGTAACTATGCTTTCTCCAGGAAGCAGGAAGTCAGTCCTCACATAAGGGACTCCACAGCTACAGTCTACCAAAAAAACCTGTGAAAACCACAGGTGACTGGAAAAAGTGCACCATGAGAAGCAGCAATGGAGTCAGGGAACAGCAAGACCTACAAATGGCCCCGAGTGTCAAGCAGGGAACCAGTTCACTGGTAGCCTGAATACATTGAAGGGCCAGAGGGCAGGAGTTGCCTTACATCCCAAAGAAATGATGGAGTACTGCCTGGCTGAAGGCGCCGTCCTGGTGGGACTCTCTCTCCAGGCAGTAATGAGTTGCAAAGGTATGACTCAGGACCAGGTGGCAGCCCGGCAGATCTCTAGCAAGGGGACAGAGTGCAGATTAGTCACCGACACCACCATAGCCCAGACACTGTGCGCTGTTACACAGTGCTCCAGAGAGAGACCGGCCTGCTCTTAGGCAAAGGTGATTCAGTCTGCCACCCAAATGGACAGAGTACACTTGGACACTGCTACCTCCAGCCGATTCGGGTCATAGGAGATGAAAAGCTGCGAGGAGTAACGGTGGGCTTTGGTATGCTCCAAGCAGTAGGCCAGGGCCCGTTTACAGTCCAGAGTGTGGAGAGTGGCCTCTGCCCTGTTCATATGGGGCCACGGGAAGAAGGTGGGGAGCACCACTTCTTGGTTGAGGTGGAACAGGGACACCACCTTAGGCAGAAACGTGAGGTGTGTGTGGTGCATTCTTGTTGAACCTCGTATAAGGCAGATGGGCCACCAGAGTCTGGAGCTCGCTAATCCTGCAAGCAGAGCTGAGCGCCAAGAGGAAGACCACCTTCCAGGAGAGATACCTGAGGTGGCAAGAGCTGAGAGGTTTGAAGAGTGAAGCAATATTTTCCTGGCCCCCCTTGCTTTACTAATCCAACAATCTGGCCTTTCCACATACTTTTATACCGATGACATCTGTCTTCTCTGTCACACCGACCCTCTTCACTCTGATCTGACCCCCCTGAATGCCTGCCTGTCAATGGCCACTAGTTAGCTCATTACCAATCACTTGCATCTCAATCCCTCCAAGTGTGCCGCCCTCTGGTTCGCCCTCTTTGTGCCTCAACTGACTCTGGCCCCACTTCTCCTGGGTTCCTCGGTCCCCTTGGTCTCATCCTTCCGTTATCTGGGTGTTGTCCTGGATTCCTCTCTGTCGTTCCATTCTCATCTCTCTTCCCTTGTCCAGCATTCTTTTTTCTTTCTGCGCTGGATTCGTGCTCTTCATTCCTCTCTGGACACTCACTCTCTCGCTACCCTTCTGCTATCACTGGTGATCTCTAGACTAGACAATTGTAACAGTGAATTCTCCAACCTTTTACACTATCAACTCCATCGTCTACAGTTGGTTCAAAACACTGAAGCCAGAATACTCACTTACTCTTCCCACCATGACCACATCACGCACACCCTCATCTGTCTTCACTGGCTTCCTATTAAGTATTGACTTAACTACAAACTACTCACCCTGGCCCACCAAGTAATTCACTTCGGCGACCCGCAATACTTAGCTGATCTCCTCCGCTTTCACACTGCTCATCGCCTTCTCCGCTCCCTCAACACGCACCACCTGGCTCTCCCATCAGTATCCCAAGCGCACTTGGAGCAAAGACGTCACTCCACCTCCTTCTTTCTTGCCCCTGCACTATGGAACTCACTACCTACTACCATACGTGCCGAACCCTCCTTTCCCAGGTTTAAGGCTCTCCTCAAAACCCACCTAATTCAGTCAGCTTATGACCTGCCCCCTTCTCATTCCTAATATCTATCTCTTTCCCTAGGTCTCTACCCCCTGTCCCTCCCCTACTCAGTATGTTCTCCTGCCTCCTCCTCTCCAGCTCTTTCCTGCCTCCAACTGTCCTGTCAATTGAATGGCGTTCCTTTCCTTTCCTAACTATGCTGTATTTTATTGTCATTGTGCACCGCTCTGATGCCTTGATGCCATGGGCGGTATATCAAGAAATAATAAAGATAAAGATAAAGTGAGCTTCAAGAGAACCACATTGAGATCCCACTCCACCGCTGGGGGGCAGCCAAGCAGCTGTAAAAGCAGTAGGCTTCTCAGGAAGCAAGTCACGAGGGGCTGAGCAGAGAGAGGCTTCCCTCAACAAGATGGCGGAACACCGTGAGTGTGCTAAGGTACACTTTAACGAAGTTGGGTTTCAGCCCTGCCTGGGACATGTGAAGCAGGTACTGCAGCACCAACTGGACAGAACAGGAGAAGGGTTTGATCCCCTTCTCTGTGCACCACATTGAGAATCTCCACCACTTGAAGGCAGAGGTCCAATGGATGGAAGCCTGGCAGCAGGCCAGGAGGACCTCCTCCATCTCATTCGACAGATTGGAGTGGACCAAAGCTACCCTTTCAGCAGTCAGACTGTCAGAGTCAGGGACCCCAGATTGAGGTGCAGGAGAGAGCCGTCCTCCTGTGAAAGCAGGTCTGGGACCACCCTAGAGGAACTGGGGGCACCTGAGAAAGTCAGAGGAGCAGGGAGAATTATGGTTGCAGGGGCCACTAGGGCACCACCATAATCAAGGTGGCCCTGTCGAGCTGGACCTTGAACAGGATCTTGGTGATCAGCAGCATGGGCGGGAAGGCGTAAAAGAGGCCCCCCGTCCACAGGATGAGAAATGCATCTGCCACCACCCAAGAGGGATGTGGCTCCCTGGAGCAGAAGTGAGGCAGCTGAGCATTGGCTAGGCTTTTGAAGAGGTCCATCTGTGGAAGACCCCAGAGATGGAAAAGCCGGCTGGCCACCCGGGGGTCCAGCCAACACTCATACAGTTGAAGGATCCAGCTGAGTCGGTCTGCCAGGGCATAGTCCTGGTGCAGGAGATACATTGCCCAAAGGAGCATCCTTCTCTTGCTGGCAAAGGAGCAGAGGCTCACTGCCTGTTGGCACAGCAGGGATGACCCCATGCCCCCCACTTGTCGATATAAAACATCGCCACCTGGTTGTCGGTCTGGATCAGCATTGCTTGGTACTGCAGGTGGTGGTGAAAGGCTCAGAAGGCCAGCGCTATGGCTCAAAGCTCCAAGAAGTTGATCTTCTGGAGGCTCTTCACCTGCGACCAATGCCCTGAGTGTGGAGGTCGCCGCAATGGGATCCCCAGCCCAGCTTGGAGGCATCCGTGGTGAGTATCCACTTGGGGGGTGGGGGCCTGGAAGGGCATCCCAGCCCTTAGGTGCTGGGGCTGCTGTCACCAGCCAAGGGAGTCAGCCAGAGGACAGGTCATGACCACACTATCCCACAGGAGCCCACTGCATGTGAAGGCAGGCGCCCGCAGTGAATGTGCCATGGAAGCCATGTGGCCCAGCAGGCAAAGCAGGAGACAGGCTGACACTGAGGAGCAACCATGGATATTCCCCACAAGTGTCATGAAGCACTGGGCCCTGTCCAGAGGGAAGAAGGCTTTGGCCTGGATGGTGTTCATCAGTGCCCCTATAAACTCCAGGCATTATGATAGATGAAGATGGGACTTAGGGTAGTTTATGAAGAACCCCAAGCGCTCCAGAACAAGGATGGTGCTTGATGAGCTTCAGTGGCAGTGCTGCCTTTGATGAGCCAGTCATCCAGGTAGGGAAAAATGAACACCCCCTGGAGATGAAGGAAAGTGGCAACCACCGCCAGGCACTTGGTGAACACCCTCAGGGCAGAGGCCAGATCAAAGGGTAGAACTCTGTACTGGTAGTGGCAGCCTCCTAACACAAAGTGGAGGTACTGCCTGTGAAGGGGATGGATGAGGATATGCATATACACATCCTTTAAATCCAAGGAGCATAGCCAGTCTCCCTGCCAGAGGTACGGCAGCAATGTTACAAGGGAGAGCATCTTGAACTTCTCCCTCACCAGGAACTTGTTGAGGTCCTACAAGTTTAAAATGAGCCAAAACCCTCTAGTGCTTTTGGGCACCAGAAAGTAGCGGGAGTAGAACCCCTTGTCCCTGAGGTGGAAGAGGCTGGGTTCCACCACCCTGTCAGGCAGAAGACGTGCAAGTTCCTGCTGAAGCAGGCCCCGATGAAGAGGAATCATAGGGGGCTCCCCTGGAAAGAACGGCGGGAGCATCTATTCAAGGTGGAGGAGGTACCTATCCTTCGACACCTGTGGAGCCCAGGTGTCGGTGGTGATGAGGGACCACTGGGTGGCAAAAAACACTAGACGCCCATTGTGTGTTGAGGGGATGGACCTCTTCAGTGAAAAGAGGCTATGCCCAAGGAGTCAAAAGTCCCCTTCAGGTTGAGCCAGGGGCGCCGTCTGGGTCTTCGTGGTCTTAGGTTTATGAGCGCTGTGGCCTTGTTCCTTGGCCTGCTGGCCCTGTTGGGGAGCTGGGAAGGCTAAGTACTTCCTCTTCTTCAGATATAGGGGCTTTTTACCCAAAGCCTTCCTTTAGGAAGGGTCAGCAATCTTTTTGGAGAGCCTGGTCCTGGTCATGAACTCATAATCCAGTTCGGGGCCTTGTCCATCATGGGCTTGCTGAAGACGTTCTCTCCCTGGCAAGGGACATCGACCAAATTGTCCTGCACCCATTGCTCCAAGTCGGAAGACTGTAGCCAGACTTAGCAGTGGGCACTAATGCTCACTGCAACTACTCTAGCAGCCAACCCGAAACCATCATAGGCCACTCGAGTCATAAATTTGGAGCACTCCTTGACCGTGGAGGTCAGGGTCCAGAACCACTGGAGAGGCTCCTCAGAGTGACAAGCAGAGAACCTGGTGAGTTCGCTCACCATGTCCTGCAAGTACATGCCCATCTACAGCTGGTAGGCTTGGATCTGGCTGATGAGCATCGAGCCCTGGAAGCACTTCCTGTCCAGGGCATCCATGGTGCGGGCCTACCTGCCTGGGAGCATCGAGAAATACTTCTTCTGGCTCTTGAGGCAGGGAGGCCCGCACCATGGATGCCCTGGACAGGAAGTGCTTCCAGGGCTCGATGCTCATCAGCCAGATCCAAGCCTACCAGCTGTAGATGGGCATGTACTTGCAGGACATGGAGGCAATTGTGAGGCAATTGAGTTTTTTGGAAGCCAGGATTCCGGCGGATCCGGTTCATCAAATCCAGCCACCTTCTCACAATGGGCACTGAGGCTGGGGTCTCCCACAAATGGAAGAGCAGCCGTTTCAGGATGGGGGGGAATGAGTACCATGAATGCCTCCTTATGGGGAGCCTCATACTGGAGGATCTTGAGTTCCTCCACTCGAGGCTCCTCCTCAGACTCCTTAGTGAAGGCAAGGGCCTTCACCATATCTGGACAAAGTCCGGAAAGGCCAGGTCATCGGGTGGGGACCTGCACAGGGCCTCAGGAGGAGAAGGGTCCGAGGGAACATCCCAGTGAAGATGAGTGTCTGGGGACTCATCATCTTCAGCCTCTCCCAATGGCCCCAAAGCCCCGATGCCCCTGCGATCTGAGCCAGGGATGCTGAGTGGGGAAGTCCTCAGCCCCGAGCGGGACCAAGACTGGGACTGGGACCAGTGCCGAGGGGTATCTCGAGGCTGGTGGCTCTTGAGGATTGGCTCCACCTCCGGGGACTCCCTCACTGTGGAGAGGTCGGTGGTTTGGAGTGATGAACCGGAGGAACCGGGCATCAGAGACTGCTGCCGGGCCATGAAGGCAGACAAGTTATGCTCCAAGGCTGCCATTCTGGCCTCGAGGCCAGAAGGCTCTGCAGCCACTGGCGCAGGCACCAAGGACCTCAGGCCCAGCGCCAGCATCATTGAGGGGGTATCCTCAACAAGAATGGCTTCAGAGGACTGAGGCCGATCCCCAGACACCGATAGCATCTTCTCCCATCAGGGCAGCTTCAAGGACCGCTCCTGGCCATCGCACTTGGCTTCGCATCGAGGGCTCCAAAGCCAATGCCCATGGGACTTGCACACAGGCCCGGTCTTGTCACCCGATAAGGCCATCAATGATGTCAGGCTCTTCGAGGGAAGTCACTCCATGAGGGACTCCAGGGTTGAGTCGGTCTTGGGAAAAAAAGACTCGTGCTGCTTCTTACGGCCTCAGAGGACCTTGGGGGTCATCTGCTGGCAGAGACCACTAGCTGAGGCATCATGGTCCGCCCCGAGGCACCGAAAGCAACAGTCATGCAGGTTCATGTTTGACATGTTATCTGCACAGTGGTCACAAGGCTTGAACCACTGACCGAGGCCATAGTGGGGAATACTACTCCGTGAGGTCAAACTCTATTGACCCTGCCAGAAAGAGTGCGAAAACCTGTACAGCAGGAGAAAAACACAAGGGGAAAAACAACCCTACTACTGAACATTTGTATAGCACTACAAGATGTACGCAGCTCTGCACAGACACATGTAAACGATGGTCCCGGCTCATCAGATCTTACAATCTAGTCAAGACAGACAACATAGTAGCTGTAGACATGGGATACATTTAGAGGGAATAGTAAGGAGACACAATGGAGATCAGGTGAGTCAAGATCTGAAAGCAGCAGCGAAGAGGTGAGTTTTCAGCCTAGATTTGAAAAGGGTCAGAGAAGGCACCTGACATACAGACTCCGGTAGTTTGTTCCTGGCATAAGTAGCAGTAAGGTGAAAGGAGCGGTCTAGAGTTAGCAATAGAAGAGAAGGGCACAGATAGAAGCAATTTGCCAGAAGAGCGGAGTTCCGGAGGAGGGGTATAGGGAGAGATAAGAGAGGAAAGACACTGAAGAGCTGCAGAGTGAAGGCACTTATAGGTCAGCAGGAGAAGTTTGAACTGGATGCAGAAATGGATAGGCAGCCAACGAAGTGACTAGAGAAGAGGCTGGAGGACAAGTAGTCGTGCAGCAGAGTGTTGACTGAAGGGGAGAGAGTTGATTCAGAGGGAGACCAGCAAGGAGTAGGTTACAATAGCCTAGACGGGAGGTGACTAAGGAGTGGATAAGTATCTTAGTAGTGTGTTCAGAAAGGAAGGGGCAAATTTTGTTGGTGTTATAGAGAAAGAAATGGCAGGTTTTAGCTATCAGTTGGATGTGTGTGGAGAGAGGAGTCAAAAATGACCCTAAGGCTGCGAGCTGAGGAAACAGGGAGGAGTAGAAAGTTATCCACAGAGATTGAGAAAGGAGGAAGGAGAGAGGTTTATGGGGAAAAATAAGAAGCTCAGTTTTGGCCATGTTCAATTTCAAGTGGTGGTGATACATCCAGGCAGCAATGTCAGAAAGGCAGGCAGACAGGCAGAGATCCTGGCCGGAATTACCAGAGAGATTTCAAGTGTAGAGAGGTAGATCTGGAAGTCATCAGCATAAAGATGGTACTGAAACCCATGGGAAAAGATGAGTGCACAAAGGGACTAGGTATTGAGAGAGTAAAGGAGTGGATCAAAGATCCTTGGAGTACACAAACTGAGAGCAGGATAGCAGTAGAGGAGGATCTACTAGAACAAACACTGAAGAAGTGATGGGAGAGATAAGAGAACCAGGATAGCACAGAGCCCTTAAACCAAGCAAGGACAAGGTATCAAGGAAAAGGTGGTGGTCAGCAGCGTCAAAAGCAGCAGAAAGGTCAAGAAGGATAAAGATCAAGTAAAGGCCCTTGGATTTAGCCAGGAATAGGTCACTGGAGACTTTGGCAAGAGCCGTTTCAGTAGACTGTAAAGGATGAAAGCCAGATTGTAAAGGATCCAGGAGGGCTTGAGAGGAGAGAAAGTCGAAGCAAAGGCGGTGAACCGCACATTCAAGTAGTTTAGAAACAAAGGGGAGGAGGGAGATGGGTCCATAAAAGGACAGGTAGGATCTAGTAAGAGTTTCTTGAGGAAAAAACGCGATGCCAAAGACGAACTGATCTGGGAGGCGAAAAGTGTACCAATACACAAACCAGAGAAGGGAGTCAATCTGAAAACCTAAAAATCACAGAGAAAAAAAAGAATTTAAATTTTCGGGGGGGGGGAGGGGGGAGGGAATAGGCTCCATGGAAAAAAGGAGACTGAGGCAAGATGCCACCCTTAGGTGGGAAGGGGACCATGCATGCGTGGTAGATCTCCCAAGGGCTTTCTTTGAAAGCTGGGTGGAGGCTACCGCACGGGCTCCATCGGTGCGGATGTCACCCATATGTGAGGACTGACTTCTTGCTTGGGTCCAGAGAAAATCCATCCATCATCTGCTGGAGACAAAGGAATACCGAAGAGCCCTCTGATGGCTGAGGCAAATAGAGGTATGCGAGTAATGTCATTGAAACCTGGGATTTTCAATGGTTCTTTGTCTCCACCAATCTGCTGGTAGGGGAATACAACCCACTTCTCTGGAATGCCCTAGCAGGATGATATGGAGACATGATTTATGCACTTTGATGGCGTGTAACTTTACATGGCTCATAATAAAACTGGTTTCATAAAGTTTGCTTTGAAGAGAACCAACAACTTGTTATTCTTGAATGTGGTAATGGCAAGGCCTGTGAATGATTAACAGAAGCGCTTTGCGAGAAAGCATTCTGTAAGCTTGCAAGTCTGCTAGTCTCTAGTATGTACTCGTATACCTGCCTCAAAGGTCATCTCCAGTTCATCAGAAAAAATATATTTGTTGGAAACGTTTCCATTTACAGCCTACAAAATCTTAGAACTGTGCATCCTTAAGTACAGAATTTGATCCACTGCTCACTAAAATAAGTGCAAAAGATACGCACACACACACACACACACATATATATATATATATACACAGAAATACATATATAGGGCAACGACAAATCCCAGGCGCCAGGCCCCTGTGGTAGCTAGAAATCTGCATCTGGGATTTTCCTGGCCCCTTTTTGTTTCCTGTGCCGCTACCAAAGCAGGAGGTTCTCTCTCTCTCTCTCTGCACTGAGCGACTCTGTGCAGGAACTCTGGAGCTCGTCTCCTAAGACTTGAGAACATGATACCAGGGGAAGATTTCCTGTACTGCACAGCTTAGACTCACACAGTCATACGATGCAGAGTTGTCTGGATGCCATCAAATGAAGACGTTTTAATCTCTGCATTGTGGGACTCTGTGTGAGGACGAACTTCCTGCTTTTAGGGCAGTGATACATCAAGGTGAAGATCAGTGGTGTAGGTGGGGGGGGGGGGGGGACGGGAATTGTAGGGGCTGGAAGGCTGACTGGTTAGTTGGAGGTGCTGATTGGCTAGTTAGGAGCCAGGGTGGGTGACTGGCTTGCTGGGGAGAGGTTTGGGGAACTGACTGGCTAGCTGGGGGGGGGGGGGCTGGGCTGGGCTGAATGTTACCTGGGGGAAGCTGGGGGAGCTAACTAGCTAGCTGGGGAGAGGTGGGGGACTAACCAGCTTGTAAGGGTGAGGCAGAAGTTGGGAGGGGTGACTGACTTGCAGGGATAGGGGCTGCGGAGTGACTGGTTAACAAGGGAGGGATAATGATTGTAGGAGTAGGGGGAATAGATGCTGGGGGCTAAGTGGTTAGCTGGAAGAGAGGTTGACAGGATTGCAGGAAATAGGAGCGTGGGGGATGGTCGAGGAATCAGACTGGGTGCCGAGGGTGGGGAGGAAGGCTTATCAGATGGTTCTAGGTCATCAGGAACAAGTTGAGCCAGTCCTGGTTTTACTTCCATTGTCTGCACTAGAAAAGTATGTTTGAATGCAATGGAAATAAAATCTGGACTGACTCAGCCTGTCCCTGAAGACCTGGTAACCCTATGGGGAGGGGAGAGAGTCATCTGGTAACCCCATGGGGAGGGGAGAGAGTGCCCAAGACTATGTCACAACATGGTGGGAAGAGAGAGAGAGAGAGATTGGGTGACCACACAGTAACAGGCTGGGGAGGGGGGCTGCCAGCTGTGTATTCTGCCAGTAACCTGCAGCAGTTGCATTAAGGACCTGATTTGCTAAGCTTTTTTTTCACAAGGACATTGAAAACAGCCTTAGCAAATCTGGCCATAAAGGAGTTATGGTAGAACTCCTCAGAGAAGATCCCCCCCCCCCCCCCCTGCAACTTCAGTGGAAAGCTGGTGGGGGGGGGGGGGGTGCGAGGACGTCACAGCCATGGTCTCCTAAGATTTTGGCCTGACTCTAAATAAAAACAAAATCTGTTAAGGCCTGTACATATTGCTTCCTAGAGGACTTATAAGCCTCGATAATTAATTCTACATTTCTAACACAGACGTCCTAACTTTAATGATAGATCAAATTAAAGAAGAGGCACTCTCTCCCCCCACTCCCCTCCCCACACCACTGAAGCACAAAAGTAAATGTTTAGCCATAAATTGATGGGATACTATGCCAAAGCAAAAAAAAAAAAAAAAGCCCATAAATCCCTAATGAGAATTTTAAACACATTACGGATCTTAACATAAAGTGTTTGCCTTCCTCTTATCCAATAACAAACAAGTCAATAATTTTCTGCCTCTAAATGACACCATTAACTGCCAGTGGCATGTTTTATTTGACAAACTCTCCAGTCAAGTACAGTCAAACCAATTAATTTGACTGCAATGAAATGCATTTCTTGGTGACTTTTATGAGATTTCTCTTTGAAAAGAAATGCAAACAGGACGTTGATGTACATACATGGTTTTCCTTCACTGTATGTCATGGATGCCTCAGAATTTCTGGTCAGTTTACATTTCAAATGACTTAAACATAACCTTCAACTTTGAGCCCTCAGGAAACAGTTAAACAGTTGCAGTACAACAGGCTTCTTACGATGAAAATCACCATATATTGTACATGTGACCGTCAGAAAATATCGCATTTTTCTCACTTATCCGAGAGTTTGTGATTCTGTGTAAAGATTTCTTTGTGCGCCTACAGTTGCGGCACTGAAAATGTTTTGGAGGTCCTGGAATCTTGTCTGTGTCTTCAGGCAGATGTTTGAATTAAGCTGCAGGATTTGAAATTCACTCTTCCTGACCTGTGCCTTCCAAACGTTTTTCCTGTATGACTCCATTTTAACAACTGAAAATTCACGAGACCCCAGATGACGATGAAATCAAAAAAAGCAGGTCACCACAGCCTCTTTCCCCTCCCTCCACACATCTAAAGCAGGAAGACCCAGCAACAGTAATGACAACAGTAGCAGCAGTCAGCACAGGGTCCCCTGTGTCACTGTGCAATGTGTATTTATAGACCCAGTACACAGCAGGGGTTTCCACTCTAACAGGAGGGAACAAGGACCTATCAGTGTTCACTGACTCATAGGCCATATGCTAACTGGTGACTGCCACTACACTTGGCATAGATCATAGTGAAAAAACAGAAAGATGGGGAAATGGTCATGTTTCTTTGACCCCCCCCCCCATCCATTGATTATGTGACCCCATTTGGGGTCCCGACCCCAAGTTTGGGAACCACTGCAGTAGAGGGAAACCCAATAGAAATCCGTGATGAAAGCCTATAGGGTGCAATTACTAAATGGAGCTAAGAGTTAGCACTTAACATGCATTGCCAACACACGTTAAGTGCAAAACCTCTGCATTAGCTGCTGGCGGCATGACCTGCATGCACCCAGCAGCTAACACACCAAGCAGCACAGTACATGGGGCACCTCATGCCACATACTGAGATGCCCTTAAATAAACTTGCATGCTACTGTTGGCCATGCCCATGCTCCGCCTATAGTTGCCCACTGTCCACAGTAACGTGCAAGTTCCAGTTAATGTGCATTTCAGTGGTTGGTAGCTGGCCTGCCCACGCATTAGGGTCCACCACAGCCAGTTACAGCTCACTAAATTGCACATTAACTGGCTAATGACGTTTAGGATAAAGGTCCTATGTGTCTCCATGGCATGCTTTTAGGGTGGAATTTACGCAGACCTAAATGTGGAATGGCTGATGCATACTTGGGCCACAGGTCTGTGGTCTTGGTCTTGATTTTGGATATTACTTTGTCTCTGGCAGGGACTGTGCAGCTTTTGTGGATTTTATGGTTTTGCCTGGTATATGCAGGGGAATCCATCTCTTTTTGTTGAGGGATTTTCTTTTGGCTCGCAAGTGTATCTTGGCCAAGTGGTGCTCCTCCGATCCTCCTGGCCTGACGCATTGTCGGGTGCATCTTTTTGATCGTTTACTGCTGGAAAGTAAAATGACATACTTCTCAATCTACATGCGAGCCCTACTGGGATGCTCTCCCCCATAGTGTGTGCAGCCTGGAGTTCAACAGGTGACCCAATGATTTGGTGATCTATTATGCTGGATACAGGAATTTTCTATTTTTTTGGAAATAGGTTGGAGGCCACAGTGCTTACCACTGATCATGGATTGCATTTAGTGCAGTTTATTCCTTCCTTGCTCTCACTGTCCCTGAGAGACAGCCATGGGGAAGGGGGAGGAGGAAGGCTTGGAACAGAGGTTTTGTTGTCTTTCTTGTACATTTAGATTTATTGTCTTTGTGTGTATGGGTGAATCTATGCCAAAGAGCAGTGGCATAATCTCCCATTGCTGTTGCTATCTTTTTGAATAACTATAAAGAGATCTGAAAATAAAATAGCACAAATCCGGATATTCAGGGCCAGTCTAATCATTATGCTAGACCAGGCAGTTGCCTAGGATGACAGCTTCTTGGGCAGGGGGGCAGCAAATAGCAGTTGTAATTAATGCAAAACAATAGATCCTGGCAGTTCATCAACTTAAAGGGCCATCAACACATTCTTTTTCCCGCAGGGTCAGCAGGCACACACATATGTAACATACATTCAAAGAAAAGAGAAATATTTAAAATGATATCCAATTACACATTCTTAAAGGATTGCTGTCAAGAGGAGGTAATATTGGAATGATCATGACAAGTTTAATTATAAAAATCTTGGGGAGGTAAGGCATGAGGTTGATGGTTTGCCTAGAGGCGGCCAATACCCTTTCAGCGGCTCTCTGGATAGAGCACCTGCTATCCAGATACGTGCCACTGGCTGGGTCTAGCTGGTGATTTTCAGTAGCGCTATCCAGAGAGTGTTGCCGAAAATCATTACTGAATACCCCGGCATGCAGGACCGTACCAAGGGCTGCGTGAGCCATGCCGCAGCTGCACAGGGCACTGAAGTGATCACTGGCTTTTCGGGAAGCTAATAAAGAAAGAGTTACTGCATGTGGCTGGGCCGGAAGGGCGACCCCAGATTCATTAGTCGCAGAGGGCGCACTTCTAGCTTTGTACGGTTCTGCCAGCTCTCTCCTGAGAGTCCCAGGGTGAGCTAAGGCAGGGCACGGGCGGTCCTGGAAATGATCCAAACAGGGTGATATTCAGTCCACTCTATGGATAACTATTTGGATAATTTTAGAACATCATAATGGATAACTCCAGGACTGATCACATTATGGGGCCTGTATACTAAAGTGCACTAGCAGTGCGGGCCTCAGTGTGTGGTATCCGGTTAGCATGGGACTGCGGTAACTCTTACCACGCAATAAAATTACAAACGTGGCAAAATTCATATTCTAACCACTTAGTATGACAGCAGTTTAGCGCTAAATGACAACACTGCAATTAGCACAGATGCACTTACTGCTGCAACAATGGATGGCGGTAAGCATCCCTGCATTAGTTGTGGCTGCTGGTTTAGCATGGCAAAGTGCCTCCATCCACATGGGAAGGTGTCTGGTATACCTCCCGCCCTAATTTTCAGTACTTAGTGCATGCTAAGCTGTTGAAAATTAGCAACCTTTAGTAAACATGACCCATATGTATATTCAATGCCATCCACTGGCCAGATACTGGAAATGAACAAACACATTCTTTTCAATGCCGCTGCAATAGTGTTTTACATTTACATGACAGATGTATATTCCTGGGCATGTGTGCTCCTGGGGGAATTCTGGGGACCTATTTTTTTTAAAGGCACTTAGACATCTATGTTGCTTTTACAAAATAATCAAATATACATTGAACACTTGTCTTTTGATATCTTCAGAGACGTATATTACTTATTTCTACTGACCACTGCTCTCCTCTCCATCTGTTTCTTACAGCTCCACATCACTTTCTCTTTCTATTGCCGACACTCCTAATCTTCTCCCCTCATACCAACAACTTCAAGGTCCCGCTCCTAATCATCCTCTCTTTACCATCTTCACTTCTCCCGCCATCTTGTCATCTACCCTATCATCCACTCTTGAGCTTCACTATTTTCTTCCTTTCATTCAACCATCTCCTTCTCTCATCTGGATATATCAATCCCAATCCTGGCCCTGCTAGACATTTTCACACTCCCAAGAAAGATCCTCATGCAACTACTCAAATCTTACTCATATCCCTTTCCTTTCCCCCTCCTCTCTCCCCTTCTCGTGTGCTTTGTGGAATGCACACTCCATCTCAAAT
Organism: Ichthyophis bannanicus; assembly: GCA_033557465.1. Classification (NCBI taxonomy): domain Eukaryota; kingdom Metazoa; phylum Chordata; class Amphibia; order Gymnophiona; family Ichthyophiidae; genus Ichthyophis; species Ichthyophis bannanicus. The sequence continues at coordinate 37,080,764 of CM066036.1, forward strand.
AAGCTTTCCTTTATTCATGACCTCTTTATCTCTAATACTCTCCATCTTCTTGCTCTCACTGATACCTGGCTCTTCCAAGAAGACTCAGCTTCAGTCAATGCACTCTATCATGGCAGCTACCAATTCTGCCACGCACTTTGTCCCATTGGTCGTGGTGGTGGTGTTGGGTCTCTACTCTCATTCCTGCCAATTTCAACCCCTCCTGCTGCCTCAGTCTCACTCCTATCCATCCTTTGAAGTCCACTCCATCCACCTTTTTACTCCACTACCACTCCAGATAGCTCTTATTTACTGACCCCCTGACAAATCCATCTGTACCTTTCCACTGACTTTGACTCGTGGCTTTCCTCCTTTCTGGACTCATCTTCCTCCTCTCTTACTTTCAGGGATTTTAACATTCAAGTTGTTAACCGCTCTGACCCTTATGCTTTAAAACTTCTTTCCCTTACCTCCTCATTCAACCTCCAGCTATGCTCTACTGTCCTCACTCACCTGAAAGGCCACTGCCTCGACCTTGTCTTCTTCTCCTCTAATTGCTTACCCTCAAACTTCGGTACTTCAGTTTTTCCATTATCTGACCATCACCATCACCCCTATCTCAGTCTTATCCAGTTTCCTTCAACCTCTTTAGAAATCATCATTCTATTAATCCATTGGCTCTCTCCCATACTGTCTCTTCACCTCTTTCCTCCACTATGTCATCTGAGTCTGTTGAGGCAGTAGCTTCCTAGAATACTGCACTCTCCTCTGCTCTGGATGCTCTTCCTCCTCCCACGAAATGTCCTTTGAGGCATACTGTACCGCAACCCTGGCTGTCTTTGACTATCCTCTACCTATGTTCCTGTTCCCGCTCAGCTGACCACATTTGGCTCAAATCCTGCACTCTTGCGGACTTTCTACACTTCAAATTCATGCTTGCCTCTTTCCAGTCAGCCATAGTACTCACCAAAAATAACTTCTATGTCCACCTAACTCTCTTGCCTCTGACCCTCGCCATCTCTTTAGAACTCTCAACACTCTCCTCAAGGTGCCTCTACCTTTGACCCCTCCTTCCCTTTCTGCCCAAACTTTGGCCAATTATTTCCTTGACAAAGTCCACAAGATTACAATCAAGTTCTCCACAAGGTCAGCTCCATCCCTTCTTCCCCCTCTTTACTACCAACTCCTCCCCTCAACTTCTGCCACCCTTTCTTTCTTTGTTATGATCTCTGAGGAGGAAACCACACTTCTTCTTTTCTTCTCCAAATCACTGCTTGCTCCTCTGATCCTATTCCCACCTGTCTCCTAAACTCCATCTCCTCCGCTGTCATCTCTCCATCTGTCATATTCTCAACCTATCAGTTTCCACTGCAACTGCTCCTGCACCCTCACTAGACACTACCTGTCCTTCTAATTATTGACCATCTCCCTCCTCACCTTCATTTCTAAACTACTTGAATATGCAGTTCACTGCCGCTGCCTTGACTTTATCCCCTCTCAAGCCCTTCTGGATCCATTGCAATCTGGCTCTCGTCTTTTACTTTCTACTGAAATCTTGCCAAAGTCTGCAGTAACCTGTTTCTGGACAAATCTAAGGCCTTTACTTTAAGTTATGCCTCATCCTTCTTGACCTTTTGCTGTTTTTGACACTGTTTACAGCCACCTTTTCCTTGATATCTTGTCCTTGCTTGGTTTTAAGGGCTATGGGGGTACCCTGGTTCTCTTCTTATTTTTTTCATTGCACATTTTGTGTTTGTTCTGGTGGATCTTCCTCTACTGCTATACCAGTTGCTGTACCCCAAGGGTCTGTCTTGGTCCCACTCCTTTTCTCTCTCTATGTCCAGTCCCTTGGTGCATTCATCTCTTCCCATGGTTTTTAGTGCCATCTTTACGCTGATGACTCTCAGATCTAACTTTCTAAATCTGAAATCTCTCAGGCAATCCAGGTCCGGATCTCTGCCTGCCTATCTGACACTGCTGCCTGGATGTCTCGCAGCTATTTAGAATTGAACATAGCCAAAACTGAGCTTCCTATTTTTCCCCCTAAACACGCCTCCCCTATTCCTCTTTTCTCTGTTTCTATGAAGAACACTCTACTCCTCCTTGTTTCCTCAGCTCTAAACCTTGGGGTCATGAACACACTGCTAAGGCACATCCAACCCATCTAGACTACTGCAACCTCCTCCTTGCTGGTCTCTCTCTGAATCATCTAACTCCTCTTCAATCCGTTCAAAACTCAGCTTCCGCCAGCCTCGATATGCTCATATAACTCCTCTTCTCAAGTCACTTCATTGGCTCCCTATTCCTTTCCATATCTAGTTCAATCTTCTCCTACTGACCTATAAGTGCACTCATTCTGCTCCTCCTCACCTTTCCTCTCTTATCTCTCTCTACACCCCTTCTCAAAACCTCCGCTCTTCTGGCAGATTGCTCCTATCTATGCCCCTCTCTTCTACTGCCAACTCCAGAATTCGTTCCTTCCACCTTGCTGCTCCTTATGCCTGGAACAAACTACCTGAGTCTGTACGTCAGGCTTCATTTCTGCCCTTTTCAAATGCAGGTTGAAAACTCACCTCTTCAAGGCTGCTTTTGGATGCTGATCTGCTCTCCAACTATGTGTTTCCTTAACATTCCCCTAGATATTTCCTTGTCCCAGCTGTTGCGTTGTCTGTCTTGACTAGACTGTAAGCTCTGATGAGCAGGAACCATCTTTTACATGTGTCAGCCTTGTAGCATTATACAAATGATCAGCAGTAGTAGTAGTTAATCATTTTAAAAATCAGGCCCAACTTTTCTATAGAAGGACTTTGGGATAAAAGGAGCAGTAAAAAGTAAGATTTATTTTTCATTAAATTGGATCAAATAAGTAATAAGTAACTAAGTCTCTGAGGATATTAAAAGTGCTTCGGAAGAGTTTTTTCAAGTCCTACAGAAATATTTAGAAAAGGCTTGCAGCCTGGTGCTAGGTCCCATGGGGGGTGGAGCAAAGTGCTCTGTGCAACGGTGTCTGTGTGCAATGTCCCCTCCAGGCACCGGTGGCTCCAGGCAGATTGGAGGCATACATCGGCGTCCTGCTTTATTCCATCCAAGAGCCATCCATTTCTAGTGCAGGCGCAGGCTGGACCCAGGCAGGCAAATATGAATTATCTATAAATCATTCCCTGATTTTAGCCCAAAGAAATAGTGGTGGACCATGGTAAAAGCGGCAGATAGTAAGAAAGGGCCTAGGGAAAGGGTGAAAGCAGACAGTGCAAGTGATTTGAAATTTCCTATGCATACCTGGCTTGTGTAGACTGTGATCTATTTCAGGTGGAACTTGTTTAATGCATTGGGCGGCATCCATTCTACAATTGAGGCCAATGCATAAGACAAGCCCCTCCTGAAATAGACCAAGATCTGACATAGACAAGATATAGGGCAGGCAGTGCTGAGCTTCCCCACTAGGCACAGGGCAAGACAGACCTGAGGCTTGTGTCAATGCCTTACTCCAATCCACTCGAGAGTCACTCACCTCCACGTGCAGGTGCAGGCTGGACCCGGGCCAACTAATTTCAATCTACAACACCTTCCCTGCCTGCAGCCCAGGTAGCCCACTGCGGATTACCAGAAGCAGCTTCCCTCCCTCCTCCTGCTAGGACCATTATGAAAAAGTCCCCTAGACCACTGGATTCCTGCAATCTGCCCCTGTGCATGACACAGCACACTTCATAAGAGCTCAAGCTGCTTATGCTGTGGAGAATCTAGGCAGAACGTAGTCTATATTATGTAGCAAACTGAATAAAAAACAAAGAACAGTGCACGGAAGGTGTTGAGGACGTCTAACTGAAAGCTCATTAGCCCTCACAGTATGCAGTATGTACCAGTAGGCTCAATACAGCACCATGGTACATGAGAACAGTCCCTAAAATGGAAATACACAGTGAGAATAAAGACAAGTGAAATAAAACACTGAAGTGAAGAAGCCTGACAAATGTTGAGTTTGATGTAAATGGCCCACTTACTGAAATTACAATATTAGATTACTGGTTGTTCATGTGATGCCGAGTGCTGATTTTCTGGTGTAAGCATTTTTCTTATTGAGATAATGAAAGGAAACCTACAAGTGCATTATATGGCTGTATAATGAGGTGCCAGGACTTCTAGAGCAGGCATAGGGCTGGTTCTTTTGAAAAATTTAGCGAGACCAATAGGAATCTTAGCTGACTCTTCCTGGAATATTTGAGAATATAAGCATATGTACAAATGGGCTAATTCAATAAACATAAATTAATATGTGGAAAAGCTATAAAAATAATATGCCTTTAACATCACAATTATTCAGTTTCACAGTACGTCCTGTAAAATGAATGGAACGCGTGATAAAATAGTCAACCAACATTCTGGGGAAATTCAATCAAGCTTTAATCTATTATCGTAGCCTAGCTTTAATGATCTTTGAGATTAATAATTTGCTATTGGTAAAAATAATATGTACGGTATATATGCTTTGTAGATTAGACAGCTGCTTGGAAAGAAACACCAGCTAACATTTACTTTACCTACCTGCTAGTCAAATCTCTGGATTGGGTAGTGACCACTCAAGTTTATTTCACTTGTGACCTTTAGTGCTGTCAGACTAGACAGATTTTTATCCTGGGAGTTGCATCTGAAAGCCTCGAAGGAACAGAGCCAGCACATTAATCCATTTCATTAGACAGCCTTTGAAATTATAATTCAAAGTTCAACTTACTTTAGCATTTCCTGCTAAACTACATCTGGCAGCCCAGGGCACAAAGTCAAAATCTGGTTTCCTCTGGAAACCATTTTCCAACGGCTTCTGAATGTTGGCAAGGAATACTCTGTTCGTCAAAGATTTCATCTCATGGTGGATTTCAGTAACTTACTCTCTGAGTTTGTTGCTCTTCAGGAAGCCTCACTTTAACCAAGGATGCTGACCTGCTGCTAGACTCCCATCCGAAGGAGACAAGATGAACCACTGACATATAGCAGGCTGGGGGCTTCTTAGGGAACTCCCTCACAGCAGTTCCGGCAGCCTTCTCCATCTCTCTTTATTCAGAATGATTTGATGAAAAGAAGCCCAAGATCTGCAGAGAATGGCTTCTCTAAGAGCATATGACTAAAGATAAATTAAACATGTAAAGTATAATCAAGAGCTCTATAATATTTTAAAAAACACCCAGACTGTTCTGAAACAGTGGATTTTAGGAAAAACTACCTGAAGTAAAAAGGCAGTTGGTAAGAGACAATTAGCAATAATAATTTTCAAAATATTTAAGCGAAGTGCTGAAGATTGCAGGAATTGTGGAGACGTCTAGGGGTTAGCGCAGTGACCTGATGATCAAGAGAGGAGCGTTTGACTCCCACTGGCATTCCTGGTGGCCTTTGGCAAGTCACTTTACCCTCTATTGCCTTGGAAGATAGACCTGGAAATCTACTTCCAGTCACACCTTGCCAAAAACACCCAGGGGCTGCTGGGTCACCGGGAGTCAGCACTGATTCATCAGCACACATTGTCAATATTGCTATATATGCTGCGCTTACAGACTTTCAATTTCAGCTTTAAGAGGGTAACTCTATAAAGGGGTAATTTACTAACTGTAAGGAGCAAGTTTACTAAAACACAGTAGTTCAGCCCCAAAAAATAAGAGTGTGGGTCGTGCCAGAGCTTCACTAGTGAATGGGTGTGCATGACATGGCCCCATACAGTTAGCATGGCTCAGCGCCACCCTTGCTGTGGGTGCAGTTTCCATCACCCATAGAGGCGGCACTAAGTGCACCCATGTTACCTGTGACATTGATGGGTCTCATGCTATTGACATGTGCAGTCAATGTCCATGCTCCACCGCTAACCCACTCAGTCTTTACCCATGGAATGTTAAGCACAGATGCATTTTTAGTGCACATGAATGGTCAATGCATGCACGGTATAAACCTCATGCTGTTATGTACTTTAGTAAACATGCCCCTATGTGCACATTTTATTCCTATAGACCCCAGGGCACATAATGTGTATTAGCGGGTTAATCTAACAGTTAGTATATTACCTACTAAGTGGCTTGAGCATGAAGAACAGCATTTTACACTCTCAATTGGCTCCTTGTAAACGTGCCCCAGCAATGCATGCACGAAAGTAGTCGCTCCGAAAACCCAGGATAGGTGTTCCCTCGCACTGGATAATGGGAGGAATGAGGATGGGATTGGTATTCACGAACTCAGGAGTAGTCTAATGGTTACAGCACTGTCTTGGGAACCATGAGACCAGGGTTTGACTCCCCCTTGCATTCCTTGTGGCCTTGGACAACTCACTTAATTCTCCATTGCCTCAGAAAAAATCCAAGCTGTCAATGTACCTTACCAAGTTTAAGTCGCGATGTAAACTGCTTTGACTGAAATGATAAAGTGGTAGAACAAAACTATTAAATGAATACTTATCCATGTATTTTATGAAGGCGCGTGGGCACATATTTTGTCTTTTTAAAACAGGTGCAACATATGTGTCTATATGCTTTTGAGAGCCCAGGCACCCATGAAAACACAGCTCAGCTGCAGTTCTTGGATTGGAAGCACAGCATTTTAAAAGGTTTGATACTAACTTAGATAAATTCCAGGTAGCGGAGTAATTAAGGAGTTAGCCTGCTGGGGTGAAACGCTGCGGATACCAGCAGCTAAATTTAACTGCTCAGATTCTATGTGGTCTCGGGAATAGGCTTGATGACGGAACATCTGTGACGTCCCTGTATCTGAGCCTCTTTCACTTTATCTATGACTACTCTCTGCAAAAAGCTGGTACCATGCACACCAAGCATGCAAATAGTAAAAATGCATTGTATGTCTCTGAGTCAATGCTTACTTCAAGTGACCCAGACGTTCCTGGGTTTTCTTGACAGCGTAACCAAAAGCAAATTACCAGGCCTTTTTTCCAAGGACATAGAGGGTTAAGGGACTTGCCCAAGGTATGCTAGTGTGAATCAAACTCTGGTTACCACGTTATTGCTTTAACCATTAGGCTCCTCCTCCATTTTGATACACTGTTGCTTAAAAAGCAGGAAGGAAAGGGATTTTTCTCACAACTTTTCTCAGTGGTAGCTCAAGGCAAGATACATTGAGGTACAGTAGGCATTTTCAGGTCTCTGGAGAGTTTACATTCTAGGTTTGTACTTCAAGCATGAAGGGTTAAGTGCCCTGATCAAGATCACAAGGAAGAGCAGTGGAATTTGAACCCGGCTTCCCTGTTACTCAGTCCGCTGCTTCAACCAGGAGTTTCTGCAACTTTTTTCTGAGACTCTCTGATTTTGTTCCAATGGAATCATGTAAAGAATAATGGTGTAGCATGGGCCAGCTCCCATGATTTTCTATGGCAAGAAAAAAAATTTAAAATACAGCTTTCTTGCCTTAGTAAATGAGAGTATATTGGAAGGCTGGCTAAATCTAGCAAGGTGTGGTCTTAGATTTGTGGAAGATAATTTTATAAGAACACACCTAGCCTAATGCACATGTTAACGTATTTCACATCAACAGGCCGATGCAGAAAACTAGCGCAGCCTTTAAGCACGGAATTGGCACATTTAAGCACACTTTAAGCACATTTAAGCTAGCAGAAAGTTACTCCCTGGTGGTCTACCAGCCCCAGAGCCCCCGGCCCCCATCTCACTTAAAAGAAAACTAACCTGGTGATCTAGTAGCCCCAGAACCCCCTCTTGGTATCTTTCAGAGCGGGAGTGTCACCTACATGCTCCCGCTCTTGGATCACCATCTTTGAAAATGGCGGCGCCTGGCCCCATGCGATGCATCCTCACAGTCTGGCTATGCCCGGTGCATCCCAGTATGCACCACGCAGGGCCAGGCACTGACATTTTCTAAGATGGCGGACAAAGAGCGGGAGCGAGTAGGCAGCGCTCCCGCTTTGAAAGATACCAGGAGGCAGTTCTGAGGCTGCTAGACCACCAGGTTAATTTTGTTTTAGGTGGAGTGGGGTGGGGGGTTCTGGGGCTACTAGACCACCAGTTTAGTTTTTTAAAGTGGGGTGAGGTGTTCTGGGGCTGCTAGACCACCAGGAAGTGACTTTCTGTTGGGGCACCGGCCCCCAACAGTATTTTGATGGCATTGGGGGGCTTTTCCCAATGCCACGATCTCCCACAACGCCATCAAAATTGTCAGGGCTGATATGCAAATTAGGCATGTGGTGTCCGTTTCTCTGGGAGAGCATGCCAAACCAGCGCCGATTTCTTGTGCACATGTGTTTGGCTTGCTCTCCCAGTTTAACGTTGCCATCTTGCGCATAGTTTAAACACGTGGCTCATTTGTATATCAGCCCCTTTCTGAATAGTCATGCTGAAGTCGTGCCCTATCGATGCACTGCACAAAGCTGATAGCACACAACTTCAGTGCCCACTTTCTGCATCAGTCCGCTATTTTGTAAAGTCAAGTATGTACATACCTGACAAGTGTTAAATCTAAGGGGTATGTTTACGGCCCCGATATCACACGGAGTCCGCAACCACGGTTTAGTAAACATACCCCTAGGTGTAAGTACTTACACCAGCCCTATGACAGGTGTAAATGTTTGTGCATGCATGCTGTGGGGGCCCCTCGCCCAGGCGACCGCCTATGGGCTTAGGGCTGCACTTGTTAGTCCTTTAATTAAAAGGTTTTTCCACATCCAGAGCCGGGATTTGTAGTTGTGTTGTTTAGAAAAACAAGTAGTGTGGAGACCGAGGGTTTACAAGGCAAAACACAGGAATTTTATTTTTTTCTAAAGAGCATTAAGGCTCAACGCAAAACAAACAGGATTTTCTCTCCAAACAATATTCCATAGGCATTTATACCAAACAAAACAATGTAACTGCTTTTGGTAGCTTTTTAACATGTGTTGCTGTTTTCCAAACCATTCAGCAATCAAACATGGTTTCTCTTTTCTTTAAACCCAAAAAGAAATATCCACTCTTCAGCAAACAGGGTTCTTAGCATTCCTGGCTAAACACAATTCTCCCTGTTTTCACACTGCCATTCAGGACATTCAGGTTATAAACGTTTTTCCTTTTTTATCCAAGAACTTTTATTCTGCCTTCTGGCATAGAGAACAGTCCATTACTGAATCTTCAGAGCTTTCATCAGATTCATAATAGTCTATCTGCATTTCCTCATGACCTGTGTCTGGTAAACCTGGCTCTAAACCAGCATGAAAAACTTCAGGCTTAATATTCTCTAAAAGTTCCAGAACCTTTCTCCACTGAGGCTTTTCCCTATGCAAAGGGTTTCCACCAGGAATGTGGAGATTCTTCTCTTGCAACAAATGGCACAATGCCTCTAACTGGCTCACAGCACTTTTTCCTACACTTTTATTCATGCACCTTTTGGAAGTTGCGGCTCTTTAGCTGATTCAGGAACGGTTATCACTGCAGCCTGACCCTTGTCAGCACTTCTCTCTGGCACAGCTCTCCTAGTTTTAAAACCAATTGCAGTTTCCTTGCAATCCTGGCTTTCTTTCTGACTAGGGCTTTCACCTCTGAGATTCCCCCAGAAGTCTCCACCGTTCTCCTCTACGGTGAACTCTCTGGGCCTTTCTCTGGTGCTTCTCTCCCCACTGAATTCTCCAGTGTTCTCCCTGGTCAGCTCTCTCGAGTGCTGGTTTCCCGTATCCTTCCTTCCAGTGTGCAGCTTCCCTGTCTCTCCCTTTCCAGGGTGTTGCTTCGTGGGCTGCCTTCTCGTAGTGCTGCCTCTCTCAGGCTGAGTCCCTCTCTCAGGCTGAGTTTCCGTCCCGGTCTCAGTCTCTGTCCCAGTCTCCCTTCCTTCTGTTTCCCTGGGTTTATAAGAGTGTCTCTGAACTACCGTGCACTGCCCTTCACCCAGGTGTCTCTCATTAGTTCCAAGCCTACCCTTAGATTAGCAGAGCTTGGGTGTGTCCTGTCCTCAGTAGCTGCGTGTTTTTTTTTTCTTGCCTGCACTTTGAGAGCTACTGATTCCTTGCCTGTCTCTTTCTTTAAAGGTAAATGTCTGATTTTCTCCCAATTCCATGGGCTCAGCCATACTCTCCTCATCACACATCCCCCCCCCTTAAGATATTACGGGCTGGCGTTACAGAACCCGCACAGCTCATAATTCTCGACAGGGCATCTGCATTCATGTGCAATTTTCCCGCTCTATGTTCCACACGGAAATCAAAGGCCTGTAAGGCCATGTACCAGCGGGTTAGACGAGTGTTGTGACTTTTCATTTGGTTTAACCACTTCAGTGGCACATGGTCTGTGAGTAACAGGAATCTGCGCCCTGTAAGATAGAATTTAAGAGCCTCCACTGCCCATTTTTTTGCCAAACACTCTCTTTCTATGGTGGAGTATTTTCTTTCCAGGGGTGACAATTTTCGGCTTAGAAACATAATCGGGTGCTCTGTGCCCTCATGTTTCTGCGATAACACAGCCCCCAAACCTGTCTCCGAAGCGTCCGTCTGTACGATGAACTATTGTTCAACATCCACCCCTCCTAACACTGGTGCACAGCAGAGCTTTTCTTTTAATAAAATAAAAGCTGCATCTGCTGCCCAAGACCACTGCAATTGGTTTGGAGCGTTCTTTTTCAACATGTCCGTTAGAACCACACTCTCTTCTGCGAAATGGGGAATGAAGTGGCGATAGTAACCTATTAGGCCAAGAAAACTGCGCAATTGTTTTTTGGTCAGCGGCCTTGGAAAAGCTTTTACACTCTCTATTTTATTTACTATAGGCCTAACTGTACCCGCCCCACCGTAAGGCCTAGGTACTTTACCTCCTGCCCAGCAAATATACACTTCTAAGGATTTAACATTATGCCCGCGTGCCTCATTGCTCGTAAGACTGCTTCCACACGAGGCAAATGTTGATCCCACATGGAGCTGTGTATTATTATGTCGTCCATGTAGGCGACGGCATATTTTTGGTGTGGGCGTAACACGAGGGTCACTAACCTCTGGCAGTTCGAGGCCACGCCATGCAGGCCGAAAGGCATTCTCCGAAATTGGAAAAGTCCTATGGGGGTACAGAACGCTGTCTTAGGACGTGATTCCCGAGTTAAGGGGATCTGCCAATACCCTCTGGTCATATCGAGGGTAGTAAGGAATTTTGCTTGGCCTAAACGATCCAATAACTCCTATATCCGTGGCATTGGATAGGCATCGAACCTGGAGATGGCGTTGACCCATCGAAAATCTATACAGAACCTCATTGTCCCATCAGGTTTTGGGACGAGCACGATGGGGCTGTTCCAGGGGCTTTTTGATTCTTCAATGATCCCCATTTTAAGCATTTCTTTTACCTGGTTCACCACCTCCTGTTGCTTGGCTTCAGGTAGCCTGTAGGGTCTTTGCCTTACCACCTTGTTGGGTGGGGTCACTATCTCGTGAGCGACTAACATAGTTTCCCCAGGAACTGGTGTTAGGACGTCCGGGAATCCTTTCAACAGTTTGGTCAACTCTTGCCTTTGTACCCAAGACAGTTCTTCCCCCATTTGGGGCTCGGGGTCTGTCTTGCAGTCACATAACTGCGGACCCAAATCCTCCTCTTCCTTCTCTTCGAAGGTTGCGGTCAATCCTTTCACCTCCGCTCGCCCTGTAGACCCAAATCCTCCAGTCCCTCGGAGTGTAGTGGTCATCATGGGAACTTCTTCAAGTGGCGGAAAACCCACCCTCTCGCAGATAAGTTGGGCTATCCGATCCCCCATGTTTACTTTGAAGTCTTCCTTCCCAAAGTTAAAAAGTAACACCTTAACAGCTCCTCTGTAATCGGGGTCAATGACACCAGCGCCCACATCTATAAAATACTTCAGGGCTAGCCCTGACCGTGGTGCGATATGGCCATAACACCCCAGTGGTATCTCCATTTGGAGGCCCGTATCCATCAAGGCCTTCCCCTGCCCCGGAATAACCAGGTCCACCATGCTACATAAATCGTAACCGGCTGCTTGCTCTGAAGCGCGCCTAGGGCTCCGCGCGTTAGGAGTTGTTCTGCAATACTTTAGGACAAACTTTGGCTTATTGTCAGACTCTTTCTTTTGGGGTGATCTTCTCTGTCCCTGCTTCTGCCCTTTTCCAAACAATGGATCGGGAACTGAGCTTACCCTGGCCTCCGCTTTACATTGTAATGCGCTCGGTACCTTCCTACCGCTATCCATAAGGGAAACCCCCAAGTCTTTCTGGAGGAGTAGATTCCCTACTGCCTCACCTGGAGATCCATGTTCCCCCTCTAGGGTCTTGGACTGCGCTCGGGAAGATACCATGCCTACCTTTTGCTGTAGCCCCTCTTCCAGGCCCTCCCTGAATTGGGGCCAATCCCTCCCCAATACCAGGGCGTGTGGTAACCTGGGCACAATAGCTACGAGAATTTTCTTTTTCATCCCTAAACCCTTCACTAGCACTCTGTGTATGGGATAAAATGATGATGCCCCATGGATACACCTGATTTTCACCTTCCCGTAAGGCTGGTTTAGGACTTGTTTATAGCGAGATTCAATCTCCTGCCAGAGCTTTCTGGAGATCATGCTTTGATCTGCTCCTGAATCTAACAAAGCTTCTGTAGCAATACCTTCTACTTCAACAGTCAAAAGAAAACCTTCTCTAATCTCCTTGGTATGGGCAGGTGTCCCTCACTACCACATGAAAACATTTTTTTCGTATAGAGTAGTTTTTACACATTGGCATACAAATTTTCATCTCATCCCCCTTTGGCCTTACCTTCCTTTCTGATGATACGGAATCTGCCCTTTTAGAAGCATCCCCTTTTACCTGGCCTGCCAATTCCGCTTCCATAAAGCGCTCGGCCAATAAGGTGGCTTCATTGGTGTTCCGGCAGTTTTGTAAAATCAGGAAGGTTTGTATGTCCTTCGGGACTGTGGCCATAAATTGTTCCAGTACAATGCTATCTATAATGGACTCTACGGTTCTAGCCTCTGGTGTTAACCATTTTAATACCAAGCCCTTAATTCTTTGACAGAGAGCTCTTGGTGTCTCACCAGGCTTCAATTTACTATTTCTTAAGAGACGATGATATACCATGGGAGTTAGGCCTAGGCGGTCTCTTATATCTTTTTTCAGCTCCTCATAATCGTTGGCCAAGGCTGCATGCATGGTCCTGTACGCTGCCAGTGCTTCTCCGGTAAGCGAAGTGGCCAGGCGCATGGCCCATTGCTCCTTAGGCCATCCGGTTATGTGTGCCACCCTATCAAACGCCTCTAGAAAATCATCTATATCATCATTCTGAGTTAATTGACCAAAGGAAAATGTCTCGCTAGGCTGTAACCCTAGCCCATGTGTGTGCAGAGCTCATATGGAACCTGGCATTGTCCGTGCTGTTTCTGCTGCTTTCTCCTGAGCTCCCAGCCACACTCCCATCATGTCCAAAAGAGACTTCTGCTGTGCCTGCATCACTGCAGCAGTTTGTTCCTTAGCTTGTATGGACATCTCACGCTGTTTCTCAAATTGTCCAGCCATCCACTGTAGTAGCTCCTTACATTCCATGGCTACTTCTGTGCTGCAACAAGAAAAAACACACCACCAAGTGCGATACAAACAAATATATCTGCTCTTTCTCCGGTTTCTACCAAACACTGCTGCACCCCTGTACAGGTATCCTTTAAAACCCCCTTATCTACGGGTTACCTTATACAGGTGTAGACTCCAGTTTAGCAGAAATGAAGGCCACCGCTTGTCCTCCCGTGACTCCGACTTTTGACCTCAGCTGCAATTCACCTTTTAATCCTCAGCAGGGCTTCGGCAGTTAGCACTGTCGTTTTGTTGAATTCTTGAGTGGTTGTAAATCCTGGCGCATGCGTAGAGAAAAAAAAGATCCGAAAAACTATGCCACCTGTGGGGGCCCCTCGCCCAGGTGACCGCCTATAGGCTTAGGGCTGAACTTGTTAGTCCTTTAATTAAGGAGTTTTTCCACATCCAGAGCCGGGGCTGCTGGGATTTGTAGTTGTGTTGTTTAGAAAAACAAGTAGTGTGGAGACCGAGGGTTTACAAGGCAAAACACAGGAATTTTATTTCTTTTTCTAAAGAGCATTAAGGCTCAATGCAAAACAAACAGGATTTTCTCTCCAAACAATAATCCATAGGCATTTATACCAAACAAAACAATGTAACTGCTTTTGGTAGCTTTTTAACATGTGTCGCTGTTTTCCAAACCATTCAGCAATCAAACATGGTTTCTCTTTTCTTCAAACGCAAAAAGAAATATCCACTCTTCAGCAAACAGGGTTCTTAGCATTCCTGTCTAAACACAATTCTCCCTGTTTTCACACTGCCATTCAGGACATTCAGGTTATAAACTTTTTTCCTTTTTTATCCAAGAACTTTTATTCTGCCTTCTGGCACAGAGAACAGTCCATTACTGAATCTTCAGAGCTTTCATCAGATTCATAATAGTCTATCTGCATTTCCTCAGGACCTGTGTCTGGTAAACCTGGCTCTAACCCAGCATGAAAAACCTCAGGCTTAATATTCTCTAAAAGTTCCATAACCTTTCTCCACTGAGGCTTTTCCCTATGCAAAGGGTTTCCACCAGGAACGTGGAGATTCTTCTCTTGCAACAAATGGCACAATGCCTCTAACTGGCTCACAGTACTTTTTCCTACACTTTTATTCACGCACCTTTTTGGAAGTTGCAGCTCTTTAGATGATTCAGGAACAGTTATCACTGCAGCCTGACCCCTGTCAGCACTTCTCTCTGGCACAGCTCTCCTAGTTTTAAAACCAATTGCAGTTTCCTTGCAATCCTGGCTTTCTTTCTGACTAGGGCTTTCACCTCTGAGATTCCCCCAGAAGTCTCCACCGTTCTCCTCTACGGTGAACTCTCTGGGCCTTTCTCTGGTGCTTCTCTCCCCACTGAATTCTCCAGTGTTCTCCCTGGTCAGCTCTCTCGAGTGCTGGTTTCCCGTATCCTTCCTTCCAGTGTGCAGCTTCCCTGTCTCTCCCTTTCCAGGGTGTTGCTTCGTGGGCTGCCTTCTCGTAGTGCTGCCTCTCTCAGGCTGAGTCCCTCTCTCAGGCTGAGTTTCCATCCCGGTCTCAGTCTGTCATGCAGCAGACCCTCTTGAAAGAAAAGAAAATGTTTTAAATGGAGAAAAAGACGTGCACAGGCTGCATGATTCGGAGGAACCAGCTAGAAGGAGCCAGAGCGACTTCAGAGACACTGAGGAGCCACGCCCCGCTAGTCACAAGGTAATGCCAGCCAGCTTCCAATCCTCGAGGGGAAGAGTGCTTCTTAAGGAGAGTGTGGAAGACTGGAGACAGTTCGGCAGGAAGGAGTTGGGCAGGAAGCAGTTCGGCAGGAAGGAGAGAGAGAAGAGCAGCAGTGGAGAAAGAGAAGCAGGCCAAGGAGGCAAGTCCAGCAGAAGCAAGGGAAGGATCACTTGCAGCACAGAGAGAAAGAGGTTAGAATGGAAACCTGATTACTCTACCGCTAGCAAACCACCCCGAGTGGAAGGTGATTTCCCTGGAGCTGATGAAGGACCTGGGAAGGTCTCAGCTCAAGCAAGAGTGATAGCTGTTTGTCCAGAGAGGCGAAAGCATTGCTGCAACTGTAGTTTAAAGTCAAATGAGAGACAGCTGGAGAACCTAAGCCGTGCTGCACAGGCAAGCCAGAAGCTAAGCCGGTACAGGCCCAGACCTTCACTTGGAGAAGGGACTCCAACCTCACAAGGTAAACCATACTTTCCTGGAAAAAGATTTCAGAAAGCTGCTGTATGGGAAAGACAGGCAGTAGAAGAAAACTGTTTGTCTGAAGGTTCCTACGATACAAGGTATGAAAAATGTTTACCTAAGAAGAAAGTTCTGAATGAAAAATGTTTATATAGAGCTGCTATAAAACCTCTGAATAAAGAGGAATCTTTTCAGTATAAAACAGCACATAGCCGACGCCCTAGGCTTAGCCCAGAACATTGGGAAGTGATACAGAAACTGTATAAAAAGCCTGAATATATTTTACCTGAAACCAGGGACACAGATTCAGAGGCTTCAGAAGAGGAGCCAATGCAAGTGGAACTAGCAGGGGATATTTCAGATCCAGAAATGGATTGTACATACTGTGTTACAGGAAGCCTAGAATCCTTGTCAGGCTTGTGAGCTGTGTGTCGTGCTGAATTGAACATTCTTGTTTTGTGTAAATAGCACCAGTCCTGTGAAAGTAACAGTTTTTGCTTTAAACCTGAGTTTTTCTTTTCCTCACCTGAAGTAAGGACATTTTGCTTTATAGTTGTATTCCAATCATTTGAACCATTGCGAAGAAGGGAAATAAAAAGCCTTTATTTTTCCCACCACTCTGAGCAGTTGTTTTCATTGAAGATTGGTATCAAGGAAACTACTAGGACCAAAAGTCAATTGGGCCTTTGGAATACTTGCCAATCTCAACTTTATAATTTTTGTGTCTGACCTGCCCTGACCTCTACTAGCCACCAGGGTAGCCCTCACGACAAGTCTCTGTCCCAGTCTCCCTTCCTTCTGTTTCCCTGGGTTTATAAGAGTGT
Organism: Ichthyophis bannanicus; assembly: GCA_033557465.1. NCBI lineage: Eukaryota > Metazoa > Chordata > Amphibia > Gymnophiona > Ichthyophiidae > Ichthyophis > Ichthyophis bannanicus. Next base: position 37,097,228 of record CM066036.1, read on the forward strand.
CTCTGAACTACTGTGCACTGCCCTTCACCCAGGTGTCTCTCATTAGTTCCAAGCCTACCCTTAGATTAGCAGAGCTTGGGTGTGTCCTGTCCTCAGTAGCTGCGTGTTTTTTTTCTTGCCTGCACTTTGAGAGCTACTGATTCTTTGCCTGTCTCTTTCTTTAAAGGTAAATGTCTGATTTTCTCCCAATTCCATGGGCTCAGCCATACTCTCCTCATCACAATGCATGGAGTGAAGGAGTAGCCTAGTGGTTAGAGCAACTACCTAGTACCCAGAAGATCAAGGCTTTGATTCCCACTGGGACTCCTTGTGACCTTGGACAAATCACTTTGCCCTCCACTGCCTCAGAAGAAAAGGCCTGGCAATGTACTTCTGATGATACATTACCAAAGAAAACCCAGAGGTAGCTGGGTTGCCAGGACTTGATGGCACTAACAACATAAAATGTATACATGCCCATATTTTACAAAATATACAAGTAACAGCACTTTGCTCAAGCTCCACATCTGTGAACATCCACAGTGGTAAAACATGTATTTATAGAATAGTGACCAGCTAACATAGGAGCATAAAGGCCCATCCACATGCATGAGTCACTGAAAGTACATGCAATCAGAGGTACATGCATACAGATTCATGACCGCCAAAGCAATTCTGCAAGTCCCATTCGAGTGTGTAAGTCCTTGAAAATAGATGACTTATAGAAGTTAATGATATTTATTTATTTATTTTATTTATTTATCTTTCTTATATACCGCGCTCTTCTGTATCAGTGCGGTTTACATCAAAACATAACTGTCCAGCACAGGTGGTCTGCACTGGATTTACAATATAACGTGGGTATATGTACAGGTAACAACAGGGTAACTATATACAGCTATATACAGGTAACTTACAGCATACGTTTGGAAATGATTCAATTGTGATATGTATCTTTACACAAACCAGTCAGTACTAGAGGAGATCAAACCTAAGCTTTCCTTAGAAGCTCAGATGACAAGACTTTGACTTTCATATTTTGGGCACATCATGCGAAGAAAGAGATCATTGGAGAAAGACATCATACTTGGCAAGGTAGAAGGTCACCGTAAAAGAGAAGGCTGGCAATAAGATGGATTGATACAGTAACAGCAGAATGGGTAATACTCTATCAACAATGAGCCTCTTGGCTAAAGATCGAAGTTTATGTCAACTATCCAGAGGGTCACCAGGAGTTGGCACCGACTCGACAGCTCTTAACAACAACATCTTTATACTGCTCCTTATAAAATCACTCCCAGTGTTCAAAGGCACAGCAGAAAGTCATCATTACTCGGTGATGCTACCAATGACCAAATTTAGGGACCTGGAAAGAGCCAATGTCTCTGGCCCCTGACCAATGACTGTTACTACATGGCTGGGCTAAGGTAGGAGTTACAAAAGGGGGGAAGACCCTCTTCCCTGGTAGTTGCAAATAAAGACTTGGTTTCATGGTGCAATACAGTCAACTTTCAAACTGAGTTGTAAACTCAAAGAAACAAAATTAAATTCCTGGGCTGGAAACAAATTATAAAAGAGTTCCAAAGTACAGCAAAGCACAAATTAATCTTTTTTTTTATTTAGAAAAGAGGCAAAAAATAACCGGTCACCAGAGAGAAACCAGGATGCAAATTTATATGCTTTACCAGACAGGTATGACTTGAAAGAAAACTGCACAGTAAAGGGGTCATTTTGTAAGACGAAGCCTAGATTTATGTGCAAATGATGCAAGTAAATCTAGCTATTTTAGTCATATATGCGTAGAAGTGAGCAATTTTACGTGTAAACGATAAAGCTACAATTCTGTAAGTATGCATACACATATCCAGTGCCGTGTACTTCCACTGCGGGTGTGTATAACGGCGGAATTTGGGTGGATCATGAACAGAGTGCAAGATAATGCTTACAAATCATAAAATTCTTTAATTTATGTGTGTTTCGCACTAATATAAATATATATACATATACACACACACACTTATTTATTTATTTATGTATTTCTCACATGGACCTCAGAGGGAGGAATTGGAACTAAAAATCATCTGAATTTCTTTTTCTCTAAGGCAGTTTATCCCTTTTTCTCAACTTTAATGCCTGAATCATCAAATTTTATTATTTTTTAAGGTTTTGGTATTGTTTAAAAATCTTCAAAGTACTTACCTGAATTTCACACACCCAGTGGGAAGAGGAGCTTAACTGGGCATGTAAAATTCAAATAAATATTTTGCAGCTTTTTGAATGTTTTAGTGCAACATAAAACCTTAGAAAGTAGAAGACATATGTAGTATTGCCATGAAGGGAGAAGTGCTACTGATAAGTGATTTCAATATGCCAGAAGTTGATTGGCATATTTCTGCTGCGATGTGTGATAAGGAAGCTTATCATAGCTCAGGTAGGAGCTATAGAAAAGATGATGTGACTCTGAACAAGCAACCTGTCAGTTCTGGTAGAAGCAAGAAAACAGAGTTTTCACATAAAAGACTACCAGTCCCAGAATGCACCAGGTTTCCAGCAGCCATGAGGGAGGCTGAAGTGAGAAAATGTGTGTGCAATCAAGAGAGCTATGAGGTAATCCCTAAGCACTCATCTCAAAGGGCAGGACCTGATTCAACACAGCTGCGCTGTGTTAGGGAGGAGCACACATTAGGACAGAATAAGAATAGAGCTTATTCTTCAGATGATAGCTTCAGCTTCAGAAAGAGCTTCAGGAAGAGATACAGAGACAGAGACAGCAACAGCTTCAAGCTCAAGCACCAGTATCAGGAAGAGAAACAGAAGCCAAGCCAAGCGGATAGAGAAAGAAGGAAACTCTCTGGAAGGAAGAGAAGAAAGGCCATTGGAAGGTCTGGGAGATTCCAAGGCAGTACCTATACTGGGAGGTATTCCAAGTGCCAGCAGAGTCCATTGGACTGGAATCAGCCAGAGGAATGGATTGGCAGAGATAGGAATCACCAGGGGCTACCTGGAAGAGAGAAGACTGCACGTGGAAAGGACTTTCAGACCAAGGCCAGAAGGTATGTGAGAGGAGATCCAGTGTCCAGGGATCAAGATTGGAAGGCTGGACATCAGAATTGGATTACATACTGGCCAGGCTATACAGAGAGGAATTATGATAGCAGGAGAGGCTCAGGTATGAACACTGATCCAGACCCTATCTATAATAGTGAATGGCAGCAAGGGAATAAGCATTCTCATGATAGTGCCTTAATGAAAGACTCGTCTGTGCCAATGTATGATAGTGACCCTATGCTGATTGATGAAGGGGGAGATACAGCAGATGAAACTATTACTTACATGGACTTTTCTCTATCTAAATGCTATTGCTAGCTTTCTGTGAGCAAACACATCAGCCATCACAAAGAAACCTAACTTTGTTCTTTATTTCCACTGCAAACAGCTCTTAAAGCAGGATTTGGGTTCACACAGTAGCAGCCAGCCAGCTAAAGGCTTTCAGCTGGTCAATTGATAGTAATTAAAGCTGCACCTGATTGTGTGTGTGAGCAAGGGAGAATCACTGCTGGGATCTGCGTGGAAAATAAGCAGAAGTTAACCTAACAAGCAAAGTTTATTCATTTCTTTGTGCCTTTGTATTTGGTAATTATTTGCTAAGAAAACATTAGCTAATTGCCTGACAAGCTGAAGGTTGTTTTTCTGGTTTGCTTTGTGACTTTATGTTATCCATTTAAACACTGCAAGCAAGTAACCTCATTTATATTGCTAACAAGCATACTTGTGCTGGGTGAATTAAACCCCATCAATAAAAGTAGTATTTTATTGGCTTTACCACTGGTTACACAACTCAATTATTGTCTTCAGCTGTGTTTGGGAGTGAATGAACTACATTACCCACAATACCTTGCAAGAATCATATGAATATATGCATCGTCAAGATTGTGTAAGTTCTCACCCTAGGCAGCCGTCTGACAAATGGCGTAGTTTTTCGGATTGCTTTTGCACCAAGAGGATTTATTTGCTGTGGATTACAAATAAAATTCAAGTTTGAAGCTGAAAGAAGATTTTTTTTCCCTCATCTACACTTTGGAGGAGAAGTGGTTGTTCCAGGAAGCTGTCCCAGATGAAAAGACCCTGTGCAAAGCTGGATTCATCACTGAGACAAGGTAATATGTATCTGGGCATGTCTAGTGGTGGATGTGTGTAAGCACAGGGGGTAATTGGAAAAAAAAAAAAAGTTGAAAAAAACACACCTGGTTGGAAGGTGCTGCTCTTTGGTTTTTTTTTTTTCTTTTCTTGCAGGGGTCAAGATGGATCCGAGGGAGATGGCTCAGTGGATGGCAGCCCAATTTAGCAAGCAGCAGGAGCTATCACAGCAGGCCCAGGACACTGCTATGAAGGCCTTAATGGAACAGCAGAAACCAGTGCTTGATCTGGTGCAAGCTCTAGTTCAGCTGCAGAGCCAAAGTGGAACAGATGCAAGACCAGCAGCTAGTACTGGTACACCACATGTGGACAGTGTGGGACTCAATCAAGGGATTGAGACATTTAATTTTGGGAAATTAACTCCAGATGATAATGTTGATGATTTTCTAGAGTCTTTTGAAAGAGTGGCACAGGCTTTAGCATGGAAATGGAAATGGAAAAGGAAAAGGAGGCCACTATGGTGGCTCAAAAGAAGTAGCTGAAAAGGTGAAGAAAAAGTGGGTGGCCTTCATAAAATACAAGAGATCAATGAAAGAGGAAGACAAGTATCAATATTTGGAAAAACTTAGATAAGCTAGGAAAGTAGTCAGGAAAACAATGATACAAAGAAATGAAATGGGGGGACAAGACATTTTTTCAGATATGTTAGTGAGAGGAGGAAGTGCAAAAGTGGTATTGTCAGACTCAAGGGGGAAGGGGAGGAATATGCAGAAGCTGATGAGGATAAAGTGGAACTGCTTAAAGCGTAGTCACTCACCTGTAACAGGTGTTCTCCGGGGACAGCAGGAATCAGTCCTCACACATGGGTGACATCGGTACCGACGGAGTCCTCATGCGGAGCAAATCCCCAGCTTTCAGAGAAAGCCTTTTGGAGTTGCCATCACGCATGCGCAGTCCCCTTCCCGCCCAAGGGTGCCATCTTGCTCAGTCAAATGACATAGACAAAAAGACGGCAAAAACCCCTAAAATATAATAATAATAGGACTGCAACTCCAAGGGGAGGAGGGAGGGATGTGAGGACTGATTCCTGCTGTCCCCGGAGAACACCTGTTACAGGTAAGTAACTACACTTTCTCCGGGAACAAGCAGGAAGTCAGTCCTCACACATGGGACTCCCCAGCTATAGGCTACCAGCTGAAAAATAGGCTGCCTCTACGAGAGTCGCAAGCAGCCACAATAGGAATCTAACTAAGAGAATAGCACTCTGGTAGCCTGACACAGAAGGGTTGGAGGGCAGGAGTTGCCTAGACCTCGAAAAGGTTACGGAGTACAGCCTGGCTGAAAGCACTGTCCCGTCGGGACTCCCTATTCAGGCAGTAATGGGTTGCAAAAGTCTGGCCCGAAGACTAGGTGGTGGCCCGGCAGATATCTGCCAGTGGAACAGAGCAGAAATGAGCCACTGATGACGCCATGCCCCTGACCTGATGGGCCGTGACACGACCCTCCAAAGGAAGCGCGGCTGCCCTGTATGCCCAGGCAATACAGTCTGCTACCCAGGTGGACAGTGTACGCTTGGAAACAGCCATTCCCAGCTTACTGGGGGTCATAGGATACGAAGAGCTGAGGAGCCCTTCTATGCGCTTGGTACGCTGGATATAGAAAGCCAACGCCCTCTTACAGTCCAGGGTATGCAGCACTGCCTCTGCCCGACTGGCATGCAGTCTGGGAAAAAAGGTAGGAAGCACCACCTCCTGGTTGAGGTGGAATGAGGAGACCACTTTCGGAAGAACTTGGGGTGTGTGTGAAGCACCACCCGGTTCTTATAGAACCTAGTGTAAGGCCTGTCTGATACAAGGGCCTGAAGCTCACTCACCCGCCGAGCCGATGTGAGTGCCACCAAGAAAACCACCAAGAGAGGTAGTGGAGATGGCAGGTCACCATCGGCTCAAAGGGCAGCCGAGTAAGCTGCCCCAAAACCACATTCAGATCCCGCTCAGTCGCCTGAGGGCGGACCAGAGGCTTCAAGAGAAGCAAGCCTCTCAAAAAATGAGAAACCAAGGGGTGGGCCGAGAGGGGCTTTTTCTCCACCGGGAAGTGGTTCGCTGCAAGGGTGCAGAGGTGCACCCTGATGGAGTTGGACTTGAGGCCCAAATCCGAGAGGTAGAGAAGGTACTGTAAAACCACTTCAACCTGACAGGAGAAAGGGTTCACACCCTGCCCCTCGCACCAAGTCACAAACCTACACCACTTCCATAGGCCCGTCTAGTCGACATCCTCCTTGAGGCCAGCAAGACCTATTCAACATCCTTGAAAGGAGGAGCCGAGCGAGCATCACCCTTTCAGCAGCCATGCCATCAGGTTGAGAGAGCTGAGGTTGGGATGCAGGAGAGTGCTCCCCACCTGGGACAGGAGGCTTGGGGAGGACCCAAGGGGAATGGGGGCCTCAACCGCTTGCTGAAGTATAAGTGGAAACCAGGGTTGCCTCAGCTACTGCGGGGCTACCAGGATGACCGAAGCCTTGTCCTGGAGGATCTTGAATAGAGTCTTGGCCACCAGAGGCGTCAAAGGAAATGCTTACAGGAGGCCCACGGATCATGATATCAGAAAGCCATCGGCGGCCACCCTGTGCGGGTGTGGCCACCTGGAGCAGAACTGGGGCAACTGATGATTGACTGGACTCGCAAACAAATCCATCACTGGCCATCCACAGGTCTGGAAAAGCCAATTGGCTACCCCACGGTCCAATTGCCACTTGTGAGGCTGGAGAATCCTGCTTAGCCTGTCATCTAACCAGTTTTCCTGGCCCAGCAGGAAGACGGCCCGCAGATGAATGCCATGCTGGGCTGCAAATGAGCACAGATCCAGGGTTTTCTGACACAGGAGATGGGACCCCGTGCCACCCTGCTTGTTCACATAGAACATGGCCACCTGGTTGTCTATCTGTACCAAGACAGGTTCGTGGGCCAGGATCTGCCAGAAAACTCCTAGAGCCAGGCAGATGGCACGGAGCTCGAAGAAATTGATCTGTTGTGCTCTCTCATTTGGGGACCATCCTCCCTGAGTACAGAACCCCTGGCAATGGGCCCCCCAGCCCAACAGGGATGCATCAGTGGTCAGGATCCTCATGTGTAGAGGAGCCTAGAAATGCATCCCCGCCTTCAAGTGGAGTGGCTGAGGCCACCAGTCTAGGGACCGTACTAGCCACCTGGATACTGTGGCTTTGTCCCTGAGACAACCTGTGGCCTGTGACCACTGGTCTCTAAGGCACCACTGAGCAGTCCGCATGTGGAGGCGGGCATCTGGGGTCACATGGACTGTGGAAGCCATGTGCCCGAGGAGGCACAGAAATTGTCCTGCTGACACTATGGATCTGCGACTCACCTGACGTGCCAGAGCCAGAAGCCTGCTTGCCCTGTCTGCAGACAGATAGGCCCTTGCCTGAAGGGTGTCGAGTCTGGCCCCAATGAACTCCAGCTGCTGAGTTGAAGCAAGGCTGGACTTGGGGTAGTTGATTACAAACCCCAGGTGCTGGAGCACCTGGATGGTGCGAGATGTGGCCTGGTGGACCTTGCTGGCTGAAGTGCCTCTGATGAGCCAGTCGTCTTGGTAGGGGAAGACAAAGACCCCTTGGAGTCTGAGAAAGGCGGCCACCACAGCCAGACACTTTGTGAATACCCTGGGGGCTGAGGCCAAGCCAAAGGGGAGTAAACTGTACTGGTAGTGATTGCCTCCCACCACAAAGCGTAGATACTGCCTGTGGTCTGGGTGTATTAGGATGTGTGTATATGCATCTTTTATGTCTAAGGAGCATAGTCGGTCTCCCTGGTGGAGGTAAGGCAGCAATATTCCAAGGGAGAGCATTTTGAACTTCTCCCTCACCAGTAACTTGTTTAGGTTGCACAGGTCGAGGATGGGTTTGAGGCCTCCTGCTCTCTTTGGTACCAGAAAGTACCTGCAGTAGAAGCCCTTGCCCGGCAGGTGGTGGGGCACCAGTTCTACTGCCTGATCCTCGAGAAGATCCGCCAACTCCTTCAGAAGAAGGTCCCAGTGAAGGGGAGACCTGAGGGGCTCTCCCGGGAAGTAAGGAGGAGGCACCTGGGCTAGGTGAAGGAGGTAGCCCTCTTGGACTATCTGCAAGACCCATGCATCGATGGTAATGGCTGTCCACCTGTGGGCATACAGGGCAAGCCTGCCTCCTGTGCACTGCCTGGCCCTGTGGGAAGAGGGGCCATGATGTCAGATTCAAAAGCCACTGCCAGGCTGGGCTGAAGCTGGTGCCTGGGGTTTGGGGGCTTTCTGCTTACGCGGGCCATGCCCCAGTCCCTTGGCCTGCTGCCCCTGTTGTGGAGCCAGGGAGGCCTGAAAATGGGGGTAGCTTTGGTAAGCAGCACCCTTCCTCGGGTAAAAGGGCTTTTTAGCCGAGCCCTTTTTTTGAGAAGGGGCAGAGGTCTTCTTGGAGAACCGGGTCCTCGTCATGTACTCGGTCTCCAGTTCTACGGCCTTGTCAGTCATCGGTTTGCCAAAGAGGTTCTCCCTTTGGCATGGGACATCGACCAACTTGTCCTGAACCCATTGCTCGAGCTCCGACGACTGCAGCCATGCCTGGCGGCATGCACCGATGCCAGCCGCGGCTACCCAGGCCAACGACTCAAAAACGTCATAGGCCGCTCGAGACATAAACTTCGAGCACTCATGGACGGCAATGGACAGGCTCCTGAAGCACTGTAAAGGCCCCTCAGAGAGACCAGCTGAGAACCCAGTGAGTTCCTTCGCCAGGTCTCTCAGGTACAGGCCTGGATTCGACAAGTCAGCATTGAACCCTGGAAGCACTTTCTGTTGAGGGCATCCAAGTTGTGTGTCTCCCTGCTGGGAGGCACCGAGGAATACATCTTCTGGTTCTTCAGCCCGCACATGGCCGATTGCACAACCATGGAGATGTGTGGCAGCTGCGACTTTTGAAACTCAGGGCTCCGGCGAACTCGATACATCGAGTCGAATTGTTTGCTGACGACCAGCACCGACACCATGTCTCCCACATGCAGAGCATCAGTCGTTCCAGGATCAGAGGCACAGGTACAGTAACGGCCTCCCGAGGAGGGGCCTCATACTGTAGGATCTCGAGCTCATCGGCTCAAGGATCCTCCTTGGACTCCATGGGGAACACCAAAGCCTTGGACATATCCCTCACAAACTCCAAGAACCTCGTATCCTCCGGAGGGGACCTTCTCCGAGGTTCGGACACCGGGGGATCGGACGGGACATCCCTGTGCCAACAAGTGTCCGGCGACTCCTCTTCCTCCGTTTCCCACTCCGATGCCTCCGAAGAGGAATCAAGGTGCTCCAGCATTGAGGGGCCCAGGCACCAACCGCCCTGATTCCGGGATGCTCGGTGGCAACAACCTCGGTCCCGAACAGGAGGCCGAGTGGGACTTCGGCCGAGGATCGATTTGAGCCTGAAAGGTCTCGAGGATCAGCTCAGCCTCCGGGGTCGACTTTGACATCGATGGCCCGGTGGTCTGAGAGAAAGAACCAGACTGACCGGCAATCAGCGCCTGCTGCTGCTACATGAAGGCAGTAAAACTGCACTCCAAGGCCGCCATTCTGGACTCGAGTCGGGAAGGCTCTGCAGCCACCGGCTCAGTTCCTGAAGCAGTCGGGCCTGACGCCGGTTCCCCCGGAGGGGAGTCCATGATGAGGACAGTTGTTACCTGCCTCGGCTGATCCGTCTCCCGATGAGGAAACTTTGCCATGCGCTCCATCTCCGAAGATCCTGGCCGGCGCTCGGGGCTCTGCAACAGGCCCTGGGAGGAGCCAGGTCGCTCAGAGCCATCCAACAACGACGCCTTCGAGGACTTCTTCTTCCTCCTGTGTTCCCTCAAGGGAGACCCCCTCTCCGAGGAACCTCGACGCTGCTCAGGCTCGGAATGCTCCCCCCGAGATGTACAGGCCTCAGACGAGGTCCAGGCACGCGAAGGCATGGACTCAGAAAAAATCCTATCATGCTGCTGCTGGTGGTTCTTCAGGGCCTTAGAGGACATCTTCCTACACGGATCGCAGACCGTCGGGTCTTGGTCGGGCCCCAGGCACCGGAGACTGTAGTCATGCGTATCGGTGAGGGACATAAGTTTTACACACCGATCGCATATTTTAAACCCGCTGGTAGCCATCGGAGGTAAAAAGGCCCCTGCGAGGTCAAAGACCTGGGCTGCCAGTGAAAAAGAAAAAGGGCACGAACGCCAGTCATGAAGGACAAAAACCGAAAAAATAAAACCGGACTCGTTACCGGTGTATCGAGATGAAGGCAGGAAGAGGAACCGGTGTCGACCGGTAGAAGAAAGAGAACATTTTCAACTTTTTCCACGGGGACATGGGGACTACGTCTGAAGGGCTCTGTGGAAAAAAGGAGACTGAGCAAGATGACACCCTTGGGCGGGAAGAGGACCGCGCATGCGTGATGGCAACTCCCAAAGGCTTTCTCTGAAAGCTGGGGATTTGCTCTGCACGAAGGCTTCACCGGCGCCGATGTCACCCATGTGTGAAGACTGACTTTCTGCTTGTTCCCGGAGAACAAATATTTCTGTTCTGTGTTTACAGATGAAGAGCCAGGAGCAGGACCTCAGTAAACATTCACAAATAGGAACAGAAGTGATAGGGATCTTGAACGATTTTCAGAAGACTATGTTTGTGAGGAACTATCTAAACTAAAAGTAGACAACATAATGGGACAGGATGCGATACATCTGAGAATACTGAAGGAATTTGGAGACATTAAATGGCTCCACTGACTGACCTTTTTGATACTTCTTTAGAGTTGGGAATGATCCCAGAGGACTGGTGAAAGGCACATGTGGTCCCTTTACATAAAATCGTACAGCAGGATGAAGTTGAGAACTACAGGCCAGTTAGTATGGCTTCCTTGGTGAGTAGATTATTGGAAACGTTACTGAAACAGAGGATAGTGAGATTTCTGGAGTCCAATGAATTGCAGGATCCGAGACAGCATGGGTTTACCAGAGGCAGGGCTTGTCAGACAAATCTGAGTGATTTCTTTGACTTGGTGACCAGAAAGATGGGCTGACGGAGAGTCCTAGATGTCATGAACTTAGATTTCAGAAACGCCTTTGACACCGTTCTGCACAGGCAACTTATAAATAAATGGAGCACCCTAGGGATGCACCCTAAAGTGACTGACTGGGATAGAAGTTGGTTGGGTGGAAGATGACAAAGTGTACAGGTAAGTGGAGCTCACTCTGAAGAAAAGGAAAAAAGGGGACTATAGTAGTTGACATAGAGGGGCAAACTAGATAGGCCATACAGTCTTTTTCTGCTGTCATGTTTCTATGTTTCTATTGGATATTTAAATTTGGATCGATGTCAGGCATAAAGGTGGGGAAGGATAAACAAAGTGCTTTATACATCAAGGACTTCCACATCTACTTCCCCTTTGAAAAGTAACCCAGAAATACTGTACACTCATATATTTACCTGCTATTTAGGGTGCATAGTTTTTCTTCTTTAAAATATGTGCATACATTAAAATTTTCTTAAGTGCATGACTAAATGCAAATTTCTCTCCAAACCCTTCCATCTGAAATGCCTCCTAAAAACAGCAGGCATGCACCTGTGAAGGCATATTTTAGAAATGATGTCTAGATGCAATCTGGGCATCTAGGTTAAAACGTATAAAAAAAGGCCAGCCAATTTCAAGTTTAAGCCAAATTTTAAAAACTTGCATGTGCCTAAAATGGCAGCAGTCATGGCCACATAGACATCCCCGCAATACAATTTTAGGATGGTGACATCTATCCCATGCTGCATGCATGTCCCTGGCTGCTACTTTGTGTGCTGACCAGAAAACAAGTGTCCTCGTTTCCCTTTGGCTTTGTTTCCAGTCATGAAACATAGAGGGGATATCCGAGTACCTTCTTCCCTACTCCCTTCAGATATTTTGGGGGCAGGATGAGAGCTTTTCTGATGCCCGTTTATGCCCTGGTGAAGAAGTAGGTATGGACATTACTGCTGGTGGGTTGAAACGCGCTCGTCGTTTCTGAAATTGGGAGTGCGTATGTATGTTTAATAGAATGCCCCCCGGACACGCCTCTGCCATGCCCCATAGGACAAATTTAGAGCACATTTCCTCCCTCTGAGGTCCATAAATACATACATTTAGGAGAATGTTGGTTTGGACATTTGCTTCGCTTAGGGTTGCTAGTATGAGATGTGAACGTTGGATGCCTTTATAAAATAGGCATATGCACATATGTGCCTTTCATGCCCAGCCACCCTGTGATAAAATTGCCCTCTAAAACAACTTCTCACTTTTCTGCAAATCCAGTATATCGGGATTGAACTGAGTACCTGAGCAGAGAAACGAAAACAAATAATATACCTTTACTCAACCCATGTGATATTATCTTCATACAATAACTGATATATTATATGACAAACATGACTTGATGCTTAGTGGTAAAGGGAAGGAAAGGAGAATTGGGAAGTCCTTGTTTCTACCAGTTTCATTCTCTGCTTCTGATTTGGCACCGGCGACTCCACATCCCTAGAGCTGAGAAGGCGAATGGAACCCCTTTCCCCCCCCCCTCCCCCTCCTAGAGTGGCAGCTGGAGATTCACCTCTTCCATGAATAGTGCGCCCCTGCCCCATCTAATTTAATATGTGAACATGAGAGGAAGGCAGGAATTCAGGAATGCTTTTGAAAATGGGATAATTAAATCCACACAAGTGTTTTTTTGTATTCTTTGCTTTACATAGAAGGATGTGGCCTCATTATTTGTGGTACCCTGGCTAAGAGTAATTAGGCTGGGGAAAATTATCTTCTCAGAAGCAACTTAAGCTTGAATTATCGACATAGGAAACAAAAGGCAAACACCTGTTTTTAGCCCCAAATGCTTCTATTGTGCACTGACCTTTTACAATACATTCTTAAAATGTTGGTGCACCCTGTGTGGGGTTAACCACTTTTTTTGCTCGCATAATATTTTTGTATTTTAATGTACGATTGCATGTGTCTTCACACTATCTTGTTCCAAGCAAGAACATTTTTCTCTAAGGAAGGCAACAGCTACTACTATACAATATTTGAGAGCTTGCAGCAATAAGCATGTTAAGAGGGTCATTTTCAAAGCCATGCATAAAGCAGTGCTTTAATCAAAGAAATAGCTTGTTACAAAACTTAAACTTCCATGTATAGAAGCTAGAGGTGCCTAGCTGTACTTTTTAGGAGACATTTCAGAGGGAAGGGCTGGGGAGAAATTTGAATTTAGGCACACGATTAAGAAAACTTGAAAGCCTCCTTGTATTTTAACAAAGAAAAAATGATGCACCCCTAGTATCAGGTATAAATATGAGTTCATAGATTTTCTAGGTTACTTTTCGAAGGGGAAGTACATGTGGAAGTCCTCTGAGTGCAAAGTGTGCACACAGTTATCCCATTTATAAAATGACTCCTTAATGGGATGCTTTCGACTTGCTACATTTCACATTTGGCGTCAACTTAAGCATGGGTATAAGAAGGGCCCCGACCACTATTGCATTTCCGAAGTCAAAATTCTGTCAGTCTGGAAGAATTTTTTATATTTTTAAAGCCAAAAAAGATGATGACCTTAAATTCCAAAATAATTTCTTTCTTCACAATGTAAGTGCTTACATGCAGTGATTCTGGCAGCCTTTACACATTTTTTTAAGTAAAATACTTCCATATGAGGGTTATCTGAAGCCCTGAGGATAAAAGTGTTTCAAACACAATTCCTTGCTTCTTTTTTTTTATAAGAAAAAGAAAATTTCATTTTAATAATTAAAAAAAGAACATGAATTTCCAATACCTCTTCCACATGCATGCAAAAGATATTTCTTGGAAGGATGGTTTACAGAAAATGTATCATAATTGTAAGTAAACTTGGGATCCTGGGCTTGAAATGGAAGAAATTCCAGAAACTCATTGGCTGTCTGGAAGAAACTGCCATGTTTAAAAGAATGACAGTGAAAAAAGTTTATCTTTTGCTTTCCTGAATGGGATTAAAATAAATCATAGCCTTAATGATATCTTATAGGTGAAGGGACCCCAACGTGTAAGACAATATATCAGTGCTAGAGCAGGTATGGAACTTGTGGGTCAATGGTGTTTGAGCACACAGTTCTTAGCTGTCACTTTATATTAACAGATACCAGACATTTAACACAGTAACAATAGTAAATGCTTTAACCCTCCATTGCCTCATTAGAAAAGGCCTGGTAGTCTACTTCTGGTCATACCTTGCCAAGAAAACCCAGGGGCTGTTGGGTCGTCAGTAGTCTCTAGTGACTTGATGGCACTTAAAAAAAAAAAAAAAAGACCAATATAGTTCATCCAGTCCGCCCAGTAAGGTGGATAGAATAAGTGTATCTGCCTCTCCATGCAGGTCATCCCCCTCTGTACCTTCATTTAGGGTTGTACTCGCTGCTCTATGCAGGCCACCTCTCTCTATTTGTTGAAGAGTAAAAATGATAATTACACTTACCTGGTAATTGTAGTTCCTTAAGTGACGACAGTTCAGTCCTCCACCTCTGGGTTGTGCACCTCCTCCTGCAGCTTGGAGACTGGACCTGTCAAAATCATGACATCACTGGATGTAGTCTGCTGCTCTCTCCCATCAGCCCAAGTGAACTATTGACAAAGCATACTCAACAAAGGAGCAACAGATAAGTAGCCAACCACTAAATTTCAACTAACTGAATAGGTACCATTCCCCCCTGGCCTCTGCAGAGATGAAGGTCAGAAGAATAGAAAGACAGTACTAGACAAAACAGAAATGAAGCAAGGTAACCTCTCGAGATTCATACCTACCTGTAACAGTACCGGTTTACAGACCGAAAATCTACCGACACACTATCACCCCGGGCGGGATTGAGGACTGATCTGTCATCACTCAAGGAATTACAATTACCAGGTAAGTGTAATTATCATTTCCTTATCGTTCCTACAGTTCAGTCCTCCACCTCTGGGATGTAACAGAGCAGTGTTCAATGGGAGGGACCCTCCAACCCGGCTCGCAAAACAGCTGAACCGAACGAGGCATCCTTCGCCGCTAGCACATCCAGACGATAGTGCTTACTGAAGGTATGGAGCGACGACCAAGTAGCCGCTCTACAGATGTCCCCTGGTGGGACCAGACTGTGTTCTGCCCACGAGGCCACCTGCACTCTAGTGGAGTGCGCCCGCAACCCCACTGGAACCGAACGACCCTGCACTAGATATGCCGAAGTGATCGCTTCTCTAATCCATCTAGAAATGGATGCTTTCGCTGCCGCTTCACCCCTGCGAGATCCTCCGAACAATATGAACAACCGATCAGATTTGCAAAAAGGCTCAGAAACATGCAAATACCGCCGGAGCACTCGCTTAATGTCCAACAGACGCAGATTGCGATCGGACGCGGTCTCCCCTGATGAGGAAAGGACCGGGAGTGACACCGGTTGATTTAGGTGAAATGGAGAAACGACTTTGGGCAAAAAAGATGGCACTGGGCGCAACACCACCTTCTCGCTAGAAAAAGACAGGAAGGGTTCTCTGCAAGACACCGTAGCCTTACTCAATAGCTCAAAAGGTTCCTTCACTAATGCTCCCAAGACCAAATTAAGATCCCACGGGGGAACAACAACCCGCCGAGAAGGCCTCAGCCTCGACACCGCCTTCAGAAACTGCAATACATCCGGATACGCACCTAACGAAACATCATGCACCTTGCCCCTATAGCAGGCTAGTGCTGCCAACTGTACTCTCAATGAGCTGACTGCCAAGCCTCTGTCAAAGCCATCCTGGAGGAAACTCAACACCACAGGCACTGACGCCGTAGCCGCACAGACTTGCCGCCTCGAACACCAATCCTCAAAGATGCACCATACCTGCACGTAAGCTAAAGAAGTCGACCTCTTCCTAGCCCGCAACAAGGTTGCTATCACCGATCAGGAGTAGCCTTTCTTTTTCAGCCTTGCCCTTTCAATGGCCAAACCGTAAGCGAGAACCGATTCACGTAAGGCATACGAAGTGGACCTTGGAGTAGCAGATGCTCCAACACCGGATGCCGCCAAGGCTCCCTGTCGAGAAAGCGAACGAGATCCGCATACCACGGACGCCTTGGCCAGTCCGGAGCAACTAGCAGTACTCTCCCGCGATGAGCCTCGATCCACTGCACCACGCGACCTATCAACGCCCATGGTGGAAAAACAGAGAAGACCGAACGCCGGCCACGGCTGCATCAGAGCATCGATCCCTTCCGACATCATTTCTCGCCTTCTGCTGAAGAAGCGATTCGCCTTTGCGGACTGCAGGGTAGCCATGAGATCCATCACCGGCGGCCCCCATCTGCTGACAATCCAAGCAAACACTTGCGGATTCAGCTCCCATTCCCCAGCATCCACTTGCACCCTGCTGAGGAAGTCCACCGTCACACTGTCCTTTCCTGCGATGTGCGCCGCCAACAATGCCGACAGACGCTTTTCCACCCAGGTGAACAGTATCTCCGCCTCCTCTTCCATGGCCGCACTGCCTGTACCTCCCTGCCGGTTGATGTAGGCCACCGTCGCGGAGTTGTCCGACAGCACTCTCAACGCTCGCCCGGCCACTGCTGCCTCGAAGGACTGAAGCGCTAGCAGTACCGCTCTCAGCTCCAGTCAGTTGATAGACGAGCTGCACAGTTGGACGGGCCACATGCCTTGGGCAAACCTCTCTCCGCAGTGTGCTCCCCATCCCGCAAGACTTGCATCTGTCAGTAGCGGAAGCCAGACTGGAGGCTCCAGGGGCATTCCTGCTTGCAGAGTTCCAGGCCGTAACCACTACCGCAGAGACCGCCGGACTCGCGAGGGACAGGGAAGATGCTTGCTCAACGAATCATTCTGATGCAACCAGCGGCGAAGAAGAGCCTGCTGCAAAGGCCGCATATGGAACCTGGTCCATTGTACCACCTCCAGAGTCGCGGCCATTGTGCCCAGCATGCACAGATACGCCCATACTGAAGGAGCCGGCACGGAAATGAACCTGCGGAGCAGATGGCCCAGGCCTAGCGCCTGCTGATGCGGTAGAAACACCGCCCCTAGCTGAGTGTCAAACCATACTCTCAGATACTCGAGCTCTTGGGATGGCACCAGGCGGCTCTTGGCTGGATTGACCACCCAGCCGAGGTGCTGCAAAAACTTCGCCACCTTGTCTGTCACTCACACACTTTCGGCCTCTGATTTCGTCTGAATCGGCCAGTTGTCGAGATAGGGGTGAACCAGAATTCCTTCCTTCCGCAACGCTGCCGCCGCCACCACCACCACCATAATTTTGGTGAAAGTCCGTAGTGCAGTGGCCAGTCCGAAACGCAACGCTTGGAAATGAAAGTGCCCCCAAGGGAGGGCGAACCGCAGAAACTTCTGGTGGGCTTCTCTGATCGGGATATGTAGATACGCCTCCGTGAGGTCCAAGGAGGTCAAATACTCTCCCTGGCGTACCGCCACAATAACGGAATGCAATGTTTCCATCTTGAAGTGCGGTACCCGCAAACACCAATTTACGCCCTTTAGATCTAAAATAGGGCGAAGAGAACCATCCTTTTTGGGCACTACAAAATAAATTGAGTACCGACCCATACCGTAATCTGCTAATGGGACCGGTTTGATGGCCCTCAAGAATAAAAGACGATCGAGGGTTTGGCGAATCACCAGGGCTCTTTGGGGACCTCTGCAGGAGACATCACAAAGGAATCCCGGACCGGTCTCGCCAGTTCTAGCGCGTACCCCTCGCGAATAATTTCCAGAACCCACTGATCCGTCGTAATTTGGGTCAAGGCAGAAAGAAACTCCCGGAGCCTCCCGCCCACTGGAAGACTTCCTACCGGGACCCACCAGCTTTCATTGTGGCTTCTGAGGGGTCGAGGAGGAGGACCCTGTGAAACCTCTACTTGCTCCCCGAAAGCTCTGAAACCCCTGGGCTCTCGAAGCAAATCGTCCTCTCTGGAACCCGCCTAGCCGAGAAGAGCGGAACCTCCTCACGTCCCGATACTGAACCCGATAAGCCGCAACAGAATTACCCGGCTTAGGCTTATCTTTCGGGAGCTGACTGCCCTTTGACACCCCTAATTCCTTAACCAACTTGTCCAGGTCATCACCGAACAGCAACCTACCCTTAAAAGGAAGCTTACTGAGTCGCGATTTAGAGAATGCATCAGCTGCCCAGCTCCTTAACCACAAGGATCGGCGCACGGCCACTAAGAAAGCCATGCTATTAGCCAGGGCGCGAATCAAGTCATAATGCACATCCGCCAAGTACGCGGTTCCTGACTCCAACCGAATTCAGCAGTCCCCTCTTGATCCAGCTGCGAGGACTGCCGCAAACATTGGGTCCAGTGGAGACAAGCTCTTGCCACCCAGGCTCCACAAATAGAAGCCTGCAAGGACAAGGCATCTGCCTCAAAGGACTGCTTCAACAGCCCATCTACCTTCCTATCCTGCGCATCCTTTAATGCCACGCTACCTTCTACCGGAATTGTGGTCTTTTTAGTGACCGCTGACACTGCTGCATCAATCCGCGGATACTTGAACTGCTCCTTGTCCTTGTCCGCTAAAGGATAGAGCTTGTTCATCGTCCTAATGCCTCTGAGACCAGCCTCCGGCTGGTCCCACTCATCCTGTACCATCTTGTCCACCACCCAGTGGACGGGAAACACTACTTGCGCTTGCCGCACTGCTTGGATGATAGGGTCCTCTACACTCTCTTCCTCAGTCGGTGGAATTCCATAAGGGAGGGATTCGGTAATAAGAGCCGTCAGCTCCTCCTTTCGGAACACTCGGATGATCTTTGCTTGATCCTCCGGTTCCTGAATTTCTCCCTCTTCTAAGTCTTCCATTTCCACCTCCAGATCTAACTCCGCCTCACCCGTATCATTCCCTTCCACGTCTGAAAGGGCCTTCTCGCGCGGCCGCGATCTCTTCAAGGGCCTCGGGGAACCATCGCTCCTGCCGAACAACTTCGCCTGCTGAACAGCCGAAGACCAGGACAAGGATTCGGGCAACACCCCCTGCCTCTGCCTGCAAAATGCCTGATGCATAAGTAATACAAAATCGGGACAAAAATCTCCAAACTGGCCACTGGCTTTCATAACCAGCAAGGCCGTTGGCAACCCAATACTGGGTCCCTGGATATCTCCCGAGGCAGAGGCCAAGGCTACCTCACCTTCCGGACTTGCCTCCGCCAGCTGCAGCTCCTGTCCAGCCCTGGCGTCAATCTGCCGCTCCCCGGTCATGGCCCCCGCAGCGCAGCCTTTGCAGACTCCAGAATCTGCGACCATACCCCTGCGAGTGCCGCAGAGCACGCACTGGGGGCGGGACGCCATCCTTGAGGCCCCGCACTCAACGGTCTCTTTACTGAGCTTTGATGCTGTCCTTCTTTGTTTCCCTCCCCCCTTGCTTTTAATTTTTTTATTTTTGCTAAGTGCTGGTCTCTTAAACAGAAGTTATAGCTCAAAATATCCCCGGGAGCTGTAAAAACATTGAGAGAAGAAACCGCGGTTTGAAAACGTGCAGGGAACCCTTTCCCACGCCAAAGAAGTATTGCAGACTCCCCTGCTATCAGTTGTATATAGCAAACCATCCCGGAGCTCTGCCTATGCAGCGCTCATGAATTTAAAATGGCCACCGCCACCGGCGCGAAAAGGAAAAAGGCGCCAAGATCGACGCGGGAGACCCTGCTCAGTGTCGGCTGTCTTCCCGGCCGCCGGTGAGCGCTTAAAACTGCGAACTGAACCCCACACAGCTTCCCGAAGGCTAAAACATACGGGTCTTCAACGGGGCTCCAACCCACGGTTCTACTGCTGTCAGAGTAGAAACTGTCGGTGAGCCTCCCATCTGCGTACTCCAGCGCCGGGGGTGGGGGGGGACACGGCTGCTTGCCGACCGCAGATGCTGTCTCGGTTCTGCCTCAGAGCTCTCCCCCATCCAGTCTAGGGGGAGAGATCTGAAAGATGAGCCCCCAGCCACAGATACACGAGGCAGGCAGGAACCGGCACAAGACAAAGCTTGCTCTGATGGTCTTTTTTTTTTTTTTTTTTAGAGGGACAGCCAGCAACAAATTAAAAGCAATGTAAAGTAATGTAAAGAAAATTGAAAGGGAATTTAAGGGGGGCGGAGCCTGATGTCCAGCGGGATGGTCGCATAACGCTGAGGCTCCCGAGAGGCCTACTCAGAATCCTGAATTAACACCGTACATACTTGGAACTTCTACTCTGATCTTGCCGGGGCACATTGGTGAGATGGCGGGGACCAAACCCACGCGCCTGGAATTTGGATCTCCAGCGGCTTCTCACGGCAAACGTTCCAAAACTGAACCCCCGTCCCCGCAGAAGGGGCTGGCCTTGCGCGAGGGCCCCGAAATGCAGCAGGAAATCCTCGCAGAGATTAGAGGGGTCAAAAACCTCGTGCAATCAAACGGTGAAGCACTCCGAGCGCTGCGGGAAGATCTTGGTGTGCTGCAAAGCAAGCTAGAAGGGCTTTCTTCGCGTCAGGACAAAATGGAGAGCATATTGGACTCCCATGCGGCCCGGTTGTCCAAACTCGACAAAGTTGAACGTCAGGTGCGGGCCTTGCAGAAAGAAGTGGAAGATGGCAATAATAGAGCGCGCCGCAACAACATACGACTCGTGGGCATACCGGAGGGAGCGGAATCGGGAGACATGAAAGAGTTTTTATGCAAAATCCTCCCTTCCCTGCTCCAAATCACCTTTACCAAAGATTTGGAGATCGATCGCGCTCATCGTGTACCCACAAGCATAACGCTCAACAGGAAGACCCCGCGGCCTATCATTTTTCGACTTTTGAGATATCAACACGTGGAGCAAATTCTAAGTGCCTCTCGGGCAAAGGGCCATATGGAGTTTGAGAGCCACAAGATCTCCTTCTATCCTGACTTGGCTAAACCCACGGTCGACCGCCGAAAGCGCTTTCTGGAATTCCGGCCGAGGCTTCAACAACTACAAGCACGCTATGGCCTGATGTACCCGGCCAAGCTCCGAGTCACGCTTCACAATCAGACAAGAACATTTGAGGACCCTGATCTACTAGCGGAGTTTTTGGATTCCAAAGAAGCCGACTTGATGCGCTGACTTCCAGAATATTCCTGCAAGTATTCTCATATCCGCTGTACCTGCCATATTGGATCTGCCGCAGCCCAGCAAAGAGTCTGGCGAGGGCAGTTTGTTTGCCTTACTTTTGATGATATCTGTGACCCGACTCCATCTACCCACAGTAGCCTCGATGAGTATCAGAGACAGTGTTAATTATGGACTCCGGTGTTTCTTTTCTTTTTTTTTTTTTCATGTCTTTCTATTTCCTCTCTTGGGCCTCCTCCCGCAGACATATGGTCGCCATATTCTTTGGGGGTTTTGCTTCTTCTCTAAGATACTTTGGTACATACTTTTCAATATGGGGTGTATTAGCCAGCATACTCGGTGATTATGTCATTGTTGCACAGATTCTGATTATGTTGTATGTTTTCAAGCGCCCTTACCTAAAATGTCTATTACCGATTGATGACACCATGTAAGATTTTCTCATTGAACGTAAAAGGAATCAATAATCCGATAAAACGGAAGAAAATCCTAAGCTACCTAAGTCAGGAAGCTGCGGATCTGATTTTTCTCCAAGAAGCGCATTTAAATTCGAAGGAAACTCTTAAACTCAATATTAAACCTTACATGGTGGCCGCCTATTCCCCAGCCGTTTCTAAGAAATGTGGGGTTGCCATACTGGTTAGGAAATCTTTGCATGTTACTATTATTGCGACTAGCTCAGATACAGAAGGTAGATGGTCCAGAGTTCACCTCAAGATAGGTAGCCTTGAAGTTACATGTATATGCCTTTACGCTCCTAATGTGGATGACCCTGCCTTTTTGCTACCATTGCTCAGGTTGCGCAGGCCTCTGCTAATACTTCATTGATAATTGGGGGGGATTTCAATCTAGTCCTTGATCCCCTGATTGACAAACAGCCGCCTAGGACAAGTGGTCCCCCCAAGAGTCACACCACGCTTACATCCCTGATAAAAGATCTTGTGGCGGAGGTCCCCTCTCTTCCTAAGAAGGGTCGCTTTCTCCTTGATTTCATGCTGGGTATAGCCATATGCTTAATCACGAGGAATTGGAAGGATAGCTCTCGACTTACTGTCAATGAATGGTGGAACCTCGTCTGCTTATATAGTAAATATGAGCAGATACCTCGGAGAGCTATTCCCCATGCCCAAACTCACTCTCGCTTGTCTAAATGGCAGATGCTTAATGATTATGTACAATCTGCTCATTGTTCCAACATGCCTGTATAATGTGCACTCATCATGTTTCAGATCACCGTTAGGTTTTGTAACACAATAATGTAAGTACACGCCCGCTTCGGGAATGATTAGTTTTCTAGAGAAGAAGCAGGGGGGAGGGGGGTGGTAGGGGTTTACTTTGGTGTATGTATTACACTTTATGTATCTGTCTTTTAGCTGTATGTCTTCCTTTCCTTTGTTGTTATAAAACGAAAATAAAGAATTTAAAAAAAAAAAAAGAAAGGGAATTTAAGGACCAAATTGAAATCTAAGCTAACCTAAGTGCTCCTTATGTGTTTCTCAAGTGAGCCCAGAACCTAGGCTCACTACGTCCTCCTGCTGCATGGAGACTGGACACAGTGGGGCTGATGGGAGAGAGCAGCAGACTACATCCAGTGATGTGATGATTTTGACAGGTCCAGTCTCCAAGCTGCAGAAGGAGGTGCACAACCTAGAGGTGGAGGACTGAACTGTAGGAACGATAAGGAAAAATAGTTAAGTTTATTTTGATGTTATCCTCTTGCTATTAAAGGATCCACTGTGTCTGTCCCATGCCATTTTGATATTTGCCCCTACCACTTCCATTGGGAGGGCATTCCAAGTATCTACCACCCTTTCAGTGAAAAACTATTTCCTGACATAGCCTTTCAGTTTACCCCCTTGAAGCTTCGTGTTATGACCTCTAGTTTTACAGCTTTCCCTTCTTTGAAAAAGGTTTGTTCATTAATACCATTTAATTATTTAAATGTCTGTATCATATCATCCCTCCTCTCCTCTAGCATATACATATTTACAGTAGGTCAAGTCTCTTCTCATACATCTTCTGGCGCAGGCTCCAAATCATTTTGGTCGCCTTCCTCTAAACCGTTTCAAGTCTTTTTATGGTCTCCAAAACTGAACATAATACCCCAAATGAGGCCTCAGTACCCCAAAAGAGGCCACCAATGACTTGTACAGGGGCATTAATACCCTCTCCTTTCTGCTAGTTATTCCTCTCTGTATGCAACTCAGCATCCTTCTGGCTTTGGCTACCACCTTGTCACATTGTTTCACAACATTGAGATCCTCAGACATTATCACTCTGAGGACCTTCTGGTCTGTGCACATAAACCTCTCGCCCCCTGTCACATACAATTCTCTTGTATTTCTGCATCCCAAGTGCATGACTCTGCACTTTTTCGCATTAAATCTTAACTGCCAAGTATTAGACCATTCTTCCAACTTTTATTGATCTTTCCTCATATTATCCATTCCATCAGAGGAGTCCACTCTGTTGCAAATGTTCATGTCATCTGCAGAAATGCAGACATTTTCCTTCATTCCTTCAGTGATATCACTCATAAATACACTGCACAGTAGAAGTCCCAGTACCAATTACTGAGGCACACCGCTACTCACCTTCCTTTCTTCTGAGTGAGTTCCGTTTACCACCACCTTCTGTCATTTGTCAATCAACCAATTTCTGATGTATTTCACTACCTTGGAACCCATCCCCAGGCTGCTCAGTTTATTGATAAGTCTCCTATGAGGAACAGTATCAAAGGCTTTGCTGAAATCTAGGTAGATCACATTCATCCCATGCTCTTGATCTAGTTCTCTGGTCACCCAGTCAAAGAACTCAATCAAGTTTGTTTGGCATGATTGTCCTTTGGTAAAACCATGTTGATTTGGATCATGCAACTGATTGGTTTCTAGAAAGTCCACTATTCTTTCTTTCAGGAGAGCCTTTATTCTTTTCCAGCCACTGAGATAAGACTTACCGGCCTACAGATTGTCACCTCTTCCCTATTAACACTTTTGTGAAGAGGTACCACATCAACCCTTTTCCAGTCCTGCGGAAGCTCTCCTGTCTCCAAGGATTTATTAAAAACATCCTTTAAACCTCTCTGAGCTCTTTTAGTATCCCGG
Organism: Ichthyophis bannanicus; assembly: GCA_033557465.1. Lineage (NCBI taxonomy): Eukaryota > Metazoa > Chordata > Amphibia > Gymnophiona > Ichthyophiidae > Ichthyophis > Ichthyophis bannanicus. Next base: position 37,121,580 of record CM066036.1, read on the forward strand.
GATGTATCCTATCCCATCCCATAGCCTTGTCCACTTTCAATTTTTCAAGATGTTCAAAAACATCATTTTCTGTGAATGGTGTGGTACCTACTCCATTCCCATTTGTATATTTGTCAATCACACTTGGCCTTTCTCTAGAATTTTCTTTAGTGAATACAGCAGGGCCAGCTCGTCCACTATGTAGGCTAGGCAGCTGCCTAGGATGGAAGATCTCTATAAGTGACAGGCTATATGCTTCAGCACACATGGCCTTTCGCCCCCTCCCCTGTATGCCAAGCCAGTTGCCATCCCCCCAACGTGCTGAGTCATGCCACACTGCCACTGATTCCGGAAGCATGGGTAGAATGGCTAGGCTTGGCAGTAGGTAAGACTGGAGAAAGCAACCAAAGTATCTGTAGGGTACGATAGGACAAAAGAACAGACACCCAGACTGACAGTATTTTCAGGGGGATATTTTGAGGCTGCAAACCTTCACTGCAAAAGACTTCTGTCAAATAAAGTGCATATGTCATGCAATTCATTGTCTGCACAGCAGAAGGAGGCCTGGCGGCCGAAATGCATAGGGGACAATAAATAAAGGGGTTTCTTCAAACCTGAAAGTACTTGCAGTCTGGGTGTCTGTTCTTTTGTCCTAGGCTTGGCAGTAGGCCATATGCTTCAGTACATATGGCCTGCTGCTTCTGAACCCTCAAAGTTATGTTAGAGGGGGTCAGAAGCGGCAGACCATGTGTGTCAAAGCACATGGCCTGCTGCCGAGCCGAACCACGCTCCCCCTTGACCCCACTGTCTGAATCAGCAGTAGCATGGCTCAGCACGGGGGGTGTGGCTCAGTGTGGGGGGGGGGTGGTACGGCTAGGGGAGCGGCTTGTGGCTTCTGTCTAGGATGGAAGAGACCGTTGCGTCCATAGTCGGCTCTATAATGAGGCCAAGTGAGGCGGTGGCCTCAGGCGGCAGCTTTTTGGATTTTCTGGGGGTGGCAAAATTGCCCCAAAAAGACCGCCGTCACCGCCTCAATCGGCCTTCAAAATAAAAAAATAAAAAAAACTCCGGCGTAAGAAGCAGCTGCCGCTGCTGCTCCAGCAGAATGAGGAGCCCCACGGCTGCCCGCCCGGAGAGCCTGCTGGTTTCCCCTGGTTTCGCTGGCTACACTTTACAGAGCCGCGGTGAAGGGACAGTGTTTCCCTTTCACGCGGCTGTGTTAAAGCTGAGCCCATGGCACTGATGGGAAACAGGAAATCCTGTTTCCCATCAGCACCTCGGGCTCAGCTTTAATAGAGCCGCGCAAAAGGGAAACACTGAATTTGAAATGGGCTGATGGGGGGTTAGGACTGGAAATCGACTGATGGGGGTTTAGAACTGGAAATGGGCTGATCAGGAGGGGGCTAGGACTGGTAATGGTCTATGAGGGGTTAGAATTGGAAATGGGCTGATGGGGGGGGATAGGACTGGAAATAGACTGATGGGGGTATAAAACTAGAAATGCACTTAACAGGAGGGGGGATAGCACTGGTAATGGGCTATCGGGGGGTTAGAACTGGAAATGGGCTGATCGGAGTGGGCTAGGACTGGTAATGGGCTGATCGGAGGGGGCTAGGACTGGTAATGGGCTGATCGGAGGGGGCTAGGACTGGTAATGGGCTATCGGGGGAGGGCTAGGACTGAAAATGGACTGATGGGGGTTTAGAACTGGAAATGGGCTGATGGGGGGTTAGGACTGGTAATGGGCTATGGGGGATACTAGGACAGGAAATGGGTTGACTGGGGTGCTAGGACTGAAAATGGACTTATTGGAGGGTTACGACTGGTAATGGGCTGATTGGGGGGCTAGGACTGGGGTGGGCTGATAAAGGGGATAGGACTAGAAATGGGCTGGGACAGGAAATGGGCTAATAGGGGAGGGGAGGAGAGTGCTGCTGGTCCTGGAAGAAAACTAGGGCTACAAATGGGCTGAGGCAGGGGGATGGTAGAATAGGACTGTAAGGGAGCGGATACTGAGAGGGTCTGCCAGGGGAAGGATGGTGCAGGAAGAGAAGGAGGGGGCTAGAAAGGAGCTGACACCTGGAATGTACTGAAGGGGGACTGGAAGGGAGCTAACACTTGGGGATGGGAGTGGTAGGTGGCTGGGTAATGGGGAGGAGGCTGGAAGGGAGCTGACATGTGCAAATAGCACTGGAAGGGGGATGGACAGAGGGTAGGGCAACTGGAAGGGAGCTGACTGGGGGGTGGCACTGAGAGTGAACCTGAGCTGATACCTGGGATGGTATTTGGACTAGAATGGGCTGGATAGTGGGAAAGGAGGGGGACTGGAAGGGAGTGGCAGTCATGGGAATGCAAGGTGGTTGACATTGGAAGGTACTGGGAGGGGAGGACTGGAAAGGGGTCTGATACTGGGGAGGGTTACTGAAACTGGAAATGGGCTGATGGAAGGAAGTGAAGAAAACAAAAGAAGAGATAAGAAATGGCAGATGGACCATGAACCATAGACCACAGAAAGAGAGCTAAGAGAAGACAGGAAAGCAGAAGCCTCAGATCGGGACCAGCATGATCAGAGAATAAAATGGTCAGACAACAAAGGTAGAAAAAATGATTTTATTTAATTTTGGTGTAAACCCTCACCTATCTTTAAGCTGCAGGAGCTAACCAGGCAGTATACAATATCGCCGCTGTCTGGTTAACTACTGCAGCTTCCGGGCATGTGCGGCAAACACGGATATTCAATACCTGGGTCACATATGACCCCAGCATTGAATATCTGGGGTTAGGGGTCGGCGGGTATGACTATGTGCAGTAGCAGCGCATAGCCTGCCCAAATTAATATCGGGCCCAAACAGTACATATGCTCTCAATATAGATACATAACTAAAAAATTGTGTATGGTAAAAGGAGACAAGAGAAATTATATTATGTAAATCAGGCATTATTTCCCATAATTTCAGTCTACTGAAGGCAATAAAAATAAACAAAGATTACTGAATACAATCTAGACCAAGATGTAAATTAGAGCAGAAACTGGGGGATAGTCAGGTTGTTTACTCCTGGAGCACTGATGCTGCTCTAATATTACAGTGATAGCCTCAAGTGCTGAGCTTGCTGAAGGAAACAACAGAGAAGGGTACAGCGGATGAAACAAAGAAGACCTAATTACCATGCCAAGCACAACATGCTTCAGATGTGATGAGCATGGAAAGCTGGTCCTGGGGAAATTTCCAAATATGACCACCCAGGCATAAAGAAAGAGTCTGCTGAAAGCAGGGAACTGACATAAAGGTAGAATAATTCAACATAAGGCTTTATCCTTGAAATAAAACAGGAAAAAGCAGATTTGTACTTATGAACTACAATCGCACGATGATCTGCACATGAGGCTAATTACCAGACAGGATTCCAGTGAATGACACGATGCTTATTTTAATGACATGCCACTCCAGCGATAGCGCCTCTTCCAGTGTCTGTCTAGTTGGTTTCTCCATCCATACACATGAAGCTTTAGTTTCTAAAGTGCATGCATTTTCATACATGCACTTCTGAAACTAAAACATCCTGTGACAGTGAAGGGAGGAGCTAGAGCCAGCAGAAAAAATGGCTGGACATCAGCAATAGAGAAGAGAGTCAGTGGAGGTTCCCAGTTCCCACTGGCAAAAAAGAAGGCGGGGCGGTGATAGAGCTAGTTTAGGATTTCCAGTCACAACTGGCAGAAAGTCTGGGCTGCAGTGATGGAGAAGAGCCAGTGGGTGGGGGAGAGGGGGTGTCCCAGTCTCCGCTGGCAGAAAGAAAGCTGGGTGGTGTTGATGGAGAAGAGCCAGTGGGTGGGGGGGGGGGAGAGGGGGTGTCCCAGTCTCTGCTGGCAGAAAAGAAAGCTGGGTGGTGTTGATGGAGAAGAGCCAGTGGGTTGGGGGGGGGGGGTGTCCCAGTCTCCGCTGGCAGAAAGAAAGCTGGGTGGTGTTGATGGAGAAGAGCCAGTGGGTGGGGGGGGGAGAGGGGGTGTCCCAGTCTCTACTGGCAGAAAAGAAAGCTGGGTAGTGTTGATGGAGAAGAGAACTGGTGGGCGCTTCCCAGTCCCCCCTTTCAGAAAAGAAGGCTGGGCAGTGATGGAGAAGAGAGAAAGTGAGGGATTCCCAATCTCAGCTAGCAGAAAATCTAGTTTCATGCAGAATACTGCAGCTTGGGCCCTTTCACATGCTCCTAAATTTGACCACATTACTCCCCTCCTCATTTATCACCATTGGCTTCCCCTCACCCAGCAGGTTCAATTTAAAATCCTCACCCTTGCCCACAAGGCTCTGTCAGGTAATGCTCCTCTCTACCTTTCCACCCTCATCAAATCATATGTTCCTCTTTGTTGCTTGCGGTCCCTCTATGATCACAGACTTGTCATTCCCTCCCCTGCCCGCACCAAGTTCGAGTTCACGAGATGCTCCACATTTTTACTCTGCCCCATCCCTTTGGAATTGCCTACCCTCTCACATTCAGTTAGAACCTTCTCTTCCCAAATCCAAATTCCTTGTGAAAACCCCTTTTCGAACAGGCATTCGGCCCAGATGCCCTCTAGGCTGCAATCACAACTGCGTGTCTGTCTGACTATATGATACTGGTTTGAATGTTCTCTGCTGCTTGCTGTCTCTAGTCTTCTATCCTATCTCATATTGTAGTTCCCTTCTATTTTCTTTTTGCTTTACATGTTTGCAAACCACCCTATATGCCCCACAAAGGGTGGTATATCGAATACTAAATAAACGATAAATGATAAGTCTGAGCGGCGGCGATGGAGAAGAACCAGTGGGAAGGTTCCTAGTCTCCACTAGCAGAAAGGAAAGCTGGGTGGTGGCGATGGAGAAGAGAGCTAGTAAAGGTTCCCAATCCCAATTGGCAGAAAAGCAGGCTGAGCGGTGATTGAGAATTAGTGGGGAGTTCCCAGTGCTAATGGAAAAACAAAAGGCAGCAATGGAAAAGAGAGCCAGTTGGGATTTCCAGTCCCCTCTGGAAGAAAAGCCTGGATGGTAGTGATGGAGAAGACAACCGGTGGGAAGTTCCCATTCCCCGTTGGCAGAAAAGAAGGCTGAGTGGTGATAAAGAGAAGAGCCAGGGGGTGATTCCCATTCCCCACTGTCAAAAAGAAGGCTAAGCAGTGATAAGAGCAGACAGCCAGAGAGGGATTCCCATTCCCCAGTGAAGAACAGAAGGCTAGATAGTTCAGAGAAGAGAGCCAGAGGGGGATTCCCAGTCCACTCTGTCAGAAAAAGCTGGGTGGTGGTTCCCATTCCCCAATGGCAGAAAAGAAGGCTGGGCAGTGGATGAGGTAGAGCCCTGGTATGGGATTAACTAGTACCCACTGGTAGAAAAGAAGGCCCAGCAGTTGTAATGGAAAAGATAGTTGGTTGAGATTCCAGGTCCCCACTACAGAAAAGAAGGTGTGGCAGAAGGGGCAGCAGTTGAAAAGCAAGTTTGCAATCCCCGCAATCCCCACTGGCTGAAAAGAAGGCTAAGAGGAAGTGATGGTGGTGACGAAGGGAGCAGGTGGGAATTGCCAATGCTCGCTAACGGAAGAGAAGGCAGGGTGAACGTGGGGACAGGAGCAGATAAGAGAGTTGGCGGGGATTTTTAATCCCTGACAGCAGAAAAGGAAGACAGGTGGGGATGGGGCAGACAGGTGCTGGAACTGGTTGTGAGCTAAGAGTGAAGGGGAAGAAAAGGGTAAACTTGGATAAAAAGGGAGGAAAAAGAGACAGGAGGATGATGAGAAGAAACAGAAGGGGGAGAGCAGTAAGAAACTCGCCCACTTCACCCAGCACACCACACTCGGGCACTCACTACACACCCACATATGCACCCACCCAAATGCAATCTGTCACTTCCACACCAACACATTCATACGTACAAACCAGCAAACACACACTTATACATAGACTCAAACTACATAACTGTAGATACCCTTTTCCCCTTATCCTACATCCTGGATGCTGCTATACTTACAAGGCTTTGCCAGGAAATTTGGAAGACAACATCATGGCCAACTGACTGGAAAGGATCTGTGTTTATACCAATACTGAAGAAAGGTGATCCGACTGATTGTGGAAATATTCACAAAAATGCTCTGATCACACATGCCAGCAAGATCCTACTCAAGATCATTCAGCAAAGCCTACAGCCATACCTGGAACGAGAACTGCCTGAAGTGCAAGCAGGGTTCAGGAAAGGGTGAGGAATGAGAGATATATCATCGTGGATATCTATATGTGTTTTATTGACTACAACAAGGCTTTTGACTGTGTAAACCATGGGAAACTCTGGGTCACATTAAGAAGCATGGGTATACCCAAACACCTGATAGTTGTCTTGTGCAACTTTTACATTGATCAAGAAGCAACAGTTCGAACAGAACAAGGAGAAACAGAATGGTTTAAAATCAACAAAGATGTATGACAAGGTTGTATACTTTCCTCCCTACCTATTTCATTTATATGCAGAGCAAATCATCAGAGAAGCAGGACTCTATGAAGACAACTGAGCTGTGAAGACTGATGGGAGACTTATCAACATCCTTCACTTTGCTGATACCACAATATTGGCTGAAAGTGAAGGAGTGGAGGAGTGGCCTAGTGGTTGGGGCACGGTACTTCAGGTCGGGGGCTCAAATCCCACTAGAGGACAGCAACCTTGGGCCGGAAGGACTGGGGTTTCTAGTCCCACAGGTGCTCCTTGTGGTCTTGGGCAAGCCACTTAACCCTCCATAGCCCATGTTTCCTGTAAAATAGTTATCTCCAAGTTATAATGCCCTGTTCAATGTAATTTCAGTTTGTTCAATGTAAAACGCACTGATGCAGAATAGCGTGGTATATAAGAGAATGTAAATAAAATAAATAAATAAGATGATATGAAACATTTGCTTCTCAAGATCCAGGAACATAGTCTTAAAATGGGCCTGCATCTTAACATAAAGAAGACAAAGATCCTGACAACTGGCAAAATCAATAGGTTCATCATTGATGGAGAAGATATTGAAATAATGGACAACTTTAACCTGCTTGGATCAACAATCAATAAAGAAACGACAAGTAGTCAAGAAATCCAATGTCGCATTGCTCTTGGCAGAATGGCTATGAAGGACCTAGACAAGATCCTCAAGAGCAGAAATGTCTCCCTCTACACAAAGATTCAACTTGTCCAAGCCATGGTATTTTCAATTACGTCATATGGATGCAAAAGTTGGACAGTGAAAAATAAAGGCGATACCTTTGAATTATGGTGCTGGCGAAAATCACTGTGTATACCATGGACTGCCTGAAGAACAAATCATTTAGTTCCAGAGGAGATCAAACCTAAGCTTTCTTTCGAAGCTCAGATGACAAGACTTCAACTTTCATACTTTGGACATATCATGCAAAGAGAGAGATCATTAGAAAAAGACATCATGCTTGGCAAGGCCAGCAATGAGATGAATCAATACATTAACAGCAACTATGGATGCCACTCTTTCAACAATGAACTGCCTAACTGAAGATCGAACACATTTTAGGACAACTATCCAGAAGACCTCCATGAGTTGACACCGATTCAACGGCATTTAACAACAACAAATCCTGGCAATCTATTCAGTCATGCAGAAACACACACTTGCACAGAAGAACCCAACTACAACCTTGAAGATAACACATTGCACTCTGACCTTCACTACCCATACAATCACACACTTATTTTCTTTTTTTTTCTATTTTAAAATTTTTATTAAAGTGATCTTCACATCTGATCTCCATCCATAACAACAACTCAATAGGTTCACAATTTCCAAACAAGTATATACTCTATCCCTGGTTCCCCCATGTCTCTAATACCTTAACCTCCCCCTCCCCCATCCCCAGCAAAGCAAACCCACTATACACAGCTACCCACTAGGTACACATGCTCATGCACACACACTAACCCATCTAAATCTACTGTACATCTCACAAACACATATCTCCTTGCACACACTCATATGTGCAGACCCTATCTACATACAATATCCTTTGCTCCATAGCCTAACTACAGTTTCCACCTCCAGCCTAATTTCCACCCAAGTATCTGAGTCACATCCACTCCCAAAATGCTTAGAGGGAGATATTCAATGGCGGTGGTCAACATTTTTAAAAAGTGCGGCATGGCGAACACTGTTGAAACAAAGCCAGATATTCAGCACAGCAGTCCATGTGGTGTCTGGCGCTATCTGTTTTTGCCACTAAGATGGATTGTTACCTAGTTAGCAGCAATATTCAGCCACTAACCAGATAGCAAGACTGCAAAAAGTTAGGATAGCCATTGACCTGTCCTAACTCTATGTGGTTTTCCTAGCTGCTTAGCGGTTGAATATTGCCGCTAACCAGTTAGTCGTTGGTACCCCTCCAGCTCCACCAATGGACTTTCCAGAAATTGAGTACATATTTCTACGGTGGTCTGTGGGGATATCCAGTGGCATTAATCTGGTTAGTTCCCCCAAATATCGGGCTGAGCGGGGCCGGGTTTAGCCAGTTAGCAGGATCCGGCTAAACTCTTAAATATTGGCCTCTTAGTTTTTATACTCAGATCTTACATAGAGGAACATACATTTGTGTCATACGTTTAGCATGTACTTTATAAGTGATTTTAGTCTAAATTAAACTTGGGGTCTCTCTGGATCATAGTTATTAGTACGTTTTAAATATTTTATTAATTATATCTGACTTTGGGGCTTTCTTATTCCAGGCCCAGAAAACAGCGAAACAAAGGTATCTAGAAATATTCAATGCCACTCTCCAAATTTCTTTAACTGCCGGCAACTCGAACACCCAAGAATCCTCCGGTCAGCTACCCTACAAAAACAAAAGTGCTGCGTCCAAGGCCCTGTGTTTAATTTTTTACGATTTATAGAGTACCTTTCAGAACTAAGCCCATCCCAAGCAGTGGCAACAAATTGAAACCACAAAAAACAAGATAAATTCATAATGGTATGCCAAAATCCCCAAATATGAAATCCCACCCCCCATTTTTCTTTTGAAATAGTAAGTGCAGCTGTTACTATTCTTTTAGTTTAAAAAAAATAGGGAGTTGCAACACAGTCTATTATTATTAGTGTTTATACAGTTTCTGCTTTAATAATTCTGTGATGAAGTATATAGAATGTTACATGTCCCTTTCCAAAGGGATTATCAGCAGTCTCCTTTAAGAGAGTCTGCAGCCCAGAGTTCAGGGCTGGAAGGGCATGGCTCACAGGGAGAGCTTAAGAACCGTGCAGGCTGCAAAAGGAAGAGAGGCCCGTGGAGTCAGAAGTCCTTCCAAGGCAAGCCCTGAAAAGGAGTTCTGAGGTATGAATTTTAAAAGGGGCTGGAGGAAGGGCCAGGGAAACCATTTTTTGAAGGTTTAACATGCTACAACAGAAATAAGCTGATTTGTTTTCCCTGAACTGCTGCCAGGTCTGGGTTTTGCTTTGTGGAGGTTTAACAAGCTGGAACTGAATAAAAACTGCTTTTATTTTCCCTGAACTGCTATCTGGCCTATGTTTAAAGAAAACCCCTTCCCACTGCATGCCACACTATCACATATGGTGGCAGTGGTGGGACTTCCTCTAATCACATGACTGAGGGCAAATCCACATCCCTCCAGGGCTGGGCCTCTACAGCAGGTCAGGATTTTTTTCGTTTGTTTGAATAGGATAAAAGGATTAGCCTCACCCTAGTTTGGGAGCTTGAAGAAGGTCTAGTCAGTGCTAGACAGGCAGGATTTGTTTCACATCTTCACCCTCTAGGGCACCCTCGGCCACTGAATAACAAATCTTGCTTTAGCACAAAATAGGGAAAGGTTCTTACAGGGGACTCTCTGTTACCTACTGGAACCCCATCCACCTCCAAGACCCGCTCTTGGGGATGTTTAGGGGACTGATCCTCTTGCTGTGCCCTCCTGAGTCTCCCTGGGTCTTCCCCCCGCCACTACTCTGGAAAGGGGACAACTGTATTTGGGTCACTACCACTGAGCTCTGAACCCCAGGAATTTTTTTCCCTAGGCTCTCTCTAGTTTGTTTTAGCCCAATTTTTCTGCCCCAGGGTCCACAAACAGGTACCGTTATATTGCCAGTCATGCCCTACCTACCAACTTCATAACCCCACCAGACTCCAACTTGCCCCTCTATTGCCTATGCCCATTATTGAAACCCCATTTGAAAGAATAGCCATGGACCTGGTAGGACCCTTGGAGCAAACCACCCAAGGCAACAAGTATATTTTAGTCATACTGGATTATGCAACCCGATATCCGGAGGCCATTGCTCTAAGGAATATGAAGACTACTATGATCGTGAATTCCCTCCAGGAAGTATTCTTGTGGTGAGAATACCCAATGAGATCCTCACCAGTCAAGGAAAACTCTTTGTATCCAAGGTGATGAAGTAAGTATGTGCCTTGGTAATGGTCAAGATGTTGCTTACATCAGTATAACACCCACAGACAGATGGCATTGTTGACCAATTCAATAAAACTCTGTGCTCCTTGGTCGAGCTCCTTGGGGCGAGTCCAGGGGTGCCTTTGCCCAGACAGCCTGCAAGCCCATCACACTGCATGTATCTCTGACTCCACACCTCACCTATGGGGGCACTCAGTCGGGTAAGTCTGCCTCTCTCACTACTTTTATTTGCACTGTTCTGCTGTGGGCCATCTGCGCTACACGTCTGCTTCCCATGTCCTCCATACCTGTTCACTGGGGCTGGCATCCTCAAACCTCCTCACTCTCACCCCCTGGTCATCTTTCCCAGGTTTCTGTCAACCTCATATCCTGCACGTCATCGCATGCAGTTTTGACCAGCCCCCTCCTCTCTCCAATGCGCCATTCCAGCTTACCTCACCCTCAGTCTAGCCTTATTCAACTGCTAATCCCTACGCTCTAAATCAACACTTATTCATGATGCCCTTCACCAACATTCACTTGATGCTCTGTTTCTTTCTGAAACCTGACTGTGCAGTGGTGAGGATCACCTCCTAAACCTCTGCCTCTCCCTGGCTTCTCAGTCCTTTCTGTCTCCCACACAGGCTGTTCCAGTGGCGGAGTGGCCGTCCTCCATCGTTCCTCCTTACCATTTCAGGAAGTGTCCTCTCCAGCCCTCCACTACTCAGAAGCTTTGCTATTACACCTTGACCTTACCCCCCCCCCCCAGCCATTACTTCCTCCTCTATGCTACTCTGTCTATTTGCCCCGATCTTTGGTACGCTCTCTTATTCATTCTTTCAGAGGTCTCCACATCTTACTCACATCTAATGATCCTTGGTGACTTCAACATTCATGTTGACTCCCCTTCCAGGTCCAGGGATACGGCCTTTCTCACCCATCTCTCTAACCTCTCCCTTCTTCAGCACGTTCATTTCCCCACTCACACCACTGGTCACATCTTAGACTTTATTCTTACTTCATCCTCCTCCTCTATTGCTCTTTCCATTATCTCAGCCCTCTCCTGGACAGATCACCTTTGCCGACTTTCTCTTCCCCTCAGGTTTTTCTCCCTCCCCACTAATATCCAGGCACAAATATGGCAAACCACCCTTGGCAGCCAATTAGACCAGTTGGCACCACTTGAACCAGTCCTCACCCAGAGGCACTCCCAAAGCCACCCATGGTTCAACGCTGATTTCTCCCTTCTCCTCATCTACCTCCGTAGGGCCGAATGTCTCTGGCGTCACCACCCCTCCTCTGACACTCTCCTACACTTTCATCGTTGCCACTGTCATTATAAGCAAAAGATCCACACGGCTAAGAAATCATATTACTCCACTTACTTCAAAACACTGCCGCACGAATACTTATGCACTCCTCTTGCTCCAACCACATCATTCCTATTCTCATTCACCTTCACTGGCTTCTCCTTAAATACTGTACTAACTACAAGATCCTCATCCTGCTCCACAGAGCTATTCACACTGGCACACCACAATATTTGGCTGATCTTTTACAGCCCCACACCTCTTACCCCTCACTACCTTCTCAGATCTCTTCACAGTCACCGTCTAGCACTCCTCTCAGTCTCCTGGGCACATCTGGAACAAGCATGGAACTCCGTATTTTTCTTTCTGGGCCCTGCCTTGTGGAATTCCCTACCTGTCACCCTGTACTCAGAACTCTCATTCCTAAAGTTTAATTCTATGCTAAAAACTCATGTGTTTCACTAAGCTTCTGATCTCCCTCTCCCCCCATCCCTGCCCACACTGTTTATTCTCTATCTCTCTCTTCTGTCCTATCTGAACTATGGCTTTCCTTTCACTCTTCTACACAGCCTGTTTTTGCAATTGTAAACCACTCTGATGCCAAGTAGCCAAGGGTGGTATATCAAGTGACTAATAAAAATAAAGATAAAAGATAAAGATGGTGGACGATGGCACTGTGCACAGGACAGAATCACCAGACAGCCCCTCCAGAACTGTTGCAGGATGCTGGGGTTGCAATGTATGTTTGTAGAAGATGTCACACATGTCTTCTTCACAAAAACTGGAGTATTCCAAAGATATAAACTGCTATCTCACAATCAAGCTTTGGAAAATTATTTAAAGGAGAAAAGAGGATCTCAGTATCCACCAAAAGGTACAATGTACTATTCGGCTCTTTACGACCCCTATCATCAATCTAATAAAAAAACTCCTTGAGAAAATTATGTTCATATAAAGTTAATACAATTGTATTCTCATTAAAGTACCTTCTATTAAAGTGCTTTGATATTATTTGTGTCAAACTTTAAACATTTAATTCTCATTAAAGTGCTTTCTTTTTTTTAAAGTGCCTAATTGTTATAATGTTATAATGCCAGTCTATTTATCTTAACGCAGACATTCAGTAACATAATATCAATTCACTTAGCATAGGAAAACCATTGCTTAAAACTGTAGTTGAAAAGCTGTTGAACACAGTTCACTTCTTTAACATTGAAAACTGTAGTTGAAAAAGCAGTTAAACAAACCCGACAAAGGCTTCTGTTTCATCAGATCTATCAGGCTGCTTCAGGGGTTTGTAATATAAATTCAATCCATCTCTCTCAAACATGTGGAGCACAGCCAGCTTCCATCACTCGAATAGTGGCATTGCTCACTCTCTGAATCTCCGTGGGAAACACGTATATCTTGTGTTGCGAAGTTAGAATGGCTGTTGCACAGACCACAATCCCCTACCAATGGCTCTACATGCATGTGTCCCCCCTCTTTGAGACTCCACAGGTGATAGGGGATACCCGCCGAGGACCAGGCTCATGACACCAGTGCGCAATGCACAAACTGCCCAGAAGGAGAATTGTAACAGAGTGCTGGCGCGTACAAGGGCAGTGGTAGAGCGGGCATTTCGGCTCCTGAAAAGCAGGTTCCAATGCCTTGACAGGAGTGGGAGAGAGCTGCTGTTCAGCCCTGAACAAGTCTTCCATATTTCTGTGGCATGCTGCATTCTCCACAATATTGCCATACAGCGGGGGATCGAGCTGCCACAGGAGGAGGTGTCTGTTGATGTGGAATGCTCTAATGAGAGGCCAGAGGAGGATGACCACATTGGCAGCCAGCATGTGACAGCAGCAGAACAAGCAGCAAGAGACAGACTGATATGGGAGAACGTCTAGTGAGTACACCCATTTATTCACCGAACATGAAGTACAGATCACCAACACCATCACTGACGTGTCCTCTTCCCATCCTGAATCTCCCCCTATGATTCTCCAATCTTCTTCCCAACTCCAGCACTATGCCTCAGTGCTAGCTGTCTCATCTTCCTCTCCAAGGTTTGAGGCCTCATCAGGCTGTAACCTGAAAATTCCTACTACTACTACTATTCAGCGCTTGTAAAGCGCCACGCACGTAGCGCTGCACAGCTAGCCTACAGGAGGTAGCCAACATTCAAGAGACAGTCCCTGCCCATCAGAGTCAAGCTCATCGGAGCTTACAATCTAATTAGAACAGTACATTAATTAGAACAGTACAGAGCATTATTCAGTTTGTGCGAGGTACGGTGTGGTACAGATTGGTCAATAGTTTGGTTATAAACGTTGACGGCGGTTAGGGTAAGATGAGGAGGGAGTCAGGATCTGAATGCAACGGTGAAGAGGTGGGTCTTCAACCTGGATTTGAAGAGGGCCAGGGAGGATGCCTGGTGCACAGACGCAGGTAGGCTGTTCCAGGCATAAGGTGTAGCAAGGTAAAAGGAGCGCAGTTGGGAGTTCGCGGTGCGGGTGAAAGGCATTGATAGAAGTAGTTTGTTAGCGGAGCGCAAATTTCGAGAGGGGAGAGATAAGAGATGAGAGGTATTGAGGGGCCATAGAGTGAATGCATTTATAGGTCAGCAGGAGAAGCTTGAATTGGATACGGAGTTGAACAGGGAGCCAGTGAAGCGACTTGAGAATAGGAGTAATGTGGACATAGCAAGGCTGGCAGAAGATTAGCCGTGCAGCGTGATTTTGTATAGATTGGAGGGGAAGGAGGTGGCTCACGGGGAGACCAGCGAGGAGTAGTTTGCAGTAGTCAAGGCGAGAGGAGATTAAGGAGTGGATAAGCGTTTTGGTAGTGTGTTCAGAGAGGAGGGAGCGGATTTTGCTGATGTATAGAAAGAGGCGGCAGGTCTTAGCTACAAGCTGGATATGAGCGGAGAAGGAGAGAGAGGTGTCAAAGATAACCCCTAGATTGCAGGCTGAGGGAACAGGAAGGATAGTAGATTCATCCACATGGATTGAGAGAGGGGGAAGTGGGGGGGGGAGGAGTTAGGTGGGAAGACAAGGAGTTCAGTCTTGGCCATGTTCAATTTCAATCGGCGATAAGACATCCAGGCAGCGATGTCCGAAAGACAGGCAGAGATCTTGGACTGGGTTGCCGGAGAGATATTAGGTGTAGAGAGGTAGATTTGGGAATCGTCGGCATAAAGATGGTACTGAAAGCCATGGGAGGAGATAAGCGCACCAAGTCCTTGGGTATAGAGAGAGAAAAGGAGGGGGCCCAAGACGGATCCCTGGGGTATACCTACATGAAGCGGGGTAGGGGAGGAGGAGGAGCCACCAGAGCATACACTGAATGAGCGATGGGAAAGGTAGGAGGAGAACCAGGATAGTATGGAGTCCTTGAAGCCAAGCGAGGAGAGGGTGATGAGGAGGTGGTCGTGGTCAACGGTGTCAAAGGCAGCAGAAAGGTCAAGAAGGATGAGGACAGAATAGAGGCCCTTGGATTTAGCCAGGAACAGGTCATTTGTGACTTTTGTGAGTGCCGTTTCAGTGGAGTGTAGGGGACGGAAGCCGGATTAAAGTGGGTCCAGGAGGGCCTGGGAGGTGAGGAAGTCAAGGCAGCGACGGTGGACTGCTCATTCTAATAGTTTGGATATGAAGGGAAGGAGGGAGATGGGCCAATAGTTAGAAGGGCATGTGGGATCAAGTGAGGGTTTCTTGAGGAGGGGTGTGACAACAGCATGTTTGAAGTCAAGGTGGACAGTTGCAGTGGAGAGTGAAAGGTTGAGGATATGAGTGATGGAGGGGTCAATGGTGAGGGGGATGGAACGTAGGAGATGGGTAGGGATAGGGTTTGATGAACAGGTGGTGGGTTTGGAGGAGGACAGAAGGAGTGTGGTTTCTTCTTCAGAGATCGGAGGGAAGGAGGAGAGGGTGGCAGAGGGAGTAGGGATGGGGGAGGAGAGCCGTGGGGGGAGGGGAGGTAGATGGGGGGGGGGTAGGGAATTGGAGGGTAATCTTGTGGATTTTGTCATGGAAGTAGTTGGCTAGGGTATGGGCAGAAAGGGAGGGTGGGATCGGGGGCGGGGGACCTTGAGGAGAGAATTGAGGGTATTAAAGAGACGGCGAGGATCAGAGGCCAGGGAGTTCATCAGATGGATGAAGTAATCTTGTTTGGCAAGTGCTAGGGCTGACTGAAAGAAGCCAAGCACGAATTTGAAGTGTAGGTGCTCTTCCCGGGAGCGGGATTTGGACCAAGCTCGTTCGGCAGAATGGGCGCAGATGCATAGGTAACGGATTGTGGGAGAAAGCCAAAGTTGGGGAGTAGATCGTTTAACAGGAAGTGGGGTGGGAGGGGCAAGAATATCAAGGTTCTGAGGATAATGTAGCATTGTATGAAGATAATGCTTCGTCGATGGACTTGGAGGATAAAATGGAGGAAAGAGATGGAGAGATGGTGGAGGAAAGAGTTAGGGGATCAATGTTATGAAGGTTTCTAAATAGGTCGGAGGAGACAGGACGAGGTTGGGATGGTGGAAGCTAAAGAGTAAATGTTAAGAGGTGATGGTCAGATGAGGGAAGGATTGATTTACGTAAGTTTGAAGGAGAGGAGTTGGAGAAGAGTATTAGGTCAAGGCAGTGGCTGTGTAGATGTGTGGGGGCAGTGGAGCAAAGTTGGAGGTCGAACGAGGAGGTAAGAGCGAGAAACTTTGAGACATGGGGGTCAGAGGGGTTGTCGATGTGAATGTTGAAATCACCAAGAATAAGAGTGGGGGAGGAGGGATCAATAAAGGCAGAAAGCCAGGAGTCGAAGTCGGAGAGGAAGGTTGATTTGGATTTGTCCGGTGGGCGATAAATAACAGCTATTCGGAAGGGAAGTGGTGAGAGGAGGCAAATGGAGTGGACTTCGAAGGAGCAGGGGGAGTGTGATTGGGGTGGTAGGAGGGGTTGGAATTGGCAGGAGGGAGAGAGTAGGAGGCCAACGCCACCACCACGACCAGTAAGTCGAGGTGTATGGGAGAACTGGTAGCCCACATAGCAGAGAGAGGCAATGGATGCGGTGTCGTCTGGGGGGAGCCAGGTCTCGGTCAAGGCAAGAAGGTGTAGGGCATTGGAGATAAAAAGGTCATGAATGAAAGTGTTTTTTTTTAATGACTGAGCATGCGTTACATAGGGCTCATGAAAATGGGAGAGCGGAGGGGGGGAGGAGAGAGATAGGGATAAGGTTGGATAAGTGTAGGTTTCTTAACAGAGTGGTGTGGGGGTCTATTTCTAGGGTAATGCTGAGATTTAGGTTTAGAGGGAGCAGGGTGTGGGTGTTTGTGACTGGGGGAGATTTTCTTCAAAAGGACATGAGAGAGGGGAAATGAGGGGAAAATCAATGGTATCAGGTAGGTTATGTGAGGGATTATTTTTGTGGGTAGGGTTGGAGTTGATATCAATGGATGAGTGAATGAGGGATGAATGAGAGAGGGCAGAAGGAGGGAGGAGCGGGATGTGGATGAGATTAGATGGAGTACGTGAGGAACTTTCTTTAGTGAGAGAAAGAAATCGGGGGGGGGGGGGGGCAGGGTTGGGGTTGATATTACCTGATGAGAGAAGGAGCAGGAGTATTAGAGAGCGAGGTAGAGTGGAGATAGTACGGCGGAAGCGAGGGTGGGGTTGCCTTAAAGAGAGGGGGGTTGGTTGAATGTGGGGGATGGTGTGAAGAAGCTCAAGAGCAGG
The DNA here is from genome assembly GCA_033557465.1 of Ichthyophis bannanicus. Classification (NCBI taxonomy): domain Eukaryota; kingdom Metazoa; phylum Chordata; class Amphibia; order Gymnophiona; family Ichthyophiidae; genus Ichthyophis; species Ichthyophis bannanicus. The sequence continues at coordinate 37,138,972 of CM066036.1, forward strand.
TGCTAGGCTAGTGGGCAGAATAGAGAGAAGTGAGGAAGGTAGAGAGGGGGCTGGTTGAATGTGGGGGATGGTGTGAGGAAGCTCAAGAGCAGGTGCTAGGCTAGGGGGCAGAGTGGGAGGAGAAGTGAGGAAGGTAGGGACAAGGAGGGAGGATGTTGGTAGGAGGTGAGGCAGTTGGGGAGGATAATGAAGAGAAGGACAGTGAGATATGGGGCCATGGTAGTGGGCAGCAAGGTCCAATCAAGCAAAGGGTGGCAAATTTTAAGCAAAACAACGGGTAGCAAGTGATAGGCAAACACGCAGGCAGTAGTTAGCAGTTCAGTGCAAGCAGTGGGTAGCAGGCAGAGGATAAGCAGTGGGTAGCAGTTCTATGCAACAATGGGGCAACAGTATGCAAACAGTGGGTAGCAGTACTATGCAACAATGGGAGCAACGGTATGCAAACAGTGGGTAGCAGTACTATGCAACAATGGGGGCAACAGTATGCAAACAGTGAGTAGCAGTACTATGCAACAATGGGGGCAACAGTATGCAAACAGTGGGTAGCAGTTCTATGCAACAATGGGGGCAACAGTATGCAAACAGTGAGTAGCAAACAGTGGGTAGCAGTACAATGCAACAATGGGGGCAACAGTTCTATGCAGGCAATGGATAACAGTTCTATGCAGGCAATGGATAACAGTTCTAAGCAGGCAATGGGAAGCAGTTCTATGCAGACAATGGATAAACAGTTCAAAACAGGCAGATATTTCCCATCAGCGCCGGCGGGCTCAACTTTAAGAGAGCCGTGGGAAAGGGAAACTCTCTCACTTCGCGGCTCTGAAAAACTGAGCCGGCACTGGGGGAAATAAAAGGCAGGGCTCTTCTGGGGAGGCGGGGGGCCGTGGGACACTTCATTCTGCAGCTGTTGCTGTTGCTGCAGCAGCAGCAGCAGCTTTTGTGATTGGTTTGTTTGCTTTTTTTAATTTCCCTTCAGAAGGTCGGGCTGGGCTGGGCTGGGGGGGATGGGATAGCACTAGAAATCATAATGGGTTGATGGGTGGAGGGCTAGAACTGGAAATTTAATTTAATTTAATTTAATTAACAGATTTTTTATATACCGCTCCTTCCATTGATCAGATGCGGTTTACATGGAACAACAGTAAACAGGGAGAGCTGTTTTTACAGATAACAAGTTGTAACTTACATTTAACATTTAACAATTTGTGAACTATGTACAAAGGAACATGGTTAAACTATATACAGACATATTTGTTATTCATTTGTCATCAATATCTTGTATAGGCTTCAATACTTCAGTCCTTTTCTGGATAAGTTATATTAGCTGGAATAGGACTATCCTTTATCTAGCTGTGAGGTGGGAAGTGAGTTCTTCAAGGATGCATAGTGCATTGTGAATAAGTGTGTTTTAAGTTTTTTCCTAAACTCCATGATTTCGGGTAAGGATCTTAATTCTGATGGAAATGGAAATGGGCTGATTGGGAGGGGGGGGGCTAGGACTGGTAATGGGCTATCGGGAGGGTTAGAACTGAAAATGGGCTGATGAGGGGGGATTAGAACTGGAAATGGGCTGATGGGGGGTTAGAACTGGAAATGGGCTGATCGGGAGGGGGGCTAGGACTGGTGATGGGCTATCAGGAGGGTTAGAACTGGAAATGGGCTGATTAGGGGGGCTAGGACAGGAAATGGGTTGATAGGGGGGCTAGAACAGGACATGGGCTGATTGGGGGGCTACCACTGGAAATGGACTTATTGGGGGGGTTAGGACTGATAATGGGCTGATTGGGGGGCTAGGACTGGAGTGGGCTGATAAGGAGAATAGGACTGGAAATGGGCTGGGATTGGAAATGGGCTAATAGGGGAGGAGAGTGCTGCTGGCCCTGGAAGAAAACTAGGAGCTAGGGCTACAAATGGGCTGATGCGGGGGGATGGGAGAATAGGACTGGAAGGGGCGGATACTGAGAGAGTCTGCCAGCGGAAGGAGGGGGCAGGAAGAGAGTTGACATGGGGGAAGGAGGGGCTGGAAAGGAGCTGATATGGCGGGGGAAGGAGGGGGCTAGAATGGAGCTGATACCTGGGATTACTGAAGGAGGACTGGAAGAGAGCTGACACTTGGGTATGGGAATGGTAGGTGGCTGGGTAATGGGGAGGAGGTTGGAAGGGAGCTGACATGTGTGAATGGATAATGGAAGGGGGATGGACAGAGGGTAGGGCAACTGGAAGGGAGCTGACTGGGGGGTGGCACTGAGAGTGGACATAAGCTGATACCTGGGATGGTATTTGGACTAGAAGGGGCTGGACAGTGGGGAAGGAGGGGGACTGGAAGGGAATGGACACCAGTGGCAGTCATGGGAATGCAAGGCAGTTGACATTGGAGGGTACTGGGAGGGGAGGACTGGAAAGGGGGTCGATACTGGGGAGGATTACTGGAACTGGAAATAGGCTGATGGAAGGAAGTGAAGAAAACAAAAGAAGAGATAAGAAATGGCAGAATGACCATAGACTACAGAAAGAGAGCTAAGAGAAGACAGGAAAGCAGAAGCCTCAGATCGGGACCAGCATGATCAGAGAATAAAATGTTTAGACAACAAAGGTAGAAAAAACAACTTTATTTAATTTTAGTGATTGGACTTTGTGCTATCTTTATATTTTACACAGTATGGGGGAACTGCATCTCTTATTTATCTGATGTTGCACTGCATGCGGAGTCTGGCTTCTTGGGATTTCAGTTTAAATTTGTCTACATATTTTTATTTTTACTTTAGACTGTGGTTACTTATTCTGTACTTGGTGAGGGTCTGTGTTCTGTGTGTGTGACTGAGGCCAGGTGTTCTGTTAACATGGAGATTGTACATAAAGATCTATACTGTACTGTAGTAATTTGACTTGTTCAGCTTTTCAAATAGGTGTATGGATGTTCCAGGGCCCACTGAAGTATTTACAGTGACCTTTTTTTAGATGGGCTCCTGAGTTTTGGAAGTTGGTGCTGATATGGTATGGTAGATGTGCTCTTTGCTGTAGGGTTTTGTATTAGTTCACAATATGCCTGGTACTGGAGAATGTTTGTTATTATTGTTGCTGTTGTTAGTGAGATGATTAGAATCAGATTTTTTTTTTAAGATATTGAGTTCTGTGGGTGAATGCCCTGGTTCTGCTCTGCACCCACTGTGGATGCAAAATATATGTTGAAAAAGAAAAAGCAAGAACCATAACGCAGTTTATAACAAAATAAAAATGAGTTATAATTTAGTTTTATAAACTGTGCTGTTGGTTCTCACTCTCTTTTAGTTCCTAGGTGTGCAAACATCTTGCATTTCCTCCATATAATCTAATCGGCTTTTTGGTTTGGTTCAGTCCCTGATTGGAGTTCTGAAAAAGCCCCGCCCCCCTCTACAGGGGGGGGGGCGGGCGCCATCTCATCCTTCGCTTCAGGCAGCAGATTGCCTTGAGCCGCCCCTGAGTAAAAGGTTACACTGAACATATTACTAACTTATGTACATTGAACAAGGTGGTAACTACATAGACAAGAAGTCATTAACTTATTTACAGACACATATGTTGAGTTATAACATCTTTACAACATGGGAAGTACATTCCAAATAGATTCTGCTTCCTTATAATGTGGTGGACATTACTAATAGGAGACAAGATGGAAGGTAGGGATTGCTGGAGGAAGGGGGGGAGTTGGAGACTTTGTGAATGGGGAAGTTTAGATCGAGAGGCCAAAGTGTTCCGTGAAGAGGTATATTTTGAGTTACTTGCGTGAGGATGTTGGCTATGGATCTGATTTGGTTGGGAGTGGGTTCCACATTGCGTACTTGATACAGCTTTTCTAGAGGAAGCCAGTGGAGCTGTTTTAGGATGGGTGTGATATGGTTGCATTTTGCAGCTTTCTGTATGGTGCATGCTGTTGTATGTAAGGCTGTGCGTAAAGGGAAGAGAGAGGAACGAGGGAGTCCTTGATATATAGCATTGCAGTAGTCAAGGTGGGGGAGGGTCATGACCTGTAGTATTGAGCAGAAGTCTTGTGGATCAAGGAGAGGGCAAAGGTATTGGAGTGTCCTGGTCTTGAAGAATATCGCTCTTGTAGTTTTTGCTATTTGCTGTTTGAGGTAGAGGGTTTGATCCAGGATGGCAACCAGGTATTTTGTTTGTTATACTTTTGTTTGAGTGGTATTAAGTGTAAGATGGGTTGGTGGTTTGAAGATGTCATCCTTTGTTATGAATAGTGCTTCAGTTTTTTTGTAGTTTATTTATTTATTTTATTTAACATTTCTTATATACCGCCTTTCATGATATCAAGGTGGTTTACATTGAACAAACTGAAATTACATTGAACAGGGCATTATAACTTGGAGATAGCTATTTTTTACAGGGAACATGGGCAATGGCGGGTTAAGTGGCTTGCCCAAGACCACAAGGAGCACCTGTGGGATTAGAAACCCCAGTCCTTCCGGCCCAAGGTTGCTGGTTGATGGTGAGGTTGTTTTCATTGAGCCATTTGGAGACGTTGTTGAAGCATTGTAGGGGAGTTGGTAGGGTGTTTGGTGCTGATTGGTCGAATGTAGCAGTGATGTCAAGGAAGATTAGGATGTATCCACTTTGTTTGTTTTGAATCCTTTTTGCCAGGATGCTTACGTTTCTGTCGATGTGGTCTTGTAGTTGCTGTTGAATGATTTTTCCTATGATTTTTGCTGTGACTGGTAGGCTTGTAATGGGTCGGTAGGAAGCTGGATCTAGGGGATTAAGATCGGGTTTCTTTGGGTTGGGGCGGATAGAGGATATTTTGAGGCAGTCGGGCATTTGGCCTTGTTGTAGGGAGGCACTGGTGAGGCTGGTAAGTATAGGGCTGAGGTCCTGTTTGGCTGCTTTAACCCAGCTAACTAGGCACGGATCAAGGGGAAAGGTGGTTGTATGAGTGAGGTGATAATGGATTCGATCTTCTCCTAGCTGATCATATCAAAGAGGTGCCATGAGTTGTAGGAGGGGGTTTGAGGGTATGTTGGGGTTGGTGGGATCTTGGGGTGGGGAGTTCAGTTGTTTGTAGTGGTTGGCAAGTTGTTGATGGCTAATGTTGATGTCTGGGTCCGAGGTGGTAGGGGTCTTGGTTAGTTGCTTTATCAGGTCAGAAGGTTCATTGTGGGTGATTGAGAGCTCTGAGTAGCTTGGTGTGGTAGTTTTATCTAGCATTGTTGGCTGTAGTGTGGTAGCTATTTAGTGTTTCCATGTAGAGTGTTCTGTTGGAGTCTAGGTTGGTTTTCCACCATTTTCTCTCTTGTCTTTCCAGGTGGGTCTTGAGTTTCTGCAGGGTGAGGTTATACCAGGGGTTTGGGGTGTTTGTTTGTTTTCTTTGGGGGGGGGTGTTGATGGAGTAGCCTAATGGTTAAGAGCACTGGCTTGGGAAGCCAGAGACAAGGGTTTGATTCCCACTAGCAGTCCTTGTGGCCTTGGGCAAGTCACTTAACCCTCCATTGCCTCAGAAAAATCCAAGTAATCCCTGTTTAATGTGCATTACTAAGTTTAAGTTACAATGTAAACCACTTTGATTGAAATGATAAAGCAGTATATAAAACCTGTTAAATAAATAAAAATAAAAATGGTGTGGCTGCTTCACAGATTGTGTCGTTCCAGTTGGTTGCTAGTTTAGTGGGGTCCGATAAGTCAGTTCACAGTTTGGGTAGGATGTCTTTGATAAAGATTTCCTTGTTGAAGGGTTTGAATCGTCTCTTGGATTGGTTGTGGGTGGTAGTTATGGGGAGTTGGTTGGGTAGTGAGAATGTGATGAGACTGTGGTCTGACCATGGTACTTGTATGGTCTGTGGGGTAGGGGTATTACCTGAATGTGTTGATTTGGTGTTCAGGAATACTAGGTCCAGGGTAATGCTTTTGTCATAGATAAGCATCTGGATGATCTGACTTAGTTCCATGGAATCCATGGCTTCGAGGAAAAAAGTGACATGTTATCAGGTGGGGAGGGAATTCCAAAGGGAGGGACCCAAAAAGATAAAAGCAGAATGGCACGTAGATGGTAAATGAGCACGTGCTGGGGAGGGGAGGTGTAACCGATTCACATGGGCTGAGCGCAAGCTGTGGTTTGGTGTGTGGAATTGCAGTAGGTCAGCTAGGAGTTTGGGTATAGATGGCTCGACGGACAAAAGTAAGCACCTGGTAACGGATGCGGTAGTCTATGGGAAGCCAGTGAGGCTGAATGAGAACTGGAGTTATGTGATCGCTACGAGTGGCATGTGAGAGGAGTCTGGCTGCAGTATTTTGTATTAATTATAAGCAATGAAGCTGGGACTGAGGAAGACCAGCGAGGGCAAGGTCACAGAAATCAAGACGGGACATAACTAGGGACAGTAGGAGAGTCATCAGGGCAGGAGAGGAATGAATTGGATGAATGGCACGTATTTTTCTCAGGTAGAAGAAGGACCGACGTGTGAGCAATGAAATTTGTTCATCTTTGATGCCTTGAGGACTTAAAGAACAACAATGAAGTAAAAAACACTCTTTTCCTAAAACAATCATAATGGAGTGGAGGAGTGGCCTAGTGGTTGGGGCAAGGTACTTCAGGCCGGAAGGTCAGGGGTTCAAATCCCACTAGAGGACAGCAACCTTGGGCCGGAAGTACTGGGGTTTCTAGTCCCACAGGTGCTCCTTGTGGTCTTGGGCAAGCCACTTAACCCTCCATAGCCCATGTTCCCTGTAAAATAGTTATCTCCAAGTTATAATGCCCTGTTCAATGTAATTTCAGTTTGTTCAATGTAAACTGCACTGATGCAGAATAGCACAGTATATAAGAGAATGTAAATAAATAAATAATAATATAAATAGGAATTACTAGGGTGTAGCAAGTTTTGCAGTTACCAGGTGGTAATTGCTATCTACTGTGCTCATCCCTTGGACCCATCATGCTATACACTCACAGCATATGAACTTTTTAACTATCTCGCCTGTCGCTCACTCTCACCTCAAAACCACCTGACATTCTGCTTTCTTTTTTCTTGCACCCACTCATTGGAACTCACTTCCACCATCTCTCTGGTCAGAATCAACCTTTAAGACTGATCTTAAAATGCATTTCTTTAAGACAACGTATCAAATATGCTAATAGACATCTAGGTTTGCAGGACTGGCACTAGGCGAACTAGGCGACTACCATTAGGTGACTTGAAACAGCACCCGCAAAACCTCTGGCATTGTGGTACTGTTCCTGCTTCCACACCTTGATGCAGACTTTATGTTTGAGGACGGGGGGAAGGGAGGGGGAGGGGGGTTGCAGAGGGGCACCCGGAAAGAGGTTTGCCTAAGGTACCTTATATCCTTACACCTGCATATATCTAAACTTAATTAATGCACAGTAACTGCAAAACCTCTGTGTTAACTTTGAGGCCATTCCCAGGATCTCAGCATGTGACAGTCCTGCACTGAACAGCTAATATAAATTAGTAAACAGGCCCCTTAATAGCGCGATTATGTCTGAATAATCTGAAATCAGAAACAGTGATACTTCTTAAACTGTGAATTTAGGTTACCCAAATAACTTTTAATTCTTCCTCAGTAAAAACTAAAAATTTGCTCTGGCTGTTGCATCTTGGGGCGCCTTTAACCAAAGCCCGTTAGCGGTTAACATACTTTTTAATGTGCGGCAACTGAGTTGGGAACACTAACATGCAGACGTGCCTGCCACCACACATTAAAATGCATGTTGACGAACAATCACAGGATGGGATGGGTAATGAGTACAGTGTGGGCATGGAGAGTGCATTATCGCTAGAGCCAGGACTATTGTCATGTACTCAGAAGCAACATGGTGCGTAATGTGAGTTCACCTAACGACTCCTCTATTGGAGTTTGAAAATAGACTTTAGTGAGCCGTCTGAAGGGTGAAGCATTGACGACTGAACTGTAAAGCTAATAGGAGGCATACATTATTCACCTTTTATTACTTCCTTCTGGTTTGTTGACAGTGATCAAAATTTGAGTTTGTACATTAATAATTTTGTTGGAGACTGATTCAGCTACATTGCACTTCAAATATTTGCTTGATTTCTCATGGTTCAGAAAACTAGGAGGTAGACTGTTTTAGGCTAGCCAAGAGAACATCAACCTCTTCCAGTTAACATGGTGTGTGTTTATGAAGGCAATTTAAATCAGCATACCTTTACCTCATGGAGGGGCCCATCACAAATGGTATGATGAAAATGCAGTTTTGGTCAGGCGCACAGCGTTCCCAACCTCTTTACAGTGTGTAAGCCACGTAGTCGTTTATCTTACACACTCCAGGGCAGTATTTTAATTCCAGTGCTGAGATTGCGTTCCTTCCCATTAGGATACATTCCTTACTTTTACCACAGTACATGCTATTTGAAATTAGTCTGAATCAGTGAATCAGTACACACTATTGCAGCTTAATCCTCCTTGTCAGTCATCTGCACTCAAAGCAAACATGTACATTAGTGAAATCTTCTGCTGTCAATTTTTCCACACATATCTTTATCCGCAGGTCAATTCCAGGTGGGAAATTGGCAGGACACCTGAGGGATTATAAATCTATTTACAGAGGACCCCCTATAGTCACAGAACGATGGTGATTTTCAGCATGCAAGCTGTGCATTCTAGATTGGCAAATTTCCCTGTCAGCATGTACACATGCTCCAAGCCACATATAACCCCACAACTAACTTGTCTTATGGACCTGAGGCTAGAGGGAGCACATGATGGTGGAAATATACTCACCTCTATGAGTGGCAAATCAACCCCTCCCACCAAGACCAAATTTGACTTTTTGAGGAAGATTCCCTAATTAGCAACTATTATAGTTACCCCTTTTTAAAAATTTGGCATATTTATAAAAAGCATCATGGGTCTGATATTCAGAAAGGTAGTGAAAGCGTCACAATGTGCAGGAAAAGACACAAGTGGTGAGTAAGGCGGATTAAATACAGGTAAACCACGAATATGAAGATTAACTAATTTGTGTATGCGGCTTGAAGATGGATGCCATATTGGAGAAATGCAGGCAATGTGCATAGGGGGGACAAAATGCCCAGATATATGGGACCTAGCAGACTAACCGTGTATCATGGATATACGTGGCTGGGGGGGGGGGGGAGTCCACGCATCATTCAATATACCTTCCAATATACCTGTTAAATGTAATGACCAGACATATGTAAATTGTCGGATATTTTCTGTTCAATGTGAACCGCGCTGATGTCTAATAGTGCGGTATATAAGAATTGTTAATAAATAAAATAAATAAATAAATATGGTGCGGATACACCACAGACAGGGGTAATGCAAACCCCACATCATGATGCCTGGGTGTCCACTGCAAAGCTCCTCATTGGCATAATCTCCAAGTAGGCCCCCCTCCCAGCTGGGGGTCACAGACAAAATGGAGAGTCGGAGAAAGCAGGAGAATTGCAGCAGGGAGGAGGCAGAGGCCCTAGCATGGTGCTCAGGTGGGAGCGGTTGCTGTACCCCAAGGGGCCACCGCAGGGACAATCTACAGCTGTCCACATGCATCTGGAGGGTCATCCAGTTTTGGCTGCGTAGGTGAGCCATTGGTGCCAGGTGGTAGGTGGAGGAGGGGTATGACCTTAAGCAGGCCAAAGGGGATGGTCTTCAAACGCACAACCTCAGCCTGCTTCCCAAAAGCTATCCATCACGCTAGGGAAAACAGTCTCTGGGAGGAGACAGCATCCAGCCCTGCAGTCACACAACCCAGGGCTGCCACTATAGCAAACAACTAGCCAGCCACCTACAAAGCAGACACAATAGTTCATCCTGGAGGAGCACTGCAGTCAGACCAAGAGGACACAGCGCTACGGAATCAATACACTGTTCAGGAAGTCCACGCTATCAGCCATTATTTTTAGCAATGCGAATCTCTGCTATGTGGCAGCCCAAAAATAAATATGTTGGCTGGGGTAGTTTGTATTCCCAGCCCTGTGTGTGTGTGTGTGTGGGTGTGAGGGCAAGAGGGGAATGATGAACAGGGTGTGGCAAGAGAAGGTCAAGAATGGTGTGAGGGCAAGGGGGGTGCAGTAGCGGTGTACAGGCAGGGGAGTGATATGTGTGTTAAGGGACGAGAAAGGAAGCGCATAGAGGCTGGGGGCCAGTTGTCCTACCAGCTCTGTGTATGCGCTGCAATACCAAAGCACCACGTAAATTTCTGGAGAGGGTACTGCAGCCTCTATGGTGGAGGGATGGGAGACGGCAGTGCAGAAGATACACAGGGGGCAGATGAGGTGCTGGCTGCTTCGTACATCATGCTTGTGTGTAGGGAGGATTGGGGACATGACTGAGGTGCTGCGTTAAGCCTAAAGGAAACCTTATGATCCCATCAATCTTTCCCACAAGGATTTTGGTATGAGGTGGACCCTGGAGACCCTGAAATGCAGGTTCAGGACTATGAGGTGTCATACTACAGACCTCATCCGTTGCCTCCCAGAGGAGGTAGAAGCTGCAGCAGGTGGACCAGGAGTCACCAAAGTCACAGAAACCCATACCAGTGAACCACATGCAGACAGCTATGTCAGCTAGGCTGGCAGGGATGTGGGCCTGTGATTCAGCAGGTATATACGGTGTCGGAGAAGTCAGTCAGACAGTCAGCATTGCAAGCATGGAATAGAAAGCCATGGAAGTAGATCAGGGGGACCCAGGGTCTGGGAATGGAGAGGGAAAGGCCTAGTTCCACAGCCATAGACAATGTTGTAGTGTAACCGAGATAGCATGGGTCTGCCTTGCCATGTGATTTTACATCATCTAGCTGTGAGATGCCATGTAAAGCCACGTGTACTGAACATGTACTGATCAGAAACTTTATATCCTCCGTCTGGAACTGTTTTTTCATAAATTCAAATTCCAACTAAAAACTCATCTCTTCTGTTTCGCTTTTGACCTTCCACACTGCCTCTCCTTGAGGATCTCTCCCTCCTAACGATCCCTTGCTTGCTGTCCTATCTACCTTTCCCATCTCATAGTGTAGCTCCTTTCTTTTTTCTGGCATTAGCCATTTTCCTGATTAATTCTGTTGATTGTAGTCCTCCCTGATGTATCAAAGTGGCGGTATGTCAAGTGACTGAATAAACATAAATCTAAACCTAAAGATGTGGGTAAATAAAAGAAGGAATCATAGCTCTAATAACACATTTTATTTGGAACATTATCATACTTTCATGTTCTTCGGTATCATTTTTATAGTTTAGTTATATGAAAAATTACCCAACCTGATGGAATAGACTTCTTGATCCATATAGTGACATTAAAAGATGCAATAGAAGGCAATCATACTAAATTAGCACCAATTAGATGGGCTAAATTAAAGGCCATGTTGCTATTAAATTGTATGCTAAATATATACTGTTACATCGAGCTCACTAAAAATTCATTTTAGAATAAAATATTCTATCTTCCATTGTTCAATTTAAACAGGAACATGAAATAATGAAATACTGTAAGCTAATTCTCAGCTTCTTTCAAGATAATATCACAGTAGAGTTTTAATACAATGATTATTCTGGAATGATCAAAAAACCCAAAACAGTTCTATTTCTTTTCCTCCTAATGTGCATAAAGCATTACCTGAGAGGGCTGCATAACAGTCAACTTCTAGGTAGAGATTTAAAGAAGACTTTATGCATATTAAATAGTGAAATCATTTTGAACTCACAGTACATATCGTATATTTACTAGTATATTTTATGAACTGCAATTTTATTTTGCAATTCATTAAAAGATTGTTAATCATAGGCAAACATCAAACTAAAAACTAAACTAAACTAAGCTAAACTAATACTGGTAACATCATTTAACATTACAATTTAGGGGCAATTTGAACCGTTTGCTTTTCTACAAAGTAGGTGTATTGATGTCTGCGAGTCTAAGTGGTTTACATATAACAGCTTGGCCTGGGTGGTTTACATGGAACAGTAATAACTTAGTGAATTACATAGAAATGTAAACAATAAACAATTGTTGTAACATAATATAGATAAACATATATCAACCATATAAACTACTGTAATATTGTTATATAGAGGGGAGGAAGGTTGGGTGAGGGGGAGGGTCAGGCGGGGAAGGAGCTGGGATGGAATGGTTGTACTGGTGGCTCTTAGATTTTCGGTTATGTTTTTTCATTAGTGAAGTGTTCAAGAAATAAGTACATTTTCAGGTTTTTCCTGAAGTCTGTGTGATCATTTGTGGCACGGAGACTGTCTGGTATTGTGCCAGTGTGAAGAGGGAGAAAGCCCTTTTAGACGTGGTGGAGCTGCTTTTTGTGTTTTAAGAAGGTATGTAGAACATGTTAAGCAAGTTGGTTCTCCTGATTCTATTATTAGGTGGTTTCTGAATTAATGACTGTAGGTGGGTAGAAGACAGTCCCTGGAAGACTTTGAAGATTGTGTGGATGGATTTGTATTTGATTCGTTGAGTGATTGGCAGCCAGTGCGGTTGTTTTGGTGTTAGGCGTTCCATTCTTGGAGCATTGCAGAGGATGTGCACTGTTGTATTCATGGCTAGTTGAAGTGGGTGAATTGTAAATTTAGGTAAGGCCTTGTAGAATGAGGTTACAGTAATCAAAGTGGGGGAATGTGAGTGCTTGAAGAACAGTACGAAAGTCACTTGGGTCCAGGAGATGCTGTACCGTCTTCAGCTTGTGGCAGAAGGTTCTTGTAATATTGCTTATGTGAGGGGATAGTATGAGGTGCTGATCAAGAATGATTCCCAGGTAGTACACTTGCAATTTGACCTATAGTTGGGCTCTGGCAATGGCTATGTGAGTAGGTGGTGTGAAGTTGGTGTCCTTAGATATACATAAAACTTTATGTTTTCTTGAGATTTATAGTCATGTTGTGTTCAGCGAGCCAATTTATATGAGTGATGGTTGGGTTAGTGGTATTGATTGGAGTATAAACCGTGATATCATCTGCATATAGCTGGTAAAGTAAGTTGTGCGCTTGTACGATAGAATAGACTGGTTGAAGGAAGAGGTTGAATAGCAATGATGATAGATCTGAGCCTTGGGGGACTCCCTGTTGCTGTAAGTAAGGCTCTGATGTGTCATTTCCCAGTTTTACTCAGAGTTGACCAATTGATAGATAGGATATGAATCATTTTAGCTTGATGCCTCTTAGTCTGCTTGTTTACAGACGATGAATGATTAGATTGTGTGGAACGGAGTCAAAGGCTGCCTTGACATCAAGGAGTATCAGGATGAAATATTTGTTTGATTTTATGAGGCTGTCAGAGCTGTAAGGAGGGGTTCTACTCCATGTTGAGGCCTGAACCCATATTGTTGGGTGTCAAGTGGGAAGTGAGCGTCTGTGTATTCCTGGAGTTGTGAAAGTACTATTTTTCTATCACTTTTGCCAGGAATGGCAGTGTACTAAATAATCTACCACCCTTCACCCTTGTTAAACTATTGTATATTACCAAAGCTAGAGTGAACCCACAGTAACTGAATCATATCATATAATTATTTTTGTTTTTGTCGGAAGTTTTAGCCGTGAGAGATTACTCCCTCCCTCCTGAGGCAGAACTTCCCTTTTAATCACTCAATGTGGTAACCTAACCACTGTATAAAACCATGTGAAGTAATTGCATACCTTATCTTATGCTACTACACATATACCCAATACCTTATTAATAACTTAAATGCAGAATTCACACGAACACAGTACTGCGTTTTGAGCCGTTCTTCCCTTCCGGCCCTGTATCAACGCTTTACTTTCCGCTCCAAACTTTACTTATCTAAAATGAAGTCCAGCGTGGAAATTCTCATCTCTCATTCAATCCGCAATTTAATGGCAGATAAGGAGGAATTTTCTTTGTTCTTTCCAGCTGGTATCTCAGTTCAACTTGATGTCATGGAGGCGGGGTTGAGCTTATTCTTTAAATGCCCAGCGCTGTTTTTTAGGATCTTGCTGAACAAGTTGAACTGAGATACCAGCTGGAAAGAACAAAGAAAATTCCTCCTTATCTGCCATTAAATTGCGGATTGAATGAGAGATGAGAATTTCCACGCTGGACTTCATTTTAGATAAGTAAAGTTTGGAGCGGAAAGTAAAGCGTTGATACAGGGCCGGAAGGGAAGAACGGCTCAAAACGCAGTACTGTGTTCGTGTGAATTCTGCATTTAAGTTATTAATAAGGTATTGGGTATATGTGTAATAGCATAAGATAAGGTATGCAATTACTTCACATGGTTTTATACAGTGGTTAGGTTACCACATTGAGTGATTAAAAGGGAAGTTCTGCCTCAGGAGGGAGTAATCTCTCACGGCTAAAACTTCCGACAAAAACAAAAATAATTATATGATATGATTCAGTTACTGTGGGTTCACTCTAGCTTTGGTAATATACAATAGGAATGGCAGTGTGGCAATTGGGTGGTATAAGGCTGTCTGTTTTGGGTCAGATGAGCCTTTTATTGTTGGACAAATGGAGGCCAGATTTAGGTCAGCGGGCATATATCCAAGTTGCAGTGAAAGTTGTGTGATTTTGAGTACCATGGGTAGTAGTTCTGTTCATGCAGCTTTGACCCAGCTGACTAGACATGGATCAAGTGGGGATGTAGTAGTGTTAATATCCATGATGATCTTTTCCAAGTGTCCAGGGGAGATGGTTGAAAAGTAGTCCCAGGTGATTCTGGTGTTTATGTGGTTATGACTTGGTTGAGCTGTCGTGTGTGTCTGGTTGCTGAGGGGATGTGTCAACGCCTGGAAGTGATCTGCCATCTTTTGCGGGGTTAGATCTGTAACTTCTTGTTTTAGTGCAGTGTCTTTTACTAGGTTTTTGACTAATTCAAAGAGTTCTCTTGGATGGTTTAGTGAAATTTGAATCATGTTGGTATAGAACTCTTTCTCTCCCTTGTTTGTGGCTGTTTGATATTCATGAAATTTGGAAAGGTAGGTGTCAAGGTTGATAGCTGACTTGGAGCCTCTCCGTTTCCTTTCTAGAGCTCTTAGGTTATGCTTCATTTTTTTCAATTGGGTGGAGTACCATGTTGCTGTGTTGTGGCTCTGTTGGTTTGTTGGTGTGTGCTGCTTTATTACTATACTGCTTATTGTTTTGTTTCATTTTTGAATGAGTGAATCTAAGTTCTCAGAGGAGTCTTGAAGGTGTGGCAGTATTTTTGTTAGAAATTCTTTGGTCTCCACGTAGTGAAATTTGCAAGTAGTGGATTGAGTGTTTAGTTTTTCTTGAGGGAGTGATCTATGCGGGAGGAAGATGGTAAGTGTTATGGACATGACCAGGGAAATGGTGGCTAAAGTGGGTGGTTTTAAGTTGTAATCTCCGAGTATGAGTCAAGATAGGAATATCAGGTCTAGTGTATTTCCATTGTTGTGGGTGGGTTGGTTGATGATTTGTGTGTATCCAAGGGCATCCATTGTGTCCAAGAAGGCTTTTGATGTTTTAGGAGTGGTGGAAGTGAGGTTAAAATTGTGTAGGATCAGTAGATGGTTGAAGCCAGATTTGTTTACAGGCTGTTTCTAATATGATATCTAGGCCATGTGGGCTGGCATTATTGCTTATTGTTTTTATATTTTAGGTTCTTTTTGAATAGCTTGGGTTCAGCATATGCCTTTGCTTGCTTGGTTTTGTGGGTTTTATGGGGTCCCTTGTTTTTAATCTATTTTTAATCCATGTTGTTTTTAATTTATTTTTACTCTATGTTGTATACATTTTTACACTTTTCATTTTATCCCCACTTTTTATGTCAGTGGTCACTATTTTTATCCAATAAGTAACCTTACTTTGAGTAGGTTTTTATGTTGCTCTGCTGGCTTTGATGAATATGTTTGACCTCATAGATTTTTCCTTGCCCAGGGTGAAGGGTACCGTAGGCCCATTCCTTGTCCCTTTTGGCTCTTATGACGTTTAACTTCCAGCACAAATTTTAATGATCACCTGTTTGTATTGAGATATGTTTATGCTCCACATGTTTTTATGGATCTTATTGTTTTTTATTGTGGTGGCTATACAGTCAAACACCATAAACATATGTTTTTTTATATATACTTGTTTTATACTGTAGCACGGCTTTTATATCATCCTGCTGCCTCTTGTTATAACGTTCTTCGGGAATCATTCTCATATTTCGTCTTAACATTGTTTTTATAATTTATATTTAGTTTATATTTTTATGTGTGCTTGAGTCATTAGAACCCTGTATCTGAGGATAATTTCATTACTAAGGGAGATATGGTAACTTTTTGTATGGATTCTCTCTGATGTTTTCCTTCTGACGGTTTTCGAGCAGTTTCATTTCCCTTCATGCTATTTATATTATAAAGACATAAGGTTTACTTTGGAAATTAGCTCTTTGGGGGTCAGTTTTCTATTTATATTATTTTACTGCTTTTTATTAATTTTTATTATCCATTCCTTTTTTAATTTTTCATGGGAACTGCAGTTGCCCCTACTTGATCACTAAGAAAGACATCATCAATTGCCTCATTTTTAAATGACCAATGTAGCAATGGTTTCATGTTTTTTATTACAACGCTGTTGGACAGTCATTCTAAGGTTGGTTTTATTACTTTGATTATGGCGATGTCACTTTGTTGTAGATTGGACCTTGGCAACTCGACGATCCAGTTGTATAACTCCGACACACTATAATTCAATTTATCTGTTTTTAATTCGTTCATATGTGGCAAGGTTGCCTTCTGATCATTTCCATTGAGGATCATACCCATATTCACGTTACACTGACATGTCCTTGGTATTTTAAATAGTATATTTTAGACGGAAGGTTTGTTCATTCCGGGGTTCACCCAGTTTGTTGTTGACTAGGGCACTCTATTGAGAAACTGATATTTTTTAACTGGGGCACATTCATGGCCGGTTTTATTTTAGACATGGCTACACAGGCTCTTCTCCGATTTGCTCGTTCTATCCCCATTGGCTTCTTGTACATCCCCTTACATTGGGACTTAAATAGCATGGAATTCTTGATGTTTTTATTTAATATTAGTCTCATTTAGTGGGGTCTGATAATATCTCACTTTGTGATTATTTAGTTATTGATTTTTGATCCTTATCTCTGTTGATCTTCATTGCTATCCTGTGATGTGTCTCTCCTCTTTAGGCTCCGTTATGCATTTTTTATACATAATACTTTACTATTTGCTTGTTTTATTATGTTTCTTTATTTATAGTGTTGATCTTTTAGCCATTTTATTACCTGTTTAAGAGTATCCTTTGTAGGTGAGTCTATATATGTTCGTATGTTTGTTCTTTGATTAGTTAATTCATTTTGTTGCTCATACAATTATAGTCCTCCACCTAAGTACATTTGTGTTATGATTTTGATATATCTATAGATGTTTATTGTTTTAATCATATATGACTTTTAATAATGGTCATGTTATTGTTTGCTTAATCATTAGTCATTTAGGTTACATTTCTTTTTATATATACACATCCTTTTTTATGTTATATCTTTTGATACGTTTTACTCAAGTGTTTTTTTTTAATTTCCATTGATATTGTCCTTGTCTTATGTTATTTTATTATTTTATTATTATTATTACTATTATTTTACATGAGGTCTCAAACCCCTGAGGAAGGCTTTTGCCGAAACACGGATAGGTTTTGACCTCGTTGGATACTCTAATAAAACCTTTGCGCCTTTCCACAGTGTGTGGTGAGTCCTGTTCCTTTGCTGCTTCAGTGTGCATATTACCATCAATAACAGGATTACTAGGAAGGAGACTGCTGGCACAATTGCATCCTACCACATAGTGAAGGGGTCTTTCCATTCTGTGTTCAAAAGTGCCCCCTCTATTCCTCGTGCCCTACCATGAGGACTTTAACTCACCGCTCCCACCAAATCCCCACCCCACTTTGATCTCCCTAAACAGCTGAGTCACCATAGCCTATGTGAAAAAGAGACAAACAAAGATGAGCTGAAATGGAAAGAGGGACAAAGAAAAAAATAAATGTCATGAGAACAACGAATAGGGCAGAAGTATTGCATGTGGGTTACGTGGCAAGTTGCTGCATTTAACTTACAAATTTATGTCAATAAAACAAGCTTAATGATTTTAATAACTATGGAGAAGAAAACAGATAAGAACACATCTGTTTGTATTTAGTTCACATATCTTTTCTGCATATTGTTTAGATCTGAGCCAAACTCTTTTACTCACCCCAATTTTAAATTTACTGAAAGCATTAACATTAATCTCTGTGAAGAGGTTGAGGAATTTAAACTTTAAAAAAACAGGAATTTGTGCAAGGCATGCTACAGCCTTACCGAGCATGAGCAGATTTGATTCAATGAAATCAAGAACTTCCTGTCCTTGCTAGTATTTTCACTGTTAAATCAGAGTGTGTTTCATCTAAGGTTACGAGATTTTTTGCTGGCAAATTGGGGATACTTATCTGAAATGGGGGGTGGGGGAGGGGTGCAGCTTAGTTCCAGATTTGAGCATCAAGACATGGAACAGAGGAGTTATTACCCTGCCCGTCCATCCATCTCACGACAGCAATAATCTCACTTCCAAGCAGACAAATCGACAGAGAAATAGAAACAGTGATGTGTGTCCCCCCCCCCCGTACTGTGCAAATAGTATAATATATAATGTAAATTTTAAAGCTGACATATGCAGATCACTAAATTGAAATTAATTTTTTTCTACCCCCTCTGTTTCCATTGCTGGAATTGAGGGCAGGAGACTACCAAACAGGTGAGAGCAGGGACACAGCTCTAAAATTAGGGACATCTGGAAATCTTAATACTGTCCCACTATAGGAACTAAGTTGACAAACCAGTCTTTTCCCTTGCTAAGAGTATACCAACTATTCTGGTTTATACTACTAATAGAAATTGTATTTGCAAGCTGTTGAGTCAATGCTGACTCCTGCAGACCCAGCTCCTGGGCTTTCTTGGCAAGGTGCAACTGGAAGTAGATTGCCAGGCCTTTCTTATGCATGGTGAGTTTACAGTTGCTGGTATTCCAAGGAGTAGAACTCCAAGACTACTGCCAGGGTGCTTTGGGTGCCATTTTGAAGCTGGGCATTGATGGAGTAGGGAGAACTGGGGATCGCTAGTCTTCCCTCACTAGCCACCAGGTGCAGTGGTCATTAGGAGTGGAGAGACTAGTGGGAAAGGGATTCTGTGAGGTGAGAGGGTCTGAAAAGGGGCTTTTAGGGGACAGGGATTGTGATCAGGGGTATTAATGGGGTAGGGGGTTGTGTCGGGGATCGTGAGCAGGTGTAAATGCTGTCACATGAAGAATGCACATGCAGGCATATTCCATAAAGTACGCACATACAGCAGGGCTTTGCCCATGTTCCCGCCCCCAATTCTTACTACACAGCTGCAGACAAGTAGGCATGGGGCAGTTTCAGAAAAGGCATTTATACTGGCATCTATACACAAAGAAGCTTTTAGAAAACTACTCCTTAAATTCCAAATGGAAATCGCTGCCAGAGGAAATTTATTTTATTTATTTATTTAGACAGTTTTGTATCCCGCCTTATCCTTCAATCAAAGCGGTCACAACACAATTGGGGGATACATTTAACACGCGGGGATATGAGACACATACACTAATACTTACAGGGAACATGGGCAATGGAGGGTTAAGTGGCTTGCCCAAGACCACAAGGAGCATCTGTGGGACTAGAAACCCCAGTCCTTCCGGCCCAAGGTTGCTGTCCTCTAATGGGATTTGAACCCCCGACCTTCCGGCCTGAAGTACCTTGCCCCAACCACTAGGCTACTCCTCCCTAGTCTCTGTTCTAGAGGCACCTGAAAGCATTTTCGTTTAAGGAGGCTTTTGGTTTAGAAGCAGGATTGGATAGAGGCTGACTTAGCTTTGTATTTGTGAGTTTTAATGATAACAACCTCCCTTTTGTGTTGTATGTTTTAACCTTACGTTTTTATTGTTTTATAGTGCTTGTTTATATGTTTTAAGCAAAGTTATGTGATATTCGACTCCGGATTGTTGGTTTTGTAAACCTCCATGATGTACAAGTCGAATGGCTGTATATCGAATTCTTTCAAACAAATAACTGCAGATCTGTAAGCCACCTTGAACTTTGCTAGGCTGATTATCATCTAAATAAGTCAACAAAATCAACAAATAATAACTGCTAAAGCTTCTGCATCTACACCACCTTTCCATTCAGTTAACACACAGAAAATGTCATAACTGCGCTTTAACCGCACTGCAGATAACGTGACGCATGGATTGTGATACTGGAAGCTAAATAGGAGCACGCAGGATGGACTCCAGTTTGCAGTATTTAAACAACAGAAGCATGAACACGCGTTCAAAGGTAAATAAAACCAAATTATGTGACACTTTAGGGAGCAAGTGATTTATTTCTGTTCTTGTTTACAGTATATGATCACAGCGATGTGTATTTAACCCATTGAAAATATAAAGAAGTTCAGTTGGCTTCATCGTGCTCCTCTAAGTTAATTGCTCTTCATCTGTTTATGACATAGACTCACATAATTACAAACTGAAACACTTGATCATTAGCATAGGTAGACGGGAAAAGACAGCCACGTTTGTTTGGCTTCCTTCAGAGTTCATTTCTTCCACACTAATAAACACAGAACTGAGTGAATTTTTATAGTTCTTAAAAATATCAAAAAGTTTATTAGAAAGTTAGCTAAGGATTATAAGAAACAATAAGCTTTTTTTGGGGCGGAGCCTGATGTCCAGCGGGATGGTCGCATAACGCTGAGGCTCCCGAGAGGCCTACTCAGAATCCTGAATTAACACCTTACCTATTTGGAACTTTTACTCTGATCTTGCCGGGGCACATTGGTGAGATGGCGGGGACTAAACGAACGCGCCTGGAATTTGGGTCTCCAGCGGCTTCTCACGGCAAACGTTCCAAAACTGAACCTCCGTCCCCGCAGAAGGGGCCGGCCTTGTGCTAGGGCCCCGAAATGCAGCAGGAAATCCTCGTAGAGATTAGAGGGGTCAAAAACCTTGTGCAGGCAAACGGTGAAGCACTCCGAGCGCTGCGGGACGATTTTGGTGTGCTGCAAAGCAAGCTAGAAGGGCTTTCTTCGCGTCAGGACAAAATGGAGAGCATATTGGACTCCCATGCGGCCCGGTTGTCCAAACTCGACAAAGTTGAACGACAGGTGCGGGCCTTGCAGAAAGAGGTGGAAGATGGCAATAATAGAGCGCGCCGCAATAACATACGACTCGTGGGCATACCGGAGGGAGCGGAATTGGGAGACATGAAAGAGTTTTTATGCAAAATCCTCCCTTCCTTGCTCCAAATCACCTTTACCAAAGATTTGGAGATTGATCGCGCTCATCGTGTACCCGCAAGCATAACGCTCCACAGGAAGACCCCACGGCCTATCATTTTTCGACTATTGAGATATCAACACGTGGAGCAAATTCTAAGTGCCTCTCGGGCAAAGGGCCATATGGAGTTTGAGAGCCACAAGATCTCCTTCTATCCCGATTTGTCTAAACCCACAGTCGACCGCCGAAAGCGCTTTCTGGAATTCCGGCCGAGGCTTCGACAACTACAAGCACGCTATGGCCTGATGTACCCGGCCAAGCTCCGAGTCACGCTTCACAATCAGACAAGAACATTCGAGGACCCTGATCTACTAGCGGAGTTTTTGGATTCCAAAGAAGCCGACTTGATGCGCTGACTTCCAGAATATTCCTGCAAGTCTCCTTATATCTGCTGTACCGGCCATATTGGATCTGCCGCAGCGTAGCAAAGAGTCTGGCGTGGGCAGTCTGTTGCCTTACTCTTGATGGTATCTGTGACCCGACTCCATCTACCCACAGTAGCCTCGATGAGTATCAGAGACAGTGTTATTATGGACTCTGGTGTTTCTTTTCTTTTTATACATGTCTTCTATTTCCTCTCTGGGGCCTCCTCCCGCAGACATATGGTCGCCATATTCTTTGGGGGTTTTGCTTCTTCTCTAAGATACGTTGGTACACACTTTTCAATATGGGGTGTATTAGCCAGAATACTCGGTGATTATGACATTGTTGTATAGATTCTGCTTATGTTCTATGTTATCAAGCGCCCTTACCTAAAATGTCTACTACCGATTGATGGCACCATGTAAGATTTTTCATTGAACGTAAAAGGCATCAATAATCCGATAAAACGGTAGAAAATCCTAAGCTACCTCAGTCCGGCAGCAGCGGATCTGATTTTTCTCCAAGAAACACATTTAAATTCGAAGGAAACTCTTAAACTCAATATTAAACCTTACATAGTGGCCGCTTGTTCCCCAGCCGTTTCTAAGAGATGTGGGGTTGCCATACTGGTTGGGAAGTCTTTGCATGCTACTGTTGTTGCGACTAGCTTAGATGCAGAAGGTGGATGGTCTGGAGTTCACCTCAAGATGGGTAGCCTAGAAGTTACATGTATATGCTCTTACACTCCTAATGTTGATGACCGTGCTTTTTTTGCTACCATTGCTCAGGTTGCGCAAGCTGCTCCTAATACTTCATTGATCATTGGGGGGGATTTAAATCTAGTCCTTGATCCCCTGATTGACAACCAGCCGCCTAGGACGAGTGGTCCCCCCAAGAGTCACGCTACGCTTGCCTCCCTGACCAAGGATCTTGCTTTAGTTGATCGATGGAGATTACTACGCCCCAATGAGCTTGACTTCACCTTCTTCTCCTCCCCTCATAAATCTCAGTCTCGCATAGACTTCTTTCTAATCTCAAAACTGTTAGTTCCTCAGGTGGACACTGCAAAGCATTACTCCCTACATATTTCAGATCATGCTGCCATTTCCTTTTAAGGGGATCTGGACACCCCAACAGCTTTTTCTCTGCAGCTCGTTGGAAAACCTTTTCGGATTTACAAAGGGAATCTGCGTTACCAGCGAAACGCTACTTTCAATTGATGCAGCTCATCACTGCCTCAAAAGTGCTCGAATTATGCCGCCCTCTGCCCCTACTGAGGATGGGCTATTAGCGATAGTTCACTCCATTAGTAGTACACATGGGGTAGCCTCTAATTTCTATAAAATACTTTGTCAGGGTGTAGACACGGACATTTTTAGAGCCCAACAGGCCTGGGAGCGCGCACTGCAAACCACTATAATCCCTGTGCAATAGAGCATTTTTTGGAGTAAAGTAGTGCGGATCTCCCGGTCTGCCTCTGTTACCCAAACTTTCTTCTTCTTTGTACACAGATGCTTTTATACCCCAGGAAAGATAGCCAAATGGAACCCAAATGCTAGGGACCTGTGTTGGTCTTGCCATACTGCTGTGGGATCCTTCGCTCATGTTATTTATGAATGTCCTCAACTGCAGGTCTATTGGGGGCGGGTCTGGGGTCGTATTCAATCTATCTTACACTTTCATGAACCTCTTTCTTGGAAGGTCGTGGGACTCCGCTCTGTGGCGGAGGTCCCCTCTCTTCCTAAGAAGGGTCGCTTTCTCCTTGATTACATGCTAGGTATAGCCATATGCTTAATCACGAGGAATTGGAAGGATAGCTCTCGACTTACTGTCAATGAATGGTGGAACCTCGTCTGCTTATATAGTAAATATGAGCAGATATCTCGGAGAGCTATTCCCCATGTCCAAACTCACTCTCGCTTGCCTAAATGGCAGATGCTTAATGATTATGTACAATCTGCTCATTGCTCCAACATGCCTGTATAATGTGCACTCATCATGTTTCAGATCACCGTTAGGTTTTGTAATACAATAATGTAAGTACACGCCCGCTTCGGGAATGCTTAGTTTTCTAGAGAAGAAGCAGGGGGGAGGTGGGCGGTAGGGGTTTACTTTGGTGTATGTATTACACGTTATGTATCTGTCTTTTAGCTGTATGTCTTCCTTTCCTTTGTTGTTATAAAACGAAAATAAAGAATTTAAAAAAAACAAACAAACAATAAGCTTTGGCATAACTCTTTTACTGTGCTCGTCTTGAAACACCCTACACAAATTCACTGCGGGCCCACATTGTTAGAGAGAGCAGAATCATATAAAATGAAACAGCTTCTAGTTCTTCAGAATTTATGGGCACTACCTATAGACTGTCAGCTTGGAGCCTGAACCTTATCATTTCAAAAAGTGTCTAGAGCCCATCACACTTCCTAAACTGCAACTTTGAAGCATCCACAACCTTGAATCCAGCAGATTATAGGATCCAAGACAACAGGGGCATCTTAACCATCAGACAGACTAGGCGGTCGCCTTGTGTGATATCTTCTGGTGATAGCAAAAAGCAGCTGTAGTTGAAGCAGGAAATAAAACGTCACGATGGCCACACAAACTTCACTAGCCATTAGTTTTACCTGCAGGATAGTGGGCAAGTTTCAAATAGCCCATTTAGCCAAATAATCAGCCGTCTGTGTGGGTGAATAGTTGCTGGAAATTGCGCAGTATGACGTCACGCAAAGATATGCATCATTTATGTGCATAAATCATCAGTTTTCAAGAACTTACCTGCATAAATGGCTCTTACGTGTGTACTTTTTCTAGTCCCTATTCTAGAAGTCAAAGGTTCAAAAGCCAGTCCTCAGGACACACCTAGCCAGTAAGGTTAAAAGATCAACATAATGAATAGGCATGAAGCAGATTTGCATGTAATGGAGGCAGTGCCTGCAAATCATCTCATGTACTGTATACTCACTGTGGTTATCCTGAAGACCGACTGGCTAGGTCTATCCCAAGGACTGGGTTGAGCACCAGTGTTCTAAGTACACACATAAGACCAACGGCACGTACTTTTAAAGTGGGCGTGCATGGGCTGAGCGCAAATTTAAATGCGTAATTTATAAAACAGTATAACCTGCAGGTGTTCTTGAAAAGTCTAAGCAAAGGAATTTTCACCAGACATAGGGCAGCTGTAAGTGCTCACAAATAGTTTGATGCAAGTTTCTTCCAACACTTACTCCCCTGTTTTATAAAGTAAACTATATTCGTACTTCGCTTTATAAAACAAGCTTCAACTATGCACGTGTGGACATGCATTAACGCTTCGGGAATTTATAAAATTATCCTCTATGGGAATTATTTTGGAAGCCCTATTCATGCTTTGAAGGACTAGAAAAAGGGACTGTTACTTCTGAAGAGAGATCTGCAACTGTGAGTATATACTTCTGGTAATTTTCTAAAAGGAATTCTTTGTATTAAAGCTAATTAATCTGTGAACCCACTATTTTTTGTTAAATCAGTCAGGGCCTAGTAGCAGCAGTTTAAGTTTAAATATAAAACACAGAGGAGAACTTTCTGGTTACATTTCATACCTAGCAGAGAGCTTGAAGTTTAAATTTAATAGTCACTCAGGGCTTGGCATCAGCAAAGTACTTTTAGCTTAAATTTAATACACAGAAGAGAGCTTTCTGGTTACACTTAGAACCCAGCAGAGAGCTTGTAGTTTAAATTTCATAAGAAGTTAGAGCCTAGCAGCAGCTAAGAGCTATAATTTAAATCAAATCAGAATTTAGCTTAACTCAGCAGCACAAGACAGGGTACTGTATAGCAGCCCTCTTTTAATAAGTGTTATTTCCCTCCCTCCCCTGGGATAATCGTAGCTTTATAGGTACTTACACCTCTTAAAAGACAGGAGGTGCTCTCAGGTGAAGCTCATTACCCAAATCAGTCATACACTAAAGACCTGAGATTAGTTAAGCTTCAAGTAAACAAGGTATATTACACATATTAGGTACAGTTTTATTAGTATAAATATCCATAGCAACCCTTAGTAAGTAAAGAACTTAGATCTAAACACAAACTTAAAACTAAGATGCAGACAACAGTCCAGCAGCGGGATGGGGGCTTTCCAGTATTTTGCATTGAGTGTCACATGTATGATTTTCTCCCAGTTGGGTGAGAGGTCTTACGTGTGCACTAAGTGCAAGGAGCTCTTTGCTCTCAGGGAACGAGTCCGTTCTCTAGAGGATAAAGTAGCAGACTTGGAAAGCATAAGACAGACAGAGAGGTACATAGACGAGACCTACAGGGATATAGTCCTGAAGTCCCACCTCCAGTCTGGCAGCAATCCTGTTGCCATGGAGGAGAGAGGTCATGTGACAGGAGAGCATCACCCTGGTGTGGCAGGAAGTGATCCTGTAACTAGGACCTGTCCTCCAGATGATGTGAAACCCTCTCACACCGAGGAAGCTTCTCCAGGGCCACGTGCCCATGAGGGAAGGGTTAGGACAGCCATTTTAGTTGGTGATTTGATCATTAGGCATGTAGATAGCTGGGTGGCTGGTGGATGTGAGGATTGCCTGGTAACATGCCGGCCTGGTGCGAAGGTAGCGGACCTCACGCGCCACCTAGATAAGGTCTTAGATAGTGCTGGAGAGGAGTCTGCTGTCTTGGTACATGTCGGTACCAATGACATAGGAAAATGTGGTAGGGAGGTTCTGGAGGCTAAATTTAGGCTTTTAGGTAGGAAGTTGAAATCCAGAACTTCCAGGGTAGCGTTCTCCGAAATGCTTCCTGTTCCACGCGCAGGACCCAAAAGGCAGGCAGAGCTCCGGAGTCTCAATGCGTGGATGAGACAATGGTGCAGAGATGAGGGTTTGGATTTGTTAGGAACTGGGGAACATTCTGGGGAAAGGAGGGGCTCTTCCGAAGGGATGGGCTTCACCTTAACCAGGATGGAACCAGGCTGCTGGCATTAACCTTTAAAAAGGAGATAGAGCAGCTTTTAAACTAGATATTAGGGGAAAGCCGACAGTCGCCCAAGAGCGGATGGTTCGGAAGAATGTATCTTTGAAGGATACTACCAAAAGCAGAGAGGTTCCACAAAAGAGTAAAGTAGCCCAAATGCCCTCAAGTATGGAGCAGACTGAGCTTAAAGATCCCAAATTACCCATATCTAACAATGGTCAAATTAATATGAGTAAAATACATTCTCTAAAATGCTTCTATGCAAATGCTAGAAGTCTAAAAAATAAGATGAGAGAGTTAGAATATATAGCACTAAATGAAAGGTTAGATATGATTGGAATATCAGAGACATGGTGGAAGGAGGACAACCAGTGGGACACTGTGATACCTGGGTACAAACTATATCGTAATGATAGAACTGATCAAATTGGTGGAGGGGTTGCTCTCTATGTTAGAGAGGGCATTGAGTCAGAAAGGATTAAAGTTTTGCAGGAAACAAAATCTGTTGTAGAATCTATATGGATTGAAATTCCATATAAAAGGGGGAAGGCGATGGCAGTGGGGGTGTACTATCGAGCACCTGGCCAGAATGACCAAATGGATGATGAAATGCTCAAAGAAATCAAGGAAGCTAACAAAAGTTACAGCGCAGTAATAATAATGGGTGATTTCAATTACCCCAGTATCGACTGGGTCAGTGTCACGTCAGGACATGCTAGGGAGATAAAGTTCCTAGATGAAATAAATGACTGCTTCTTGGAGCAGCTGGTTCATGAACTGACCAGAGGGGAAGCCATATTAGACCTAGTCCTTAGTGGAACACCAGATCCAGTGCAAGCGATAAGGTTGTTGGGGCCACTTGGCAATAGTGATCATAGCATGATCGCCTTTGATTTAATTAGTGGAGGAGGGATAGTAAGGAAATCCACAGTATTACCTTTTAACTTTCGAAAGGGAGACTATGATAAAATGAGGAAAACAGTTAAGAAAAAACTAAAAGGAGCAGTTGCAAAGGTTAAAGACGTACATCAGGCTTGGCTGTTGTTGAAAAATACTATCTTGGAAGCCCAGACCAGCTGTATTCTACGCTTTAAGAAAACTGGAAGGAAGTCCAAAAAACTGCCAGCATGGTTTAAAGGTGATGTCAGAGAGGCTGTTGTTGCCAAAAAAGCATCTTTCAGGAAATGGAAAAAACAGCCAAACGACGAAACTTGGAAACAGCACAAGCATTGGCAAGTCAAATGCAAGGCATTGATAAGGCAGGCAAAGGGAGAATTTGAGAAGAAGCTTGCTGCGGTAGCAAAAATGCGAAGTAAAGACCTTTTCAAGTACATTCATAGCAAAAAAACTGTGAGAGAGTCAGTTGGTCCATTAGATGATAAAGGGGTTAAAGGAGCACTAAGAGGCGACAAGGCGATAGCGGAGAGATTGAATGAATTCTTTGCTTCAGTCTTTACTGGGGAAGATGTAGGGATGTTACCCATGACTGAAGTGGTATTTAAAGGTGCGGAAGAATTGAAGGAAATATCGATACATCGGGAAGATATATTACAACTATTAGATAAACTGAAGAGTAGCAAATCACCTGGGCTGGATGGTATACATCCAAGGGTGTTGAAAGAATCGAAATATGAGATTGCAGACCTGCTATTAGTAATCTGTGAACTATCATTAAAATCATTTCTAATACCTGAAGATTGGAGGATCGCCAATGTAACACCAATTTTTAAAAAGGGTTCCAGGGGTGATCCGGGAAAGTACAGACCGGTGAGCCTGACATCAGTACCGGGAAAAATGGTAGAAACCATCATAAAGAATAAAATTACTCAGCATGTAGATAGTCATGACCTAATGGGAGACAGCCAACATGGCTTTAGACAAGGAAGATCTTGTCTTACTAATCTGTTATGTTTTTTTGAAGGAGTGAATAATCAGGTGGACAAAGGTGTGTCGGTTGATATTGTGTATCTAGACTTTCAGAAAGCCTTTGACAAGGTCCCTCATCAGAGACTTTTGGCAAAACTAAAGAGTCATGGGATAGGAGGCAGTGTACTATTGTGGATCAGGAACTGGTTAAAAGATAGAAAGCAGAGGGTAGGGCTAAATGGCCAATTTTCCCAATAGGGAAAGGTGAATAGTGGTGTACCCCAGGGATCTGTGCTGGGTCCGCTGCTTTTTGACATATTCATAAATGACCTGGAAAGTGGAATAACGAGTGAGGTTATCAAATTTTCAGATGACACAAAGCTATTTAAAGTTGTTAAAACCCAAGAGGATTGTGGAAAATTGCAAGAGGATCTTGATAAATTGGAAGACTGGGCATCAAAATGGCAGATGAAATTTAATGTGGACAAGTGCAAGGTTATGCACCTAGGGAAGAACAACCCAAACTTTGGTTACACGATGCAAGGTTCCACATTAGGAACCACCACCCAGGAAAAAGGTTTAGGCGTCATTGTGGATACCATGTTAAAACCCTCGGCCCAGTGTGCAGCAGCGGCCAAGAGAGCAAATAGAATGCTAGGTATGATAAGGAAAGGAATGGAAAATAAAACAAAAGATATTATAATGCCTCTATATCGTTCCATGATGAGACCGCACCTTGAATATTGTGTGCAATTCTGGTCACCGTATCTTAAAAAGGATATAGCGATTTTAGAAAAGGTTCAGAGAAAAGCCACCGAAATGGTAAAGGGGATGGAAGGATACTCCTATGAAGAAAGGCTAAAAAGGTTAGGGCTCTTTAACCTGGAAAAGAGACGGCTGAGGGGAGATATGATAGAAGTCTATAAATTAATGAACGGAGTGGAACGGGTAAACGTAGATCGATTGTTTACGTTATCAGAATATAGAAAGACTAGGGGACATGCAATGAAGCTACAGGGTAAACTATTTAAGACTAATAAAAGAAAATATGTTTTCACTCAACGTGTAATCAAACTCTGGAATTTGTTACCGGAGGATGTAGTAAAGGCTGTTAGTGTAGCTGGGTTTAAAAAAGGTTTGGACAAGTTCCTGGAGGAAAGGTCCATAAACCATTATTAAGAAGGGACCCAGGATATCAATGCTTGAACCAATACAAGCATTGTGGAACCTGTGTCCCTTGGGGAAACTGCTAGGTATGTATGACCTAGATTGGCCACTGTTGGAAACAGAATACTAGGCTTGATGGACCTTGGTCTGACCCAGTATGGCATATCTTATGTTCTTATGTTAAAACTGGCATTGAGATGTCTCCAGAGCCATTTTAGAAGCCGGGTCTATGGACATCAAAGTCTGAATGGGGGTGTGGTGAAGGTGTGGCGGGGTGTTCCCAGAAACCTGGATGTCACTGCTTGATTTCAGAAGCGTCCTGGATGCATAAGTAACTATCGGGGAAGTGCTTGTTTTGTCTGCGAGGATAGAACTCTTAACATCCCCAGTACTAAGCACAACAATAGCAGTGGGGGGAGTTGAACCCTGGTTTCCTTGGTCCTAACCCACTTCTCTAACCATTAGCCTATTCCTAGATGTCTAGGGTCACAAATACTATAGTGGGGATGTCTATGTAGACCACCTCTTCCCTCCCCCTCCCCACAGACATCCATATCAGGCATGTTCATGTTTGTGAAATTGTGTCTGCGCCTGGACGTGCCTGCTTTTTTTTTTCATATATTCTGACTTGGATGTCTTTTCTAAAATGCCCCTCTATAAGACAATGTTTAATATTTAAAAGCTGTGATGGCCAGTTATATGTTTTACAGGATCACTGCGGGGGAAGTGACGATGGGGCAATCATCAGGGGTGACCTGCTGCTATGTGGTGCGATGTTAGAAACTCATTACAATGTCTCATTTGTGTAACTATTGACAGAAGTAAATAGGGACAGAAAAGCAGGACAGTCATGCATAGGGCCAGCCCTGGCAATCGCCGTGTTTAATTGTCAAAATCTCAGATGGAGGGCCTGGGGATTTGAAAGTTTATTTAGGAAAGGGTGCAAGGTGAAGGTCTGCCTATAGTGCCTAATGCAGTTATTCTTCAAGGTCCTTGCAATGGCCCAGAGGAAAACGACACCAAACAAACCTGATCAAAACTGTTGATCGATAAGCAGAAAAATAACTCTTGACACTGTTACTTCTTAGCTGTCTGTTCTAAACTTTTCCCAGATCTCAGTTCCTCTAATAATAATAGTTCATTGAGACATTGTCTGCCTGAAACACCGTACTTTCTTAGCATGGTGACCTGGGGAGCATTTATGGCCAAAGCGTTTAGTCATTCACCTTGTTTTATAAAGATGTCTGTATTTAATAAACACTGGAAGCTGTAGTCAGCTAAAATAGTAATTTATTTGACACCGTCCAAGTAAAACTTGCTATAATTGTACCAAAGATCCTAGCTAAGATTATAGTTGCACTTTAAATGCCCTTCCACACCAAAAAAATGTTCTTTTGATATAAAATACAGATATGGCATCGAAGGAAACTTGCATAGCAAGCAGAACTAGCATATATAATTAGAACAAAGAGGGCTTAAATCAAATTAATCTTCATCTGACATGAACATTTACATTTACATCACTCAGTGCAAAGTCATAGCCAGATTTGAAATTAGAAACAGATAATTATGCAAGAGGATGCTTATGCTGAAAACATACAAAATGCTGGTTCTAATTAGAGTTACCATTAAAAATATGCTGGTTTTGATGAGCGCTTGTTTGTTGCAATAAAAGTTGCCTACATCGTTACTGCAAAATTGAAGAAATAGTCATCTTTTAATGATTGAAAGATCACATGCAGGGTAAAGGTTTAGGAGTATGCGTTAAACAATGAAATAAATAAAATGTATAAATTTTAAAAACGTTATGCAAATCCTGGGTTCAGAAATGTGCACCTGACAGGCTTCTTCTGCAAAGGTTACTGCGTATAACCCATGCAGTATGAAAGTAATTTTATTAGGGACTCCTAATTTTGCATGCTTTAGAATACACGCAAATCCCAACTATTTTAGAAAGAAAAGTGGGTGCCTACCTTTCTTTATAAAATAGAGGCATAAATCATAAGATGTGCATGGTCTAGACTCGGTGTAAATACTTGCGCTTAGATTTGTAGAGATTGTGTAAGTTATAGTATTTCATAACATGTGTAGAAATTTAGGCTCCGCCTACACTCTGCCAAAGCTCCTCCCCTGTGCTCGCACACTCCGAAAATAGGTGCTATTGGCCTGATGCATGCTTTAGAAAATAGAGACTAAAGTGTGTGCGCAAGCGCAAATCATGAAAATATATGATTTATGAGAGTGGATGCCACGTCAATTTTTGCGGATCATTATAAAATGACTTCCCTTGTATCTGCTTGTATTATGAAGTGCTAGCAGTAATTGCTTGGGAAAAATGACTATGCATTTAATTTATTTATGCAAGCTTTTGTATTTATCATTATTTCAATATATGTGACTGCAACATCCATGAATGTAAGGAGCACATTTTTCAAAGGCATTTCCAAGAGTAAGAATGTTTTACATCCAGAAATAGGCTTTGATAAAATTGCCCTCCTGATATGCATCTAAGGATGTGCCTGCAGCCTGTATGCACATACGTTTACCTTGACTGAGCATATGCATTCCTAGGGAAAGGATTGAGGAGGAGTTAGTGCTTATAAGGGCCTGTTTACTAACTTGTAGTAAGGTTTTGCAGTTACATTGCCAAAACCTCTATCTGGTAACTGCAAAAACTGTCTTAATTGGGGGCACTCCCAGTTGTTTCTTATTCAGTTAATGCAGTAAAAAAATGTTAACATCCATTAACTGCACTGCAATTGATGCAATGCAGTGAGCTATATCCCTCAAGCTGGCATTAACTGCACTATGTTATTTGTCACATTAACAGCAAACTCACAGTAACAACCTTACTGTTAACCTTAAGGCCCCTTCCATGTTCATTGCCTGCCCCCTTTCGGCATTTGTCCTTATCATAGAAACTAGCATGAACTGATTGCTAGGAGGCTGCGTTCATTGCGCAGCAGCTGCATTAATTGTCAGCGTTCACGAACTGCCACATAAACAGCTGGCACAGTTCAGTAAACAGAACCCATACTTTATAAAATACACGAAGATGCACATAAGTTAAGCCAAGAAATTTGTGCGTGTCAAAGAACAGGTGCCTAAATTCCTCTTCTGTGATTTTCAAAGAAGTATGTGCATATTCATTTGGAAAATTTGCCAAAAGGTACACAGAGAAAAGTATGCCTATGTTATCTATGCAGCCACGCGATTGTAAAATTAATCCTTTGGAGTGTAATTTTAGGACAGGGCATATGGACAGAGAAGATACGCAGGTACATAGATCATACCTATTTTGGAAAGGCAATATATGCACCTCAAAGTCTCTATAAAATTACCCTGGGGAAAGGAGGTACACAAACATATGCCTAAGGTGAGGCATGGGCAATTGTGTGCATACATTGCCACCACCCACTCCCTAACCTTGAGGGTTTGAGGAGGGGTGGGCCTTGAGATTAAGGTTGTAGTTGTGTAGGTCGAATGATAAGGCAGGCAAAAGAATATTTCTTTTTATAAGGATTTATTTCTCCCGCTTCAAAAGGATAGGACAAGCATAAAGGATAATGTATTGTAGCCAAAAACACAGGAAAAATGAAAATAAGGCTCTTTAAAGGCTGTGCTCAAAAGTGTCCATTAATGTTGGAGTTCACATTCCCTCATGTGAACCCTACTTGGCAATCAAAAAACAAGGAAAACAATAATGTCCATGTGCTATAACCAAACAATGCTTCAGCTTATTCTTAACTTCAGGTAAGCTCTTCAGCCGGGCACTTAAATAGCAAACATCTCAGGTTATCACAGAAAAAGGACCATTCAAGCTTTGCTTTTCTATTCCTTGTCAATCAGACAGGTTGAGCAGTCCATTGGTTGATTTAACTCAATCATTGGCAAGGGAAGAACCAATGGCACATCTGCTTCTGGGCTCTGCACTGACTGCACTACTTTCTGCTCAGGAATGGTTCGTTTGTTTAAGAATTCTTTGAACTCTTGTAGGAGAGCTTCAGCCTGCTTTCTATATGGGCTGGGCTGAGAATTAGCTCCTTCCTGAGGTGAGTAATTGTTTGTGGGTTTTGCTTCAGGCAAACAAACAATGTCGTCTCTGTTACAACGCTCATTCAATGAACTGGAGTTACCCCTCCCCCACTTGTCTCTGTAAGCCAGTGTTGGGTTATTCAGTTCATTTGCATGTGGAGTGTTTCTAAACAGCACTTCAAACTTAGGACCTCCTAAATCCTCCCGGCCTATATCTCTACCATTTAAATCAGCTGTGTCCTTGTAGCTAGCCTGCTTGCTAACTCTGTCAGCAGTTTGGTGAGAAAAGCTGGGTTTAGATAAATGAGTTTCAGGTTGCAGCCAACTGTCTTCATAAAACCTGGGCTTGCCCTGGGTTTTAAAATTAACATTCACACAGTCTGGCTTCTCATAAAAGCTGTTATCAGAATTAAAGACACTCTGTACCTTATATTGAGGAATGTCTGAAAGTTCTTTAGCAGTCTGCCTTTCTTTCCATGGGTCAGCTCTCTGCTCCAAAAGCATAGGCTTTATGCCTGGGTCTCTCAATGCCTCGCCCCTCTCTTGCTCCCAGAAGGCTCTTCCAGGCACTGAGTCTCCCTGGTACCTGCTTCTTGGCTTTGAAAGCGTTCTCCTAGGATTGCAGCTGGGGAGCGTTTCTCCTTCAAAGTCAAAGGTTCTGGTATCCAAGGCTAGTTCCTGCCTTCCAGGTTGCTTCCTTTGTCCTTGCTTTGCTCCGTCTCTAAAGCACGCTTCTGCTGGCTTTGTCCAGTGTTCTGCTTTCTCTCTCCCTTTCTCTTTCCTCCTCCATTCCTTCTCTTTCCCTTTTCCGTTTTGTCTTCTGTCTTCCTTCTCTCTGTTTAACAAGGTGCCTCTGCTCTGGGGAACCCGCCTCCTGCTAGGGCGTGCCCAATCAGCAACTCTGCTTCTCCCCTCCCCCGAGATGAGCTGTGTTAGCTGATTAGCCATGTGCATCTTGTGCTGAGAAGGGAAAATCCTGCATTTACCTGCAGTACCCGAACCTTCCACCGGGTCACTATCTGTTTCCATGGCTTCTGGCAATGCTACCGCGTCACAACATGTGTCAGTATGAATAGCTGTGCATGCGCATATTTATAAAAATATGCATGGGAAGTGGCATTTTAGGAAGGATATTTAGTTGCAAAAGATCTGAGAAAACCCCGGGGACGTGTACATTTCATCTCAATTTTAGAAATACAGATGTCCCCAAACAGATGGCTGCAGAAATGGATTGTTGGACATCCTAGCTGGTGTTTTCCAGAAAGGGGATGTCCATGTTCAGTGATATTGCAGACAGTCAAATGTGAGGCGACAGGTTAGTAATCTGTTTGGGGTATGTGTTTACATGCAGGTTTCTTTATCCAAGAAATATTGACAGCGACAAGGACAGCGTATTGTGTCCTTCCGCCATGAAAGGTGCACTTATTTGCGATTCAGAGAAGGTGTAGGCATGTGTGCTGCAACAAGCAGGGCCAGATGCACTTGTTCTGTTCTGGAATTACACCGTGATGTGCGTCTTTATTGCGCTGCCCAGGTCACTCCTGCGGCATGCCTCCGCTCTACTTGGACATCCTTGCACTTCATATACCCAGTTTTTAAAATTTGCTCCAGGAACACCCTTGTGATTTCGAGCTCTGCATATCCGTTTTCAGATGCCCAAAACATGAATAGGGCTTCTAAAATAACCCCTACAATTTCTAATGCCATCCATCAATTCTCTGCCTCAAGAATCCCAGTGGTAAAAGCAGGCATCACATTTATGTGTGCCTACTGAATATCCCCCCAGACTGCCCTGGCAATTTTATTTATTTATTTAACAGTTTTTGTATACCGCCCTATCATTAATTCAGAGCAGTTTACATATAAAATGGAGTGGAGGAGTTGCCTAGTGGTTGGGACAAGGTACTTCAGGCTGGAAGGTCGGGGGTTCAAATCCCACTAGAGGACAGCAACCTTGGGCCGGAAGGACTGGGGTTTCTAGTCCCACAGATGCTCCTTGTGGTCTTGGGCAAGCCACTTAACCCTCCATAGCCCATGTCCCTGTAAAATAGTTATCTCCAAGTTATAATGCCCTGTTCAATGTAATTTCAGTTTGTTCAATGTAAACCACACTGATGTTGAATAGCACAGTATATAAGAGAATGTAAATAAATAAATAAAAATAGCACCAAAACCAAACTTTTACATAGAAAGGGTTCAATGGTGTGTTTTACAGCTATTAACATTAAAGCAGCAGTGGTTTATAGAGGATGCAGTCGGTTATGGGTTGAGGGTACAGATCCATGGGGGAGATTAACTGAGATTGTGTTTACAGACTGCAGTAGTTAGGTTTATGCAATGTGGTCATGGGGTGGGTCCATAGTATTCCATAAAGAGATAGGTTTTTATTGCTTTCCTGTAGTCCGATAAGTCCTTGATGGCTTGTATTGAGGTAGGTTCATTCCATAGTGGGGGAGTGTATATGGAGAAAACTCTTTTACAAGTTGATTGCCTGGCTTTCTACTTGCTTGTAGGGATGCCCAAGGTGTTGTTACTCATTGGCAATATCTGATTAGTGCAGCAGTGGTCTGGGGGGTGGGGGTGTCGGCTCTAATTGGATAAGTGACAACATCTACCCAGTTAGCGGATTTTCATTCAGCAACGATCTGCCAACTTAGGTCACATGAAAAGCTACCCTAAATTGCAATCCGGATATCTACACCCCACGTGAGTGAGTGCCTTCTTGTCACCACATATACGTCCATGTGCATAATCCCTGGAGTCATTCTCTAAATGCCATTTTACTCCCTTAAAAAGGAGTTTAGGTGCAAAAGAATCCTTTTTTTAAATTACCTTCTTGCTATCTTTCCTGGGAACTTCTTATCAGAGAGAAACATCCCAGGAAGTTTCTTTTTGAAAATTAGCTATTGCCTATCGTAGAAATGAGCTGCAGGATGGGCGTACGTTACAGAAGGCAACGCGTAGAACAGCACACACACCTGTGATGATCAAAATGGTTCATGTTTTTTGCATTTGCAAGTTCTCTCACTCCTGCAATTATGTCCAGTCAAGCAGACTCAGAGTTCAGTGAAGTGTGATGGTTTGTAGATGATAGCTCAGTTATGCACACACTGAGAAATCAATCAAATGGCATGCTTTCTGTAAACTTCACATTGGTAAATTATCAAGTTACAGTGATTCTATCCTGTGACCTAACAGTTGCTGAGCTGCTAGGGACACGCATTCGTCAGCACACACTTGGTTCATTGGTTGGCCTTAAAAAAATTGTGCACTCAAAATGAATGTAATATGCATTATCCTATAAATTATACATTTAGCAGGTAATATGATGGGCTTTTTTTGTGTGTAAAATACTGATTTATGTATGCAAAAATGCCTCTAAGAGTATGTGAGATGCAATTAGACAAGTCAGGTAGAACAGGATTAAATACAATATATTTCTATAGTTAGTGTAAAAGCGGCATCCAAGCTCCCATCTTTCAAATTGCTGGGAACACTTCCTTCTTTCCAGAAATCCCTTTCCAAATTCTTCAGGTTCCTTGGGAATATCAGACTTATTCCCTCCATCATTGAATCCTTCTCTATGCTAAGGGTTTGGCCCAATGGCCATAATACTGGTCTGTCCATCTGAGCAGCTGCTACTTCAAGCTCTGCCAAAGGTTAAGTGTGACAGAAACCTAAGGCCTTCCATATATTTGCCAGATTCTTGTAGAACTGGATGTTGGCCTTCTACATACCGTAATTGCTAATATGATTATGCGAAGAGAGTCCAAGCAAAGCCCACATCTGCCATACTACCATGATACAAGCACAAGAGCTCCGAAAGAAGATGGCTGTCAGTAAATCCATTTTCATTATGGATGTTGCAATGGGAAATGACAAAATTTTCATTTGTCGGTTCTTGTCAATATTGCTGAATTGCATAATAGTGTGTACCAGTGGTGTACCAAGGGCGGGGTGGTGGATGAGGCCCGCTATAGGGGTTGGCCAGGAGGGAGATGCAGCCCTGCTGGGCCCATGGAGGAAGTGCAGCAAACTTACCCTAAAGGTGGTTTGTGGGGCTGTCTCTGTGGGCCCGGTCGCTCTTCTCTCCCGGCCAAAGTCTCATGAACAATCTGAGAGGCGAAGAGACTGGGGATCAGGTAAGTCAAGCAGAGGAACGTCTCACAGATAATTTTGCTTCAGATGGGCAGGATTGCCGGAAATTGTTCTGATGGCAGAATCATACTCTTCCGTGCATTCCCATGATTATTCTAAACCAGTGGTTCTCAACCCAGTCCACAAGACACACCTAGTCAGTCAGGTTTTCAGGATACCCAGAATGAATATGCATGAGATATATTTGCATGCAGTGCCTCCATTGTATGCCACTCTATCAAGTATATTCATTCTGGTTATCCTGATAACCTGATGTTAGGTGTGTCCTGTGGACAGGATTTGGAACTGCTGCTGTAAAGACTGCAAGAGTAACATTTGTCACACTTCCCATATCATGCTATTAGTACTAAGTTACCATCTACTGTAGCATTTTTTTGTAAAAATGTTACGTTCTAAAAGTCACCAGGAAACAAATCTCACTGTGGTTTTTACTGGACTGCTAGAGTTTCATTATTACCATTTTACAGTATGCACAATGTCCTTTAGGCACAATATTTTTTCATGTGATTTATTTAACATGCTAGTCAGCTTTCTCACCTCTGTGAGGATTATGAAGGTTACTCACTCCCCTAGGAATGGCGTCTAGTATGCTACCTGATGTGTCCTGGAAATTAAGGCAGTTAAGTGGGCAATTTATCTCCACAGATACCTCTGCTGCTTGATTTTATGCAACTTATCAGTTTTTTAGAATTTCTCTCACATCAGACAGGGGGTTATTCAGTGTCATATGCAGCAGGCAACACACTAGTCAACTCCCACAGATGATTGTGGCAGAGTATGTTAATCCTCGGATGATGGGCTCTGGCCTTTTCAGGTACCCTTTACGGGAAGAGCTGGGGAATGCATCCCGTCGATGCTGATTTCTGTTTGTGTCCCCTTCCAATACATGTTAATTCTGTAGGATCTAGCTAAACTTGAAGAATAGTCAAGGATTTGGCAGCTGAGATTTAATGCTAAAAAATGCAGGGCCATGCATTTGGGCTGCAAAAATACAAGAGAGCGATACAGTGTAGGGGGTGAAGTACTTCTGTCCAGGAACAAAGAGCGGGACCTGAGAATGATTGTTTCTGAAGATCTTAAGGTGGCTAAACAGGTAGAAAAAGCGATGGCAAAAGTCAGAAGGATGCTTGGGTGCATAGGGAGAGAAATGGCCAGCAGGAAGGAGGGGATGGTACCTCTGGTGAGACCTACAGTAATTTAGAGGATTGTGTACAATTCTGGAGACCACACCTTCAAAAGGATATAAACAGGATGGAGTCGGTGCAGAGGGTGGCTACTAAAATGATTAGTGGGATTCGTTATAAGGCATATGGGCACAGACTTAAAGATCACAATATGTATACTTTGGAGGAAAGGTGGGAGAGAGAAGATATTAGGTAAGGATGTAAACTTTATCTTTATTATATCACTTGATTGACCACCCAAGCCAAGGCGTCAGGGCGGTTTACAATAGTAAAATGCTGTAGTGGCGAGGATAGGACATATAGGGGCTTGTTTACAAAGCCGCGGTAGCGGTTTCCGATCGTTATCTAAGCCGCGGCCCCATTGATTTCAATGGGGCCGCGGCTCCGATAAGGATCGGAAACCGCTACCATGGCTTTGTAAACAAGCCCCATAGAGGCAAAAGGCACATGACAGAAAATCAAAAGTTAGGAGGTAAGAGGTGAGGACAGGTCAAAAGCATGACAGAAGAGGTGGGATTTCAGCAATGATTTAAACCTGGGATAGGAATGCTCTGCACGGAGGGAGGGGGAAGGGAATTCCACAGGGCAGCACAAAGGAAGAAAAAGGTAGAATGATGAGTGTTCTCAAGACGAGCCCAGGCTGGGGAAGGGAGGGCCAAGCGCTTGTTTGTACTGTGCAGAGGGCGCGAGGAGGGAGATGAGTCTGAATGAGATTGACGAGGTATTGGGGGGGAAACCAGGGTAGATGGTCTTGTAGACTATGGTGAGGATCTTATACTGGTAGCGATATTGCAGAGGAAGCCAGTGGAGCTGGACGAGAAGAGTGGTAACATGGTCCCTGTGAGAGGTGTGGGTGAGGAGGCGAGCAGCGGTATTTTGGATAAGCTGGAGACGATGGATTTGGTAAAGGGGGACACCTACCAGGATGACGTTGCCGTAGTCAAGGCGGGCTAGGAAAAGGGACACCGTGAGCAAGACCAAAAGCGCTTTTTGTTTTTCCCTAACTACGCCACTCTGGTGGAATCCCCATTTTCACATACAGAACCATCCTATCAACTGGTGAAATTGGCAAGTGTGCGATATATGGATGATAGGACAACTTCTCGGCAATGGTACTTTTAAAACATTTGGAGACCTCCAGTGTGAATTCAGTCTCCCTTCCAATGGTACCAACTTAGGCATTGTATTTAAAAGAAGGTTCTCGCCGGGGAGCATACTCGAGGAATGGCCCATAATGACCCGATTACGTAGTGTAGCTGCCTCTAATAAAGGGGTCACACTTCTATATGATGCTTTTCTTACTGGGGCAAGTCGTCTCTGCATTTAAAGAAAAAGGGATAGACTCAGGGTAATATGCGGAAATATTTCTTAATGGAAAGAGTGGCAGATGCGCGGAACAGTCTCTCAGTGGAGGTACTGTCCTCATCTCCACTGGGAGACTATTCCACGGAGCCACCACTCTTTCCGTAAAGAAATATTTCCACATATCACTCCTGAATCTATCCCCTTTCACCCTGATCCCATGTCCCCTCGTAGCAGAGCTTGCTTTCAATCAAAAGAGGCTCTCCTCCTGTGCATTTATGCCATGGAGGTATTTAAACGTCTCAATCATATCACTTCTATCCCACTTTTCCTCTAAGGTGTACACATTAAGATCCTTAAGTCTGTCCTCATATGCTTTATAATGAAGACCACTAACCATTACAGTAGCCACCCTCTGTACTGACTTGATCCTGTTTATATCCTTTTGAAGGTGCATGATAAAGTAAGTCTGCCACACTGCTGCCACTGTGTGGGCTCCCTTTCTGCCCAGGCCCCAACTGCAATGGGAGGCTGCTCGGGCAGAATTTACACCACTGTCACATACCTTTTTGCTCACACTCATACCAGATATCCTCTATTTCACATCTTCAAATACATAAGTACTTGCACACATACACACAAGTACACCTTCCCTCTTATACAAACACATAAAGCAGGCCTGCCTCTTCCACAAAGAAGCACCTGCAACACTTGCCTCTTTTCACAACCCCATTAGACACACACGCGCACAAAAAATTGATCTCTCTCTCTCTCCCTTTCTCACATGCAAAACAGTCTCCTTTCTGTTCATACACAAAAGCACACTATGCCAACATTTCACCCCCACATAAAAGCACACACACATTTTAGACATCAAGACATCATGCAAACCAGAAGTCAGCATCAAAGGTGGGGGATTGGGGTGCAGAAGGGGCAGATAGTGCAAGAGAGAAACTGCATTTCAGCTCCAAAGATGGTAGGTAAGTGCATGGCGTTTTCAGACTTTGCCACCACTGCTGGCTTGGGAGAGGAGCGGCTGCGGCGGCAATGGGAGGGGGAGGGCCTGCCTAGGGCACATCCAGTTCTTGTAGTTGCCCTGTAGAGTCAGCAACTGAGGGATGGATGCCTGGATGTGGTTTGGGCAGAGCTGGGATGGAACTGTGAAGTAAAAGCATAGAGTACATACATACATTTATTAGATGCAAATTTGTATGAGAGAATTTAGCCGCTACTGGGAATCATTCTTAATATTGTTCTTTTATTCCTGGTGCTGTTTCTAAATTTCAGTCAATAACTGAAGTTAATTAAAATTAAATTCATCAAGACATAAAACTATTAGTGTAATTTGTTTAGCTCACAGAAACAGCTTTAACCAGCGTTCAGGATATATATATAGTCTGTTTCCGAAAGTGCATTAACATTTAGTATGCGCTAAAACACATCGTAAGCGGTTAGTGTGGGACCATGGTAACTGCTATCCATGCTAAAGCAGCCGGCGTGGTAAAAATCACATGCTAATTGCTTAGCATGCAACAGGGTGGGGCCTAGGTGTTTAGGGGAAGATAGTGGGCATTGACTACACATTGTGATTAGCGTGGGCACTGTTGCAGATAGCATGGCTGAACTCAGCACCATCTCAAGGGGCGGCGTTAAGCGTACCCACATTAACTGGGATTGCAGTTTTAGCTAGATGAAGTGCTACAGTGCATGGGAAACATGCCAAGCATGCACCCAACAGTAAGTGCAGGTCTGTTTCAGCTCCCATGCTAATTTTTGCTTCTTAGTGCACATTAGCAAACCTGCCACTATGATTCATTTTCAATAAGCACATTTTTTGTCTGTTGCTTCTCGCAAAATTACTTTTGATATCATTTGTCTTTGTGTATCAGATGCCTCTGTAATTGTTCAAGTACAAATACGTAATAAATTCAAGCATGCACAATGAACTATGTTGCCATTCATGCACACCTGTTTATTGTTTCCCAAGTTTCTAATTTCTCCTTTTCCCTCCTTTTTCAGATTTACTGCTCCCTTCAAAATTTCCAGGAAACTGAAATGCAGCAAAATGTAGATGCCTATGGTAATGGTATGAAATAAGCACTTTTCTGAAATATTTTTAGGCACTCTCTTATGAAATTATCCCCCAATGCACATCATATCTTTTTTTCTATTCAACTGCACACTATTGTTTTATGGTATGCTTCTAGCTAAATAATATTTTCTTAATGGAAGACATCACTATCCTGCCTAAGAGTTTTACCAAATATACAGTTGTGGTCAACATTATTGTCACCCTTGCTGTTCAACCCCTTAATGTCCAATATCTCCTAAAAAAAGGGGCCAGTGAAATGGCTTTGGACTATATATAACATCGCAAAAGCACAGATCATGCTGAACACAGGTTATATGCTAATGCTCTCAGAACCTTCCGTCAACGCACCTG
This sequence comes from Ichthyophis bannanicus, assembly GCA_033557465.1. Lineage (NCBI taxonomy): Eukaryota > Metazoa > Chordata > Amphibia > Gymnophiona > Ichthyophiidae > Ichthyophis > Ichthyophis bannanicus. The sequence goes on from CM066036.1 coordinate 37,181,742, forward strand.
CGCGTTGACTGTGCGTTGACGGAAGGTTCTGAGAGCATTAGCATATAACCTATATGTTAGCACAAACAGTGTGAAGTTACATTTACTTTACGAACTGCAACAGAGTTTTCACCTGGCTAGTCCCTGACGAAGGGTACGAAACACGGCCTGTGTCGGGCAGCCGTTTGGTTTAATAAAGGACTCTGTCTTTCCGTTTTACTCACGCCTGTGACTGTGTTTTTTTGGACTATATATATACACATATTTGATACATAAAAGAAAAATAAAACAAGACCAATTTAAAAAGGAAATAGTAGGAAACAGTATAAAGACTGGGACGTTTACTGGCATCCTTATAAATAATTCAAATCAGTTGGAACAGATGAACCACATTCCCATTTTGATATAATTAGACATGCCTGTGATCCATTGTCAGTACTCACATGACTTGAATCAACCAATAAATAATGGTTCTAATGTTTAAAATGGCCACATTCACTCCCTGTTCCATTTTCACAATGGTGAAGACAAGAGAGCAGCTTGAGACTGTCAGAAAAGCCATTATCCCCAAACATCAGACTTCAAAGGGTACAAGGCCATCCCCAAAGATCTTGGGATTCCTGTTCACAATGTTATTAAGATGTTTTCTGTTCATGGATCATTCAAGAACCTCCCAGGACCTGGTGGGAAGTGGAAATTAATCTAAAGTATCTGAAGATTAGTGCAAACTGTTGGAAAAACACCACATACAACATCTAAAGAGCTTAAGGATGACCTTGAGAAATATGGAGTGGTGGTTTCAACCTGCATCATATGCCACACACTAAACAAAGAAGGACTTTATGAGCAAAGGCCAAGGAGGACCCCACTGCTCAAAGACAGACGAGATCTTTGCCCAAACCCACCTTGGCAAACCACAATCCTTCTGGGAAAATGTTCTGTGGACAGATGAAACAAACGAGATTTCTGGCAATGCAGACCAGCATATACATTTACAGGTGAAGAAATGAAGCTTATAAGGGAAAAAACACTCTTCCCACAGTTAAATATGGTGGAGGTTCCATAATGTTGTGGGGCTGGTTTGCTGCCTCAGGAATTGGAGACCCAGAACGTATTAAAGGAATCATGACGTCAGAGGACTACCAATGTCAATGTTATCTTGTTCAAAGTTCTATGTACACCACTTTGACCTTTGTGAAAAGTAGTATAAAAGTTCAGCCAAATAAATAAAACATAAAAGGCATTTTGGAGCGAAATGTGCCACCTAGTGTTGGAAAGCTAGGTCTGGGTCGAACTGTGTGACCATATAAATGCATAAAAAGTGCATGCACAGAAATTGAGCATGCCTCTTTTTATGCAGTCTCGCTCTGAATGCATTCCTGGGGTTACAGTTTGGGTGGAGTGGAGGCAGAGATGTGATATACCTACATATTTGATAAACAGGGTCATTTTAGAAGATGCATTTGGACATTCAAATCATGATGTCCCTGGAGCCATTCTAATAGATGGGTCTAAAAATGTCCTTAGTGCACACATGTCCAAATACAACAGTGAGCATGGTGTAGACATGCCCAGGATGGTGCAACAAACGAAGACGTGTGCACCCAATTTCAGAAACGGCTGTCACATCTAGGCTCACATCTATATCTGTATCTGCTCCAGCATATGAATAAGCATTGGAAAAATGTTGGTTTTGCCAGTATACCACTTCCCCCCCCCCCCCAACAAGCGTGTAGAAGAGACAGTACTCTGATATTCCCAGTACTCTCCACAATCACAAAGACCTTGAACAGGAATTTGGGACACATCCCCTGTCTTAAATACTGCCATGGAGAACAGTAGATGTCCTCAAAGACGTTCATATCAGCTGCATCCACATTTCTGAAATTGTTCCCAAAATTGGATGTGACTGGCTTTATGAGGCACATTTTCACATGGGCATCCCTCATTGCACGTGGACATCATTTTTAAAATGTATCTTAAACTATGGGTACATTATAGGGGACAAGCACACATTTACAACAATGTCAGAACAATTGTAAATCTGTACACTGGAATTTGTGTGCTATTGGAACTGTTCTGGGATCCTAATTTCTAAAGGCACATATTGTGTGTAGTCAGTCCCCTCTCATTCACTTTTGATTTAATGCAGCCTGAACAGACATGGCCCCGTTGTTCGGTATGCTGGGATCAACATAACATGATTCAGAGCAAAAGGGTGTTGGTTTAAATCTCAGCTAATCTGATATGTCAGACCAAAGGCTCAGACTTAGGCCACTTTCAGAAAATGGAAATATGCCTCTGTAATTTGATATCATAATTAGTCTGGGGCTGGAGAATAGAAGTAATTTCCAATAGACCAAGCTATAACAGCGAAGAAAATGTCAGAACTGAATTTCTGCTGTTGAATGAAATCAGACTGAATCTTCATCATAAAAAGCTCCCCTTTCAGTTTGTTATATAGCTGTGGAAATGTTAATATTCCCACAGCAGCAACTCCCTTTGTCACCGAACAATAGCAGGAGAAATAGGGTATTACTGGTTCATTTGCTACAATTACTGCACAGCTAATATAACAGCCAGGCAATTACCATTTATTGATTTATCACTTTAACAGGATCAAAAATAAACAGGCACGCTTATGGTTGAATGAAATCTTACCTTTCACTCCCTTAGGACCCCTTTCCCAAATGAGCAGAATAAGCTTAAGTTTTGTTTAATTGGGTGATTTTACTGTATCAGATAAAGTGGTCATTCTTAGACTGTCCAACTGAGAACAAAGTCCATGAATATATTTTAAGCATGGCATCTGCATCAAGAAACTATAAGCGTACATTCGCTTTAATGCTTGCTACTGCATGGACATTCTCACCTGTGTTTGTGCAGGTAAAGTTTTCTATGGAAAATAAGGCACACAGACATGAACAAACAATATAGGTATGCTATTTTCCAGTCTCATTTAAAACATGGCCCCCATTCCTTAATAATGTCTCATCTAAATACAGCCAAATGTATTGTGTGCACTTTTGCCCTCATTGAGGGAGGGCAAATTTCAGCATGTAAATTTATGTACAAAAAATTATATTTTATCCAGGTAAATGGTTTTAAAAGTTGTCCTCACCCCACTTTTGGTTAATGCATAACAACATAGGAACTGCTATACTGGTTCAGACCAAGGGCCCATCAAGTCCAGTGTCCTGTTTCCAACAGTGGCCAACTCAGGTAACAAGTAGAGGACATATCCCCAAAGTAGCCAGTTTCATGCTACTTGTTGTTGTTGTTAAGTTTCGTTGAGTCGAAGTTGACTCATGGCGATCCTCTGGATAGCTGACCTAAACTGTGTTCTGTCTTCAGTAAGGCAGCTCATTGTTGATAGAACGGCACCCATAGCTGCTTTTATTGATCCATCTCGTTGCCGGCCTTCCTCTTTTACGTTGACCTTCTATCTTGCCAAGCATTATGTCTTTCTCTAAAGATTTCTTTCTTCACATGATGTATCCAAAGTATGAAAGTCAAAGTCTTGTCATCTGAGCTTCTAAGGAAAGCTTAGGTTTGATCTCCTCTAGTACTGACTGGTTTCTTTCTTCGGGCAGTCCATGGTATACACAGTACTTGTCACCAGCACCATAATTCAAAAGCATCAATTTTCTTCCTGTCTATCTTTTTCACTGTACAACTTTCATATACATATGATGTTATTGAAAATACCATGGCTTGGACGTCAAATCTTGTTATGGAGAGAGACATCTCTGCTCTTGAGAATCTTATCTAGGTTCTTCATAGCCATTCTGCCAAGAGCAATGTGTCATCAGATTTCTTGACTGCTTGTCCTTTCTTTATAGATTGTTGATCCAAGTAGGTTAAAGTTGTCAACTATTTCAATTTCTTCTCCATCAGTGATGAACTCATTGATTGTGCCAGTTGTCAGGATCTATGCCTTCTTAACATTAAGATGCAGGCCCATTTTAAGACTATGTTCCCTAATCTTGAGAAGCATATCTTTCAGATCATTTTCACTTTCAGCTAGTAATGTGGTATTTTCAGCATAGTGAAGGTTGTTGATGAACCGAAGACTGTTGATGAGTCTTCCACCGATCTTCACACTTCGGTTGTCTTCATACAGTCCTGCTTCTCTGATGATTTGTTCTGCATATAAATTAAAGAGGTGGGGGGAAAATATGCAGTCTTATCGTACACCTTTGCTTATTTTAAAGCATTCTGCTTCGGGGGGCGGAGCCTGATGTCCAGCGGGATGGTCGCATAACGCTGAGACTCCCGAGAGGCCTACTCAGAATCCTGAATTAACACCGTACATACTTGGAACTTCTACTCTGATCCTGCCGGGGCACATTGGTGAGATGGCGGGGACCAAACCCACGCGCCTGGAATTTGGATCTCCAGCGGCTTCTCACGGCAAACGTTCCAAAACTGAACCCCCGTCCCCGCAGAAGGGGCTGGCCTTGCGCGAGGGCCCCGAAATGCAGCAGGAAATCCTCGCAGAGATTAGAGGGGTCAAAAACCTCGTGCAGTCAAACGGTGAAGCACTCCGAGCGCTGCGGGAAGATCTTGGTGTGCTGCAAAGCAAGCTAGAAGGGCTTTCTTCGCGTCAGGACAAAATGGAGAGCATATTGGACTCCCATGCGGCCCGGTTGTCCAAACTCGACAAAGTTGAACGTCAGGTGCGGGCCTTGCAGAAAGAAGTGGAAGATGGCAATAATAGAGCGCGCCGCAACAACATACGACTCGTGGGCATACCGGAGGGAGCGGAATCGGGAGACATGAAAGAGTTTTTATGCAAAATCCTCCCTTCCCTGCTCCAAATCACCTTTACCAAAGATTTGGAGATCGATCGCGCTCATCGTGTACCCACAATCATAACGCTCAACAGGAAGACCCCGCGGCCTATCATTTTTCGACTTTTGAGATATCAACACGTGGAGCAAATTCTAAGTGCCTCTCGGGCAAAGGGCCATATGGAGTTTGAGAGCCACAAGATCTCCTTCTATCCTGACTTGGCTAAACCCACGGTCGACCGCCGAAAGCGCTTTCTGGAATTCCGGCCGAGGCTTCAACAACTACAAGCACGCTATGGCCTGATGTACCCGGCCAAGCTCCGAGTCACGCTTCACAATCAGACAAGAACATTCGAGGACCCTGATCTACTAGCGGAGTTTTTGGATTCCAAAGAAGGCGACTTGATGCGCTGACTTCCAGAATATTCCTGCAAGTACTCTCATAACCTGCCATATTGGATCTGCCGCAGCCCAGCAAAGAGTTTGGCGAGGGCAGTTTGTTTGCCTTACTTTTGATGATATCTGTGACCCGACTCCATCTACCCACAGTAGCCTCGATGAGTATCAGAGACAGTGTTAATTATGGACTCTGGTGTTTCTTTTCTTTTTTCTCTTTCATGTCTTTCTATTTCCTCTCTAGGGCCTCCTCCCGCAGACACCTGGTCGCCATATTCTTTGGGGGTTTTGCTTCTTCTCTAAGATACTTTGGTACATACTTTTTAATATGGGGTGTATTAGCCAGGATACTCGGTGATTATGTCATTGTTGCACAGATTCTGATTATGTTGTATGTTTTTCAAGCGCTCTTACCTAAAATGTCTATTACCGATTGATGGCACCATGTAAGATTTTCTCATTGAACGTAAAAGGAATCAATAATCCGATAATACGGAAGAAAATCCTAAGCTACCTAAGTCAGGAAGCTGCGGAGCTGATTTTCTCCAAGAAATGCATTTAAACTCGAAGGAAACTCTTAAACTCAATATTAAACCTTACATGGTGGCCGCCTATTCCCCAGCCGGTTCTAAGAAATATGGGGTTGCCATACTGGTTAGGAAATCTTTGTATGCTACTATTATTGCGACTAGTTCAGATACAGAAGGTAGATGGTTTAGAGCTCACCTCAAGTTAGGTAGCCTTGAAGTTACATGTATATGCCTTTACGCTCCTAATGTGGATGACCCTGCCTTTTTTGCTGCCATTGCTCAGGTTGCGCAGGCCTCTGCTAATACTTCATTGATAATTGGGGGGGATTTCAATCTAGTCCTTGATCCCCTGATTGACAAACAGCCGCCTAGGACAAGTGGTCCCCCCAAGAGTCACACCACGCTTACCTCCCTGATCAAAGATCTTGCTTTAGTTGATCTATGGAGGTTACTACACCCCAATGAGCTTGACTTCACCTTCTTCTCTTCCCCTCACAAATCCCAGTCTCGCATAGACTTCTTTCTAATATCAAAACTGTTAGTTCCTCAGGTGGACACCGCAAAGATTCACTCCCAACATATTTCAGATCATGCTGCTATTTCCTTTCGATTACACACTACTGCACCCCAAGGGAATTCGAGGGCCTGGTTCTTTGATAGAGCCCTGTTACTCAGCTAGAGTCCCAGTTAGAAATTCGAGCAGCCATACAGGATTACTTCCATTTTAAATTATGTCAGGGTACAGACACGGCCACTTTTAGAGCCCAACAGGCCTGGGAGCGCGAACTGCAAACCACTTTAACCCCTATGTAATGGAGCGATTTCTGGAGCAAAGTAGTGCGGGTTTCCCGGTCTGCCTCTGTTACCCAAACTCTCTTCGTTTTTGCACACAGATGCTTTTATACCCCAGAAAAAATAGCCAAATGGAACACAACTGCTAGGGACCAGTGTTGGTCTTGCCATACTGCTGTGGGAACCTTTGCTCATGATATTTATGAATGTCCTCAATTACAGGTTTATTGGGGGCGGGTCTGGGGTTGTATTCAATTTATCTTACACCTTCACGAACCTCTCTCTTGGAAGATCGTGGGACTCCGCTCTGTGGCGGAGGTCCCCTCTCTGCCTAAGAAGGGTCGCTTTCTCCTTGATTTCATGCTGGGTATAGCCATATGCTTAATCACGAGGAATTGGAAGGATAGCTCTCGACTTACTGTCAACGAATGGTGGAACCTCGTCTGCTTATATAGTAAATATGAGCAGATACCTCGGAGAGCTATTCCCCATGCCCAAACTTACTCTCGCTTGTCTAAATGGCAGATGCTTAATGATTATGTACAATCTGCTTACTGTTCCAACATGCCTGTATAATGTGCACTCATCATGTTTCAGATCACCGTTAGGTTTTGTAACACAATAATGTAAGTACACGCCCGCTTCGGGAATGATTAGTTTTCTAGAGAAGAAGCTGGGGGGAGGGGGGTGGTAGGGGTTTACTTTGGTGTATGTATTACACTTTATGTATCTGTCTTTTAGTTGTATGTCTTCCTTTTCCTTTGTTGTTATAAAACGAAAATAAAGAATTTAAAAAAAAAAAAAAGCATTCTGCTTCTCCTACTTCCATTCAAACTGTTGCTTCTTGATCAATGTAAAGGTTGTGCAAGAGAACGATCAGGTGTTCCGGTATACCTATGCTTCTTAATGTGGCTCAGAGTTTCTCATGGTTTACACAGTCAAAAACCTTGCTGTAGTCAATAAAACACATATGGATGTTCTTTTGGTATTCTTTTGTCTTTTCAAGGATCCATCTCACATCCGCGACGATGTCTCTCGTTCCTTGCCCTTTCCTGAACCCCACTTGCACTTCAGACAGTTCTCGTTCATTCTACATATCTCCAGAGAAAAGCAGTGTTTTTTTCTAGGACTACCTTAATAATGGTTGATGGACTTTTCCTCCAGGAATTAGTCCAAACCTTTTTTTAAACCCAGATACACTACTTGCTTTTATTATATCTGCTGACAATGAGTTTGAAAGACTAAGGTGTTATGTTGACCAAGGTGCTTTAGCTGTCATTGCTGCAGTAACATGGGAAAGTTACTGCCAGAGTGTCAGCTAATATGATCAAAATGAAAAATCACATTTTCTGAGATCTGAATTTCACACAGTAGAGTTGGGGGAGGTGGGATTGGTGTGGAGAGAAGCCACCACGCAAACAATTGTCACACCATGACTGCCCAAATTGGCCTGACTGTGGCTGCAGTTAACACTACCCTTAAGAGGTGCTGTTACCTGTGCCACTTCACGGATGCTGTTGCACCATAGTCAATGCCAATCGGCAGCATCAGCATAAAAGGCACCTGTCTGATCTTCCTCCACGCTATCTCCCTTAGTGCCCCCCCCCTTGCATCTAAAGGTTGTTGGTGCTGCAGATTGCCTGATCTGTAGCTAAACAGGTAAAAAAGGCGACTGTGAAAGCCAGAAGGATGCCTGGGTGTATAGGGAGAGGAATGGCCAGCAGAAAAAAGGAGGTGATAGTGCCTCTGTATAAGTCTCTGGTGCAACCACATTTGGAGTATTGTGTGCAATTCTGGAGGCTGCACCTTCAAAAGTATATAAATAGGCTGGAGTTGGTGCAGAGGGTAGCTACTAAAATGGTTAGTGGTCTTCGTTATACAGAAAATGAGGACAGACTTAAAGATCTTAATATGTATACTTTAGAGAGGAAAGACAGGATAGAGGAGATATGATAGAGATGTTTAAATACCTCCATGGCATAAATGCACAGGAGGAGAGTCTCTTCCGATTGAAAACAAGCTCTGCAATGAGTGGACACAGGATGAGGGTAAAAGGGATTAGACTCAGGAGTAATATACGGAAATATTTCTTTATGGAAAGAGTGGTAGATGAGTGGAATAGTCTCCCAGTGGAGGTGGTAGAGACGAGGACAGTAACTGAATTCAAGAAAGCTTGGGCAAACACAGAGGATCTCTAAAGGAAAAAAGGGTCTACAGTAGTTGATGGAAGGGCAGACTAGATAGTCCATGTGGTCTTTTTCTGCCATCATCTTTCTATGATCTGTAGCACCAATCATAGTGTAAGATATGCCCACCCCCCTTTCTGGCACCCCAACCCTAGATACCTCCCAAACCCGCTGAGTAACTGTCCCAGGTTGGGAGGCTAAACATCCCCCTTTGAATAAAGTGTCAGGTTAGCCAGTCAGGCCAAACACTCCACCCCTCCCCACCAACCACAAACTCCCAGTTATCCAGTCAGGTAATCAGCAAAACCACCTCCTAACCAACTTCCCCACTGGCAAGGAAATCCCCTCCAGCCAATCAGGATAGCATCTAACATGAACTTCACTCCCCCTCCCTTGCCATCAATGTTTCTGGTGGTCTAGTGGCAATGGGGCAAGAGCACTCCCCTCCTCTTCCTGCCCCTGCCCCATTCTGCGGCATCTAACAAAATGATGGCTGATCTGTGGTACTGCTCCTTAGTGTTAAGACACAAGCGTCTAGAGCTGAACATTCCCCCTGCAGATACCACAACATTTTTGCATCTGCCATATGGTAGCTGCGCAATCAATTACCACGGTTTAGTAGACATGACCCTGATTATACATTGAGAGAAAAATATTTCCTCTCATTTATGTTAAAGATACTACTTTGTAGATTTTTGGTGTGTCCCTTAATCGTTGTCGTTTTTGAAAGAGTAAACAATCAATTTGCTCGACCCTTTCCACTCTACTCAAGATTTTATAGACCTCCGCCATACAGTATTCTCCTCTCAGCTGTCTCTTCTCCAAGCTGAAGAGCCCTTTAGCCTTTCCTCATAGGAGTCGTTCTATCCCCTTTTATCATTTTGGTTGCCCTTCTCTGTACTTCTAATGCTGCTATATTTCTTTTGAGATGCAGAGACCAGAACTGCACACAGAACTCATGGTGTGGTCTCCCCTTGGATCCATACAGAGGCATTATAATATCCTTTGTCTTTTTTTCCATTCCTTTCTTAATTTGAGTCCAACATTCTGTTTTCTTCTTTGGTCTTCACCACATACTGAACAGATGATTTTGATGAATTGTCTATGATCGCACCCAGACCGTTTTCTTGAGTGGCGACTCCTAATGTGGAACCTAGCATTGTGTATCTATAGTTTGGGTTATTCTTCCCTACATGCACCGCGGCAAGTTTTCAAAGGGAAATTATGCATATTGTTTCCCTGTGAAAATTAGCAGCAATAAAGTGCATGCACTTAAAGCAGCCATTGTTATGGACAGTCAAGTGTAGAAACATAAACATGCTGCTGGAAATGCCACATATGCGTGTTGTCCTGCACCCCGACCTAAAAATGCTCTTAGAAATGCTCCTATTTAATATCGAACTAAAAGTCGCCATACTATAAAAACCCATGCTTACTTATAGATGGATGCATAAAAAATTTCAGTCAGGTCATTTCAACTACAGAAATATGTTTTTGTGCAAGAAAATGGATTCGAGAGATCACGTGATGCTAGGAGAGAAGGAAGACGTGAAGGAGTAAAGCTCCTGAATTAAGACCCCAAACTCACTAGAATATCACCAAATACTGCACTAAAAAAAATACAAAAAGGAGAGATGGGTGGAACACCCTGAGTATGCTGTGAGGCGGTTGGCAAGGACTGCATTCGACAGAGCATGCCACAATGTCCATCAAAGCCCGCACTGTAAAGAAGAACAACCAGGGACAGAAAATGGCAACCAAGACCCTGAAGACTGACCTGGCCGGGGTTTGTGAACTGACAGCAGAAATTTCCCATCTGGTCTAGGCCGTGCTAGAAGATCAACTCAACTAACTCCAGTCCACGGTGGATGGCATCAAAGAGAAATTTGAGACACAGCAAAGTTGAGTAGCGCATGGTCACTCAGGAAACCTCAGTAGAACGCCTAATGTTCCAGGTCTCACAACTTACAAGAAGTAATCAACAGCTGCTGGAGCATATTGAAGACCAGGAGAACCGAGCTCCCCACAACAACAACAACCAAGTTGTGGGGCTACCAGAGACAATTACAGATGCCAAACTATATGGTTTTTATGAGAACTGGCTACCTAAGGCTTTGAGCCTACACGGTGATCGGGTGACATGGTGCTGTGAGCGCGCTCACTGTGTGGGGCCGCAAAGGGAGGACGGCATCCGGCCATGACTGGAAATTGCCCGCTACTTGGTTTGGGTAGAAAAAGAAAATATTATGCAAGCATACTGACAGCAGAAAGTCCTTGAATATGCAAACTGGAGGGTTATGCTTTTTAACGATTACTCTGCATGTGTAGTAGCTCAATGCGAGGCATTAAATTTGCCTTACTCTTTTCACAACGGCTGAGGTCCCCTCTGTCAGGAGTTGGCGCTAATTGATTGGTGGCGGATGCAACACCCTACTGACCTTGAATATAAGAACTACTCAGACCCACATAAATCATAAGCATGCTTAGACTACATGCTTCTATCAGAGAGTTGCAAAGAAGTGAAATCTACTCGCAACTGATCTCAGACCATGCAGCAGTAGAAGTGGAGTGGAGGGGCACCCCAAAGTCAGGGGAATGGATCTGGTGCATGAATCCGGTTTGGAAACAGGACCCAGAATTTTGTAACTTCCTTCGCCAATGTTGGCGGGTTTATGAGGTAGAGAACATTCCAGTAGAGGTAGAGCCCATAACGTAATGGGCGGTGGCTAAGGCGGTGCTTAGAAGCCACATAATAGGATTTATCTGCTACAAAAGAAAACAGCAGGGGCAGAGGCTCCTCCAAGAGCTAGACGCACTGCATAGCTGCAGAACTAAATACGTAGCCACTTGTCAGGTGAAATATCAGAAACAATTCCAGGAGCAACGTAATAGGGTAAATGCCCTCTTGCAACAGCGAGCACTGCAAAGCATACGGCTCTACAAATATAAGCTCTAGCAGTGAGGTGACAAAGCAGGTAAACTGTTGGCTAATCTTGTCTGGCCTATTAAAATTAGACGCACAGTAACATAATTACATAACCAAGATGGCACTCTGACCTTGGGATCCAAGGAAATTGGGGCACAATTCATGCAATATTTTCAAACCCTATATCAAGCAGAACCCCCTGATGAAAAGGTCAGAGAGCAGTTCTTTCAGGACCTTAAATTACCACAACTCAGTGCAGCAGACCGAACCAGCTTGGAGAGACCTTTGACGGCAGGAGAAATCTTAGCAAGCATTAAATGCTTACAGCTGGCAAAGGCCCCAGGCCCAGATGGCCTGGGACCAGAATTTTACCAAATCCTGGGGACAGTCGTTGCTCCAGCATTGAGAGAGATGGGGAGCTGGCCTGTGCGCGGAAAGCGTTCTACCCAGACATGAATAGGGCAATAGTAGTACTCATTTCTAAGCTAGGCAAGGACCTAGAATGAGTTAAGGCATACCAACCTGTATCGCTACTGAATCAAGACCTCAAAAGTTTACCAGGAACAATGGCCCAATTCATGGGGGACATGCTCCCCACACTGATCACCACAAAACAGGTGGGGTTTGTAAAGGGAAGTGGGGTGACGAGCCATATCACAAGACTGATGACTCTCTTTAGAGCTAATCGTTCGAAGGGCACGGAGGTCGCGGTGGTCAGCCTTGATGCAGAAAAGTCATTTGACTGAGTGGCATGGGACTGCTTTCTGGATACTACCACATTATGGACTGTGGGAACACTTCATGCAATGGGTGAGAACATTCTATCAGGACTCAAGGGCCCAAGTAATGGTGAATGGGTACCTAACAGAAGACTTTGTGCTGAGTAGGGGTACTAGACAGGAGTGCCCGCTCTCCCCATTACTATTCGTACTATCCTTGGAACCATTTGTGATTAAATTGACAGACAAGGCAGAGGTGCCAGGTGTCTGCAAGATTAGCCTCTTTGTGGATGACATGTTAATTAGCACCCCCTACTCGGCTGAGGGCCTGGAATGCTCGTTGAACCTTTTGCTGTTTTATTGTTGTCGTTATATGTAAACCGCACTGATTTCAAAAAGCACGGTATATAAAAGCAAATAAAGAAATAAATTTTGGAATGGTTTGGAACCTTCTTGGGTCTCCAGATCAACACCAGCAAATCAGAAACTCATTTATTGGGGGGGTATGGGGGAGAGGGCCCTAACGAGTGCAAAAGGTTTCCATTGGTCATCAGAACTCCTCCAATATTTGGGTATTTAGATACACAGGGACCCCCGAGAAGTGTACAAAAGAAACATACAAGATACAGCAATTAAAACACCTGTGTGAACGTTGGCATTATCTGCCGTTGACACTTTTTGGAAGGGTGGCACTGATCAAGATAGCCATTTTTCCTAAAATATTGTACCAGTTACAAATGCTGCCATTGTGGGTCAAGCGCAGAGAGGTGGAGCAGCTGAAAAGTATGTTCTGCTCATTCCTCTGGTGAGGAAGAAAAGTGAGAATCGGGCAGGCCAAATTGATCTTACCAGTGACCCAGTGGGGGTGGAACTTCTGGACCTGCGCTGACGCGATGGGTGAAGAAGGCCATTAGTGGCACAGCCCACTACGACCCATGGGGCCTGCCAGACTGGTGGTGCTCCCCAAGTAGCTTGGTAAATGCCATAAAACCATGCCCAACCACCTTTGAGACATAATGAATACCGCCCCTTAATAGAACCATTATGAAAAGCCTGTGGGGCCACACAAGTTGGAGGGTGACCCCCTTCTTGCAACTGTGTGTGCTAACTCGGTTTTTTTTCCCGGGAGCAGATGACAGGTCCTTCCAGAGGAGGTGGTGAGGGGGGAGATAGGCACTCCAAATATGGGTAACATTGAGATGGAGCCAGGGAACGCTCCCAACCTTTGAGAAAGTGAGGGAGATGACTGGTCTGACGGCCGTACATCAATATCGATACATACAAGCCCGCCATTATCAGACACAACTAGAGAGGGCAGCCCCAGGGAGTTTGGCAGACAAAAATCTGCAAAACCTAGCTCCACAGTGGAATACGATGTCCATGTGGCAAAAGCTTTTGAGAGACATGATGGACTCACAATACTTGGTTGCTCTTGCAGAGGCATGGGCAGCAAACGTGGATGACGAGGTGAGCCTTGAGCTTCTGGAGCGCTGTTTCCAAAACATCCCATATGTGACAGGTAATGCCAGATATAAGGAAATGCAATATCAGATTCTCCATAGAAGCTATCTTACTAGAGAAAAAGGAGCAGAGAGAGGTATGTGGGCATCAGCACAGTGTAAGAAGTGCTTGGCCCAGGTGGACACCTTCCGCCATGCTTTTCTTGAATGCCATAAGCTGACGGGGCTATGAGGAGGGGCGCTGGCAGGGTTAGGGGAATCATACAAAAACGCATAGAGTGGAGGAGAGTCCACTGCAAGATGAGAAAGTCCACAAGGCAGACAGTAAATTTGTAAAATTAGGTATTTGGGGGTCAAACATATAATTCTAAAAAAATGGGTGGATGATAAGCCACCGACATTCAACCAGTGGGTGAACTGCATGCGCACGCTGGCACAAGCAGAAATATATGTTTATCGCAGCCAAGCTACAGCACAATGGACACAGTACAAGAAGCTAAGGACTCGCTTTCAAGCGTGTTTCCCAAAGGGGGGAGGGGGAAGGGAGATTAAAGTGATAAGAACTGGCAAAATGTGTATCACAAAGTACCTTGAATCGTTTAATGGTCAAAGTTATAGTTGTTTGAAGGTCACTAGACTAACATTATCACTAAATATTGATGTCTAACAATGATGTTTTTCTTTTTTGTTAAAACTTTGGCACTATTGAAGCAGTTGTGATTTGAAATATGAACAATGTATGTTGTTGGAATTTAATAAATTTAAAATAAATAAAAAGAAAATGGATTTGAAAATTGTCCTGGAAATATGCTTCTGCAGGGATGTGCTCTCACAATCCTAACCTGCACTATACTACTTAGTGCAAACAGATATTGATGACCATGTTCGTGTTGCCACGATACATGGGCTTGTGTGCGTAAACACTGCAGAAAGGTGTTGTGATTGCACAATTGCTTACAAAAAATTAGGTGAAACAAGGAGTAATTAGACCTTACCTGCTAATTAGTATTCCTGAAGGATCTCCAGTCCAGTCCCTTTAGTCCGGGTTGTGCACCCCTTCCAGCAGCTTGGAGGCTGAGCCTATCATTGATTTGATGATGCTCTGGTACAAATACCACTGGCACCACCCACCAGCACCAGTAATCTATTGAAAAGCAGACTTAACGGACAGAAAATTAAGTAACCATAACTTCTTAACAAAATGTAAAGGAACTTTAAACCCCAGTATATTTCCTCCCCTCTCTCCCGGAAGGAACTGTCCACCCCTCCAGGACAAGAGGGAGGAGGAGACTTGCCTGAACCCGCATCAGCCCTTACCCAACCCTCCAAAAGGGCCCTGCCGGTCCATACCACCTTGCCACCAGAATCACTACAAGGAGTTCTCAGAAAATGTCCCTGCTCCCTGAGGAGATCTTCGGTCCGGCGACCTTCCTTTGGAAAAGGAGTCCTGCACGCAAACACAACTTGGGTGGGATCAGGGACTGGACTGGAGATCCTTCAGGAATACTAATTAGCAGGTAAGGTCTAATTTATTTATTTTATTTATTTATTTAACAGTTTTTATATACCGTCTTTCTGTGATTCAACTTGGTTTACATAGAACAAAATAAGGCAGTATATTTCAACTGTTTACAATGCAACAACATATTAAGGATACATAGGCATAAATGTGAAACTTTATACAGTAATCAACTATTTACATAGGGATATATGGTTACAGCGAGGTTGTAGGAGTGAGTATGAAGGGCAGGAGAGATGGGGGGGAAGACAAAGGACTGAGGACTATGGAGGTAGGGGAAAAATGTTCCAGGAAGAGGTGAGTTTTTAGCTTCTTCCGGAACTCAGAGTGGTCAGAGCAGTTTCGTAGATCATGAGGTAGGGCATTCCATAAGGACGGGGTATAGAGGGAGATATTGATTGCAATATCTCTTATTTGTTGGGATGGTAAGAAGGTTTTTGGTGATGGAGTGGCGTGATTACTCCTTCCTTATCATCTCTCCAGTCCAGTCCCTTTCGTCTGGGATGTAACAGAGCAGTTCAAGCCTGGGAGGGATTCGCCATCCCTGACCAAAGTACCGCATGCCCAAAACCAGCATCCGCTGCCACCTGCACATCCAACCTGTAATGTTTGGCAAAGGTATGCAGAGACAACCAAGTGGCCACTCTGCAAATGTCCAGCGGCGGCACCAAACTATATTCTGCCCAAGACGCCGCCTGAGCTCGAGTCGAATGCGCTCAAAAAAACCACCGGGACCTGTCTCCCTGATCCACCGGGAGATGGACACCTTGGCCGCCGCCTCACCTTTATGTAGCCCCCCAAACAGAACAAATAACCGTTCGGGCTGTGCGACTCAGATATTGCTTCAACACCCTGCGCACATCCAGATGGCATAGGCTCGCATTATCCACCTCCCCTCCCTCCCCAGAGAAGGAAGGGAGAGATACCACCTGATTCACATGAAAGGGAGAAACTACCTTAGGCAAAAAGGAAGGAACAGTCTGTAACACCACTTTTTCCTTGAAGAAAGAAAGAAAGGGCGGAAGCAAAGATAGCACCTGAAGCTCCAAGATACCCCTAGCGGAACAGATAGCCACCAGAAAAACTGTTTTTAGGGTTAAATCCTTCATCGACGCTTTCCCCGCTGGTTCGTAAGGTTCCCCAGCTAACAAATTCAAGATGAGATTAAGATCTCATGGAGGGACCAATGACCTCTGCTGAGGTTGCAAATGCCTAACCGCTCTCAGAAACCTAGTAATATTCGCGTGTTCTGCTAAGGCCTTTCCCCGGACCTTACCCCTGTAACAGGAAATGGCAGCTAACTGAATCCACAAGGAACTGGCTGCCAAGCCTTTTTCGAACCCTGCTTGCAAAAACTCCAGAACCTCCGGCATGGAGACCGTAAGGGGCTTCTGCTTCTTACTCGCCTCAAAGATACGTCATACTCTCACATACGTGAGGCAGGTCGAGCGCTTCCATGCACTCAGCAAGGTCGAAATTACTGCCCCTGAATATCCTCGCTTCCGGAGCCTTGCCCTTTCAATAGCCAGGTCCACCAAGAAGAGCACAACACCACGTTGCGCAGGAGACACCCAGTCTATAACACGTGGTGGTATATTGGAAGGATACTTTTATTGAATAGATCAAAAATTTGAGAGCCCGACACAGGCCGTGTTTCGTTTTCCACTTCCTCAGGGGAATCAGGTATACCTTTTGAACTTTTGATTTGCACTGTAGTAAAAGTGATTCTTTATGAGAGCCAACTGAACGCCTATTCAACACACTTTCTTAGTGATCTCTGATCGAAAAGTATAGTGGCTGACAACAGCTGACAATACTTTTCGATCGGAGATCACTAAGAAAGTGTGTTGAATAGGCGTTCAGTTGGCTCTCGTAAAGAATCACTTTTACTACAGTGCAAATCGAAAGTTCAAAAGGTATACCTGATTCCCCTGAGGAAGTGGAAAACGAAACACGGCCTGTGTCGGGCTCTCAGGTTTTTGATCTATTCAATAAAAGTATCCTTCCAATATACCACCACGTGTTTTAGACTGGGTGCCTTTCAATAGCCAGGCCATAAGCGAGAACCGATCCAAATGGGCATCCGCACCAATTTCCAATTTCTTATTTTTTTTTTTGATCAGGAAACTCAAAAAACCCCGATTCTTGCTCTTCTCCTCCTGCCCCACGTGCGCACAAAAAAGGCGCAAGGAAAACAGCTACCTCCTACCTTGCAGCTGAAGCTCGGTTCCAGCGTCCACGTGTCGGGCCTGCACATGCGGCCCCCTGTTCTCTGCGGCTGCGAGACTCTGCTCACTGAGCCGCCACTCCTGCCTGTTTCCTTTGATGGCGCTAAGCTCACAGTGTCGGCGGGGCGTCCTCTACCGCCCCAACACTGAAGGCTCCAGCTCCACACTCGGCCACCAGAAGGGCCTCGGCAGGAGACAGTGGAGGTGGCCGACAAGGTCCTCAATGAAGTGGCAGTCTCCGCCCAACGGAGGGATTTCTCCGCACCTCCCCAAACGGCAGCAGGCAAGTCTCCTCCTCAAACGGCCCAAAGAGAACCGAACCTTCACAGGAAAGGCAGGAGGGAGGGGGGAGGGGAAAAAGAAGCGAGAAGGAGGAAGGAAGGAAACAACTTTGAACCTTCAGAAATTAAATTAAATTGAATTAAATTAAATTTAAAATTGAATTAAATTAAAGCAATAACCCTTAGACCCAGGAGCCTTAACTACTCCCTGCCTAACTGTCTCTCATGTAAGCTCTGAGCTCTGGTTTACTGCAACCTTCCAGCTGCTTGGAGGCTGAGTTTATTGGTGGTGGTGGGTGGTGCCAGTGGTATTTGTACCAGAGCATCATCGAATCAATGATAGGCTCAGCCTCCAAGCTGCTGGAAGGGGTGCACAACCCAGACGAAAGGGAATGGACTGGAGAGACGATAAGGAATCAATTTCTTTTAAAATCAAAATTGGATTCGAAATTACTGGTATTACAATAAAATTATACTGTCTATTGACACTCGTATCAGTAAAACACAAATCTGACTGGCAGTTTTATACATTCAAAGGTGTTTTAGCCTTTCACTGGTATGCTATCTCCTAGGCCTAGGCATTCTCTAGCATGTTTTTGGCTCATTAGTGCACCTTAAAAAATGTAGGAAGTTAGTTACTAAACTGGGATAAAATTTCATTTTTTACCATAGCTCAGTATACCACAGGGAGTCACTAACCTCTGATAACTCAGTACTGAAGGTTAGTGACTCCTGCACTAAATGAAGAAGGCAGTTTGCAATCAAGTTTACAAGCTGAGCTATTTCAGGAAAAAAAATGCAAGAGCTGTCATCATTTTTCCTGGCTGAGAGCATACAGCCATTAACGTGTGGCCCAATACTCTCTGTCACTATCTTATCAGGGCTGGTGCCATCCTTTAAATAGACTGAAACCCCTCTCCCTTCCAGTTCAGCCCTCTAGCCCCCAGAAGACTCTTTAAAGAGCCAAAGCCCAGACACCTCTCCCCCGCCAAAAACCCTCCAAGTCCTGATCCCACACGGAGAAGACCCCTGGTCCCTGTAGGGCCCCCAAGGCCTACCTGCAGAAATCCCTAGTGGTCTAGGGTTATCAGGCAGGAGAAAACACGCCATCTTGCTAAAGACAGAAACATCTCTCAGCCCTGATGGCCTTACTCTCCAGAAGCCTCCTTCATTCATGGAATGAATGTCCTAGGAAGAGGAGGAAGAAGGAACCCCTCCCATGTAGATGTGGAGGAGGCTGCTCTTGCCACATGTTCCGTGCATTCACTCCCCAAATGCAAGAGTTTCAGGAAAGCAGTCAGTTGATTATATCAGCACTGCCTGTAGGTCAAGCTACACCCCCAGAGGTAATGGGGACCATTTGACAACTGAGACAGAAGGCACCCCTAGCGAAGTCAGATACTATAACTTTGGACACTATTTGGAATTTTATATCTGCGTTGGAAAAGTTATTTTCCTCATTAGCCACAAAGACTCTGGACATTCATTGTAAAATAGTCAAGACAATACTACGAAACTCCTGACCATGAGGCTAGAGAAGCTAGAGACTGCAGTTGCTCAGTCCCAAGGCATTCAGGCAACCCTGGTTCAAGATACTGTAAATGTTTGGTTCACCAAAGACTCAAAAACATTGAAAATGCTTTGAAATCTCTTAATTTGAGGATTTTAAATTTTCCTAAGCCAGTGTTTAATGTGCTGGTGGACCTTTACTGTAGATACCTGAAGGATATTTTATATATTCCAGATGAAGCCTTGCCTGCAATTAATGCAAGATACCCCAATGAAGATCTTGGAGAAGGACCTAGTTCTCTGGTCAAAGAGGGACCTGATGTTTAAAAAAAAAACAGATCGAATGATCTAATTTGTTATTCTAAAGAAACTTAAAAATAGACCAAGCACTAGATAGTTCATCAGAACTGTTACAAACATTTTGACAACAATTGACAACACCAGAATGGGCGTACTCATGATATTCCTGGACATTTCTGCAGCATTCGACACCGTATGCCACTCAACGCTACTAACAAGACTTGAAGAAGCGGGCCTACATGACACCACCCTGAGATGGTTTACATCCTACCTGGAGAACAGACAGCTTCAGGTCAGATGTGGATCAAAGACTCTCAACCCATCAACGTCACACAGGGAGTCCCACAAGGCTCATCCCTCTCTGCCCTGCTTTTCAACCTTTACATTCAGCCCATCAGCACAATCATCAGAAGCTTCAATATTCAATACACCATATATGCTGACGATATAATGATATTCACACCAATCAACCTAACTAAACCAGACTACAACAACATAGCCAACTGCTTCAAAGAAATGTCAACCTGGCTGCAAAAAAACAACCTAGCAATAAACTATAACAAAACCGAAGCACTGATCATAACAAGAGACCAAGCTTTCACACCAACGCCCTCCATCAACCTGAACAATGCCATCATACCAATAAGACAAGAGATAAAATACCTGGGAATAACACTTGACAGGGAGCTCAACCTACAATCCCACATTGCGAAGACCACCAGAAGCGCCTACGTCAAGATGAGGACAATCAGACGACTCAAACCCATCCTTGCTCCCGAGCATTTTCGAACAGTATGCCAAGCCATCATCACACCCACACTAGACTATTGCAACCACATCTACCTAGGACTACCAAAGAAATCAACCCAACCACTTCAACTAGCACAAAACACAGCCGCACGACTCATAACAGACAGCTCAACCCACGAACACATCACCCCCATACTATACCACCTTCACTGGCTCCCAATCAGCTCACGAGTCCGCTACAAAGTTCTCCTAACCACTTTCAAAATAATAAACAACCTATCTGCAGACAGCCTACAACAATTCATAACAACTGACAACAGCAAAAGACCAAGAAGAAAGGGAACATCGAACAACATCAGAACCCCAAAGGACTTCACCAGAACAAACCAATCCACATCAAAATGAGCGTTCACCCTAGCAGCCCCCGCCATGTGGAACTCTCTCCCTGACCACCTCAGAGCAACAAACAACACCAAAGAATTCAGAAAGCTGCTTAAAACTGAACTATTCACAGGCTACTTCAAGGACCTCACAGAATGACTCCTAAGATAGCAAAGCCATCCATGTAAATATGTATCTGTAAATATGTATCTTAAGCGCACGCTGTATATAGCTCACATCAAAATCATCCACACGCACTCACGCAGCACACTGTATCATTTCTCACACTGCATGCTAATGACAACCTCACCCTTCATTGATTGTTTGCTGTGCCAACCGCTTTGATTTCATGATAAAGCGGTATACCAAGTCCGTTTAAATAAATAAATAAATCTAATTTGTTATTCTAAAGAAACTTAAAAATAGACCAAGCACTAGACAGTTCATCAGAACTGTTACAAACATTTTGAAATGTTTCATAAAAACATAGGAACATAGCAAACAATGGCAGATTAAGACCATTCAGCCTATATAGTCTGCCCATCCATACCAACTACTAAACTCTACATACTCCCTTCCTCTCTCTTAGAGATCCTCTGTGCTTGTCCCATGCCTTCCTGAATTCAGATACAATCCTTATCTCTACCATCTCCTTTGAAAGGCCATTCCACAAATCTGCCATCCTTTCCGTAAAGATCAGGTTACTAGAGTTTTTGCAAACAAATCTGAGCCACTTATCCAAAGTTGGCGGGAGGGGAGGAGAAAGGGACACCTCTTCTCCAGGTTTGAACAACAAGGTCTGAAGAAGGAAAGAGGATTCATGATCTTGACACCCCCCCCCTCCCGTTCATCCCATGACAGCAACAATATCACTTCCAAGCAGACAAATTGACAGAGAAATAGGAACAGTGATGCATTTCCCTCATACTGTGCAAAACATATTAATGGATGGAAATTCTAAAAACTGCATATTCAAATTCCTAAATTGAAAATATTTTTTTTCATCTCCCTGTTCCTCTTGCTGGAATTGGGGACAGGATGCTGCCAAGTAGGTGAGAGTCGGAGACAAAGCTCTAAAATTGGGGACAATCCCTGAAAATCAGGGACATCTGGTAACTTTGGTTAAGAAATATTTCTTTAGATTACCCCTGAATCTCCTTTCACCATCATTGTAACACCTCTTTTTAGAACTTCCTTTTAATTGAAAGAGACTCGTCTCCTGTGCATTTGTACCACAGATGTATTTAAATGCCTCTATCATATCTCCTCTCTCCTGGTTTTCGAAACTATAATACTTAATTGGAACAGAACAGTGATTCCCAACCTATGGTCCAAGAACCCATGGGGACAGGACACAGAAAAGAGTTAAGATAGACAGGCTGTTGGGGATTGGCTGTCAGGAAGAAAGCGATTGGGAGGAACTGGTTAGGAAGGGAGAGAGACTGGAGGAAACTGGATGGGGGAAGGGAGGGAGAAAGAGACAGACTGGTTGGGGGACAGAGAGAGACTGGTGAAGACAAGAAGGGGAAGGGAGGGGAAGTCTACTGGAGGCAGGCTTGGTGCTGAGGGGAGGTGGTCTAGTGGTGGGGATGAATTGAGGGTCTCTGAACATGTTGGAGGTTAATAAGGGGCCCATAACCAAACATTTTGGGAACTTCTGGAACAGAACATCACACATTTCAATAAACTATAACAGATATTTTTCTAACCAAGACATTTAGAATGTCTCTCTTAACATCAGAAAACCCCCAGGAAGTGTGTTAACAGGTGCAGTTTTCATCTCTTGAACTTTTGCTTTCCAGGAGGGCAAAAAGGCAAAATCATAAATTTGCCTTTGGCAGATGTCAGAAAAGAGGCTGCAAACACATACAGCACTGTCATTCCATCTGTTGCTTTAAAACCTGCTATCAGTATATGAATGGAAATACAGCAGTTAGTTTCATATAAAGTTCTTGCCTATCATTCACCCTGAGCAAACACAATGGTGGACTCGGAATTATATGCATCTAGTGTACAGACTCCCTCTTCTGAATTCCTTGAAGGATAAACCCTTTTAATGCTGTTCGAAATCCTGGTTGCAAACAAACGCAGTAAATGATTACGTCTTTCATTCAACGATGAAATCATGGAGAAGTGCTTGGCAAGATATCAAATGTGTCTTTAAGTCAATCAAGGCAATATCATGTGGGCACCATAACTGAAAATGCGCATGCCTGTGTAACAGAGCATTTTTCATCTACTCTGCTGTAGAAGGAAAACAGAGGATGGATGCCAGTCTTCTCTGTGTATTCTGTTCTTGGGCTTAGAAAGTGACATCTGTCCATCAGCAATTGGCGGGGTATGCATGCACATAGAAGCACACAAGCACGCCCCGCTGCAAGATCCCAGCAGCCATGGTAGCTCTTTTCAGCAGTCTGTTCCCAGATAATAGCATGCCACCTGGACTAGCAGATGCATTGGCACCATCCGCCTGCCTGACTCCAAGGACAGACAATATCTGTGAAGTCAGCAGTTGGGCGGGGCTAGGGAGGTAGCATGTTGTGTGGAGATAGGAAAGTGCAGGTCTGGCTTAACCACTAGGCAAACTAGGTGGCTGCTTGGGGCAGCAGCTTCTGGGAGCAGCAAAGAGCAACTGCAATCAAAGCAAAACAAAAGATCCTGACCGCCAGACAAACTCAAAGAAATACTCAAAGAAATATCGGCATGCATTATTACCCCCAGAAAGGATGGGAAATTTTCAAATAATCCATTTACCCAAATAAATGACTTTTGGAAAGTTCCCTTATTACATATGTACTCTGGAAGTGTCATTGAAATTTTGTATTAGAAGCAGCATTAAGAAACATAGAAACATGACGGCAGAAAAAGACCACATGGTCTATCTAGTCTGCCCTTCCATATCACCCATTACAACAGTCCCCTTTTTTTCCTTTAGGGATCCTCTGTTTGTCCCATGCTTTTCTGAATTCAGATACTGTCCTCATTTCTACCACCTCCACTGGGAAACTAATACATGGATCTACCACTCTTTCCATAAAAAAATTTTTTTCCGCATATTACTCCTGAGTCTATCCCGTTTCACCCTAATCCTATGTCCCCTCGTAGCAGAGCTAATTTGGCAGCCCTATTTATGCTTTGGACATCTGAAAACAGGCATAGAGTTGCCCAGAGCCATTTTAGAAGCTGGGTCTGTGAACATCCCCTGCATGAGGATGTCCAAGTCAGAACGGGAGCATGCTGAAGGCGTCACCAGTGTGTTCCCAAGAATTTTGATGTAGTCACTCAATTTCAGGAATGCCCTGGACATCTCAGGCAAATGTCCGGATAGTAAGGAAAGGAGGTACATTCATATCCCCTTTATTTTACAATAAAAAATGGGGGCTCATGATTTCGTTTTGCCATGCTGTTGGACATCCCCACGTGGAACCTTGCTTGAGATTGGCATCCCTGCCTCACAATCTCATAGCGATGACGTCTATATGGATGCCGGTATGGGCGTCCACATTGAGGGCGTCTAAGGGCCCGATTCTGAGTCCTGTCGTGACGTGCAGCCCCACATACCGCCTTGCCCTGATTCCCCCTCCGGCTAGAGCAGCAGGACAGACAGAGCCGGCGGGGGTGGCAGGCGGCAGTGTCTGGGCAGAGTGGGGGAGAGCTGAGACGGCAGGACGCACAGGGCCAATTCTGGTCACAGCCCTATACATCCTGCAGGGTCAGAGGGGACGTGCTGATTATTCCACCTCGAAAGGTGAAATAATCAGCACTGACCCGGCGATCGGGGCTGGAGATCTCCCCTGGGTCTGGGGCCGGGTGCAGGGGGCTCCCTGCCGCCCGATCCAGGCTCTGGGTGGCCAGTCGTGGGTCAGATGGCAGGGTAGAGGGGGGTCTGAGCCGTGGGAGCCAGGGAAACATGCAGGGAGGACAGCTCCGCAGGCATGCAGGGGCACGCCGAGCCATCCTCGGGCCTGATTCTGAATGCCGTGGGAACGTTTTGTTCCCGCGGTACAGAATTGGGTCCTAATGGTCCCATCCTGCTCGGGGCTCTCTGGATGGCCCAGACGTGCCCCTTTCAGAATCAGGCTCCAAGTTTCTAACATTGGGCTGAAACTATGATGTTCCCAGCATTTTTCTGCACATTCTGATCTGGTGGATTTTTACCTTAAAATAGTCTGCATTACTATTAAGGCTCCTAAGTTGCACTAATTGTTAGCACAATTAACATGATCTAAAGTTAACACAGGAATTGCATTCACAGTTAATGCAGTAAAATAGCAATTAGCATACACTAACTTCTGTATTAACCAGCTAAAGCGGAAGGGAGTGTGCAACATGCAGGAACTAAGCGTTGTAGAACAGCAGGGATAGCTAGTGCAGCAGATAATGCAGCACAAAGGCTTCTCTCAAGAGGCACAGCTAACTGCATTGCATTTCCTGCCACGCAGTTCATGCATGTTCAAAACATCTTTTCTTGGCATTAATTGAATGGGAAACAGCTTCAATTCCCCAACAGTTAATACAGAGATTTCGCAACTACCTAGTGTTAAATTGGGAAAATACTAAACACCAAGAGGTCTATTCGCTCCCCTTCCGTCCCCGGCAAAAGCCTCCCCATATGAACAAGGAGTTTGTACAGAGAGGCTTAGACGGGGGTAGGAGGGGACATTGCGGAGGGGGAGTGAGGGCAGGCAGGGGCGGTCCGTGACCCCGGAAGTACAGGGTCGATTCTGAAGTCTGTGCTGTATGTCCAGGGCCTCAGATCTAGACGGGGAACTTAT
Organism: Ichthyophis bannanicus; assembly: GCA_033557465.1. Classification (NCBI taxonomy): domain Eukaryota; kingdom Metazoa; phylum Chordata; class Amphibia; order Gymnophiona; family Ichthyophiidae; genus Ichthyophis; species Ichthyophis bannanicus. The sequence goes on from CM066036.1 coordinate 37,207,266, forward strand.
TCCACCTCGGAAGTAGAAAAGTACCCCTGGACAACAGGGGACGACAGGCCCAGGCAGTGGCAGAGAGGTGAGGGGGTGCAGGGAGTTCTCCGCAGCCGGACCCTGGCCATGGAAGGCCAGATCGGGGATCAGGCTGTAGGGAAAGAAGATTGTGGTCGGTTGCAGGTGATCGTGGCTCCTGAATGTAGCCATGGTGCCATGGTAATGGGATACCATGGCAGCGTGGCTCCATTCAGGAGCCTAACTGAGTTAGCCAGGCAGGGGTCTGTATGTGCAGGATAATCTGAATCGGGTCCCAGCCTGCACGTACAGGCCCAGACCCAATTCTGATCCCACAGGGCACGTCTAGCCCCCACAGGAGAATGCTGCACGTCTAGCCCCCACAGGAAAATGCTGCACTCTCCTCGGCTCTGGATACTCTCGCTCTGCCCATCCCACGTCCTGTGAGACGTTCTGCACCCCAGCCCTGGCTTTCACCCACCATCTGCCATCTACGTACCTGTGCTCATCCTACTGAGCATGCTTGGCTCAAATCCCATGCCCCTGCCAACTTTCTACACTTCAGATTTATGCTTGTCTCGTTCCAATCAGCCATAGCTCTTGCCAAACAAGACTACTATGTCCATCTGACTAACTCTCTTGCCTCTGACCCTCGCCGTCTCTTTACTACTCTCAACTCTCTCCTCAAAGTGCCCCTGCCTCCGATCTCTCCCTCCCTTTCTGCCCAAAACCTGGCAGACTATTTCCATGACAAAATCCACAAGATCACCCAATTCCCCACAAAATCAACTACTTCTCCCCCTCTTCACTCCCAACTCTCCCCCCCCCCCATCTCTGCTACCCTCTCCTCCTTTCCTGTGATCTCTGAAGAGGAAACTGCACACCTTCTTTCTTCCTCCAAACTCACCACCTGCTCCTCTGATCCTATTCCCACCCATCTCCTAAGCCCCATCTCCTCCACCGTTGTCCCTTCCATCTCTCATATTCTCAATCTATCACTCTCCACTGCAACAGTCCCTGCAGACTTCAAACATGCTGTGGTCACACCTCTCCTCAAGAAACCCTCACTCGATCCCACCTGTCCTTCTAATTATCGACCCATCTCTCTCCTTCCCTTCATTTCCATACTACTTGAATGTGAGGTTCGCCGCCGCTGCCTCAACTTCCTCTCCTCTCATGCCCTCCTGGATCCCTTACAGTCTGGCTTTCGTCCTCTACACTCTACTGAAACGGCTCTTGCCAAAGTCTCCAGCGACCTATTCCTGGCAAAATCTGTCCTCATCCTTCTTGATCTCTCTTTTGCTTTTGACACGGTCGACCACAACCTTCTCCTCGACACCCTGTCCTCGCTTGGTTTTAAGGGTTCTGTACTATCCTATTTCTCCTCCTATCTCTCCCATCACTCCTTCTGTATGTGTTCTGGTGGCACTTCCTCCTCTGCTACCCCGCTCCCAGTTGATGTACCCCAAGGATTTGTTCTGGGTCCGCTCCTTTTCTCTCTGTACACCCAGTCCCTTGGTGTGCTTATCTCTTCCCATGGCTTTCAATACCATCTGTATGCTGATGACTCCCAGATCTACCTCTCTACGCCTGAAATCTCTCCGGCAATCCAGACCTGGATCTCTGCCTGCCTTTCTGACATTGCTGTCTGGATGTCTCACCGCCGCTTGAAATTGAACATGGCCAAGACTGAACTTCTTATCTTTCCCCTTAAAACATCCCCTCCTCTTCCTCCTTTCTCAGTCTCTGTGGATAACTCTATAATCCTTCCTGTTTCCTCTGCCCGCAATCTGGGGGTTGTCTTTGACTCCTCTCTCTCTTTCTCCACACACATCCAGCTCGTAGCTAAGACCTGCCGTTTCTTTCTCTACAACATTAGCAAAATCCGCCCTTTCCTTTCTGAACACACTACTAAAATGTTTATCCACTCCTTCATCACCTCCCATCTTGACTACTGTCCTACTCCCTGCTGGTCTCCCTTTGAATCATCTCTCTCCCCTTCAATCTGTGCAACACTCTGCTGCGCGACTAATCTTCCGCCAGCCTTGTCATGCCCATATTACCCCTCTTCTTAAGTCACTTCATTGGCTCCCTATCCGTTTCCGCATCCAGTTCAAACTTCTCCTCCTGACCTATAAATGCATTCACTCTGCGGCTCCTCAGTACCTTTCCTCTCTTATTTCTCCTTACAACCCCCCTCGGGAACTCCGCTCTTACGGCAAACTGCTCCTGTCTATGCCCTTCTCTCCCACTGCTAACTCCAGACTTCACTCCTTTCACCTTGCTGCACCATACGCCTGGAACAAACTGCCTGTGTCTGTACGCCAGGTACCTTCCCTAACCCTCTTCAAGTCCAGGCTGAAAACTCACTTCTTCGCCGCTGCCTTTGGATCTCGACTCTCCTAATCTCCTTCTCCTTCCCTTGCTTTATCCCTGCCTACACCTTCCGTGTTTGTCTTGATTAGATTGTAAGCTCTGATGAGTAGGGACTTCTCTTACTTGTCTGTACAGCACTGTGTATGACTTGTAGCACTATATAAATACTCAGTAGTAGTAGTAGTTGTAGTAGAAGAATCGGGTCTGCCTCTGTGGGCTCCGATTCCGATCGGGCACACAGGGGCCTGGACACACACATTGGAACGTGCTTCCACGTGCAAAGGTTTTCTGCAGCTTAGTAACTAGGCCTGTAAATGAACTGACAGTCATAATTTTTCACTTTAATCAGTCCATTAAATTTTACACAAAATTCCATATTAATAAAGAAAATGTTATGAATAACGCTTCTTTATCATGTGTTAGGTGGTAATGTAGACATCCAACAAGCATTAATGTATATACAGTAGTAGCACTCACACCATGGAAGCCTCCATTTTGCTAAGCTGCATTAACTGTTAAACATGGCAAACTACCACACGCTAACAGTTTAGCATGATGCCACGATAACAGTTAACGCAGTGCACTGACCAGTACTCTTTGCTATTTGCTACATTAAACAGTTAACATGGAAAATATCATTTTGGGACATGTAAAGGGTGGGGACAGGGTGAGGACCATGCCTTGCGATTAATGCAACACAAAAGAGGCTCCAACAAATAGACAATACCAATCCTTAGCTAAAAACGTTTGGCGGCTACGCCGTCACAGGAACGAGAAATGAATTTCTCCCACCCGCTCCGGCCACCCTTTTAATAAGCAAAAGAGTTAATTAGACCTTACCTGCTAATTAGTGTTCCTGAAGGAACTCCAGTCCAGTCCCTTTCCTCTGGGTTTGTGCTCCCCTTCCAGCAGCTTGGAGGCTGAGCCCGTCATTGATTTGACGGCCTTCTGGTATAAATACCACCGGTAACACCCACTAGCACCAGTAATATATTGAAAAAGCAGACTTAACGGAGAGACAATTAAGTAACAATAAACTGCAAACAAACTTTCAAATGCTAACTTATCCCCTCCCATTCCTCCCGGAAGGAACTTCCCACCCCCCGGGAAAAGGAGGAGGCTTACCTGACACCGCACCAGCCCGTAACTACCACTACCAAGGGCCACTGCCAGGTCACACCGCCTCACCACCGGACCTCTGCAAGGAGCTTTCAGACATCTTCTTCACTCCTGAACAGACTTTCGGTCTGGCGACCTAATTTCGGAAACAGCATCCTGAAAAGCAACTCAGGCGGGATCAGGGACTGGACTGGAGTTCCTTCAGGAACACTAATTAGCAGGTAAGGTCTAATTAACTCTTCCTTATCGTCTCTCCAGTCCAGTCCCTTTCCTCTGGGATGTAACAGAGCAGTTCAAGCCTGGGAGGGGTTCGCCATTCCGGACCGAAGCACCGCACCCCCAAAACCAGCATCTGCTGCTGCCTGAACATCCAACCGGTAATGTTTAGCAAAGGTATGTAAAGATGAGCAAGTGGCCGCCCTGCAAATGTCCTGCGGTGGCTCCAAGCTATACTCCGCCCATGACGCCGCCTGAGCTCGAGTCAAATGTGCTCCGAAGCCCAACGGAACCTGCTTCCCCTTAAGAAAGTAGGCTGATACAATCGCTCCCCTGATCCATCGGGAAATGGATGCCTTGACTGCCGCCTCACCTTTACGTGGTCCACTGAACAGCACAAATAACCGTTCAGACTTTCGATATGGCACCATGCGGTTCAGATAACGCTTGAGCACCCTGCCCACTTCCAAATGGCAAAGCTTTACATCATCTGCCTCCAGCCCCGCTCTTGGAAAGGACGGGAGAGAAACGGCCTCATTCACATGAAAAGGCGACACTATCTTCGGCAAGAATGATGGAACCGTCCGCAAAACCACCTTCTCTTTAAAGAAAGACAGAAAGGGCGGGAGCGAATTCAACGCCTGAAGCTCCAAAATACGTCTAGCGGAACAAATAGCCACCAGAAAAACTGCCTTGAGGATTAAGTCCTTCAACGAAGCTCTCCCCGCCGGTTCATAAGGCTCCCCAGCTAAGGTATTCAACACCAGATTGAGATCCCAAAGCGGGACCAATGACCTCTGCTGGGGACGCAGGCGCCGAACCGCTCGCAAGAACCTACTAATATCCGCATGCTCACCCAAGGACTTCCCACGGATCTTACCCCTATAACAGGAAATGGCCGACAACTGAACCCGCAAAGAGCTGGCTGCCAGGCCTTTCTCGAAACCCGTCTGCAAAAACTCCAGAACCTCCAACACTGAGGCTGTGAGGGGCTTTATCTTCTGCTCTGCACAACAGGCCTCAAATATACACCATATCCTCACATAAGAGAGGCAGGTCGAGCACTTGCGCGCACTCAACAAGGTTGAAATCACTGCCCCTGAATATCCCAGCTTACGGAGCCATGCTCTCTCAATAGCCAGGCCGTAAGTGAGAACCGATCCACCTGGGGCATCCGGACTAGCCCCTGCATCAGAAGATCGTCTCTGCAGGGAAGCCACCACGAGTGATCGGCCAGAAGCCTCACTAAGTCTGCATACCATGGCCGTCGCGGCCAGTCCGGGGCTATGAGGATCACAAATCCTTGGTAGGCTTCCACCTGCTGCAGAACCCTCCCTATGAGAGCCAAAGGTGGGAAAACATACAGGAGCCCTTCCGAGGGCCACCTCTGGACTAGAGTGTCCAGGCCCTCTGACATCCTTTCTTTTCTGTGGCTGAAAAACCGACTTGCCTTTGCTGACTTCCAGCTTGCCATAAGGTCCATGACTGGAGCTCCCCAATGGACTACCATCTGGTCAAACACTTCCTGACAGAGTGCCTGCTCTCCGTGGTCTATCTTGCACCTGCTCAGGTAATCCGCTGTGACGTTTCCTACCCCAGCCACGTGCTGAGCCGACAGAGCCACTAGATGGACTTCAGTCCAATGGAGGGCTGCTCATTCCTCCCTGGCGGTTGATGTAGGCCACTGCCGTAACGTTGTTGGACAGGACCCAGACTGCTCTATGACTGACCAGGGACTTGAAGGCTCTGAGTGCGAGGGCGATTGCCCGCAACTCCAGTCAGTTGATCGACCACTGGGCCTTCACCGCATTCCAGAGACCCTGGGCAAAACTGCCTTCGCAATGTGCTCCCCAACCAGTTAGACTGGCATCCATCGTCAGCTGAACCCACTGAGGAGACTCGAGGGGCATTCCCTGTTCCAGATTTGCCTGGCAGAGCCACCACTGCAGGGCTTCCTTGACCACTTGGGGGCAGGGCAACACCATCGACAAGAGCTGACACTGATGGGACCATCTCCGAAGCAAGTCCCATTGGAGCGCTCTCATATGTGCTCTGGCCCATGGCACCAACTCTATCGTTGCCGCCATGGTTCCAAGTACCTGCAAATAATGCCATGCCATAGGCCTCTGCATACCTCAAAAAGACAAAATGTGTCGTTCACTTTCAACACTGTGAAGGATCAGAAATAACACACGAGGTCTCAGTATAAAAAAACACTGCTGTCTTTAGGTAGCACCCAATAGCAGCAATCGTGTTATATCACATCAATGACCTCAAACATGTATAATAAAACACCGATGACAGTCCTTATGATGTTAATAACTAAAAAAAATCATTTCCAAAAATGGAGTAATATACTCAACTTCAAAAAAGGACTGGGCACTTCAAATCCACGTATGATCCCAATGTACAGCCCCGGTACCAGCCAGACGTTTCAGAACAATTTCTTCAGGGGACCGTTAAGAAAACTACCTTAAAACACAAACGAAAAAAACAGTAAGCCATCACCCTCACAAAACCAAAATTTATAATTTATAATAAACCCACAACCTAAAATCCCACTTACCAAAGATGCTGCCCACGTTAATACATTCTTCTACACCGGCAGTCAAATATCGACTGCCAGCTTACAAAAAACGCCGCGCATGCGGACTACATGTTAACAACTCCATTTTTAAACCCCCGTTGTATAGCACTTCCCTAATTCCATCCTATCAAAACACTAGCAGACCACCAGAAGACAAACCTCAGCGGCAAAACAATACCATAGAGAAGGTACTCTCCACAGTGTATACCACTTATTTACAAACAAACAGACCACTCTATCTGTCCATTCAGACCCTGCGGAGCTAGAGTGTTCAAACTAAAAATCAGCCATTGTTCTTGCTTAATAAGAACCTGATCCACCGTCTTCCCTTGACTACCAAATAGTACTTGCTCTAAACATAAACATCGTAACTGATCAAATGTATGTTCTTTCTCCACACTATGTTGTATCATGGGAGCCTCTAGACATTTGCGATTCAGACGGCTTCGATGTTCCCTCATACGAGTACGAAACGGACGGATTGTCTTCCCTATATAGCAAAGACCACAAGGACATAAGATCGCATAAACCACATTACTTGAGTCACAGGTGGTCTGACCCCGTATGCGCACTGAAACCCCCCGGTATGTAAAGGTATCTACACTCAACGTAATTGCACAGATGTCACACGTGCCACACGCGGAGTGCCCACCCACTCGAAGGGCTATCAACCCTTCCTCTCCAGATGGTACTATCGCCGGACTAAGTATATCCTTCAAATTGTGATCTCTCTGCCATACACATCGTACAATTTTATTGTCTAAACCTAGTACCGCAGCCAATACATTACTATGCTTATGGAAAATTCTCTGAAGATCAACACTTAGAGGGGAGTATCTAGTAATAAAATTAACATGCGTGTCACTCAGTTGAGTTCGTTCTCTAGTAGACCCTACTTCTAATAATGCTGTTCGATGGTTAAACAGCGCTCTAGTATATGCTTGTTTTACAACCGACTTGGGGTACCCTCGCTGAAGAAAATTGGTTTGTAGTTTCTGAGATTTCCGCTTAAAGTCATCCCTATCTGAACAATTACGCCTAAAGCGTAAGAATTGAGAAAAGGGGAGCCCTGCCTTTAATCGCGGCGGATGCATACTACCAAATTGTAGAAAAGTGACCCTATCCGTGGGTTTCCTAAAAACCGTAGCAGACCACCCTGACGGAGTACGCATCACACGAACATCCAGATAATTGAGTGTTTCACGATGATAAGTAGAAGTAAATTTAATATTTACATCACAAGCATTAATCCACACCAGAAATTTGTCTAGCAGCTCGACTGTACCCTGCCACAAAAGAAAAATATCGTCTATGTATCGTTTCCACAATACTATGTGGGAAGAATACATAGACGAAACAACCCACTTCTTCTCAAAGAACCCCATATAAAAATTTGCTATGGACGGGGCGCACGTGGCGCCCATAGCCACCCCAGAATTTTGCTGATACAATAGCCCTTGAAACACAAAATAATTACGATAAATAGCTAGCCTCGCCAGATTAAGAAGAAATTCCCTCTTCAACTCTGTCATGTCATCTCGCTGGCTGAGCACCTGTTCAACTACTGATAGGGCTGCCCCCTGCGGAATATTTGTATATAGTGAGACTACATCTAGCGTCACTAGGAGAACATCAGATTGACTTGCTAAGGGGCGTTGTTTTTCAAGAACATTCAAAAAGTCAGTAGTGTCTCTCAAAAAAGAGGGTATTGTGGTTAACAGAGGGCGTAAATACGAATCCACAAAGACGGACAAAGGCTCTAAAACACTACCACGGGTAGACACAATAGGTCTACCCGGAGGCCTTAGTAAATCCTTGTGGATTTTAGGAACCAGATACAGCTTAGCCATATTGGGTGCCCTCACATTCAAAAAGTGAAATTCTTGTTTGGTAATGAGATGATTCTGAAGCGCCAAAGTAGTGAGGCTGCAGATTTCTCTCTGAAGGTCCGGAAGAGGATCACACTGTAAACGCGAATACACAGAAGCATCTTGCAGTTGAGACAGTGCCTCAGAGACGTAATCTTCTTTCGCTAGCACAACCACCGCTCCACCCTTATCGGCTCTTCTTATAACAATGTCAGATCGGGCCCGTAAAGCCCGCAGAGCCTTATGTTCCTCCGGGGTAAGGGCCGTGCGTTGTAGTTTGCGAGTCATTTCCAGAGATTGAACGTCTTGTAATACTAGTTGTTTAAACACTTCTAATGCCAGATGGGGAAGACCTGGCGGGGACCAGGTAGATTTAAGTGGTAATCGAATCCTACTAGAGCCTGGTTCTTGCAAGGCTATTGAAGCCTGATTAACATCTGGGTAAGAAACCCCTGCAAAATAATTTTTCAACCATAATTTTCTAATAAGGGCCTCCAAATCAATCCTAAACTGAAAAGAGTCAAAACTACAGCTGGGCACAAATGATAAGCCTTTATTTAATACAGCCACTTCTGAAGGAGAAAGACCCTTTCCAGATATGTTCACAACCAAGTCATCGCCTGGTAACAAATTTTGTGTGGATATCATTTTTTCCTCGTCACAGATCGTTGTTTCAAACGATCGGACTCCTTTTTCTTTCTCTTTCCGTTGGCATCTTCCTCTAAAAAATCCCCACTCTCTTTAGAAGAACGAGTTGAATCTGTAGAAGCCGTGTCATCCGATGTCCCCTCGAAATTAACTCGTTTCTCAGTTTTCTTTAATTTGCGTTTACTATTCATCCAAGGATAAATGTATCCAACAGTATAATCCATATGATCGCGTTTAAATTTCTTCAATTTCGCCGCCATCACTTCTTGATGAAAAGACTCAAGCTGTTTTTTTATGTCCTCCATTTTGAGGGAAAAAAACCCTTCCGGTTCCAATGATTTAAGACTAGCTTCCATCACATTCAACTCCTCTGTTAATTTCTCCAAATCATTCTTAGCCGTATCAACGATCAGGACCATAAGGTCCAAAGAGCACTTATTCAATATCTGGTTCCACTGTTCGACAAACTGAACTTCCATAGCAGGCTTCCTAGGCTCCTTGTAAACACGTAAACCTCTCGGTATCTGCTGACGATTGTTATATTCTATCAAAGAGAAACAGTGTAACTCCATACGTTTTCTTTTCTTCTGGAGTTTCAGGAACGCATCCCACGTTACCTCATGGGAGGAATTAAGCTGAATATCCATCTGAGTAAAGGGAGTCTTCTCCTTAGTCAAACTTATAATATGGTCATGGGTAAAGTTCAAAATGTTCTTCCATCCTTCCGGCCCAGCCATTGTTGTGTTCACACAAAAAATCAATTGGTCACTGAACGAAATGCAAACCTCAAAAAGACAAAATGTGTCGTTCACTTTCAACACTGTGAAGGATCAGATATAACACACGAGGTCTCCGTATAAAAAAACACTGCTGTCTTTAGGTAGCACCCAATAAAAAAACAGTATTAAAAAACACTGCTGTCTTTAGGTAGCACCCTCTGCATGGCCAGGAACTTCAACACTAACCGCCTCAGATACCCCACTCTCTGGAGTGGAAGAAACACTCTGCCTCTTACGGTATCGAACTTTGCTCCGAGGTACTCGAGTTCCTATGTAGGCACCAATTTGCTCTTCGCCCAATTGATCACCCATCCTAACGACACTACTCTGGATGTGGCCTTGACGCTCTCCTCCTCAGACTTTGCCCGAATCAGCCAGTCGTCGAGATAGGGATGGACCAAGATTCCTTCCTTGCACAGTGCTGCAGCCACTACCACCATTACCTTGGTGAAGGTCCGAGGAGCCGTTGCCAGCCCAAAGGGCAGTGCCTGAAACTGAAAATGTCCCCAAGGCACCGCAAATCTCAGAAACTGCTGGTGAACCTTGCAGATGGGGATATGCAAATACGCTTCTGTAAGGTCTAGAGACGTCAAAAACTCTCCCTGCCTTACCGCCACCAGCACTGACTTCAGAGTCTCCATCCAAAAGTGTGGGACCTTGAGACACTGATTGAGTCGCTTCAGGTCGAGGATTGGCCGAAAGGACCCTTCCTTTTTGGAACTACAAAATAAATCGAGTATTGACCACAACCGTACTGGTCTAAAGGAACTGGCACCACCGCCCCCAGCAACAGCAGCCGCGAAAGAGTATCTTCTACCGCTGCCCTTTTTAATGGGGACCTGCAAGGGGACCGAACGAACGCCAGACAAACCGGCTTAGCAAACTCGAGAGCATAGCCTTCTCGGACCACTTCCAACACCTAGCGATCGGATGTGACCTGGGCCCAAGCGGGAAGAATCTGCCTTAAATGTCCTCCCACTGGCAGCACTCCCTCCCGGGTCCCCGTTGTCTCATTGTGTTTTCATAGGGCCCGCAGAGGGGGAAGAGGCCCCAAATCCCCTTCCTGCTCCTCGAAACCCCCGGAAACCCTGTCCTCATGAGGGGAAATGGCCCCTTTGAAGCAGAGCCGACCTAGCCTGCCGAAACCAATGAAAGTCCCTGGGCTGGCTACACGCGGGGGCAGACGAACGGCCCTGCTTAGGTCTATCCTCCGGGAGTCTGCCCCCTTTAGTCTCACCTAACTCCTTCACCAACTTATCCAAGTCTTCCCAAATAGCAACTTCCCCTTAAAGGGGAGTCTACTGAGACGGGCTTTTGAGGAAGCATCCGCTCAGTTGTGCAGCCACAAGTACCACTGGGCTGCCACCACTGAGGCCATATTCTTTGCTAAACTCCTGATGAGGTCATACTGACTATCCGCTAGGTAGGCTGCCCCTGACTCTATCCTAGCCGCTTCACCCTGCGCATTTTCCGCCAGGCTCCCAGCTACCTGGAGTTGCTGTGACCACCTTAGGCAGGCACGTGCCACCCACGCCCCAGACACCGAAGCCTGTAATGCCAGGGTACTAACATCAAAGGCCTGCTTCAGCAACGTATCCAGCTTCCTATCCTGAGCATCCTTCAAAGCCGCACTGCCCTCGAGCGGAATAGTCGTCTTCTTTGTGACCGCCGACACTGCTGCATCCACCCTGGGAGAATGCAGTAATTCTTTGTCTAACTCTGTCAAGGGATACAGACGAGCCATAGAGTGTACCCCCCTTAAGCTGGATTCTGGCTGATTCCATTCCTCCTGGATCATCTGCCACACTACACGGTGTACAGGAAACACCTTTTGGGACTTCCTGACCGCCTGGATCAATGGATCTTCCAAAGCCTCTTTGTCCATTGGTGCATTCGTCGCCATATTAAGCACCTTCAGCGATTCAGTAATCAATGCCGGGAGCTCCTCCCAACAAAACACTCGCACTATTCGGGCCTGTTCTTCTTCTGGGATTTCGCCCTCTTCGAGCTCCTCTTCATCATCCCCCAACTCTCTATCCGAGATCTCACCTTCTAGAGTCTCAGACCGAGGGGAGGTGAGACTCTCCTCATTCAATAACCGAGCTGGCTTAGGCGGAACACCCGCCTCCAGATCCTTGGAACTCTCTTGTCAGGAAAGTCCGCGTACCTGAGGAGCTGGGAGTCCCCCTGTTCCCTGCTGCCTCAAGCAAAAGGCTTTATGCAGCAGAAGAACAAATTCAGGGGAAAAATCCCCCCAGCTTCCCTCCTCACCTGAGGACGTAGACGGGGAAGACTGCGGAAAGGCGGGTCCTGGCAGTTCATGGTCACAGGAAGGAGAGAGCCCTGTTTGCCCCCCGCTTCCACTGGGTCTCCTGACCCCTGGGTTTCGGACGGCCGCAGTTCCTGGGGCATCCCTACTTGCAGTCCCTGCTCCACTGAAGCAGCCTCTGCAACACAGCCCCTGCAGACTCCTGCCTCTGAGACCGCGCCCCTCCAAGTGCCACGGACGAGACACTGTGGCCTACCCAGCATAATTCTGTGATCTAGACCACTCCCAACTCAAAGGAGGGAACTAACTAATTTAAAATAAACCAATTTAATGAAATAAACTAAATAAGAAAGGGCTTCAACCCTAAAGATCCCTTTCTAAGATATTAGGGGTTTTTGTTTTGTTTTTTTTAAACAAAACTCCTCCCAGAAAACACCTCCCCCCCCCCCTGCAAAGGGGTCCCCCCTAGTCACCTGCTCTGTAGGCGCGAAGGCGCGAAGAAGAAAATTCAGGTCCTTACCACAAACGCTGCAGACTCCACATGCTCCGAGTCGGGCGCGCCAGGATCAGCAACTAGCAGCCACGAGGTCCCAATTCGCTTTGCTGCTAGCTGCCGCTGCCACCGCTCCTTTCACCTGCACCGGGTCCGTCACTAGCAGATGCGAGGTACCGACACTCTCTGCTGCTTAGCCGCCACCTGTACATGCGTCCTTCCGCTTCCCCGTTCGTCCGGGAGCTGCTCTTCAGCTGCGTGTTGGCAGTTCTTGCGCCCTGCGCTCAGCTACCAAGCTGGGCTTCGGCATGAGGCAGTGCAGGCAGAGAAGCCTAACTCCTTCACCTGGCAGGCTCCTTCTCCAAGCAGCAGCAAGCCTCCTCCTTGGCCGGTAACAGAAGAACCGGTATCGCGGGGGGTGGGGGGGGGGAGACTACCCTAATCCAATGAAAATTTAGAGTAGATAAAATAAATCAAATAAATTAAACTAAACTAAATTAAAATAAGGATACACAAAGAAAAATTACCCTAACTAGAGAGAACCCAGCTCAGGAGCCTAACTATCCCCTAAGGCCTAACTGTCTCTCCAATAAGCCCTGTCTGGCTTACTGCTTCCCTCCAGCAGCTTAGAGGCTGAGCATACTGGTGCTAGTGGGTGGTGCTGGTGGAATTTATACCAGAGGGCTGTCAAATCAATGATGGGCTCAGCCTCCAAGCTGCTGGAAGGGGAGCACAAACCCAGAGGAAAGGGATTGGACTGGAGAGACGATAAGGAATTGTAATTAAAAGGATTTGAAGACTGACGAATCCTTTAAAAACAGAATCTGCTAGAGAAGTCATCGATCTTCATGGTGTTTAGTTGTCCGTTTAAGCCTGAAGCAGGGTTTGCAATGCTACCCGAAATGTGTCACGTCATTTACAGGACTTTTGTGATACATATCGTGTGGAATTCCAGTCGAGTTCATCAAGCTAAGTAGCTGTTTTAATTACAATTTTGCTTATTAAAAGGGTGGCTGCAGCAGGTGGGAGAAATTTGTCTCTCCTTCCTGTGACGATGTACCCGACAAAAAAAGTTTGGCTAAAGATTGGCATTATTGGCTTTCTACTTTTCTAGAGTGTACGTTTTTGTACTGCGATTGATGCAGACATGGTTACTAGGCATTAACCGTTAACATAGCAGATAATGTGGTGCAGCTCACTACAGCTCAAGAGGAGTAGTGAACCGTGTCCCGTGTTATCTGCCATGCAGTTAATCCCTAATAGTGAACTTTGTTTTGCTTTACTACTACTACTACTGAACATTTGTATAGCGCTACAAGACGTACGCAGCGCTGCACAGACACATGTAAAAGATGATCCCTGCTCATAACCGCATACAATACAGTCAAGACAGACAACACAGTAGCTGTAGACATGGGATACATCTAGGGGGAATGCTAAGGAAACAAAGATCAGGTGAGTCAAGATCCAAAAGCGGAAGAGAAGAGGTGAGTTTTCAGCCTGGATTTGAAAAGGCTCAGATATGCGCCTGAATTACAGACTCCAGTAGCTTGTTCCAGGCATAAGGAGCAGCAAGGTGAAAGGAGTAAAGTCTGGAGTTAGCAATAGAAGAGAAGGGCAAAGATAAAAGCAATTTGCCAGAAGAGCAGCGTTTCCAGGGAGGTGTTATGGAGGTATAAGAGAGGAAAGGTAGTGAGGAGCTGCAGAGTGAAGGCACTTAAAGGTCAGCAGGAGAAGTTTGAGCTGGAGGTGGAAACAGATAGGGAGCCAATGAAGCAACTTGAGAAGAGGGGTAATATGAGCATGACGAGGCTAGCGGAAGATTAACTGCACAGCAGAGTGTTGAACAGATTGAAGGAGAGAGAGATGATTCAGAGAGAGACCAGCAAGGAGTAGGTTACAATAATCTAGATGGGAGGTGACTAAGGAGTGGACGACAAAGGAGTGTCTTAGTAGTGTGCTGAGAACTGTGGTGTGGCAAATCCTGTGGGCACCTGCAGCGGCACCCCCCCCCCCCCCGCCCCGCCTCACAGCATGCACCACATCCTCATGGCACCGCCACAGTGCCCACATGGCAGTTTCAGCACGGCACACCTACCTTAACGTGGAGGCGGCATAGGAAACCACTCACCATGTTAAACTAGGTGTGCTGTGCTAGCTCTGCCATGTGGATCTGGGGGGGGGGGTGAACCCCCTCCTGGCTGGCACCCATGTTGGGCCACATCCACCACCCTGCCCTTGGTATGCCACTGGTTGGGAATGTCCTCAACAGTTACCTAATTGTATTTAACGTACATTAGATGCAAAATGCACGGTCCACTTGGTAAAAAGACACCTTAGTACCTAGGTCCCTTTCTATGTCTTTACAGTACATGTAAAGCATAGTTACTCACCTGTAACAGGTGATCTCCGGGAACAGCAGGAATTTAGTCTTCACATATGGGTATCGTCGGTACCGACGGAGCTTGGACGGGAACGCTCCCCAGCATCCAATTAGAAAGCTTTTAGGAACATTCCACAGCACCTGTGTGCTGCCTTCCCGCCTTTCCCAACTGCCTCTCTCCAGTTGAGTTTTAAAGCTGAGACAAAGAGAGAGAGAGGGAAAGAAAAGAAAAGAGAGATACAACTCCTAGGGGAGGTGGGTGGGTTGTGAAGACTAAATTCCTGCTGTTCCCGGAGATCACCTGTTACAGGTGAGTAACTATGCTATCTCCAGGAACAAGTAGGAATATAGTCTTCACATATGGGGACTCCCTAGCTTTAGATGCCAGGGAGAGAACCCCAGAAGTTGTGTGTCCCTGTGAAAGGGCTCCACTTCCCCCCATGGATCTCCGGCATCCTACCAGGGATGGTGGGTAGGAGTTGATTAGGTATGGAACAAGTGTTGAAGAACAGCCTGACCAAACAAGGCATGCCGGCAGGAGTCCTTGCCCAAGCAGTAATGGGCTGTGGAGGTATGAACCGAGGCCCAAGTGGCTGCTCGACAGATGTCATCGATAGACACAGAGTGCAGATGAACCATTGTGAGCTGTGACATGGCCCTCCAGAGGAAGATTCTTACTCTGATAGGCAAAGGAAATACACTGTGCAATCCAGTTGAACAGTGTTCTCTTGGAGACTGGAAGTTCCAGATGAGAAGGATCAAAAGCAACAAAGAGTTGAGAGGACTTTCTATGTTGCTGTGTTCTTTGTAAGTAAAAACCTAAAGCTCTTTTACAGTCCAAAGTATGAAGATTCCTTTCTGCATTTGATGCATGAGACCTTGGAAAAAACACAGGCAGGTAGACTGCTTGGTTCAAATGAAAAGGCAAGACCACCTTTTGCATAAAGTGTGGATGAGTCCTAAGGACTACCTTGTCATGATGGAACCTTGTATAAGAAGGATCAGCCACTAGTGCCTGCAACTCACTGATGTGATGTGCTGATGTGATTGCAATGAGAAAGATAACTTTCCAAGAAAGGAATTTCAACGAGGTAGCAGCTAAGGGTTTGAAAGGTGGCTTCATGAGCTGGCCAAGAACCAAGTTTAAGTCCCATGCCACTGGTGGTGGCCTAATGGGAGGCTTAGTTAGAAGAAGGCCTCTCATAAATCTTGCTATGAGGATGGGAGGAAATAGGTTGTCCATTTAAAAGCTTGAAAGAAGCTGCAATAGCACTCAAATGGACTCTTACTGAGTTAGTCTTAAGTCCTGCATTGGATAAATAAAGGAGATACTCCAGTAATGATTCCAGAGGTATCGCAAGGGGGCTTAAGACCCTTCTGCGAGCACCATATGGTAAACCTTTTCCACTTGAAAGCATAAGAACGTCTCGTGGAAGGTTTTCTAGAAGCATAAAGGATATCCTTTACTTGCTGAGAAAGGTTAAGATCATGAAGATCTAGGCCTTCAGCAACCAAGCCCTGAGATGCAGAGACTGGGGATTGGGATGCCATAACATTCCGTCACCTGAGACAGGAGATCTGGAGCAGACCCTAACTCCAGAGAGGGAGCTTGAGAGAGATGTAGGAGTAGAGGGTACCACACTTGCCGTGGCCAATGTGGAGCTATGAGAATCATATGGCCTCTGTCTCTCTGAAGCTTGAACAGGGTTTTGGGAATCAGGGGAATGGGTGGAAAGGCATAAAGGAAGTCTTGACCCCAATGAAGGAGGACAGCATCCCCGGCCTGAGAGCTCTGAGCCGGAATTCTGGAACAGAACCGGGGAAGTTTGGCATTCAACGGACTTGCAAAGAGGTCTATATCCGGGGTTCCCCAAATTTGAAAAATCTTGGCCACCTGGTCTGCATGTAGAGACCATTCGTGTGGAAGCAGAACTCGACTGAGTCTGTCTGCCCAAGTGTTTTGGATACCTGGAAGATACACTGCCAGGAGATGAATCTGATGCTCTCTGGCGAGGGCCCATAGTCGCAAAGCTTTGTTGAAAAGCGACAGAGAGCCTGTTCCTCCCTGCTTGTTCACGTAGAACATGGCTACTTGATTGTCCGTATGAATGAGGACTATCTTGTAGCTGAGCAGGGTGTGGAACACTTGCACAGCAAGGAAGATTGCTCTGAGCTCTAAGAGAATGATGTGTAGATGAGTCTCCTGTGGAGTCCAAGTGCCTTGGGTGGAGAGGTCTTGCAGATGAGCTCCCCAACCCATTAGTGAAGCATCTGTTGTGCGAGTTGCCTGGGGTAAAGGTTGTTGAAATGGGGACCCCACCAACAGGTTTTGAGTTGACTGCCACCATTGGAGGGACAAAATAAGGCGATTTGTGTTTGCTATTTTGTCTGACAGGCACCCTGATGCCTGGGTCCATTGAGTGGATAAAGTCCACTGGGCTGCTCTCATATGGAGGCGAGCATAAGGAACCACATGCACGGTAGATGCCATGTGGCCGAGTAGTTGTAACATTTTTCAGGCAGTGAGATGAGGCTTTAGCACTGCTTGAGAAGCTAACTGCACCATGCAAAGGCAACGGGTCTGGGGAAGATAGGCCCTTGCTTTTCTGGTATCCAGCAAAGCTCCTATGAACTCTAGAGACCGAGTGGGAGTTAGGCTGGATTTTGGGATGTTTATGACCAGACCCAAATACTGAAGGATACGCATTGTGCAAGACAGAGAAATCCTGGCCTCTGACTCTGATGGGGCTCGAATGAGCCAGTCGTCTAAGTAGGGGAAGATGAATATTCCTAGAGTGCGAAGAAATGCTGCTACCACAGCCATGCATTTCGTAAACACCCTTGGTGCTGAGGCCAGGCCAAAAGGAAGCACCCTGTATTGGTAGTGCTTTCCTTGAAAAAGGAACCGAAGGAACTTTCTGTGAGCTGGATGGATGAGAACATGAGTGTACGCATCCTTGAGATCTAGAGAACAAAGCCAATCCTGACTCTGAAGGTATGGCAGCAGGGTTCCCAGAGAAATTATCTTGAATTTCTCTTTGAACAGGAATTTGTTCAATTCTCTGAGATCTAAAATAGGTTTGTGTCCCCCTGTTTTCTTTGGGATAAGGAATAGGGGGAGTAGAACCCTGTACCCTGTTGTGGAATGGGTACCTCTTCTATTGCCCCTTGGGCAAGAAGCATAGTGACCTCTTGATCTAACAGGTTGATGAGAGAGGTCTGAGAATTGAACTGTCTTACCATTGTGGGAGGGGGCATGCAGAGAAAGTGGAGCTTGTACCCCTCTTTTATAATGGAGAGAGTCCATTGTTCTGCTGTTATCTGCCCCCATCTGGGTGCAAAGTGACACAACCTTCCTGGAATGGTGGAAGGTTCTGGTCCGTTGAGGGCCAGGAAGGCTAAGTTCTCTAGATGGAAGTCAAAGGCCTTGCGGAGGCTGAGACTGCTGAGACGGTTGAGGCTTAGCAGTCTTTGCTTTCCTTTGTTTAGGTGGTTGCTGACTCTTCCGGACAGGTTGACCTGCAGAACGTCCCTGCTGAGAATAAGAGGGATAAAACCTCTTCTTTTTGGAGAAGAATGGTTTCTTGAAAGATTTCTTCCTTGCAGGATCAGCTGTGGCTTTGGATAATCTATCCAAAGTGGAGTTGTCAGCATCCAACTCATTGGCTTTTTCTTGCCAATTTTTGCCAAATAGATTCTCACCTGTACAAGGGATATTGCCCAGTTTGTCCTGCACCCAGAGCTCCAAATCAGATGCCTGGAGCCAGGCAATTCTACGTGCACCTATGGCAATGGCAGAGGTTCTGCTTATGTACTCAAAACAGTCAAAAGCTGCACGATTGACAAACTTAGAAACATCCTGGGCATATTTAACCAGTGTGAGAAAATCCTGCCTCTTATCTTCAGGAAGAAGAGGGCTCAAAACCTCTAAAATCTCCTGTGACTTCCTTAAGGAACATTCCCATATATAAAATATAGAAACTGATCCTGGCAGAAAGCATGAAGCCTGGAAAGTACGACGTACAAAGGCATCCAAAGTTCGACACTCACGTCCTGGAGGATTAGAGGCATGCCTCTTTGCACTTCTGATCCTTCTCATAGCTGACTCCACGAAAATAGAGTGGTGAGGAAGTTGAGACTTCTGGAAGCCAGGACACGGAGGTACTCGATACATGGTATCCCGTCTATGAGAGTGAGGAGAGGTGGTAAGAGGTGTTTCCCACATTCTTAACATGAGATCATGTAAGATCTCATGGATAGGCAAAGTAGCTGCCTCCTTAGGAGCTTTGGGATATTGTAGAATCTCCAACTCCTTTGCCCTGGGCTCTGTTTCAGGAGCCACAGTAATGGAAAGACCTCGAGCCACCTCCCTGATAAAATCCTGAAAGGAGATATCTTCTGGAGGAGACATCCTACGTTTGGGAGAGGAAGGCTCCTCGGGGAGTACTCCGGTACCGACGGAGCTGTCAGAATCCTCAGACTCCTCCGAAGATTCAAAGTACCTTCTGTCCGGATGCTCTTGTAGAGCACGATACCTGTACCGACCGAAGTCGGTACCGGTGTATCGGTACCGGAAGGCATAGCATGACTGGGTGACGGCAATGCAGACACCAATGTCGATGCCGATGCTGTCAGTACCGGTTGAACTGTCTAACGCGGTTCTGAGGGTGTCAATGCCACAAGGAGAGTCGCCAGACTGCATTCAATAGCCAGGAACCTCTGGTCTAGCGACGCTGCCGATGCCTGGGTATCGGTACCAGAGAAAGCAGATGGTACCCCAGAGCATGGCACCAGTAGTTCTGCCAAGGTTGAGGCCTCGAGAACATCCTGGAGCCCCGATAATGCTTTGGAAGCCAAAGCCTCCCGCCAGGGCAATTTTGCTGGTACAGAATCCTCAAGGGCAATGCCAGAGGCATCTCGATGCTTGGAAGGAGATCTACCCTTTGAGGACCGGCCAGACTTATGTTTAGTTACCTGAGATCCATGGGAGGAAGACGAAGCCCTAGAAGACGTCGATGCGTCGATGCTGCATCGGAGGGAAAAAGGGTGCTGTGCTTAGCAGCTCGGTTTTGTCAACCCCTCTTGGACATCATGGCACAGGCCATACACTCCGAAATGGAGTGGTCAGGACCTAAACATTTAAGTCACCACTCATGGGTGTCGGTGATGGAGATGGTACCGCCACACTTGGTGCACTTGTTGAAACCCGAGGCATGTTTTTCCATAGCAAGGGAAATTTTGGGCCTAAGGACAAAAATGGCGCATGCACCTGAAGAAAAAAGGTTTGGAAAAAAATATGTTATTATTATTATTATTTTTTTTTTTTAAAAGAAAGAAAGAACCGGCGGTACCGGTATAGCGTCGAGGGAAGGCAGACGTGACCACAAAAAAGGAGAATAGGAAAAAAATTTTCTGCAGTGACAGGAACACGACCTGCTGGCTCCGCAGAAAACGAAGAACTGGAGAGAGGTAGTTGGGAAAGGCGGGAAGGCAGCACGCAGGCGCTGTGCGATGCTCCCAATAGCTTTCTAATTGGACACTGGGGAGCGTTCCCGCGCAGGCTCCGTCGGTACCGATGATACCCATACGTGAAGACTACATTCCTTCTTGTTCCTGGAGATAGACAATTACAGGGTACCACATAGAAATGTTTAAATGTACTTTAAGCTCTCTGATCAATAAAGCAAGCCGAGTGGTCAGCGTTCTTTCTTTTCTTTGTAAATGCTGGCAGCTGTGGCTAAAACTAAACTGGATCTTCAGCACCGGTATCTAGCTCGTGGCCAGTGCTGAACACCTGAATATATAGTTAACGTGGTCAGAACTGGCACTATGCATATAGGAGTGATATTCAGCATTGCTATGAGGACAGGCTGTCCAGATAGTCTTTAGGACAGCTTTTACCTGTCCTAAGTCAACTTAATTGCAGCTCTGAATATGGTCACTGTATGAATAATTCCTGACCTCACATCTATTCCACCCACGGAATGCCCCGGCACTATCGGGATAATTCCAAGGCGGTCCGTCAGGATATTCAGTGTTAACTATCCAAACAGTGCTGCTGAACACCCCTTTCAGTGGCACTTATGCAGACAGCAGGTGCTGTTAGCCAGATAGGTGATTTTGAAAACTGCCCTGAAAATTTTAACTTCATTTTTATTTTATCCTTCTGCAGACAACTTTAAAAGAATTTGTTTTGATAAGTCTAGTATAAATTCATGGAAAAAAGATGCACAAAATGTGTGAAGGTAAGTAGCTCTTAACCTTGAAAGAAAAAAGTCTTCATTTAGTCTCCTTCCAAGCTGTCCCAGGCTCTGACAAATCAGGTTCATATTCATATACTTAACCATTAATTTACATACTTAATTTCTGACAGATTGACAACTACAGCCCTTCAATCCTTTCAGTGTAAAGTCAGAAACCAATTGCTATTCAGTGTATCAGTTACACTGGTAGTGCACTAACGGTATTTTATATAACGTGCTATCTGCAGAAAGGCAGATAAGAATTTGATTTAACATCCAATTAAAACCCGTCATTGAAAAATTACTTCAAATAAGCCTTTTATTTTCTTTAATCAGTCTTCAATTCAAGCTTCTCTTGGACCTACTGAACCAAGCATCAAGACTCATGAATTTTGATTAAAAAATTTGTGCCCATTTCAAACTTAAGCAGATTTTTTTGTTGCACTGTTTGATAGAAATTTAATAAATCTATGATTCCTCGCCAGTATCATTTATCATCCTTTTTCCCCCACAAGACCAGCCTATTATACCTAGGCAGTAAATTATGAAGAAGCCAGCAAACCAAAACTTTTCAGCCCGACACTGAAGAAGAGATATAATCACTTGCAGTGAACCGTATAATTATAGCAGAGTATGAATCTCTGAAACATTAGGTCCTATTTTTAATATGCAATACCCATACAGTGGAAGCTTGCTATGATCTGTAGCTGATATAATATAGCCGAATCGAGAATCATATTGAACAATATACTGTTAGTAAAATCACAGAACAAAACTGTAAACAAGCCAAGGATATAAATACGGTCAATAGGGAGGATTTATGGAATTGAAAATTTCTGATTACGTCAAGAATTAAATGGTCAATAAAATAAGTTGCAGGAAATACGTTTTTACTGGACTAACAAAATGCATTTGTAACAAGCTTTTGTACATTTCTACATTTATAGTTTAAGCGAATTATGCAAACACGGGCCTTTTCCAAAGATTACTGTTTTTGTCAATAATAAAAAAATCTAGTAATGGTTTGTGTTTCATTATCAGTATTTGTAGAACTGATGTTCATTATTGGAAAGAGTAACACACTAGTGCACATTTTTCTGCCAGACCTAGGATTAACTCTGAGAATATTATATTGCCAAAATATGAGCTCCTAGGATAGGAAATATATATTTACATACTAACTTAAAACTTTTTCTAATGTAGAGAGAAGTATCAGATTCTTCTGGGCTTTCAATAGGATGGGTGCCATTTTGTGTAACTCTGTTTGGGGTGTGCACAAAAAATATTTATTTTCTATGGTCTTTTTTCTCTACTATATTTGGTAGCATGTACTCTTACCTACAGAGGTGAATGTTTCAATGGGAGGAAGGAATTTCTCCACAAGGCCCCGACTCAACATTAGCTCACAGAGGGTCATATTTACTAAGGTTTGCACCAGTAGTGTGCGTTGGGCCGCACTAATTTTTGGGGGCATGTGTGTTTGATCTCCTGCAATTAGCGCAGTATTAACATATGATACCATGCTAACCAGTGCACAGGTAAATTTACTGCCACCCATTGAGATGGCATTAAGTACACCCATTCTAACAGCTATCTTCATGGTTAGCATGTGCCTGAAACGTCCACGCTACATTGTCCATGCCTACGTTCCACCTATCTGTCCAGTTCCTGTCCCATCAAATGCTGCCCAGTTAGTGGGGCATTTTTAGTGTGAGGCTCCGCACTGTTAGTGTAGTGTGCTTACCGCATGTTAAATCTGACGCATGTTAGTAGACATACCCCAGAGACTTTCTGGCATGCTCCAAAGCTTAAATCTTACTCCAAACATGCAAAAACAGACTATTGTTTTGAGATAGTTGTTTGCCATTCTTCTTTTTTTTTAAGTGCCTTTGAGTCAGTCCTGACTCCTGGCGACCCAGAAGCTCCTGGGTTTTCTTGGCAGTGTCACCAGAAGTAGATTGCCAGGCCTTTCTTCTGAGGCAATGGAGAGTTAAGTGACTTGCCCAAGGCCACAAGGAGTGCTAGTGGGAATCGAACCCTGGTTGCTTGGTTACCAAGCCAGTGTTCTAACCACTAGGCTGCTCCTCCACTCCTAGCCATTATTCTACTGTATTGATTATACACCATAACACTATTTCTTCCTTTTTCCCAGCATTGTACCTTTCTCCTTTTGTTAGCTCTAGATGGGGACTCTCACTTTCCTTCATTTATCAACGTTTCCCCAAGCTAGAATCTCTACAGCCTCACAGCTCACCTCTTTTTCATAGGAGTGGGTAAAATATTTGTCTTCACGCATACATTCCACAAAGGACACAAATCAAAACACAAAAGAAGATACAACGTTGAGCATTAGCAGTTAATTTGAGAGACTGTAATCATATTCCACATACTCTGGCTTAAGAGTGAGCTTCATGACTGTCATGGTATGTGCAAAGCTAACTCATTTGGAGAAATTGCCACCATGATTCTTTACGAGACAAAAATTTGTAGCCAAAAGAAATACACGATGCTTCACAGAAAACCAGAAGTAAATACAAAACCTAATTCACATTGCCATGTAGGAGGTCACTGGCCTATACTGATTTAGACAGAAGTGTTACAACAAGCCCACACAAGGATGCTCTAGCAGAGTAGTCTCCTTCTCCTCAATATGCTATGGTGGTATAGATCTGCTTCCTGGATTGTACTGGGCTAGTAAGGGCCCCAAAGAGATCCTTACAATTAGACGAAGAGGTACACAGAAGACTAGGAGGTCTGTGTAAATGTTTAATTTTTCTATTAAATGCAGCTACGAGAAGCAAATAAGCTCATAGCCCATTTGCAGCATTAGCTACATTTCATTAGCATGACATTTTTCACACATTTCCAAAGCTAGGATTTTTGTGTAACAGTTAAAAGAAAATGCCCCTTCGTGTGGCAGTATTTAAAAATTAAATGGCCCTCTGACCTGAATCGGAAGTCCCCCAAGACTCCATCCCACATCTCCCTGGTGGCCCAGTGGGTCCAACAGCCCCCTTAGCCCTAATGCAGGGCTAAAATATTTTAAAATTCCCCTCCCTGAAGCCCAGCCCCTTAGTAGAATCCCACCCCTTCTCTAAGAAAAGAGCTAGCCTGCACCTCTACCTTCACCACGATTCTCCCCAGAGGATATGAAATTTAGGGAGGGGGAGGGAAATTGGGGCTCTGGAATTATTAATATAGAAACATAGAAACATGATGGCAGAAAAGGCCACATGGCCTATCTAGTCTGCTCTTCCATATCACCTACTACAAGAGTCCCCTTTTTTTCTTAAGAGAGCCTCTGTCCCATGCTTTTTTGAATTTAGAAATATGAAATTTCAGTGATCATATTGCTAATTGCAAATGTTTTCTTGCAAAATCTATTTCTTGTAGCTCTGATCCTTAAGGTCTATTTCCCTCAATGATTCATAGTTCTTTCAAGACCTCTACATTAAATTAATCATTTTCAGGTTTCTATCATTCCCAAAGATAAAGAAAAAATAACCTTCTAGCTATTTTATATCACTAGTAAGTCATATGTATATATCTACACTGCATATTTATTTTTCTGTAGTATTTAGTTCACATCTTTCCAGGAGAAGATCAAGGTGAGTTACATTTAGGTACAGTAGGCATTTCCCTGTCCCCGTAGGGCTCACAATCTAAGTTTGTACCTGAGGCAGTGGAGGGTTAAGTGACTTGCCCAAAGCCACAAGAAGTGCCAGTGGGATCTGAACCTTGGTCTTTCTGGCTTGAGGCAGTTGCCCAAACCACTAGGCCACTCCTCCACTATGATGAATATGAAACAACATGAAACTCAAAATAGAGTAACAATATCAGGGCCATTCCAAGGGCAGTTCCAGAGTATGGAAGGGGTGCTGATGCCATCACTGGGCTTCTAGGAAGTCCAACAAAAACAAGTTTCTGCACGTGGGTGGGGGGACGCCAGGTTCACCAGTCACACAGGGCATATTGGTAGCTTGGTATAGTCCTGAACAACATCTTCTCTGACAAGGTGCATCAGTTTATCATTCAGGTAGTTTTATTTATGTTAAATCCTGATTCATGCCCCAGCTAAGAGTGCAGGTAGCATTATATATTTCATCAATCAAGTGTATCGAAGAATGGATAATTCTGAGGAAACATCTCTTGCATATCTTTATACAAACTTAAATTCACTTGTAGACCATCACATGGATCGCAGCTTCAAACTTTCTATGCAATATCTTTCTCCAATAATGATAACGAAGACCAAATGTAACATTTTTGGATTGTCACAGTTTTATTAGGAAATAAAGCACATCCATTCTCTGTTATGGCAAGCCTTAAAATCTTTATCTTCGTGTTGAAATAACAGTTGGGGGAGATAGCTGCTAGCCTAATTATGGGACTATCTGCATACATTACAAACCATTTCGGAAGGATTATTTATTGCCCCTCTGATGTTTACTCTTGCATCAGCACATCGGAAATTCTAAGTGGAGAGAAAATCCTACTCATTCATCCCAATTAATTATGATTTTGAACCGCGGCAGTTTGCACATATTTGTCTCCTTAGTACGAGCCTTGTGTGTTTAATGTTATATACACCTTCCCTAATGTGCCAGATGATACTACTACACATCTGCGGCTTTTGAAAACACCGTGACATTTATAGCTCTGTTTCCATAGCTATTAAAGTCAGTTTATAGGCATATAAAAGAAAAAATTACCAAATTGAAAAAAAGGCCTTGAGCATTATTATTATTTGTAAAATGTTTATTATACAATTATATGACACTTCGATTTTGATGAACAAGGGGCCTAGAAGTGTGTTCCATAATGTGCTGTTTCTTCAACACTTCTGAAGAGAAGCATTAATCAGCTTTTAATCTGTAAAAATAGTCGGTAACAATAGACATCTTCATTTTAGGACTATTATTTGTATACATAATGATTAGGAAAGGGACCTTTTTAATTGGTTATATTTTCACGGCTGCTCTGAAAGGATGGTGCTAAATATTACAAATGTTTCTCCCCCAAGTCCCAAACATCTTGCTGAGGGCCCAAATTTCTTCATGAGGCACCAAAATTAGTCTTAACATGTATTTACAAGATCAATACATAGCCTGAAAGTGGGATTTTAGTAGGGACATCTAGGAAAAATCTGTGATGTCCAGAGCACAACGTCCATAAATCTAGGGGAGTGGCAGCGGTGAAGGGAGACGCATGTAAGTGCCTTCTGAAATCACTCCGCCTTCATACCGAAAAATGAGCCACCGTATAACCTGTTACGGAGACAGGCCCCACGCAGATAGTAAGGCTAGGTCCATGCAAGGGTGTAGGCCATTTCACAATTAGGGGATGCATTGCACAGCCTCAGAAAGAACTAGTTTCTTGGACGTATTGGCTGGGGTATTTCAGAGGGGGGTCAACCATGTCATGTGACTAGCATGTCCCAGCCTGCCATTTGAGATACTTATATGTGCAGCAGCAGGCCAGTAATATGTTTTGAATATGTATTCACATATAGGTTTCATTGGCCGGGAAATATTAACTGTGAAGATGAAAGCACATTTTGTTCTTTACCCTGGAAGCGCTGCTATCAAGAAACAAGCATCTTTTTGTACCTTAGTCAAGGTCAGCAGCAGATGTAAGCATGGACGCCTCAGCATCCAGAGCCTGACATGCTTATGCCATTGTAAAATCACACTGCAACATACTTCCCTGATGCTCTACACCGGCCATGTCTCTACACACCCCCAAGTTACATGGATGGGCTCACCGTG
This sequence comes from Ichthyophis bannanicus, assembly GCA_033557465.1. Lineage (NCBI taxonomy): Eukaryota > Metazoa > Chordata > Amphibia > Gymnophiona > Ichthyophiidae > Ichthyophis > Ichthyophis bannanicus. Next base: position 37,234,014 of record CM066036.1, read on the forward strand.
GGGACATCTATATCTTGATATATAACAGGTCCATACAAATAGAATATTTATCTTAACAAATGACCTGTTAAGTTTTCTCTACCCTTAGCATGAATCGTGCTTTTATTATTTATTTATAACTTTTCTATGTCATTGTGTTCTTACACAGAATGCCCAGGATGGATTGCATTGGGAAACTGGAAGACTTTCATGACTATAATTATGCCTGTATTTTAAGGCAGGGTTGCTGGTGGGTTCTGGACAGATCTTGAGAGGAATCGATCCTAGCATGGTTAAAATTCATATTAGAGGAAGTGATTCTGCAACCTTTCTCAATGGTTGTAATGAAGCTGGAAGAGAAGCTTAGGTTCTATGCACCAAACGTAGCATATTACTTCTCTCTCTCAGCCAGGATGGGAAGCCAGCCATCTCTTGTCACTAGCTTATAATCCTAAAATCCATATTGCTAATGTGATACTTAATTGCATTGAATGGCAGGCGAAAAATACCTAGAGATTAGTGGATGTTATGGAAAGGAGACAGCTGTGTACATTCGAGAATCTGAAGGTTCAAAATAAATCTCCCCAAATTGTATCACTTCAAATGGATGCAACTCTGACACTGCACATCACATCTGATATTGTTAATAGATGAGTTACGGAAAATCCATGTATCTTGATATTGCTAAAGGTCACCCATGCATCTAGAAGCCTGGCATCTTCACTATATAGACTATTAGAAGATAGCACTTCTAAAGATCCAAACACTGTAAAGTTATTCTGGGAATATGACATAAGTGGCATGATGCCAGACTGGAGCTGGTTTTGATCTAGGCTGCTTAGAAGTAGCACCTCTACAAGTCTGTGACAGACATCCAGCTTTTTGATCCATAAAGACTAATGAATGCCACTAAGACTATACAGGGCTAAACTGAAAGACCCGCTTTGATTGAAATGTGATCCCAATGTTGGTATCTGCAAATATTCTATGAATATACAGCTGTCACACAGTTCAGGAAGAAATGTTCTTGTTAAGTGCCGTCGAGTCGGTGTCGACTCATGGCAACTTTCTAGATGGTTGTCCCAAACTGTGCTCGATCTTCAGTCAGGCGGCTCATTGTTGACAGAGTGGCACCCATAGCTGCTGTTATTGTATCGATCCATCCCCTTACTGGCTTTCCTCTTTTGCATTGACCTTCTACCTTGCCAAGCATGATATCTTTCTCTAATGATCTCTCTCTTTGCATAATGTGTCCAAAGTCGAAGCCTTGTCATCTGATCTTCTAAAGAAAGCTTAAGTTTGTTCTCCTCTAGTACTGACTGATTTGTTCTTCGTGCAGTCCATAGTATACACAGTATTCGTCGCCAGCACCATAATTCAAAGGCATCAGTTTTCTTCCTATTTTTTTCACTGTCCAGTCAAATCTTTGTATTGAGAGAGACATCTCTGTTCTCAAAAATTTTGTCTTGGTCATTCATAGCCATTCTGCCAAGAGCAATGCATCATCAGATTTCTTGACTGCTTGTCCTTTCTTTCTTTATTGATTGTTGATTCAAGAAGGTTAAAGTTGTCCATTATTCCAATTTCTTCTCCATCAACAATGAACTTATTGATTTTGCCAGTTGTCAGGATCTTTGTCTTCTTTACATTAAGGTGCAGGCCCATTTTAAGACTATGTTCCTTGATCTTGAGAAGCAAATGTTTCAGATCACTTTCAGCCAGTAATGTGGTATCATCAGCATAGCGAAGGTTGTTGATAAGTCTCCCACAAATCTTTATACTTCTGTTATCTTCATACAGTCCTGCTTCTCTGATGATTTCTTCTGCATATAAATTAAACAAGTAGTGGGAAAGTATGCAGCCTTGTTGTACACCTTTGCTGATTTTAAACCATTCATTTCTCCTTGTTCCATTCTAACTGTTGCTTCTTGATCAATGTAAAGTCTGTGCAAGAGAACGATCCGGTGTTCTGGTATAACCATGCTTCTTAATGTGGCCCAGAATTTATCATGGCTTACAGAGTTAAAAACCCTTACTGTATATCAATTAAACACATACAGATATCCTTTTGGTATTCTTTAGCTTTAGCAAGGATGCATCTCACATTTGTGATGATGTCTCAGGTTCCTCGCCCTTTCCTGAACCCTGCTGCACTTCAGGCAGCTCTCTTTCCAGATATGGTTGTAGTCTCTGCTGAATAATCTTCAGTAGAATCTTGCTGGTACGTGGGATCAGAGGAACTGAGAGATAATTCCCACAGTCAGTTTGATCACCTTTCTTTAATACTGGTATAAATACAGATCTTTTCCCGACAGCTGGCCATGATGTTGTCTTCCAAATTTCCTGGTAAGTATAGTAACAGCTGAATCAGATTGTTGTAATACTCCTATGGGAATGCCATCAATACCAGGTGCTTTGTTTTTGATAAGGCTTTCAATGCTGTTTCTACTTCTTTCATCATCAGAGGGATCTAGCTAAGCTTGAAGAATGGTCTAGAATTTGGCAGCTGGGATTTAATGTAAAAAAATGCAAGGGCATGCATTTGGGCTGCAGCAATCAAACGAAGCAATATAGTATAGGGGGTGAAGTACTTTTGTCCACTAAAGAGGAGCGGGACCTAGGCGTGGTTGTGTCTGATGATCTTAAAGTAGCTAAACAGGTAGAAAAAGTGATAGCAAAAGCTAGAAGGATGCTTGGATGCATATGGAGAGGAATGGCTAGCAGAAAAAAGGAGGTGATTGTGCCTCTGTATAAGTTTTTGGTGCATCCTCATTTGGAGTATTGTGTGCAATTCTGGACACCACACCTTCAAAAGGATATAAACAGGATGGAGTCAGTACAGAGGGTGGCTACTAAAATAGTTAGTGGTCTTCACTATAAAGCATATGAGGACAGACTTAAGGATCTTAATATGTACACCTTAGAGGAAGGGCGGGATAGAGGTGATATGATTGAGACATTTAAATACCTCCGTGACATAAATGTTCAGGGGGAGAGCCTCTTTCAATTAAAAACAAGTTCTGCTACAAGGGGAAATGGGATGAGGGTGAAGGGGGATAGATTCAGGAGTGATATGCGGAAATATTTCTTTATGGAAAGAGTGGTGGATCCGTGGAATACTCTCCCAGTGGAGGTGGTAGAGATGAGGACCGTATCTGAATTTAAAAAAGCATGAGACAAACACAGAGGATATCTAAAGGAAAAAAAGGGGACTGTTGTAGTTGTTGATATGGAAGGCCAAACTAGATAGGCCATGTGGTCTTTTTCTGTCGTCATTTTTCTCTGTTTCTAATGGTTCCGGATCATAAGGTACAGGTTGAAATGGCTGTTGGTCCACTTGATCTTTATCATATAATAACTCTGTATATTCTTTCCACCTTTTCTTGATCTTCTCAGCATCATTCAATATGGATCATTGAGCATCTTGTAACATTCCAATTCGAGGCTGGAATTTTTTCTTTAACTGTCGTATCTTTAGGAAAGCCAATCTTGTTCTTCCTCTAATAGTTTCTGATTCTATTTCCTTGCATGTGTCATTGTAGTACTTCTCCTTGTCTTGTCTTGCTGCACATTGGAAATCTCTGTTGAGTTCTGCAAATGCCTCTCTTTCTCCTCTGGCTTTAGCTTCTCTGTGTTTCTGGGCAATTTTCAGTTTCTTCAGTTATCCATTTTGGCCTTTTTTGCTTTTTCATCTTATGTAGAGACTTCTCGCTTCCTTCCAACACAACCTTCTTGATGTCATCCCATAACTCTTCTGGAATTCTGTCATTTGTATGTAAAGCAGCAAATCAATTTTTGAGGCAGTCTTTAAATTCCAGTGGTATATTCTCAAGGTCATATTTTGCTACATTCATGAATGACTTGATCTTTTTCAACTTTAGCTTGAGTTTCCATACTTGTAGTTGGTGATCTGTACCACAGTCAGCTCCAGATTTTGTCTTCTTTGATGTTATAGAGCTTTTCCATCGTTGATTCCACAGATGTAGTCAATTTGATTTTTGTACAATCCATTGGGTGAAGTCCATGTGTACAGTCACCACCTGTGCTGCTGGAAGAAGGTGTTTGAGATGAATAGATCATTGGTCTTGCAGAATTCTATCAGTCTTTCTCCAGCTTCATTTCTGTTGTCAAGTCCATATTTTCCAACCACTTTGCCCTCTTTCTTTGTTGCCAACTTTTGCGTTTCAGTCACCCATGACTATGAGGATATCCTGTTTGCATGTTCAGTCAATTTCAGCTTGTACTTGTTCATAGAACGCGTCAATTTCATCCTCTTCTGCAGCTGTTCTTGGGGCATATACTTCAATTATAGTTGTGTTGATGGGAATTCCTCTTAGATGAATAGAAATTAAGCGTTCACTGATTGCATTATATTTCATTACAGTTCTCGCAACTTTTTTCTTAATTATAAATGCAACACCCTTTCTTCTTTGTCTTTCATTTCCAGCATAGTAAACGATGTGATCATCAGATGCAAAGTGTCCAATGCCAGTCCATTTCAGTTCACTGACACCCAACAGTTGTACATGTTCTATGTTATTCTTGACCACCTCCAACTTCCCTTGGTTCATGCTTCAAATATTCCATGTCCCAATACGTACATCTTTGCAACTTCTGACTCTCATTTCATGTGCAGCTACATCAGCAGTGAAACATCCCAAGGGCTTTGTTTCAACCACATCATAAATGCTGGCTTTACACTGGAAAGTCTTCAGTTCCTCCCCAGTAGCCAGTTCAGTGCCCTCCGACCTGAGGCTCTCATCTTTCAGCACTGTAGTGCAATTTGTTTTGTTGTGACTATCCACTGGGTTTTCATGACAAAATACAGAAGTAGACTACCAGGCCTTTCTTCTGTGCAATTTTATTTTACTGTTGTTGCTGTTGTCACAGAGATGTGATCCTCTGCCGCCAACTGCATCCCATTCTGCTGCTGCCCAGATGGGTGGTTTGTCTTGATCTGGCACCTCAGCTAAGAACTGTCCATCTTGGGAGACCCTGCCATTTATTAAGCTACTGATAGCTTAACCCTCAGCATCACTGATGCACACAGGTCCTCCCAGCACGACAAGCTCAAACCAAATGAGGGCTGGAAGAGATATGGATTGAAATTTGACAGTTAATGCCAGTCAACTAATGCAGGAGCAAAATATCTTATTGGACATATTTTTTGGGATAGGCCTATTTATGATACTGATAAACTGGAAAAGTCCTATTCTTCTTAGCCCATGTGTTTAGTAGAATACATTATTGCAGTATTATAAATATGAGGCTATTCTTGCTAAATGTCTTTATTGATTAAAATATGGGGCCCTGTTACTGTATACTGCATGGATGATAACAAGTGATACTTTGTAATGATGTTTCAGTTACCCATCTACATCGGCTTACTGTTTATTTTTTTCTTTGGTATGTGTTTTGTTAGTATTTTCTATGCTTCTGTGATTACTACATAGAAGAAGAATGAAACGTTATTCAAACTGAATCATCAATAAATAAAACTATTCACAAGGCATTCAAGAGTAACAATGATGCACAGCATAATGACATAAATAGAAGGGATCAGATCTCTCTGCTTTCTTATTCTCCCCATCAACAAAAATAGTTGGGGAAGCCAATGTTTTGATCATGATTGTAGATATATGCCATGTATAATGGTCATATAGCTGCTGTGAAGTGAGCATGCTATTGGGAGGGCAGGCATGGCGTTGTGATGTAAGAACATAAGAACATAAGATATGCCATACTGGGTCAGACCAAGGTCCAACAAGCCCAGTATTCTGTTTCCAACAGTGGCCAATCTAGGTCATATGTACCTAGCAGTTTCCCCAAGGGACACAGGTTCCACAATGCTTGTATTGGTTCAAGCATTGATATCCTGGGTCCCTTCTTAATAAAACAGCCTTTACTACATCCTCTGGTAACAAATTCCAGAGTTTGATTACATGTTGAGTGAAAAAATGTTTTCTTTTATTAGTCTTAAATAGTTTACCCTGTAGCTTCATTGCATTTCCCCTAGTCTTTCTATATTCTGATAAGGTAAACAATCGATCTAGGTTTACCCGTTCCACTCCGTTCATTAATTTATAGACTTCTATCATATCTCCCCTCAGCCGTCTCTTTTCCAGATTAAAGAGCCCTAACCTTTTTAGCCTTTCTTCATAGCAGTATCCTTCCATCCCCTTTACCATTTTGGTGGCTCTTCTCTGAACCTTTTCTAAAATCGCTATATCCTTTTTAAGATACAGCGACCAGAATTGCACACAATATTCAAGGTGCGGTCTTACCATGAAATGATATAGAGGCATTATAATATCTTTTGTTTTATTTTCCATTCCTTTCCTTATCATACCTAGCCTTCTATTTGCTCTCTTGGCCGCTGCTGCACACTGGGCCGAGGGTTTTAACATGGTATCCACAATGACACCTAAATCTTTTTCCTGGGTGGTGGTTCCTAATGTGGAACCTTGCATCATGTAACCATAGTTTGGGTTGTTCTTCCCTAGGTGCATAACCTTGCACTTGTCCACATTAAATTTCATCTGCCATTTTGATGCCCAGTCTTCCAATTTATCAAGATCCTCTTGCAATTTTCCACAATCCTCTTGGGTTTTAACAACTTTAAATAGTTTTGTGTCATCTGCAAATTTGATAACCTCACTAGTTATTCCACTTTCCAGGTCATTTATGAATATGTCAAAAAGCAACGGACCCAGCACAGATCCCTGGGGTACACCACTATTCACCTTTCTCCATTGGGAAACTTGGCCATTTAGCCCTACCCTCTGCTTTCTATCTTTTAACCAGTTCCTGATCCACAATAGTACACTGCCTCCTATCCCATGACTCTTTAGTTTTGCCAAAAGTCTGATGAGGGACCTTGTCAAAGGCTTTCTGAAAGTCCAGATACACATTATCAACCGAGTCACCTTTGTCCACCTGTTTATTCACTCCTTCAAAAAAACATAACAGATTAGTAAGACAAGATCTTCCTTGTCTAAAGCCAAGATCTTCAAGATCTTCCTTGTCTAAAGCCATGTTGGCTGTCTCCCATTAGGTTGTGACTATCTACATGCTGAGTAATTTTATTCTTTATGATGGTTTCTACCATTTTTCCTGGTACTGACGTCAGGCTCACCGGTCTGTAGTTTCCCGGATCACCCCTGGAACCCTTTTTAAAAATTGGTGTTACATTGGCGATCCTCCAATCTTCAGGTATTAGAGATGATTTTAATGATAGTTCACAGATTACTAATAGCAGGTCTGCAATCTTGTATTTCAGTTCTTTCAACACCCTTGGATGTATACCATCCGGCCCAGGTGATTTGCTACTCTTCAGTTTATCTAATAGTTGTAATACATCTTCCCGATGTATCAATATTTCCTTCAATTCTTCCGCGCCTTTAAATACCACTTCAGTCATAAGTAACATCCCTACATCTTCCTCAGTAAAGACTGAAGCAAAGAATTCATTCAGTCTCTCCTCTATCGCCTTGTCGCCTCTTAGTGCTCCTTTAACCCCTTTATCATCTAATGGACCAGCTGACTCTCTCACAGGTTTTTTGCTACGAATGTACTTGAAAAGGTCTTTACTTCGCGTTTTTGCTTCCGCAGCAAGCTTCTTCTCAAATTCTCCCTTTGCCTGCCTTATCAATGCCTTGCATTTGATTTGCCAGTGCTATTTTATAAAATATATGCATACACATGCTCAGAGTACTCACACGTTTGCACTTGCCTTAGATCAGGTGTAAGCACCTGAATTTGGGGCCCCTTTATTAAGTGCCTCTAAATGCGTTATAGTTTGCCGTAACTGACCACAGTGAATGGTACACATGTGCATGCCAGCTACCGAACACCAAAACACACACTAAATGGCACTCACATGCTAATACGTGAATGTTTAAGAGGAGGTTTAGGAGATATATTATCTACTGCTTTTGATATCTTTTGAGTGTATTTAAGTTAGGGGAGTCCTTGTCTAGACAATAGTGGGCTGTAAAGGTGTGTACCGAAGCCCAAGTGGCTGCTTTACAGATGTCATCAATGGACACAGAACGAAGATTAGCCATTGAGGCTGCCATTGCTCTCACATTGTGAGCCGTGACATGGCCTTCGAGAGAAAGTCTCATTCTCATATGCAAAGGATATGCAATTTGCAATCCATCTAGAGAGAGTTCTTTTGGAAACTGGAAGTCCCAAATGACTAGAATCAGAAGCAACAAAAAGCTGTGAAGATTTTCTAAGTTGCTTAGTTCTTTGAAGATAAAAAGCCAAGGCTCTTTTACAGTCTAAAATATGAAGGTTCCTTTCTGCATTAGAGGCATGAGGCCTAGGGAAGAATACAGGAAGGTAAACCACTCGGTTTAAATGAAAAGGCGAAACCACCTTTCTCATAAAGTGGGGATGAGTCCTAAGAACTACCTTACAATGGTGAAATCTTGTATAAGGAGGATCCGCCACTAAGGCCTGTAACTCACTGATGTGTCTTGCAGAAGTGAGGGCAACTAGGAAGATGACCTTCCATGAAAGAAATTTTAGGGCTGTAGTGGCTAAGTGCTCAAAGGGAGGTTTCATGAGCTGCCCGAGAACAAGATTTAGATCCCATGCCACCGGCGGTGGCTTAATGGGAGGTTTTGTTAAGAGTAGACCTCTCATAAATCTCGCTACGAGTGGATGAGAGGAAATAGGTTGTCCATCCAGAGGTTTGCGAAAAGCAGCAATGGCACTAAGATGGACCCTTACTGAATTGGTTTTAAGACCAGAATCTGATAAATGGAGGAGATTAATTCAGAAGCAATTCCACAGGCACTATATGGGGGTTAAGTCCCCTTTGAGAACACCATACAGAGAATCTCTTCCACTTAAAAGCATAGGATCGACTTGTGGAAGGCTTCCTGGAAGCCACAAGGATATCCTTTACCTGCTGAGGCAGGTTGATATCTGGGAATCCTAGGCTTTCAGTAACCAGTCCCTGAGGTGCAGGAACTGGGATTTCGGGTGCAATAGTGTCCTGTTCTCCTGGGAAAGAAGATGTGGACCACATCCCAACTCCAGAGGTGTGGCTTGAGAGAGACGCAGAAGCAGAGGATACCACGTCTGCCATGGCCAACGTGGAGCTATGAGTATCATATGACCTCTGTCTCTCTGAAGCTTGAACAAAGTTTTGGGAATGAGGGGAATGGGTGGGAAGACATAGAGGAAGTTCCGACCCCAGTGGAGGAGGAAAGCATCCCTTGACTGAAAGTTTTGAGCCGGAATTCTGGAACAGAATCAGGGAAGTTTGGCATTCTGTGGACTTGCAAAGAGGTCTATATCTGGCGCTCCCCAGATTCAAAACACTCGAGCAAGCTGATCTGAGAGCAGAGACCATTCGTGTGGCAGCAGTATTCGAATGAGTTTGTCTGCCCAATGATTCTGAATGCCCGGACGATATACCACTAGAAGGTGGATTTGAAGCTCTCTGGCGAGGGCCCACAGTTGCAAAGCTTCATTGCATAACGAGAGAGAGCCTGTTCCATAAGAACATAAGATATGCCATACTGGGTCAGACCAAGGTCCATCAAGCCCAGTATTCTGTTTCCAACAGTGGCCAATTTAGGTCATATGTACCTAGCAGTTTCCCCAAAAAAACACAGGTTCTGCAATGCTTGTACTGGGTCAAGCATTGATATCTTCGGTCACTTCTTAATAATGGTTTATGGACCTTTCCTCCAGGAACTTGTCCAAACCTTTTTTAAACCCAGCTACACTAACAGCCTTTACTACATCCTCCAGTAACAAATTCCAGAGTTTGATTACACGTTGAGTGAAAAAATATTTTCTTTTATTAGTCTTAAATATTTTACCCTGTAGCTTCATTGCATGTCCCCTAGTCTTTCTATATTCTGATAACGTAAACAATCGATCTACGTTTACCCGTTCCACTCCGTTCATTAATTTATAGACTTCTATCATATCTCCCCTCAGACGTCTCTTTTCCAGGTTAAAGAGCCCTAACCTTTTTAGCCTTTCTTCATAGGAGAATCCTTCCATCCCCTTTACCATTTTGGTGGCTCTTCTCTGAACCTTTTCTAAAATCGCTATATCCTTTTTAAGATACGGCGACCAGAATTGCACACAATATTCAAGGTGCGGTCTCACCATGGAACGATATAGAGGCATTATAATATCTTTTGTTTTATTTTCCATTCCTTTCCTTATCATACCTAGCATTCTATTTGCTCTCTTGGCCACTGCTGCACACTGGGCCGAGGGTTTTAACATGGTATCCACAATGACGCCTAAATCTTTTTCCTGGGTGGTGGTTCCTAATGTGGAACCTTGCATCGTGTAACCATAGTTTGGGTCGTTCTTCCCTAGGTGCATAACATTGCACTTGTCCACATTAAATTTCATCTGCCATTTTGATGCCCAGTCTTCCAATTTATCAAGATCCTCTTGCAATTTTTCACAATCCTCTTGGGTTTTAACAACTTTAAATAGTTTTGTGTCATCTGCAAATTTGATAACCTCACTCGTTATTCCACTTTCCAGGTCATTTATGAATATGTCAAAAAGCAGCGGACCCAGCACAGATCTCTGGGGTACACCACTATTCACCTTTCTCTATTGGGAAAATTGGCCATTTAGCCCTACCCTCTGCTTTCTATCTTTTAACCAGTTCCTGATCCACAATAGTACACTGCCTCCTATCCCATGACTCTTTAGTTTTGCCAAAAGTCTCTGATGAGGGACCTTGTCAAAGGCTTTCTGAACGTCCAGATACACATTATCAACCGAGTCACCTTTGTCCACCTGTTTATTCACTCCTTCAAAAAAACATAACAGATTAGTAAGACAAGATCTTCCTTGTCTAAAGCCATGTTGGCTGTCTCCCATTAGGTTGTGACTATCTCCATGCTGAGTAATTTTATTCTTTATGATGGTTTCTACCATTTTTCCTGGTACTGACGTCAGGCTCACCGGTCTGTAGTTTCCCGGATCACCCCTGGAACCCTTTTTAAAAATTGGTGTTACATTGGCGATCCTCCAATCTTCAGGTATTAGAGATGATTTTAATGATAGTTCACAGATTACTGATAGCAGGTCTGCAATCTCATATTTCAGTTCTTTCAACACCCTTGGATGTATACCATCCGGCCCAGGTGATTTACTACTCTTCAGTTTATCTAATAGTTGTAAGATATCTTCCCGATGTATAGATATTTCCTTCAATTCTTCGGCACCTTTAAATACCACTTCAGTCATGGGTAACATCCCTACATCTTCCTCAGTAAAGACCGAAGCAAATAATTCATTCAGTCTCTCCGCTATCGCCTTGTCGCCTCTTAGTGCTCCTTTAACCCCTTTATCATCTAATGGACCAACTGACTCTCTCACAGGTTTTTTGCTACGAATGTACTTGAAAAGGTCTTTATTTCGCGTTTTTGCTTCCGCAGCAAGCTTCTTCTCAAATTCTTTCTTTGCCTGCCTTATCAATGCCTTGCATTTGACTTGCCAGTGCTTGTGCTGTTTCCAGGTTTCGTTGTTTGGCTCTTTTTTCCATTTCCTGAAAGATGCTTTTTTGGCAACAACAGCCTCTCTGACCTCACTTTTAAACCATGCTGGCAGTTTTTTGGACTTCCTTCCACTTTTCTTAAAGCGTGGAATACAGCTGGTCTGGGCTTCCAAGATAGTATTTTTCAACAACACACAAGCTTGATGTACGTCTTTAACCTTTGCAACTGCTCCTTTTAGTTTTTTCTTAACTGTTTTCCTCATTTTATCATAGTCTCCCTTTCGAAAGTTAAAAGGTAGTACTGTGGATTTCCTTACTATCCCTCCTCCACTAATTAAATCAAAGGCGATCATGCTATGATCACTATTGCCAAGTGGCCCCAACACCCTTATCTCTTGCACTAGATCTGGCGTTCCACTAAGGACTAGGTCTAATATGGCTTCCCCTCTGGTTGGTTCATGAACCAGCTGCTCCAAGAAGCAGTCATTTATTTCATCTAGGAACTTTATCTCCCTAGCATGTCCTGACGTGACACTGACCCAGTCGATACCGGGGTAATAGAAATCACCCATTATTATTACTGCGCTGTAACTTTTGTTAGCTTCCTTGATTTCTTTGAGCATTTCATCATCCATTTGGTCATTCTGGCCAGGTGCTCGATAGTACACCCCCACTGCCATTGCCTTCCCCCTTTTATATGTAATTTCAATCCATATAGATTCTACAGCAGATTTTGTTTCCTGCAAAACTTTAATCTTTTCTGACCCAATGCCCTCTCTAACATAGAGCGCAACCCCTCCACCAATTTGATCAGCTCTATCATTACGATATAGTTCCACCCTGCTTGTTCACATAGAACATGGCTACTTGATTGTCAGTCTGGACCAGAACTGTCTTGTAGCTGAGATGGGCCTGAAAAACTCGACAGCATGGAAAATGGCTCTGAGTTCTAGGAGGTTTATGTGAAGACAAGCCTCCTGTGGGGTCCAGAGACCCTGAGTTGATAGATCGTGCAAGTGAGCCCCCCAATCCAACTTGGACGCATCTGTTGTTAGGGTGGTTTGGCATAGAGGCTGCTGGAAAGGAGAGCCCATGAGAAGGTTTTCCAGTGACTGCCACCATTGTAGGGACAAAGTGAGACATGTGGAGTTTCTGATTTTGTCCGTTAGCTGACCCGAGGCCTGTGTCCTCTGAGCTGACCCGAGGCCTGTGTCCACTGAGGATAGGGTCCACTGGGCTGCTCGCATATGAAGGCGAGCATAGGGAACCACATGGACAGTGGATGTCATATGCCCCAGAAGCTGAAGCATCTCCTGAGCAGTCAGGAAGACAATGTGGCTGTGGCAGGAAAGCCCTTGACTGCCTTGTGCCTAGATGAGCCCTTATCAATTTTAGAGACTGAGAAGGGGTGAGATGAGATTTTGGGAGGTGTATGACTAGTCCCAAATATCAGAGGATTTGCATAGTGTGAGAAAGAGTGAAGCTGGCTTCTGGAGCTGTTGATGCTCGAATGAGCCAGTCGTCTAAGTAGGGGAAGCCGAATATTCCTAGAGTTCTCAGGAATGCTGCTATTACTGCCATGCATTTTGTGAAGACTCTTGGTACAGCAGCCAGACCAAAGGGAAGAACCCTGTATTGGAAGTGTCTTCCCTGGAAAAGGAATCAAAGGAATTTCCTGTGATCTGCATGGATGAGAATATGCGTATATGCATCCTTTAGATCTAGAGAACATAGCCAGTGCTGACTCTGAAGGTATGGCAGGAGTGTTCCAAGGGAGATCATCTTGAATTTTTCCCGTAACAAATACTTGTTTAATTCTCTGAGGTCCAGAATAGGCATGTGTCCTCCTGTTTTCTTTGGAATGAGAAAGCAGGGGGAGTAGAACCCCATACTCTGTTGGGATATGGGTACCTCTTCTATTGCTCCCTGAGCAAGAAGTGATGCGACCTCCTGACCCAAGAGATTGGTGGCAGGGACCTGAGAACTGAACTGACTTATGATTGTAGGAAGCGGCATGCTGTGAAATTAAGTCTGTACCCCTCTCATGCAATAGACAGGGTCCAGTTTTCTGATGTTATTTGTTGACATCTTCCAGCAAAATGGCATAATCTGTCCAGTATGGTAAAGGGTTCTGGACCTTTCAGGGGCAGAACGACTAAGTTCTCTAGGAAGGAGGCTGAGTCTGCTGAGCCGGTTGAGCTCTAGGAACTTGTGGCTTCCTCTGCTGTCTGGTCTGTTGCTGCCTGTTTTGGGGAACATGAACTGGGCAGTGGCTCTGATGGGTGTAAGATGGGTAAAACCTCTTTTTCTTGATGAAAAAGGGTTTCTTGAGTGACTTTTTCTTTGCTGGGTTGGCTGCAGACTTTGATAGTCTGTTCAAGGTAGTATTTCCGATTCAATCTGATTAGCCTTATCTTGCCAATCCTTGCCAAAGAGATTATCTCCTGTGCAAGGAATATGTCCCAGTTTATCTTGCACCCATTGTTATAAGTCTGATGCCTGAAGCCAGACAATACGACATGCACCGATGGAAATAGCAGAGGTTCTGCTAATGCATTCAAAGAAATCAAAGGTTGCATGGTTTACAAACTTAGAGACATCCTGGGCATGTTTGACCAGAGTAAGGAATTACTCCCTTTTTTCCTCAGGAAGAAGAGGGCTCATGAGTGCCAAGTCTCCTGCAACTTCTTTGAGGAACATTCCCATATAGAGAATGTAGGAGCTAATCCTGGCTGCCAACATAGAGGATTGAAAACATTGACGCCCAAAGGCATCGAGAGTCCTCGATTCATGGCCCGGAGGATTAGAAGAATGTGTTTTAGCACTCTTAATCCTACGCATCGCCGATTCCACTACCATTGAATGGTGTGGTAACTGAGTCTTTTGAAAGCCAGGACAGCTTGGAACTCAGTACATGGTATCGAGTCATCGAGAGTGTGGAGACACCGTTAAAGGAGTTTCCCACATTCTTAGCATAAGATCATGCAAGATTCTGTGAATGGGCAGGGTAGCTGCCTCTTTAGGAGCCTTAGGGTACTGAATGTTTATTTATGTTTATGTTTATTTAAAACTTTATATACCGCTCATAAACAGTAGCATTTGGGCGATTTACAAACAAAGGTTAAAAAAAAAGCTGCAAAAAAGAAAAGAAAGGAATGCCATAACATCTTTAAAAAAAGGTAAGGGAAGAAAAGGATCAGTAGAAATAGAAAAGGCAAAATACATACAATAGAAGAGAAAGGTAATATACAAAATGGACAAAACAATGTACGTTGGCGTGGGAAAGGTGAACAAGTGGGTGAGGAGGGGGAGGGGCAGAAGGGAAGGAGAGTTGAATCTTTAACGAGGAGGAGGGGAGAGGGGTGAGGATGGGAAAGGGAGGTCAAAGGCGGAACAGAAGAGATGAGTCTTTAGTTTAGCTTTAATTGAAGAATTTCTAATTCTTCTGCTCTGGGTTCCTTCTCCGGAGTCACCGTGATTACAAGATTAAAATCCCACCTCTTCACTATTGCTTTCCATTCCTGTCTTACCCTATCTTGATCTCTCTATCAACATTTGCTTATTCTGTCCTGTAAATTTTTGTTATTTGTATTATGTAACTTATTTTGTTTTATGTCTTATTAGATTGTGAGCTCTGATGAGCAGAGACTGTCTCTCTTCTATGCTTGTACAGCGCTTCGTATATTGCGTCGCTTTATAAGTCTTTAATACTAATACTAATAATAGGAGACAGCCAACATGGCTTTAGACAAGGAAGATCTTGTCTTACTAAACTGTTATGTTTTTATGAAGGTGTGAATAAACAGGTGGACAAAAGTGAGTCAGTTGATATAGTGTATCTAGACCTTCAGAAAGCCTTTCACAAGGTTCCTCATTAGAGACCAAGGTCCATCAAGACCAGTATCCTGTTTCCAACAGTGGCCAATCTAGGTCATACCTACCTAGCAGTTTCCCCAAAAAACACAGGTTCCACAATGCTTGTATTGGGTCAAGCACTGATATCCTGGGTCCCTTCTTAATAATGGAATATAGACCTTTCCTCCAGGAACTTTTCCAAACCTTTTTTAAACCCAGTTACACTAACAGCCTTTACTACGTCCTCCGGTAACAAATTCCAGAGTTTGATTACATGTTGAGTGAAAAAATATTTTCATTTATAACTCTTAAATAGTTTACCCTGTAGCTTCACTGCATGTCCCCTAGTCTTTCTGTATTCTGATAAGGTAAACAATCGATATACGTTTACCTGTTCCACTCCGCTCATTAATTTATAGACTTCTATCATATCTCTCCTCAGCCGTCTCTTTTCCAGGTTAAAGAGCCCTAACCTTTTTAGGCTTTCTTCATTGGGGTATCCTTCCATCCCCTTTGCCATTTTGGTGGCTCTTCTCTGAAGCTTTTCTAATAACGCTATATCCTTTTTAAGATACGACAACCAGAATTGCACACAGTATTCAAGGTGACGCCTAAATCTTTTTCCTGGGTGGTGGTTCCTAATGTGGAACCTTGCATCGTGTAACCACAGTTTGGGTTGTTCTTCCCTAGGTGCATAACTTTGCATTTGTCCACATTAAATTTTATCTGCCATGTTGATGCCCCGTCTTCCAATTTATCAAGATCTTCTTGCAATTTTCTACAATCCTCTTAGGTTTTAACAACTTTAGATAGTTTTGTGTCATCTGCAAATTTGATAACCTCACTCGTTATTCCCTTTTCCAGGTCATTTATGAATATCTCAAAAAGCAGCGGACCCAGCACAGATACCTGGGGTACACCACTATTCACCTTTCTCCATTGGAAAAATTGGCCATTTAGCCCTACCCTCTGCTTTCTATCTTTTAGCCAGTTCCTGATCCACAATAGTACACTGCCTCCTATCCCATGACTCTTTAGTTTTGCCAAACGTCTCTGATGAGGGACCTTATCAAAGGCTTTTTGAAAGTCCAAATACACTATATCAACCGACAAACCTTTGTCCACCTGTTTATTCACACCTTCAAAAAAACATAACAGATCTTCCTTGTCTAAAGCCATGTTGGCTCTCTCCCATTAAGCCATGACTATCTACATGTTCAGCAATTTTGTTCTTTATGATGGTTTCTACCATTTTCCCCGGTACTGACGTCAGGCTCACCGGTCTGCAGTTTCCCGGATCACCCCTGGAACCCTTTTTAAAAATTGGTGTTACGATCGCCATCCTCCAATCTTCAGGTATTACAGGGTAATTTTAATGATATTCACAGATTACTAATAGCAGGTCTGCAATTTCACATTTCAGTTCTTTCAACACCCTTGGATGTATTTCATCTGGACAACATGATTTGCTACTCTTCAGTTTATCTAATAGTTGTAATACATCTTCCCGATGTATCGGTATTTCCTTCAATTCTTCCGAACCTTTAAATACCACTTCAGTCATGGATAACATCCGTACATTTTCCTCAGTAAAGACCGAAGCATTAAGTCTCTCCTCTATCGCCTTGTCGCCTCTTAGTGCCTTTAACCCCTCTATCATCTAATGGACCAACTGACTCTCTCACAAGTTTTTTGCTACGAATGTACTTGAAAAAGTCTTTATTACATGTTTTTGCTTCTGCAGCAAGCTTCTTCTCAAATTATCCCTTTAGCCTGCCTTGCATTTAATTTGCCAGTGCTTGTGCTGTTTCCATGTTTCGTCGTTTGGCTCTTTTTTCCATTTCTTGAAAGATGCTTTTTTGGCAACAACGGCCTCTCTGACCTCACCTTTAAACCATGCTGGCAGTTTTTTGGACTTCCTTCCACTTTTCTTAAAGCGTGGAATACAGCTGGTCTGGGCTTCCAAGATAGTATTTTTAAACAACACCCAAGCTTGATGTAGGTCTTCAGCCTTTGCAACTGCTCCTTTTAGTTTTTTCTTAACTGTTTTCCTCATTTTATCATAGTCTCCCTTTCAAAAGTTAAAAGGCAGTTCTGTGGATTTCCTTACTATCCCTCCTCCACTAATTAAATCAAACACGATCATGCTATGATCACTATTGCCAAGTGGCCCCAACACCCTTATCTCTTGCACCAGATCTGGTGTTCCACTAAGGACTAGGTCCAATATGGCTTCCCCTCTAGTCGGTTCATGAACCAGCTGCTCCAAGAAGCAGTCATTTATTTCATCTAGGAACTTTATCTCCCTAGCATGTCCTGCCGTGACACTGACCCAGTCGATACCGGGGTAATTGAAATCACCCATTATTATTACTGTACTGTAACTTTTGTTAGCTTCCTTGTTTTCCTTGGGCATTTCATCATCCATTTGTTCATTCTGGCCAGGAGGTCGATAGTACACTCCCACTGACATCGCCTTCCCCTTTTTACATGGAATTTCAATCCATAGAGATTCTACAGCAAATTTTGTTTCCTGCAAAACTTTAATCCTTTCTGACTCAATGCCCTCTCTAACATAGAGCGCAACCCCTCCACCAATTTGATCAGCTCTATCATTACAATATAGTTTGTACCCAGGTATCACAGTGTCCCACTGGTTGTCCTCCTTCCACCATGTCTCTGAGATTCCAATCATATCTAACCTCTTATTTAGTGCTATATATTCTAACTCTCCCATCTTATTTTTTAGACTTCTAGCATTTGCATACAAGCATTTTAGAGACTATATTTTATTCATATTAATTTGGCTATTATTAGGCATGGGTAATTTGGGATCTTTAAGCTCTGTCTGCTCCATACTCGAGGGCATTTGGGCTACTTTACTCTTTTTTGGAACCTCTCTGCTTTTGGTAGTATCCTTCAAGGATACATTCTTCCGAACCATGTGCTCTTGTGCGACTGTCGGCTTTCCCCTATTATCTAGTTTAAAAGCTGCTCTATCTCCTTTTTAAAGGTTAATGCCAGCAGCCTGGTTCCATTCCGGTTAAGGTGAATCCCATCTCTTCAGAAGAGCCCCTCCTTTCCCCAGAATGTTCCCCAGTTCCTAACAAATCCAAAACCTACATCCTTGCACCATCATCTCATCCATGCACTGAGACTCTGGAGCTCTGCCTGCCTTTTGGATCCTGCGCGTGGAATGGGAAGCATTTCGGAGAACACTACCCTGGAAGTTCTGGATTTCAACTTTCTATCTAAAAGCCTATACTTAGCTTCCAGAACCTCCCTACCACATTTTCCTATGTCATTGGTACCGACATGTACCAAAACAGCAGACTCCTCCCCAGCACTATCTAAGACCTTATCTAGGTGGCGCATGTGGCCCTCTACCTTCACACCAGGCAGGCATGTTACCAGGTGATTATCACGTCCACCAGCCACCCAGCTATCTACATGCCTAATGATCGAATCACCAACTATAACTCAATGCAAAAGACTGGAAAGCACCCATATTGCTGCTGGACTGCTGTCTGCATCTTAGTTTTAAGTTTGTGTTTAGATCTTTTAAGTTCTTTGCTTACTAAGGGTTGCTATGGATACTTATACTATTAAAATTGTACCTAAGACGTTTAATATATCTTGTTCACCTGAAGCTAAAATTAATCTCAGGTCTTTAGTGTATGACTGATTTGGATAACTAGCTGCACCTGAGAGCACCTCCTTTCTTTTAAGATGTGTAAGTACCTATAAAGCTACGATTATCCCAGGGGTGGGTGGGTGGGTGTTGGGGAGGGAGGGAGGGAAATAACACTTATTAAAAGAGGGCTGCTACACAGTACCCTGTCCTGTGCTTCTGAGGTAAGCTGTGACCAACATCCTGGGTGATTAACAGCCCTTGCTTGGATAGAAGGAGTCTTTCAAAATGGCCTTTTGACCTGCCACCTGGCGTTAACACCTATTGAAAATGTTTCACAGGTCTCTTGCCCCCTAGGTTGAAGGCCTCTTTGTAAAGGTCTCTAGAAGACTTTATTTGTTGCTCAAAGAATACTGACCCTGTTTTGCCTTTTATGCTAAGTTATATTCTGATTTGATTTAAATTAAAGCTCTGTGCTGCTGCTAGGCTCTGACTTATTATGAAATTTAAACTAGAAGCTCTCGGGGGGGCGGAGCCTGATGTCCAGCGGGTAGGACGCTTTGCGTTGAAGCTCCCGAGAGGCCTACTCAGAATCCTGACTTAATACCTATATAAATTTACTATTTCGCTCCGAGCTGACCGGGGCACCTCGGGGGGGATGGCGGCCCATAAACCAGCGCGCTTGGACTTCGGGTCTCCTTCTTCTTCTCACGGAAAACGCTCCAAAACAGAGGTGTCCTCCCCGCAGAAGATGGTTCCATTTCGTGAAAACCCCGCAATGCACCTGGAGATTTTGGAGGAAATACGCGGCGTGAAGGAATTGGTGCAGTCCAATGGAGAAGCGCTTCGAGCCATGCGAGAAGACTTTGGAGTGCTCCAGGACCGACTTGAAGGTCTTTCATTACGGCAGGACAATATGGCGGGGGTCCTCGACTCGCACGAGGTGCGCTTGGGCAAATTGGACAAGGCTGAGCGCCAGATACAGAATCTTCAAAAGGAGTTGGAAGATAGCAATAATCGCGCCCGTCGCAACAATGTGAGGCTCCTCGGAATGCCGGAGGGGGTGGAAGCAGGAGATATAAGAGAATTCTTGCTCAAAACTCTTCCCTCCTTGCTGAAGATCACTTTTCACAGAGAACTGGAAATCGATCGAGCACACCGTGTTCCTGCCCGCATGGCGCTCAAACCGCACGACCCCCCGGCCTATTATCTTTAGCTTGCTACGATATCAACAAGTGGAACAAATTTTACATGCTGCCCGAGCGAATCATCATTTGGAATTTGAAGGTCGTAAGGTCTCCTTCTTTCCTGATTTGGCAAAACCTACCGTTGACCGTCGGAGGAAACTCCTTGCTCTTCGCCCTCGCCTTCAGCAGCTACAGGCTCGCTTTGGCCTGTTGTATCCAGCGAAGCTCCGGGTGACTCTCCACAACCAGACCAGGACGTTCGAGGATCCTGATCTACTATCAACATTTTTGGACTCCAAAGAAGCAGAGCAGATGCGCTAATCCCAAATCTTGGACTCTTATCTGCCGGCTCTGTCCGCCATTTTGAAGGGCCCGATGCGGCGGTCATAGCCCAGCACAGCAATAGCCTGGACTTTCTTTCTTTCTCTGTATGACTTTGTCTTTGGTCTCCTATCCCTTCATGATGTGTGCCTCGGTCGGATTCGGAGCACGCACAGTCCTACAGGTTATATGTTTTTTCAATTTCGGCCTTCTCTGGGGTTTCTCCCCACAGACACATGGTCGCCAGTAATTTTGGGGTTTTGCTTCTCCTCTACCGTACTGCGGTTTTCTTTGTTAATGTGGGGCGCTTCATTGTATTATATTAGCTTATTTTTCCTATGTCATGTGTATAGCCAGATACAGTCAGTTTGAGGGACACAGTGAAATTATGTGTGCTATCATGCTCAGAATTTTAACTTTTCTGAATGGCCTTATGTAAAATCTTATTATTCATCGTCAAAGGCATTACTGGTCCACTCAAAAGAAAGAAAATCCTTAGCTATCTTAGCCACGAGCATGTTGATTTGGTGTTTCTTCAGGAAACGCATTGTACTCTGCTGAAACACTGAAACTCAATGCTAGGCCTCACATGGTAGCTGCCTATTCTCCCACCGTTTCCAAAAGGTACGGGATAGCCATTCTGGTTAAGAAGTCTTTGCACGCTACTGTACCTGATATTAGCGCTGACATGGAGGGTAGATGGACCCGTGTACACCTTGAGGTTGGAGATAGTGAATTCACGTGTATTTGCACTATGCCCGAATGTGGACAACCCTGCTTACTATGCAAGTTTTGCGCAGTTGGCCTCGGCCTCCGCCAATGCTCCATTAATACTTGGTGGCGATTTTATTCAAGTGTTCCCTCAATCTTTTCTTCTCAAACAAGGTGCTCGTTGGTTGGAAGCTCCAGTACCGAGCAGACCTGTGTGGCTAGATATAGTAGCGGGCCTTTGCTCACCGATTCCTCTTACCTTACTCCCTGGTATGACTCTCCCATTAGACTCCCACTATCCACCAATGCTTTTCGACACTTTAGGTGCCTTTAATACTTCTATGCAACCTTTCGACTCCCGACTCTGTCAGTGCAACTTCAGCATTGTATTCGGAGCACTAGAGTACTCCCGCCATCGGCACTCTCTGCATAAGGTTGATTGGAGACTTCCGATCTCTCGGTAGTTCACCGGGTGTAGCATCCAATTTTACTAAACCTTATGTAATGCTATTACTAGAGATACCTCTATAGCGCAGAAAGTATGGGAGAGAGAATTGCATGTGACTTTAACCTCGGAGTAATGGAGCCTTATCTGGAGCAGAGGGACACGGGTTCCCGACCCGCCTCACTCACTCAGACCCTCTTCTTTCTAGCCCACCGGTGTTTTTACACTCCTCACAGATTAGACAAATGGAACACTACTCTGGGTGATGGTTGCTGGACACGTCCTGTGGCCATTGGTTTATTACTTCATTTCATGTTATGCATGACTATCCCGCACTACAGTATAACTGGCGTCGGGTCTGGGGTCGTCTTTAGTCTATATTGCACTCTCAGGAGTCCCTTTCTTGGAGGATAGTGGGACTTCGCCCAGTTGCGGGGATCCCCTCTCTCCCAAGAAATGGCTTATCTCCTTTTGAACTTTATGCTTGGCATTGCTGTTTCCCTAATTAAGTAATACTGGGAAATTAGTTCCCATCTGAGCCTCAATGAATGGTGGAATCGTGTCTGTCTCTACAGTAAATATGAACAAATACCTCGTCTGTTCGCTTCCTCCGTTCAGACTCCTTCTCATTGGTCTCAATGGAAGATGCTCAATGAATATGTACATTTTGCTAAATGCTCTCATCTGACTGTCTAACTTTGTATATATCTCTGTCTCATGATCATGCTGTATTGTGGATACTTTTTTGATCGTTTGATGTATAATCACTGTTAATTGGAAGCGCTCACATGCTGATACAAACGGGTAGAGAAGAAGCACCGGGGTGGGGGGTAATGGGTTTACTTTTCCTTATTGTATACTTGTTTTGTCTCTTTTGGTGTGTTGTTTCTTTTGTTTGTTGCAAAATGAAAATAAAAGTTTAAAAAAAAAAAATAAACTAGAAGCTCTCTGCTGGGTTCTAAATTTAACCAGAAAGCTCGCTTCTGTGTTTTAAATTTAAACTAAAAGTACTTTTCTGATATTAGGTACTGAGTGAGTATTAAATTTAAACTACAAGCTCTCTGCTGGGTTCGAAATTTAACCAGAAAGCTCTCTTCTGTGTTTTAAAAAGTACTTTGCGGGACTTCCGGTGACATGGTGAGCTGAGAGGACGCTTCCTCTTTAGCTCCGGAGCCCGCTCTTTCCCCCTCCGCAATTTTAGCACGTTTGCTGGCAATAATTTGATCTACAGTGGGGGAAAGCTTTGGCAGGTGATAGCCACTCTGTTCGCCCATTGAGCAGTGCTGGGAGAGAGTTTATGGCCACAAAAATCCCCCGCCGTGAGCGAACACGCAGCGGTGAGGCAAAGATGGCGGAGGACCCTCTGGAAGCGGCACTGCCGCTGACAACCTCGACGATGGTAGCGGAGGTCTCAAAAGCAGTTGTGGTGGCCCTGGAAGATCGATTAGGGGGACTGGCTGCACAGATCCATGCGGTGGCTCAAGCGGTCTCGGACTTCACGAAGCGCGTTGAGCATGCCGAGACCCGCATTGGCTCGCTGGAGGATATGAGGACACAGGATGCGGCCAGAATTAAGAGCCTGGAAGAGGCCTTAGCCACACAACATGATAAGCTGGAGGATCTGGAAAATCGCAGCAGAAGAAACAATCTGCGTTTTATAGGCATAGATGAATCTGTGCCTGATAAAGACCTCCGGCAACATTTGGAAAAGTGGCTGCCTGACAATTTACCTTTGGCAGCTGATGTAGGGGATATCGTGGTGGAGAGGGCCCACCGGCTGGGGCCTCATCGGTCCGGGGAGCGTCGGCTGCGAGCGGTGATTGCCCGCTTCCTGAACGCGGCGCAAAAGGAAGACGTTTTGAGGGCTGCGAGGCAGCAGCGGCGCTCCGGAACCTCTGCCTGCAAGATATTGGTCTTCCAAGATTACTCGGCCGATGTCTCCCTGAAACACAGGGCGTATAAGGAGGCCTGCAGCAAGCTTATTGAAAGAGGCATCCGCTTTACTCTGGCCTACCCTGCAACTCTGCGGGTGCATAGCGAGGAGGGGAATCGCGCCTTCTCTTCCCCGGCGGAGGTGTTGGATTGCTGCAACGGCCTGGGCAGATGAGAGCAGCATGGCTGGCTGATCTCCGCGTATTGGATGCTCCTTGGATCCTGGGGCTGAGTTGATTTGCCTGGGGCTCCGGCCTTCTCCTGGTGGAAGCTGCTTGGACTTTGCCCTGAGGACACTATTATACTGTACCTTAATGCTGACTACCAGATTGGAGGCCCTTCGGGGACTCAGGGAGCTATTAGAGCATGAGTGGTTTGCTCTACAGCCTAAACTCAATTTTATGTATTTTATTTACCTTTTTTATTTTTATTTATTTTCTTTTATTTAATTTTATTTAAGTCAGTTAATTCCTTTATGACTTTACTTAATTCGTTTCCTTTTGCTGGTTTTTGCCTGGTTCAATATCCTGCCAGTGTTTTACCCTTTTTTCCCTATTTATTACAGTTATTTCCTTAATTGTATTTATTCTTAGTCTAATTTTCCAGGGATCAGGTTGTTTATGGCGCTGTTTCTGCCCTAGTTTAACTAGTTTTACCCAACTTAGGTTTGGATGTTAGCCCCGGTTCTACGACTGTCCCGCTCCGCCCGGGTGGCCTGTAAGGGGTTGGGGAGAAGGTTTCGAACTTGCTCACCGGGTTTGGGGTGGTTGACGGGGGGTTCCTCCCTCTCCTTCTCTGGTTTGGGGGTAATTGAGGGATGGCTGTTGTTTCTTCATGGGGGTGGATTGGGGTGCCCCAAGTAGCTGCGCCTCTTTGCTAATATTGTTAACTTGGTGCAGATTTGCTTAGTGCAGCTGTTAGAATTTATCCTTATGATGTGCTCCTCTGTGGCAGTCTTAGCCCGCAATATATGATTCCCATGGGGTCTTTTCTTTAATTTCCCCTCCCTCGCTCTTTTTTTTCCCACCTATACTCGGAGGCCTGGCTTCCCCCAGTAGGAGTGTCGGTTGCTTGGTTCCGTGGGTCTCTCTGCTCTTTTTGGAGGGTTGGGGGAGGGATAGCTAATTTGGATGTTTTTGAGGGGTCCCGGGGTTGGGGCAGGGGAGGGTACACTCATTGTCGGGCCCTTTTGCACGTTTGGCTGGGGCGGGTGTCTTGTGGTGGGGGCTGATTCCTTCTTTTTTTCTTTGTTTTTCTCTATCCCTCTATCCCTTGTTTGTATTGGGTGGGCAGGTACAAGGGGCGGTCGCAGACAGGGGGGAAGACTGGGTGCGGGGAGCCTAGGCTCTGTGTGCCTTTCACATTATCGCCTAATTTGCTGGTGTGCTTGCCCCCTACCACGGTGCCTGGTGCATGTCTTTGCTTCCTCGGCTGAGATGGGGAGGGTGAGGGTCTTTGATTTAGTGTTGTGGCCTTGGCCCTGGGGAGAGGACTGGTGGCCCTGTTGGGGGGGGAGAGGGGGGGCTTTGCATGTTCAGGAAGTTCAGGTGGAGCCGGGCGTGGCTGGAAGGTGGATAGTGGAAGGGATGGCGGGTGAAGTAGAGGGGGGGTGGGCGGGGGGTGGGGGAGGGGGGAGGTGTAGTATATAGGATGGGAAGGGGTAGAACTGGACTAGGGGAGGGGGGATGGGGGGGGAAGGTATCTAACCAAACTATTGCAAGGGGAAGTGTGATTGCTAGAGTGCGTGGGATTGTCTGGGTCAGATGGATGCATGGTCATTTTTGGGCCGTCCAGGCCTGGTTGATATGGCAGGGGGCCCTGGGCTGGGGGGCCGCCACCAAGGTCTACATTGGGATCTTGTCCTATGGTACTGCAGTTTCTCAATGCAAGGTGGCTAATGGTCCACGAGTAGTCTCTTGGAATGTATGCGGCTTGGGCTCCCCAGTGAAGAGGTACAAAGTCTTGCAGCACCTGAAACGACAACGTGCAGATGTGATTATGTTGCAGGAGACTCATCAGTCGGCAGTTGAACACGCAAAGTTGGGCTCAGGCCAAATTGCCCATGTGTATGGGTCCCCTGCGGTGGGGAAGAAGCGCGGTGTAGTTATCCTCATTGCCAAATCTGTTAGCTGGGTTGAAGAAAAGGTTCTCTCTGACGCTGAAGGCAGATATGTGAGTATATGGGGAAGACTTGCTGGGCGAAAAGTGATGCTGTGTTCGGCTTATGGACCTAATGTCTATGAGGCTCGTTTTTTTCGGGATCTTTCTCAGTTGCTTGTGGCTGCGGGTGAATATCAGGTTATATTAGGGGGTGACTTCAATGAAGTCCTGGATGTAGGTCTCGATTGGTCCGGCAGGGGGGGGAGAGGGAGTCGCCGGGCGCGTCAACGATTGTGGGGGTTGTGCGAAGCGTATCACCTCTTGGACATTTGGAGGGTGCTGCATCCCGGAGAACGGGACTATACGCATCTGTCCCGAGCACACGGGACGTGGTCCCGAATCGATTTCTTTTTGATCACGGACTCGTTATTCAGCTGGGTCTCATGGGCGGACATTGGGTCTCTGGTTATATCTGACCATGCGATGGTGGTTTTGGAGTTACGGGGGAGTAGTTCGCAAGTGGGTAGATCGTGGAGATATCCCTTGGAGTTATGTGGGGACGCCCATTTTGAAGCATTTTTGCGGGAGAGATGGAAGGAGTTCGAGACTCTGAATGCGACCCCGGATATATCACCGGCTCTGTTGTGGGAGGCCGGGAAGGCAGTGCTACATGGGGATATCATTAGCTATCAATGTCAGCGACGCAAACGGTTGAATCAGCGGATCCTGCAATTGGAAAGATCTTGGCAAGGCGCGTCGGTTGGTGGCAGGTTCCAATACTGCGATACATCAACGTAGGCTTAAGGAGGTACAGGCTGAATTGGAAATGTTACTTCATCGGCGGGCCCAGAAGTCAATGATGTATTACCGCTATAAGCTGTACAGGTTCGGGAATAAGGCGGGTAAGTTGATGTCTTCGTTGTTGCGCCCCGCCGGGGGCTCCCAGCAGATCAGGGCCATCAGGCAGGCCAATGGTACTGTTACCCGCGATTCCGCAACCATAGAGAAGGTCTTTGCTGACTTCTTTCAGGGACTCTATGCCAGTGATGGCGATAAAGGACCAGAGGGTCGTCTTTTTCTCGAGCGCTGTGTGTTACCTCGGCTTAGCAAGGAACATTTGGACGCTCTTAATCATCCTATTACGGTACAGGAGGTGCAAGCTGCCATAAAGCACTTGCAGAACGGGAGAGCTCCAGGGGTCGATGGGTTCCGCAGTGAGTTTTATAAAGCTTTGAGTGATGTTGTGGTGTCCCCCTTGGTGGGATACTTTGAGGACCTGGTACAGCGGGGTAGGTTCCCTTTCGAGGCCAATAAAGCCGTGATCACTATTTTACCCAAGCCTGGGAGGGATCCCCTATTGCCGAGCTCCTACCGTCCCATCTCCTTGCTTAATGTGGACATAAAACTTTTAGCTAAAATAATGGCGGATCGACTGGCGATCTACTTGCCCCTTTTGATTCATAGGGATCAAGTGGGCTTTGTACGTGGGTGCCAGGTCGCATATAGTTTGCAGCGGATACTGTTGTCTCTTGGGGTGGGGGGTTTGGCAGGGGACCCCTCGCTTCTCATTAGTTTTGATGCCGAGAAGGCGTTCGATCGGGTCAACTGGGGCTTTATGTATCAGGTCCTGGAGGCAATGGGATTTGCTGGGTTCTTTGTGGATGTGATCCACTTGCTCTATGCTAGCCCGATAGGAGCGGTAAGGGTCAATGGGAATCTGTCTGCAGATTTCGCCATTCAAAAAGGGACAAGGCAGGGATGCCCGCTCTCACCTCTTCTATTTGTGCTATCCCTGTCTCTTATTAGGACTTCTTCCCAATTTAGAGGCATTAGGATGGGGCGGGAGGAGTTTCGTCTGGCCGCGTTCGCGGACGATCTGTTAGTTCATTTGGGGGACCCCATAGTCGGGTTGCCTTGTTTGTTACAGCTTATTGCAGACTACGGGGTACCCTCGGGACTCCGTCTGAATTTCGATAAGTCCGAAGCGATGTTCTTAGCCCCCGATGGGCACTTGGGATGGCAGGGTCCCTTTCCCTTGAAGTGGGCAACGGGATACTTTAAGTATCTAGGCATCTATTTGCCGGCACGGTTGGGAGATCTGTATCATCTTAATGTGTCTAAGATACTTGGAGAGGTGTCGTCCTGTGTCGATAGATGGCGAGACTTGCCGCTGTCCATGGGGGGCCGAATAGCCTTATGTAAGATGGCGATCTTTCCTAAAATACTATACCCGCTTCAGATTCTTCCATTATTTCTAAAGCACACAGATCTTCGGCAACTGGAGAGACTGTTCAATCGGCTTCTTTGGAGGGGGCGAAGACCTCAGGTGCGTCTGGCGATTCTACGACAGTCTTGGGATTTGGGGGGTATGGGGTTTCCAGATATACGGCGTTACAATGTCGCGTGTCTGCTGCGATACGTTCGTGACTGGTTGTGGGATTTGACGGATTGTTCACCGGCGGCGATGTGGGAGGATGTGTTGGCACCTTTCCGCTTGAGGTACTTGCTGCACGCTCAGACGCTGCGGACCGTGCCTGTGGACATTCGGGTGTTCCTTTTGCAGCCCATCCGGCAGGCGTGGCGCTATTTCTGCTCTGGTCATCGGCTCTCGGCGTCCCATACGCCATATCTTCCAATCAGGGGTAATGCGGACTTCGAACCGGGAATGGGGCGGTCTCACTTTCATTTCTGGGAGACTCTTGGAGTGGTGAATCTGGAGCATGTGCTGACCCCTGAGGGGACTATGGTGCCTTTCTCTGACTTATGTCGTCAGTACTCGCTAAGAGCTCGAGATGTCTTTCAATATACCCAGCTTCGGAGCTATGTACGCACGGTCCCGGTGGATGCCATGCGGGGGGAGGTCTGCACGGCGATTGAACTGGCCCTGCTTGGGGGGACCATGAAGGTTAGGGTATCCGGGCTTCATAAAATGTTATGGGATGGAGTGCCGCCCCTGGAGGTGGAGACCTTGGCGGCGGCCTGGTCTGCGGAATTAGGAGAGGATGTTGGCATGGAGCAGCTCTTGGGAGGGCTGGCGGCAATTCCGACATTAAGTGTGCAGGTTCTCCACCGCGACACCCAGTATCGTATAGCATGCCGCCTGTATTTTGCCCCAGTGCGGGCCTGGAGGGCCGGGGTATGCGCGAGTCACTGCTGTCCTAGGTGTGGGGAGACTAGGGCGACTCTGGGTCATATGTTTTGGTGTTGTCCTAAGGTCCAGGCTTTTTGGGGGCGGGTGTTTGGTCACTTGCGTCGGTGCCTCCCACCGCTGGAGCCCCTTAATGCACGGAATGTTGTGTTGGATGTTTGGGAGGATGAATGGGGTGATGTGTTGGGAGTAATGGGGTGATGTGTTGGGAGTAATGGGGTTGCGATGGTTACGATTGACGCTGATGGTGGCACGTATGACGGTGCTGCAACAGTGGTTGGATGGGAAGGGATCTAGTTCTGGTATTTGGCGGCTTCGACTCCATCGGGTTCTACTTCTGGATCGGCTGCATGCCGCGGGAGTGGAGAGACGATGGACTCGCTTTCTGCAGATGTGGGGCCCTCATGTACAACTGATGCCTGCAGGGGTGCGTCGGCGCCTTTTGGGGGAGCCCTATTAAATTAACTTTATGGGGTAAACTTATGGGTTTGGCCGTGGTGTTAGCCTTAAGGAGGGCTCTTTGCTCTTGTTTGTTTGATCTCACGTATTCGTGGACTCAATTGCATTCGGCTGCAATTCCTTCTTACTCTGTGCTCTGGGGAGGGATGGGGGGGTTGGTAGGGGGGGTAGGTTGGTAGATACCATGCGAGTGTCCTTCGGCCTAGCTGATTGGGTGAGAAAGGGTGGACCCGGGAGAAGACTCAACCCTGGGTTTACTGGCATTTCTGAACAGGTGTAAGTTAGGTGGGGCCGGACTATCACTGGCATTGGGGGGGGTGGGGGGGTGGGTTGGGGGGGGAAGGCACTAGACGATAGGCGATAGGCATGGGGTAACGATAATGGGGGGGGTCCTGGGCTGGACAGGCGGTAGGATGGGCTGCTGAGGTACTTGTACTACGTGGTCTTATGGCCTTGTTTTTGTTGTCTTGTCTGTCACCCCCTTATCTTCATCCTTGGTTCTTCCTTCTTTTTCTTTTGGGGAACTCCCCATTTTGTGGAACATGCTTACCGAGGTGGGCTGCTAGGCGGATGTGCGGGTCTGCTGGCTGCCCCCCTGGGGTTGGTTTCATATTCGAACCTTATAGATGTCTTTTGCTGTATGACTTGATTGCTCCGCTATTGGTATTTCAGAACAGCGCACTTTTTGTAGTGGACTAGAGTTTTGTGGATCCATGTTCTTCTGTATGAATGTACTGTTGCAGGTTCTTTGTTATTTACACGGTCCTACAATGTCGGCGGTCTAGGTGGTTTGCCTGGGCTTATGGTATTGTTTGTTTTGTTGTTGCAATGTCCTATTGTATGTTCCACTACTGTACTGCTTAATCTGTTAGCGGACTGTATTGCTACATTTGTTTGTTATGTGCATTGAATAAAAAAGATTTAAACATAAAAAGTACTTTGCTGATACTAGCCCCTGAGTGAGTATTAAATTTAAACTACAAGCTCACTGCTGGATATGAAATCTAACCAGAAAGCTCTCTTCTGTGTTTTAAATTTAAATTTAAACTGCTGCTACTAGGCCCTGACTGATTTAACAAATACACTGGGTTCACAGATTAATCAGCTTTAATCCAAAGAAGTCCCTTCAGAAAAATTCCCAGAAGTATATACTCACAATTGCAGATCTCTCTCTGTAGCGGTCTTAGCGGTACCGAAGCTTCTAAGAGGGCCGCTAGACTGCGTTCGATAGCGAGGATTCTCTGATCCATCGCTCCTGCCGATGCCTGGGTGTCGGTGCCGGTGGAAGTGACTACGACCCCAGAACATGGCACCAGTAGTTCTGCAGAGGTGGAAGCCTCTGGAACATTTTGGAGCCCCATTAATGCTTTGGAGACTGAAGCCTCCCGCCGTGGCTGTTTTGCCAGTGAAATTTCCTCGAGGGTACTGCCAGTGGCATCTCGATACCTGGAAGGAGATCTACCCTTTGAGGACCGGCCAGTCTTAGAAGACTTAGGTTTAGTTACCTGAGATCCATGGGAGGCTGGAAGACGTTGATGCAACTGACATCATATCTGCGGCAAAAAAGGGTACCAAGTTTTGCAGCTCTATTCTGCAGGCCCCTCTTGGTCATCTTTCTGCAGGAGAGACACTCCGATGGAGAATGGTCAGGACCTAAACACTTAAGACACCATTCATGAGTGTTGGTGATGGATATGGTACGGCCACATTTAGAACATTTCTTGAAACCACTAGCTGGTTTCTCCATGTTTGAAAAGTGGTGGGCCTAGTGCCCAAAATGGCGCCTAGCACCGAGAGGGGAAAGGCCCCTGAAAGAAAAAAATCTTTTTTTTTTTTTTTTAAAGAAGAAAAGAAATCCAGCGGTACCGGTAGGTGTCGAATGAAGGCAGACGCGACCACAAAAAACAAAAGAATAAGGATAACGTTTTCTGCGGTGACAGAGTATGCATCCTGTCGGCTCTGCGGAAAATGAAGAACTGAAGAGGGAGAGTTGAAAGGCGGGAAGGCAGCACGCAGGCGCTGTGGGATGCTCCCAAAAGCTTTCCTATTGGACGCTGGGGAGTGTTCCTGCGCAGGCTCCGTCGGTACTGATGATACCCATATGTGAAGACTACATTCCTGCTTGTTCCTGGAGATTATTTCTTCCAGGAATTTATCTTTGTCGAAAGTTCGAAATCTCCCTTTTTGTTTGTGAATTGGTTCTGGGTTTTCAATCATTCTGGGAGAGTTTATGGAGAAGTTAATCATGTGGTGATCTGACCATGGGATTGGGATTTCTGTTATATGCTGTACCAGTTCTTTGAAGTAGTGATTGTTTGGTGCAAAAATAAGGTCCAGCGTTCCCCCTTCTTATGTGTTGGGGTATTTATTAATTGATTGTATTGAAGGTCTCTCATTGCTTCCTGGAAGGCATTGCTGTTATGTGTAGGGAGTGATGGGAGGTTAGGATCGCCTAGAATGAGAGAGGTTTATTCTGGGTGGTATGTGAGCAGACATGTTGTAGAATGGTTGAGAGATCGTTATCGTTGGTAATGGGGCTCTGTATATAAGACATAAGCTATATGCTTATTTGAGATGGTTATTGAGTTGCTTCCTTTAGGTTGATGAGATGGTGCTGAATTTTAGATGTGACTTTGCCATGTGATGACATTATCTGCATCGGAGAGCCATGTTTTGGTGATACACATTCTATTGCTTAATAACAGAATCCAGAAAAAAAATGCTCAAGGCACTAATAATACCTAAAAGCAAAACAAAAATGTGTTTCCACTGGATACTTTTTAAGAGATAGTCCATCTTCTTAATAAGTTGCATCGTTAGTAATAATACTATGCCTGCATTAGTCGCCCTTATTACCTGACAGCAGCCTGTGCTCTTTCGGAGGACTGTGATGCCAGTAATAGGTATGTATATTTGGGATATTTACTGGAATGTAATGCTGTAAATTCTAAAAAGCTCCTTCCTTACTTATGATGCTGTAGAAATTATGAGTATCTGTATAGCTCAGTACCTCCTCTTTTTCTCAAAACAAAGCAGCATTTTGTCAGCCATGCTGTCAAATTAAAACACTTTTTCTTGCGCTTGGTGGGACTGAAAGCCGCAATTTTCCAGCATTAATTGCATCCACTGCTGGAGTGTGCACACATACTGATGCATTAAAGAGATGGCAGCTCTCCAAAGAACTAGCAGCCAAGAAGCCGAAAACCCTTCATAATTATATGAGGAATAATCTTGTTTTATGAATATGTGCACTCTCTCTCATATGCAGGGTTTTTTTCCCCCCAACTGGCTACACAAAATAATAGAACATTCTCTATCCTTCAGATAGGAGCATTCAAGGGAATTTGTAAAAGTATAATCATTCTTTTGGAATAGCCGGAAAGGTCTCCTTTGGACTTGGAGGTATGGTACATATTTGCAGGTAAATAAGACCGACACTGCTTAATGGAAGGAAAGCAGTGATGCACAAGGTGACAAAAGATGGCCCTAGGCAGTACATTTTACATGCCTGGATGTGTGCAGCAAATGAAGGTAAGGAGAGTTTCCTTTCAAGATGAGCATTCATCATCGGTGTTTTAGACCACTACTCCCACACACCAAGAAAAAAAGAACCTTCTGCCCCCCCCCTCTCCTCCCACCAGCTTCATCACCGGTATTTGCACTATCTTCCACCATCAGACCCACATTCCTTTATAACACGGACAATTAAATAAAGCTATGAAATCTACAAACCCCTATTTTATATTTTCTGGAAACAGTTTATGTAGGTAACAAATGACAATAACACAGTGCATTTTTTGAATTCTGCCAGTGCTGAGACAAATCGTAAAATAGTTCCCACTGGAGACTGTCACAGGAATTAAGGCTAATTGCTATTTTAGCTGCTGCATTCCGAGAAGTAATCAAAGAACTATTAACTGTAAATACAGCTTTATTGACTTTTAGGCTCCTCTATATTGCGGAAATATTTTGCATCTTCTAACATTTCTGAAAAGCTATGAAAGGTAGACATTTATAGCTGTACCAGCTGTAGATACCCCAGACTGCACACGTTTCTTGATGCTACTTAAGGAAAGATCCTGGGTTGAGGTAAGAGGGCAAATAACTCCTCTTAGCTTTGCCAGCCACAAACTGACTGCAGGTTGGTGTTAATGGAACAGCCTTGGAGAAAGCTTCATGTTCCAGTTGCCCTGCCACATAAGGACCCCATTCTGGATACAATGGGTCAACAGGGAGGTTCACAATGGGAAAGTTAAAAATGAGGGTACCTTTTGGGGCTAGGAGTAGAGGAGTCACCTAGTGGTTAAAGCAGCCACCTGGGAACCGGAGACCAGAGTTTGAATCCCACTGATGCTCCCTGTGGCTTGGGCAAGTCACTCAACCCTCCATTGCCTCCCACTCAGCCTCCATTGCAAACTTAGATTGTGAGCATTCTGGAAGACAAGGAACTATCCACTGTACATGAATGTAACTCACTTTTAACTACATCTGGAAAAGGTGTGAGCTACATACAATAAAATAGAGGGCTAAAATAGTGGAGTGGAGGAGTAGCCTAGTGGTTGGGGCAAGGTACTTCAGGCCAGAAGGTCGGGGGTTCAAATCCCACTAGAGGACAGCAACCTTGGGCCGGAAGGACTGGGGTTTCTAGTCCCACAGGTGCTCCTTGTGGTCTTGGGCAAGCCACTTAACCCTCCATTGCCCATGTTCCCTGTAAAATAGTTATCTCCAAGTTATAATGCCCTGTTCAATGTAAACAGCACTGATGCAGAATAGCGCAGTATATAAGAGAATGTAAATAAATAAAATAATGATTATGGAACAGGGCAAAGTGGTAGATGTTTGCACGCCCCTACCCACTCCCTCCCCCCCTAAACAAGTAAAAGAATGGGGTGGAAATGACTAGGCATCAATTCCAGCTCTTGATTAGTTGAAGGGACAGCAGCAAGCCCCAAAAGAAAGTGCCGCTATGCAAACAGTGCTTTGGTTTCTTCAGCTTACCCAGGATCTGCTCTGTCTTTCCTTAATGCAATCAGAATATATCTTTGCTTAGCCATTTGTTCCTACAATGTGCGAGTTCAAACTTTAGAGATGTGTAATTTAAACTGTTATCTTTCAGAAACAAGAAAAGCCTGCACCATTGTTCTGAGAGGCCCCCAAAGCATAAGTCTGATATTTCACAAAATCAATCAGCTCTGCAGTAAATCTGGCAAAAGTCAAAACACTCTGGATGCGATTTGCCAAACATTTTCCAATAGACACAATGAAAAAAAATACACATTTCATGACCCAAACTCAGTCTGTATTAATGTGATGCATACTTTCCTAAGAAAGGTTTGTTTTTGGACAGGCTAACATGAAATAGAAGGGGGGGAAATACATGATTAGTTGTTGTTAAATGCATTTCTCTACTTTGGAATGTAATGTCCTGAAACTATTAACTAGTGTGACTATAAAATATTTTAAACACCTGGCACAGCAACCAAAAAAAAAATAAACTTTCCATAAAGATTGCTTTTATTACTCAGGAAAAGTTCTCTAGAAACTTTTAAGGATCTGCCAAGTGAAAGCAAAAAAAGAAAAAAGAAACTCCAGTATCCAAACTGGCTGTCAGCCAAGCAGAATGGAACACTAATACGTTGATGTGTGCCAAGTGTGGAGCCCGTTACACTGAGGCAAAGCGATTAAGTATCTCCCCAGGTTTAATGCTACATAAAATATAGTATTTCTACCTCATAAAGCTTTATACTTGGGGTCCCATGTGCTCTGGCTCTGTATAGTTTAATCCTTTCTCTCTAAGCACTCAGGAAATGGGCAGACAATATGTCAGGAAAAAAGAGCGCCGTTTCTCATTACGAAAAGCCAGTCTCTTACTATGGGTACCACAGAGCCAAGATATTCATCACCTGATGCAAACAAAGGGACAGCAAATGCGATGTTTAATTTTATTTTCAGCTGTACAGGATCTACTATTTCTGTGTACCAATTATACACCTCTACCAAACATGGACGGTTTGATGGATGAATCTCCGTTGATATAATTACATTGTGAGCTGCATACAGTAATTTCATGGGCAACATTTAGCAGTTCTATAGTTTTAGCACATCTGTTTACCATCCTCCGTGAGACCTAAACTAGTAAAGGGCATTTGTCAATACATGGCTTGGGAGTTTTTACATCAATGTGATTGCTCCCATAAAACCTTAGCAATTAGCCTTTTCTTTTATAGATATTGTTACTGTCACATTGTTATGCTCGTTCACAGGTTTACAACCAAATGCATGAAGAAAGTTGGAAAAGTGTAAACCATGCTGAAGAGGTACAAAGTGTGGGCCGATTAAAGTGCATTCCAGGAGGGAATTTTAAGCCAGTCCTGGATTTCTGACAATCTTATCCTGATGCATTATGGGACTTGCAGCACTGAGTCCAATGGGTAAACTCAGAGATTACAAATTCCACACCATACTGCATTGCAATGCAAATTAAAAACCAACAGTGGCAAAAAATCTCACTCCTGGAACTGGTTAAGTTGGCAACTCTACAAGCATTTATTCTACCAGCTTAATGTTAATATGAAATGAGGTAATGAGATGCAAGATTATACAAAGCTCATTACCTATTAGTGCAACAAAAGAGTGTAGCAGAGATCATCATATCTGTGTTCATATTTCAAACAAGATCTGACCACAGCTGCTTCGGTTTTATTAGATTTTATGCATCTCTGGTGCTCCGACTTGCAGTTCTTCGGCTATCTCTCTCATAACTTCCTCATTTCAGGACTTTCCCCTTTACCCCACTTCAGGAACAATCAAGTTTATATTCTAGCTATTCCTAAGTCTGCCTGCTGGAGGAGGGGAGGCTGGAGCAGCAGACAAAGGAGCAGGAAGAGCGTTGAACTACCAGGCCAGGTCCCGGAGAAGGTCTCATGGAACGGTGTGTTATGCGGAGTCATGCAGAAATATTTCTTTACCGAAAGAGTGGTAGATGCATGAAAAAGTCTCCCAGTGGAGGTAGTAGAGACGAGGGGCCTGATATTCAGTGGCATTTATACGGTTTGCAGACTTGCAAACTGTGTAAATGCCACTGAGCTTGAAACTGACATGGCCGCTGACTGCCCACCGCTGCCTCCTCTATACGCCCCGATATTAATTGGTTGGCATCAAGGCATGTCGAGGGTGTTACAGGGCGGAGCAGAAGTGGCGTCTCTCATTAACAGGAAAGCAGCGCTGTTGAGCTGATGCCCAGTTAGCAATACATGGCGAAGGCCAGGTGCAGGAAACCCTAGCCTAACTTTCACCATGTAGCGCTACCTGGGCAGCAGCTCGATATTGCCGCTGCCTGGTTAGCGAGTGGCTTATGTGGTGTCCCTGGATATTCAGTGCCAGAGCTGGATGTGACCCCAGCACTGAATATCAAGTTTAATATCTAGTGCTGGTGGCTAGCCACCGGAGCTGAATATCAGGCCCAAGGACTGTATCTGAAATCAAGAAAACACGGGATCTCTAAAGGAAAAAAGGGACTGTAGTAGTTAGATCCGCTAACCGTGTTCATCCCTCTGAACATCCGGCCTGTGTTTATAGCTGAAATCTTTAGAGCACAAATATCATCAGTGCATTTCATGGTGCTTTATAGATTTCTGCATTCATGTAAATCAGCCTTTGTAAAGGGAAACTGCATATGTGGCCTGAAACTGCAGAATAAAATGCATCAGCATGGCCACTTGAATTCTACATGCGGGGCCGCAGGAGGCCTTGCCACACAGTGACTCGGAACAATGAGCTATCTCGTTTCAGCAGATATTGCTCATTTATCTAACAAAAGCACTATTGTATAGTCTCTTTAGTTAGTGCTTCACGTAGGTTGGACTTTTATTAAAATAGAACTTCGTTTTATAAATGAAGAATGTTAATACAACAGCAACAGGAGGCAATGCGGAAACTATATCTGGATACAGCAGTCGATCTGAAGTTCCCCTTAATAAATTCGTATCTTTAAGCAACATCAAGGTCCCATTTATTAAAGCATATAAAGTGTCAGGCTGATTTGAAGATGCATTAAAAAAATCCTCGATAGATAAATACCGTTAGCATGTGCTAAGTCCCATGTTAAAAACCTAACGCAGTACTTTATGTTAGTGGAATGAACGAGGTGGGAGAGGCTCGAGGAGGGGGAACACAATCATTAACGTGCATAGCAAAACGGTCTGCGGCCATGGACAATTCTACAACCACTCTGGAGGTGTAGTGAACTGTGTCTCTGCTAAATGTTGCTGCGTAGATATGTGATAGTGCCACTTTTATTGTTGCACCCTCCTTGTTCCTGGCATACTGGTCGCACCCTAGTTACTGTGGAAGTTTCTCTCACTAATGCATGTTGGAGATGTGTAGGCCAAAATCGTTTAGTTTCATTTTTCATGTTGTTTACGGGATTTTTTTCTTTAATTTGCTGTTTATTATTTTTTTCATTTTGGGGTCAATGTTCAATATTGTGCTCTACTGCTCTATTGCGCATTACTGAACATCAGAGAGCACTACTGAGCAACAGGGAGATGATCGTGCAATAGTGCGCACCATTGATACAGGAACAAAAACACAATTTTGGCATTTTTCCTGTTGTTTCAGGTTAAAACCTGGGAAATGTCCTTTCAAAAGAATGCACATCTGCAATGCATGTTAAATTTTGCCATTAACGTGGATTTAGGGTAAACCTTGCTGCAATTTAATTACTAGGCGGAGCATTTTCAAAGCGATTAACAAGGTTAGCAGACCTGCCAATTGCTGCCTCCACTGAAGGCGTCGACACTAGTCAGCTAACGGCAGGGCAGTCCAGGGGATAACTGAGCAGCGACAATATTCAGCAGCTACCTGGTTAGACCTAAGAGGCGAAAATTAGGCACCTTAAACTCTGGCCTAACCTTTGCCGCTGAAGATAATCGGGCAGCGGCGAAGACCTGGATATTCAATGGCAGTGGCTGGATACGGCCCCGGGATTGAATATCCAGGTTTAAAGTTCAGCGGCGACGGCTAGCCACCGGCTGCTGCTGAATATCTCGCGCCCTCCCTCCCCCCCGCCCCCCCAGGCTCCTAAGAGTGTACTTGATGATGTAAAATAAAAAAAGAACACATTCAAACCAAAAATAGATAGATACAAGAGCCTTTCTCATATGCACAGTTCCTCTTTACAAAAACTGAACCCTGGCAGCCAGCGTTACTGCTCAAACATTTCAAACTTAGCTAATTAAACCACTTTTGTGTGTTATGAATAAAAATACAAATTCTTCTTTCAGACCGATTTGCACACATACAGGACCAACATTTAAAACTAGGCCACAAATGCTAACCTTTCACTCTGAAAGACTAG
The DNA here is from genome assembly GCA_033557465.1 of Ichthyophis bannanicus. Lineage (NCBI taxonomy): Eukaryota > Metazoa > Chordata > Amphibia > Gymnophiona > Ichthyophiidae > Ichthyophis > Ichthyophis bannanicus. The sequence continues at coordinate 37,272,634 of CM066036.1, forward strand.
AAAGTAATTTAGCACGTAGGGTAACAGGACACACACCTCATCAATACCAAGTCCTATGGCAGTTTTACGATGTGGACTACTGGCAACCAAGTACTCTTCTAAGTCCACCAAATTCTTTTTGAGGATGTTCATTTTTTAGGCAGCTTCCTGTAGGTACTTTGGCTCACAGTGATGCACAGCTGCTATAAACGTCTTTTTAAACTGCAAAGAGTCTTTTGCTTTACTGCTACTGTTAAAGAGGTTTTAAAATTTCTGAAGCATTTTGGTTGTGAAGCAAAAAGGAAAAACAGCAATACTGCTCTAGGTTAGTTCTAATAAAAACAGCAAACCGTGGCCCCGGAACCCACACATCTACAAGCAGTTAGGTGCGGCGGACGGGTAAACTAAAAGAAGCCGATTTGTATTTCATGCTCCAATAAGGATAATAACCCTGTTATTGTTAATTTGTTAAAAAGTAAAGTTAGGCTATAAAAGATAATGCAGTTTACTTTTAGGGAATGCAGCTTGATTTCGCAACAGTTCTGTAGCATAAATATTAAAGAGAATGAGCTTATGGCTGCCATGTTGAAATGAGGAAGGCCAGCACAAAGGAAGGCTGGCGGTCCTTAAACTTCTGTACAGAGCACGATGGTAAGTTAGTGAAGCAAGAGCGTAACCCGAGCACAATTAGCCAATGGGCACTCAAAAAACTTCAGTTGCTTCAGGTCTTGAATATACCCTGATGCGGGAGATAAAACAGAAGCAAATCATTAATCCTTAAAGGGGGAAAAGGACTGAGAAAGCTGTGGGCAGGGGTTCTCAACCCAATCCTCGGGACACACCTAGCCAGTCAGGTTTTCAGGATTACCACAGTGAATATACATGAGAGAGAAGTTCCTCCATTATATGCAAATCTCTCTCACGCATGTTCATTGTGGTTATTCTGAAAACCTAAATGTTTATATGTATCCCAAGGACTGGGATGAGAACCCCTGTTTAGGGGTTATTTTAAAAGCCTTATCTGCAATTTTCTCATGGAAAATTCAGGATTTAGGCCTGAAAATGGCATCCTCGTGTAAATGGTGATTTTAAAAAGAGCTAAATTTACAAGTGGATGTCCATAATATGTAGACATTGCAAGGAGTCTAGGGGATGTGGTTAGGGTGTGATCTAGGCGAGTCACAAATCTACATGTGTGCTCTCCATTTCATTTGGAAATAGACATGTATGACTAAAATTGTCCACAACGGGTTTTACAGCTGTCCCCTGGCACATATTAAGTGTTTTGAAGCGCACATTTCAGCAAGACCTAGACAAGAGGAATTAAAGATGTTATTCCTTAAAGGGGGGTGATCTGCATGCAGCGGTGGGTGACGCTACTCTGGCCACCTTGCTGGGCAGACTGGATGGAAACATAGAAACATGACAGCAAAATAAGATCACATGACCATCTAGTCCGCCCTTCCATATCAACTACAGTAGTCCCTTTTTTCCTTAAGAGATCTTCTGTCTTTGTCCCATGCTTTTTTGATTATGTACTAGCCTCTATATGTCCAATCAGAATTGGGACGTACAGAGGTAGAGCCGATTCTGATCCCACGGGGGCTAGATGTGCTCACGGGATCAGAATTGGGTCTCTGGCCTGAACATGCAGGCCGGGCCCCGATTCCGATCAGCCACACACCCAGCCCACATACCCGGCTAACTCAGTCAGGCTCCTGAATGGAGCTGCAGTGCCATGGCGTCTCGCCGCCATGGCACCGCGATTCCATTAAGGAGCTGCAATCCCCAGCCGACAGTGACACCATTCTTTCCCCGCAGCCTGACCCCCGATCTGGACTCCCATGGCCAGGGTCGGGCTGCTGAGACCCCTCTGCACCCCCTCACCTTCCATCTCTGCCCAGCACCGCGGTCCCCCAATGTCCCCCATCTCCGTGCCCAAATCCGGATGTACAGGACCCAATAAGTGGGCCGGAAGTGGCTCTGCCCAGCCATAACTGGGTCTGGACGTCCAGATCAGACATCCAGACCCGCTAAATGCAGTTCATAATGACCTCCATAATGTCTTCGTTTCTACTACCTCCACTGGGAGACTATTCCATGCATTTACCACTCTTTCCATTAAGAAATATTACCACATATTACTCCTGAGTCTATCCCCTTCCACCCTCATCTTATGTCCCCTCATACCAGAGTTTGCATTCAATGCACCGGAGGTATTTAAACGTTTCTATCATATCTCCTCTAACCCGCCTTTCCTTTAACATATACATGTTAAGATTTTTAAGTCTGTCCTCATATGCTTTATAACAAAGGCCACTAACCAATTAAGTAGACACTCTCTGCACCGACTCCATCCTGTTTATATCCTTATATCCAGAATTGCACACAATACTCTAAATGAGGTCACACCAGAGACTTATACAGAGGCACTATCACCTCCTTTTTTTGACTGGCCATTCCTCTCCGTATGCACCCAAGAATCCTTCTGGCTTTTGCAGTCACTTTTTCTACCTATTTAGCTGCTTTAAGATCATCAGAAACAATCATACCTAGGTCCTGCTCTTCTCTTGTGGACAGAAGTACTTCACCCCCTACACTGTACTACTCCCTTGGATTTTTGCAGCCCATGACCCTGCATTTTTTAGCATCTCAGCTGCCAAATTCTTGACCATTCTTCAAGCTTAGCTAAATCCCTTCTCATGTTATATACTCCTTCCTGAGTGTCTACTCTAATGCAGATTTTGGTATCATCCACAAAGAGGCAAACCTTATCTGACAGCCCTTCCGCAATATCACTAACAAAGATGTTAAAAAGAATCGGACCAAGGACAGAGCCCTATGGCACACCACTGGTAATTTCCTTCTCCTCAAAGTGAGCTTCATTAACCTATACCCTCTGTCACCTCCCATTCAACCAATTTCTAACCCTGTCAGTCACTTTAGGGTCCATCCCTAGCCTACTCAATTTGTTTATACATCGCCTGTGCAGAACGGTATCAAAGGCTTTACTGAAATCTAAGTACACCACATCTGCCTCGGTCCAACACTCGGGTCACCTAGTCAAAGAAATCAATCAGACTTGTCTGACAAGACCAGCCTCTGATAGATAAATCCATGCTTCCTCGGATCCTGCAATCCACTGAACTCCAGAAACCTTACTATTCTCTCTTTTAGCAGAGTTTCCAATAATTTATTCAACACAGAGGTTAGACTAACCAGTCTGTAGTTTTCAACTTCGCCCTTACTTCCATTTTTGTGTAAAGGGACCACATGTGCCTTTCTCCAGTCCTCTGGGACAGCTCCCGACTCCAAAGAAGCATTGAAAAGATCAGTCAGTGGAGCTGCTAAAACCTCCTCAGATTCCTTCAGTATTTTCAAAGGTATCTCATCCAGTCCTATCGCTTTGTCTACTTTTAGTTTAGCTAGTTCCTCACAAACACAGTCTTCTGAAAATTATTCAAGATCCCCGTGACTTCTGTTCCTATTTGTGGGTGTTTTCTGAGGGCCTGCTCCTGGTTCTTCATCTGTGAACACAGAACAGAAATATTTGTTCAGCAATTCCACTTTATCCTAATCAGCTTCTACATATTCCTCCTCTTCACCCTTCAGTCCGACAATACCACTTTTGCCCTTCTCCTCTCACTAACATATCTGAAAAATGTCTTATCCCCCCCCATTTTATTGCATTGGCTATTTCTTATTATTTTTGTATCTTTGCTGACTACTTTGCTAGCTTCTCTAAGTTTTTCCAATTATAGGTGCCTGTCTTCCTCTTTCTGTGATCTCTTGTATTTTATGAAGGCCACCATCTTCCTTCACCTTTTCAGCTACTTCTTTTGAGAACCATAGTGGCCTCCTTTTCCTTTTACATTTATTTATGTTTCTGACAAAAAGGTTTGTTACCCTTAAGATATCCCCTTTCAGTTATGCCCATTGCTTTTCTACATCCCCCAGCTGTTCTCATCCTGCTAACTGCTCCTTGAGGTATTGTCCCATTTTGGCAAAGTTAGTTTTTCTAAAGTCTAAGTCCCTCACTTTTGAATGGATTTTATCAGCCCTAGTCCTAATACTGAACCACACCATCCGGTGATCACTAGATGTGAGATGATTTCCCACTATGACATCAGAAACACTTTCCCCATTGGTAAGCATCAAGTCCAGTATGGCCCCTTCACGTGTGGGTTCTGTTACCAGTTGCCAGAATAGTTCTCCCTGTAGACGTTAGGATCTTCTTACTTCTAGATGACAAAGCAGCAGGAATGTGCCAATCAATATCTGGCATATTGAAATCACCTATCAGTAGCACTTCTCCTTTCAGGCAATACTGCATATTGTCTTCTATTAAATTTCCGTCTATTTCTTCTCCCTGTGAGAGGATGGACCATGCTGGTCTTTTTCTGCTGTTACATACTATTTTGCTATGTTATGTTACTGTCCTCCTTAACCCCCCCCCATTGTTCCCCTCTTCAAACTGAAATGAATTAAAGATAGTTACTTGGTGGCATTTTAGATAGGACTTCAGGTCTATAATTCTGAGGGAGGGGCTATCTTGTAAATATATACGTGGGAAAAAAGGACGGAGCAACCCTGGCAACTTCCACATGTAGGTTCTGGCATTTCAGAACACGTATGTGTAACTATCAGAACTTACACGTGTATCTCAGCCATTTTGGAAAAGCAGACATGTAAGATGCCTCTGATGGACTATGTAGGACTCTTTGTACACAGTGTTTAACATTGGAGGGGAAAATAAATACAGGGGGAGACTAAGGGGGATATTCCTCTTTAAGTCCTCCTATAACGAGATGGCCAAAAAAAGCACTTTTGGACAGGTGCAACTTCAGGCAGGGACAAGTCCTGACATACGCATGCATCCGCTGTATGAAATTGGAGATTCATGTGTAGATTTTTTCCTCTCCCAGCCACAACTTGAAATGCACCTGAAACATCTCAAGGCCAAATGTTTATATATGAACGTGCCTAGGGTGAAATGCAGCCTTTCTAAAATCGTCTTGTAAATGTGGATGTGGCTTGCCCATTTTTCTGTTGCCACATTCATGTTTAAAATGAGAATTGGGCTTCTATAATAATAATCCCCGCAGGTTTATATAAAACTAGCTTACACATGTAAATTGTACAATCCCAAACTTACAGATTCAAGTGCCAGCACTACCTCTGTGGATTTTTCCTACATATAGATTTGTAAAATAACTCCTCCCTTTCTTCATGCCAACAAATACGCCTGCACGTTTCCAACTCCCTATATGTATTTCAGAAAAGGCTCCATGTTTGGCAGAGCCTTTTCTAAAATACCACCGGAACTATGTATGCCCTGGTCTCCATATACTATCAAATATTTGCCTTCCACTTATTATCAAAAGGACAAAAATCCCATTCAAAACCACCCAGTAAATATTTAGTTGATGAAGCACAGCTAAATGAACAGTAAGTATACTTTTATCTAGTGTGTTACCCCTCCAATTATATAAGCTTCAGTCCGATTTTCCAAAGCATGATGATATAGTTAAACTCGTTCCACGTATTTTATATTTCTCTACTGTACTACACTGCAAAAGAAACAGTGGTCTCAGACTGGAACTGGCACAGCTCTGGGTAAAGCTCCTTTCACGGGAGCTTTACCCAGAGCTGTGCCAGTTCCAGTCTGAGACCACTGGTTCTTTTGCAATGTAGTACAGTAGAGAAATATAAAATACGTGGAACGAGTTTAACTATATCATCATGCTTTGGAAAATCAGACTGAAGCTTATTTAATTGGAGGGGTAACACACTAGATAAAAGTATAGTTAATTCCCTCTGTAAGTTGACCACCTTAGTCTTTAGTGTTGGTACACGAAATGAACAGTAAGGGCTACAGCAATTTCTGTCCCGCACTCTGTCCCATAAGAAGGTATTTTTGTTACAAAAGCTCATGGCTGCCAAGAGCGCACGCGAACATTAAATATAGGTAATAAAAAGAAATTTGATTATAAAACCTGAGCACAATTTTTACAGAGCACTAAGAGGCAGGTGACAGACCCAGCTGGAGATCCTTTTTTTTTCTGTGACCACAAATCAAGCATCTCGGGCTCCTGGCGAGATCGGCTCTGCTGTCAGTCGCTGGCACCATCTGTGGCTGTTAGGGCACTGCCTGACATTCCAGTATTACATCTTTCTAGTCGAGGCATTCATCGGCCATCCAAACTCAGCCAGCTGATATTGAAAAATTAACTTTCATTGATTTGCTTGAAAATTTGCCTAACCCTCAATCCTGTTTGATGACCACACTACTCCAAGATGTTTCCAGGATGATATTCTACTTATCAGCCCCTCGCCCAGCTCACAGGAGGAAGTAGTGAATACAGTCTGTTAACATGCAGGGAGCGGTAGGTAATCAGATTATAACAACATTAGCACTTTGCCTTCAGTAATAGCTGTTTTCAGAGATCCCTAGGGGCATAATATTGAAACCGCGACAGTCTGTGGTTTTGTTTTGTTTTTTGTTTTTTTCTTTTTTAATAAATGCCGGTTGCAGAGATTACCTAGAATCTGTTTATTCAGCATTGGTATTTATTTATTTATTTAACTGGTTTTATATCCCGTTTTTCTACAAGGCAAAATGGCTTACATAGAACAAATAAGAGAATGGTTTACATGGAACAATTGAAAATATGTACAGGCAACTTTAAACATATATAATTACAACATTTTAAACAGCATGCAGAGATCCTAATCGCATATACTCAGGACAGCTTCTTTTCTGTCCTAAATTATGTGGATCATGCTAACCGTCAATGCTCTTATCAATGACATTCAACTGCACCCCAGTTCTGCCCATCAACCGCCTCAGCACTGTCCGGATAACACTAAGAGGGTCAGCGGTAAGATTCAGTGGCATTATATCCTGTGTCACTGAATATTGCTCTCACTAGTACTTCGCTAATGAGTGGGTACTGCTAACCAGATAAGTGTCTTTGAATATCGCACCCCCCCCCCCTCCCAAGTACCTACACTTTAAAATTTATCCTGCAATAGATCCAGTTTCTCGGCGCTGGCAAAATTATTTTCCATTGCCCAAGAACTGTGAACTGGTATTCTTACAAAGTCAACAAAGGGCGCTCTGTGTTATGTACCTGGATCTCAGTGCTTTAACGGCAGCAAAGTCCAAAATAACAACAAAATTACAGAATGAAAGTACAAACTGCATTGTTGCTACCTACTGGCAGGCCTCAAGTCTGAGCACATCACACGCAAGTATACATGTTAATGAGCATGCATACATTTTGACAAAATTTAAGAGGTTCAATTTCCTACAACACATGCTCCAAAATAAAATTAATGTCAAATGTGACTGAAACAATCCCATTTGTCCTTGCCAATACATAGGAATAAAGATGAATAAACCAGAAAATATAAGGCAATACTTTCTTAATAGATGACCAAAACGCATTTGACCAGCATTTGGGAGCTACCCCTCCGTTCATCAGGTCAAAACGTTTACTAAAGTGCGAGCCGGTAGTACACGTCTGGACAACATATCTAGCATGGCGGCCTATGCCAACTGCAGGAGGCACATGTGCTGTTACCCTGCTATTAGTAGACTGCAAACGCGCAACACCGTGCTATACAGCACACAAGTGCCCAAGTGTCCTTAACTGTACCCATTAAAGTGGTGTTAAAGGCATCTATACTAATGACAACCTTCGCAGTTAGTGTGCGCCCAAAATGCCTGCGCTTACTGCGATGTGCCATCAATGCCCACCTTCTACCCCTAACCTACTCAATCCTTGCCCAAACATGTGCTACGCATTTAGCATAGGATTTTTGGAGTGGAGCCTCACTCTAACCTTTAGAGAGGCATGTGCTAAACCCCGCAGTAATAGTTAGTGTGGTTTGATAAACATGCCCCAAACTGAACAGGTCAGAGCAAATGATGGCTATGGGGTCTATTCTGTCCTGATGGCCCTGTCAAAAGCCTCCTCATATGAGCAAAGAGTTTATACAGGAAGGCTTAGACGGAGACGGGAGGGGGCGTTGCGGAGGCGGAGTTAGGGCGGGCAGTGGGTGGTCCGCGACCCCGGACGTACAGGGCCAATTCTGAAGTCAGCCTAGATGTCTGGGATCGGCAGATTGGACAGGGGACTTATTCCACCTCAGAGGTAGAGTAAGTCCCTCTGGATGTCGGGGGATGGAAGGCCTGGACAGGGCAACTAAGGTGAGGGGGTGCAGTGGATTCCCTGCAGCCCGACCCTGGCCATGGAAGGCCAGATCGGGGGTCAGGCTGCGGGGAAAGAGTGGTCAGCAGCCATGTATCGCAGCTCCTGAATGGAGCCATGGTGCCATGACAACAGGATGCCATATGGCACTGTGGCTCCATTGAAGAGCCTGACTGAGTTAGCTGGGCATGGCTCTGTACATGCAGGCCGATCAGAATCGGGTCCTATGCCTCTGCGTACAGACCCTAGACCCATTCTCATCCCACAGGGCACATCTAGCCCCCATAGGATTAGAATCGGGTCTACCTCTGTGCATCCTGATTCCGATTGAGGGCACAGTGGCCTGGATGCATATGTTGGAATGTGCCTCTATATAAGTGGTATAGGTGGTATAGGGCTAAAGATTTATACAGTTATACAGTTTGCTCTTGAATTGGTAACCTGAATGAATAAATACATGAGTCAACTATACGTTTCCATTAAAAAAATGATCAAGGGGCAAGAGACCTGTGGCCGAGACCTTAGTGCTCTGGCACAAAAGATTCAGGCTTGGGTTGAGTGTCCAAGAGGGCCAGTGAGGCTCAGGCTGTTGAGCTCCAGCCCGAGGTGAAAGGGGAAGAAGATGGCTGCTGCCTTGTGGTGGACGGTGGCAGCTCTAACAGGCACATAAAGGATAATGAGGTGGGCATTCTCCAAGCAGACCTCCCCTCCTATGCCACCAAGGAAAGCAGAAGCCACGGGGGAAGGGGGATTATAAAATGAGAACAAAAAGCAAGAAAAGAGAAAATTTTTGAAAAGAAATATAATTTCTAAGCATGTGACATTTGTTTTTCGGTCTCCTTATTAAAAGTATAGAGCCTTTAGTTAAGGTCAGACTCCAACTCTTCTAGGCAACTCTATATCAGATGACTACTGAAACTTCATAAACATGAAAAGTCTAAATGACTAGCAATACTCCTGTCAGCTGAGTGAGTCTGCAGATCACATTGCAACCATGGCTGTCGTGATACAGCCCTCCTAAGGTTTGAATCATGCCTGGCGAGCAGATCTCATAGGAGTCCTGTGGGACCTGCCTGTCCCATGGAACAAACTCTATGGTTAGAACTCGGGTGCTAAGACTACTGCACAACGTAGAGGGAACATCGTATAATTAATCAGCTTGGATTTTCCTGGGATTTAATACCATTATATAATAAGATAAAAGGATGAAATTTACATTGCTTTGACCTGGTGCACACTTGAGAAGAATACTGAATAAAGGTCACTGTGTTTTGTTCTTCACTCCCCTCCTTCTGCAGCACAAAGAGCAGCAGCTAACTCAATGGTTCCCAAACTGTGGGATGGGACCCCAAAGAGTCACATCATCTGTGGGATGAGGTTACTGAAAAAGAGCCTGCTTCCCCTCCCTCTGGCTCTCCACTGTGACATTTGTCCAGTGGCGGCAGTCACACATGGGGTCTGAGTCAGTGAACGCCAACAGCCCTGCTCCATCCTGTCATACTGGAAACCCATACAGAGTACTGGGGTTTGTGAGTGCACACTGGCATACAGGACCCTGTACTGACTGCTGATGATGCTGCGACCACTGCTGTCTCCAAGCTTTAGATAAATGAATGGAAGAGAGTGGAGGTATGTATTTTGCTTATGCCATAACTTGGAGGGCACATGAAATTTTTAATTGTTAAAATAGGGTTATCTATGTTAAACGTTTGGGAAGCAGTCAGTTAAAATATCTATTTTTAGCTAGGCTTGACTATAGGATTAGGCAACTACCTAGGGCACCAAATTCAAAGGTGCCAAATGTCAGTGAGTTGTTCTAGTCTGCCCGCTGGAGGAGGCTGCTTCTTACTGGGCAGGGTGTACTTGCAGTTGTACCCAATTTTTGGAGTGGTGGGGGTAGCACAGTACTGCCATGCTACAGACCCCCAATTTCAGTCTTCAAATCGCCATTCAGCTCAGCAGCAGGAGAAGCGCATCATCTCTTGCAGCTGAGGACAACTCTTGCGATAAGAGCCGCATGATTTCACAGCTTAAACTGGAAAGCATGTCCTATAGCAGCAAGAGATAATGCACTTAAGTGCAGTTGTAGGTGGAATGTCTTCAAAAATAAGAACATAAGATATGCCATACTGGGTCAGATCAACGTCCATCAAGCCCAGCATCCTGTTTCCAACAGTGGCCAATTCAAGCCACAAGTAACTGGCAGGTTCCCAAAAAGGCACACAGGTTCCACAATGCTTGTTATGGCCAAAGCATTGGATTTCCCGGATCCTCTTTAATGATGGTTTATGGACCTTTTCTCCAGGAACTTGTCCAAACCTTTTTTAAACCCAGCTACAGCTTCTGAGTACATCCTCCGGTAACAAATTCCATCGGTGAGTGAAAAAATATTTTCTTATTAGTCTTAAAATTGTAATTCTAATTTTAAGACCAATAATTGTAAGGTTAAATTGCAGCTTCATTTCATGTCCCTTAGTTTTTCTACTTTTTGATGGCATAAACTACTGATCTACGTTTATCCGTTCCATTCCATTCATTAATTTATAGACCTCTATCATATCTTCCCCTCAGCCAACTCTTTTGCAGGTTGAAGAGCCCTAACCTTTTAAGCTTTTCCTCATAGGGGTATCCTTACAGCCCTTTACCATTTTGGTGGCTCTTCTCTGTGCCTTTTCTAATTCCGTTACATCCTTTTTAAGATATGGCGATCACAATTCCATGCAAAATTCAAGGTGCAGTTGCACCATGGAACGAGACAGAGGCATTATAATATCCTTTGTTTTATTCTCCATTACTTTCTGCATGATTCCTAGCATTCTATTTGCTTTCTTGGCTACTGCTGCATACTGGGCGGACGGTTTCAATATACTGTATTATCCACGATGACGCCTAAATCCTTTTCGTGGGTGCTGGTTCCTAATGTGGAACCTTGCATCGTGTAACAGTACTTTGCACTGTTTTATCCTTGGTGCATAACTTTGCACTTGTCCACATTGAATTTCATCTGCCATTTGAGAGTCCAGCCTTCCAATTCATCAAGGTCCTCTTGCAATTTTTCATAATCCTCTTGCGTTTTAACAGCTTTGAATAATTTTGTGTCATTTGTAAACTGATCACCTCACTAGTTATTCTCCTTTCCAGGTCATTTCTGAATATGTAAAACAGCAGTGGGCCCAGCACAGATCCCCGGGGTATTCCACTATTCACCTTTCTTCATTGAGAAAAGTGGCCATTTAGCCCTACTCTCTGCTTTCTGTCATTTAACCAGTTCCTGATCCACAATACTACACTGCCTTCAATCCCATGACTTTTTAATTTGGTCAAGTCTCTCATGAGGGACGTTGTCAAAGGTTTTCTGAAAATCCAGGTACACTATATCAACTGGCTCATCTTGGTCTACCTGTTTATTCAGACCTTCAAATAAATACAACAGGTTCAAGAATTTCCTTGGCTAAATCCATGTTGGCTTTCTCCCATTAAACCATGACTATCTACATGTTCATTAATTTTATTCTTTATAATGGTTTCTACCATTTTGCTTGGTACTGACATCAGGCACACTGGTCTGTAGTTTCCTGGATTACCCCTGGAATCCTTTTTAAAAATTGGTGTTACATTGTCCATTCTCCAATCGTCAGGTACTACAGATGATTTTAATGATAGTTCACAGATTAGTAATAGTAGGTCTGCAATCTCATCTTTCAGTTCTTTCAATACCCTCAAATGTATACCATCCAGTTAGGTGATTTACTACGCTTCAGTTCATCAAATACTTGTAATACATTTTCTCGGTTTATCAATATTTCTTTCAATTCTTCCGATATATCATCTTTAGATACAATTTCAGGCTTGGTTATCTTCCCTACATCTTCTTCAGTAAAGACAAAAGCAAAAATTTAATTTAATCTCTATGTTATGGCCTTATCCTCTATTAGTGCCCCTTTACCCCTCTATTATCCAATAGTCCAACGAACTCTCTCTCAGGGTTTTTGCTATGAATGTACTTGAAAAAGTTTTTATTATGCGTTTTGCTTCCACAGTAAGCTTTTTTTAAATTCTCTCTTTGCCTGCCTTATCAGTGCCTTGCATCTAACTTGCCAGTGCTTATGTTGGTTCCCATTTTCGTCATTTGGCTCCTTTTTCCATTTCCTGAAAGATGCTTTCTTGGCTACAACTTTAAACTATGCTGGCAGTTTTTTGGCCTTCCTTCCATTTTTCTTAAAGCGTGGAATACATCTGGGCTACCAAGATAGTATTTTTAAACAACGTCCATGCTTGATATAAATCTTTAACCTTTGCAGCTGCTCTTTTTAGTTTTTCCTTAACTATTTTCCTCATTTTATCATAGTCTCCCTTTGGAAAGTTAAAAAATAGTACTATGAATTTCCTTGCCATCCTGCTTCCATTTATTAAATCAAATATGATCATGCTATAATCACTATTGCCAAGTGGCCCCAACATCTTTATCTCTTACACAAGAACTAAGGTCCAAAATAGCTTCCCCTCTTGTCAGTTCATGAAGTAGCTGTTCCAAGAAGCATTTATTACATCTAGAAACTTTATCTCCCTGGCATGTCCTGCTGTGACACAGAGCAGGTCCATTTCGGGGTAAATGAAATCACCTATTATTATTGTGTTGTAACTTTTGTTAGCTTCCCTGATTTCTCTTAGCATTTCAGCATCCATCTGTTCATTCTGGCCAGGCGAACGGTAGCACACCCCACTGCTATCGCCTTCCCCTTTTTAGGTGGGATTTCTATCCATAGAGATTCTACAGTGTATTTTGTTTCAGGCAAACCTTTTATCCCGTGTGACTCAATGCCCTCTGTAACACAGAACACAACCCCTCCACTAATTTGATCTACTCTGACATTGCGATATAGTTTGTACCCAGGTATAAGTGTTCCATTGATTGTCCTCCTTCCATCGGGTCTCTGAGATGCCAATCATATCTAACTTTTCATTTAGTGCAATATATTCTAACTTTCCCATCTTATTTTTTAGACTTCTAGCATTTGCATACAAGCATTTTAGAGGTTGCATTTTATTCATATTAATCTGGTTATAGTTGATAGGGTCAATTTTGAATCAGCTATGTACTTAAGGGCATCTGAGTTACTATGGTCCCGAGTGCTGGCCTGAAGGGAGATGCTCAATGAGCATCGAGTGGTATGAAACTAGTAAGCAAGGGCCCTTTTAGCCATTCACATGCTCCAGATCTTGCTGCGTCTCCACCCTCTGCTTCCTGTCACCAGCGTCTCACCCAGCTTGCAGTAGAGATGTGCAGAGCACTAGGCAGGTCAAGCAGTTGGGAATCAAATGGGGAGGAGAAGCACCGGAAACAGAAAGATGGCTTATGGTTTATGCAGGGCTGCCACTGCATTACATGCATTAGGCAGTCGCAATGGTCGCAAAACCATGACGCAGCATTTATCCACCATCTGCTGGCATTAACCTTTAAAAAGGAGATAGAGCAGCTTTTAAACTAGATATTAGGGGAAAGCCGACAGTCGTCCAAGAGCGGATGGTTCGGAAGAATGTATCCTTGAAGGATACTACCAAAGGCAGAGAGGTTCCACAAAAGAGTAAAGTAGCCCAAATTCCCTCAAGTATGGAGCAGACAGAGCTTAAAGATCCCAATTTACCCATGTCTAAAAATAGCCAAATTAACATGAGTAAAATACATTCTCTAAAATGCTTGTATGCAAATGCTAGAAGTCTAAAGAATAAGATGGGAGAGTTAGAATATATAGCACTAAATGAAAGGTTAGATATGATTGGAATATCAGAGACATGGTGGAAGGAGGACAACCAGTGGGACACTGTGATACCTGGGTACAAACTATATCGTAATGATAGAGCTGATCAAATTGGTGGAGGGGTTGCGCTCTATGTTAGAGAGGGCATTGACTCAGAAAGGATTAAAGTTTTGCAGGAAACAAAATCTGCTGTAGAATCTATATGGATTGAAATTCCATATAAAAGGGGGAAGGCGATGGCAGTGGGGGTGTACTATCGAGCACCTGGCCAGAATGACCAAATGGATGATGAAATGCTCAAAGAAATCAAGGAAGCTAACAAAAGTTACAGTGCAGTAATAATAATGGGTGATTTCAATTACCCCGGTATCGACTGGGTCAGTGTCACGTCAGGACATGCTAGGGAGATAAAGTTCCTAGATGAAATAAATGACTGCTTCTTGGAGCAGCTGGTTCATGAACCGACCAGAGGGGAAGCCATATTAGACCTAGTCCTTAGTGGAACACCAGATCTAGTGCAAGAGATAAGGGTGTTGGGGCCACTTGTCAATAGTGATCATAGCATGATCGCCTTTGATTTAATTAGTGGAGGAGGGATAGTAAGGAAATCCACAGTACTACCTTTTAACTTTCGAAAGGGAGACTATGATAAAATGAGGAAAACAGTTAAGAAAAAACTAAAAGGAGCAGTTGCGAAGGTTAAAGACGTACATCAAGCTTGGGTGTTGTTGAAAAATACTATCTTGGAAGCCCAGACCAGCTGTATTCCACGCTTTAAGAAAAGTGGAAGGAAGTCCAAAAAACTGCCAGCATGGTTTAAAGGTGAGGTCAGAGAGGCTGTTTTTGCCAAAAAAGCATCTTTCAGGAAATGGAAAAAAGAGCCAAACGACGAAACCTGGAAACAGCACAAGCACTGGCAAGTCAAATGCAAGGCATTGATAAGGCAGGCAAAGAGAGAATTTGAGAAGAAGCTTGCTGCGGAAGCAAAAATGGGAAATAAAGACCTTTTCAAGTACATTCGTAGCAAAAAACCTGTGAGAGAGTCAGTTGGTCCATTAGATGATAAAGGGGTTAAAGGAGCACTAAGAAGCGACAAGGCGATAGCAGAGAGACTGAATGAATTCTTTGCTTCGGTCTTTACTGAGGAAGATGTAGGGATGTTACCCATGACTGAAGTGGTATTTAAAGGTGCGGAAGAATTGAAGGAAATATCGATACATCGGGAAAATGTCTTACAACTATTAGATAAACTGAAGAGTAGCAAATCACCTGGGCCGGATGAAATATGAGATTGCAGAACTGCTATCAGTAATCTGTGAACTATCATTAAAATCATCTCTAATACCTGAAGATTGGAGGATCGCCAATGTAACCCCAATTTTTAAAAAAGGTTCCAGGGGAAACCATCATAAAGAATAAAATTACTCAGCATGTAGATAGTCATGACCTAATGGGAGACAGCCAACATGGCTTTAGACAAGGAAGATCTTGTCTTACTAATCTGTTATGTTTTTTTGAAGGAGTGAATAAACAGGTGGACAAAGGTGAGTCGGTTGATATTGTGTATCTGGACTTTCAGAAAGCCTTTGACAAGGTCCCTCATCAGAGACTTTTGGCAAAACTAAAGAGTCATGGGATAGGAGGCAGTGTACTATTGTGGATCAGGAACTGGTTTAAAAGATAGAAAGCAGAGGGTAGGGCTAAATGGCCAATTTTCCCAATGGAGAAAGGTGAATAGTGGTGTACCCCAGGGATCTGGGCTGGGTCCGCTGCTTTTTGACATATTCATAAATGACCTGGAAAGTGGAACAACGAGTGAGGTTATCAAATTTGCAGATGACACAAAACTATTTAAAGTTGTTAAAACCCAAGAGGATTGTGAAAAATTGCAAGAGGATCTTGATAAATTGGAAGACTGGGCATCAAAATGGCAGATGAAATTTAATGTGGATAAGTGCAAGGTTAGGCACCTAGGGAAGAACAACCCAAACTATGGTTACACGATGCAAGGTTCCACATTAGGAACCACCACCCAGGAAAAAGATTTAGGCGTCATTGTGGATACCATGTTAAAACCCTCGGCCCAGTGTGCAGCGGCAGCCAAGAGAGCAAACAGAATGCTAGGTATGATAAGGAAAGGAATGGAAAATAAAACAAAAGATATTATAATGCCTCTATATCGTTCCATGGTGAGACCGCACCTTGAATATTGTGTGCAATTCTGGTCGCCGTATCTTAAAAATGATATAGCGATTTTAGAAAAGGTACACAGAAGAGCCACCAAAATGGTAAAGGGGATGGAAGGATACTCCTATGAAGAAAGGCTAAAAAGGTTGGGGCTCTTTAACCTGGAAAAGAGACGGCTAAGGGGAGATATGATAGAAGTCTATAAATTAATGAACGGAGTGGAACGGGTAAACGTAGATCAATTGTTTACCTTATCAGAATATAGAAAGACTAGGGGACATGCAATGAAGCTACAGGGTAAACTATTTAAGACTAATAAAAGAAAATATTTTTCACTCAATGTGTAATCAAACTCTGGAATTTGTTACCGGAGGATGTAGTAAAGGCTGTTAGTGTAGCTGGGTTTAAAAAAGGTTTGGACAAGTTCCTGGAGGAAAGGTCCATAAACCATTATTAAGAAGTGACCGAAGATATCAATGCTTGACCCAGTACAAGCATTGTGGAACTTGTGTCTCTTGGGGAAACTGCTAGGTACATATGACCTAGATTGGCCACTGTTGGAAACAGAATACTGGGCTTGATGGACCTTGGTCTGACCCAGTATGGCATATCTTATGTTCTTATGTTCTCTAGGGCTCCGTCTCGATTTCCCTCTTGCAAAATCTACCGATTTCGGCTTTGCATAAACTGGAAGTCTGTGTCGGAGGGGGATGGAAGTGGTAGATTTTGCAAGAGAGAAACTGACACAGCCCCTGAGATGGTGGGTAAGTGCTGAGTCATGGTTTCTGGGCCATTGTCTCTGCTGTTGTTCCCAGAGAAGGGCGATTGTAGTGGGAATGAGCTTGGGGGGGGGGGGGCAGCAGGGGGCTGGCAGGATGAAGAATCTGCCTAGAGCATCTTCGGTCATTGCACCGGCACTGGGTTTATGGTTTATTTATCTCGATATACCACAATTATGATAGAATCAAAATCATCTGCAACAAAACATAAAGGTGGAAAAAGGAATGCCATTGAAATAATAGGAAAGTTGAAAATTAAGTAGAAAAATAAAAGCCCTGGAGGCAAACTTGCAATTAAGCTGGCTTGTCGCAGGGCCGCACACTCCAGGGCCAGCCGCTCTTCTCTCACAGCTGAAATCTTGGGATTCACAAGACTTTGGCTGCTCAAGAAGAGCAGCTGGCCCTGGAGTGTGAGGAACCACGGCAAGCCAGCTTAATTCATAAGTTTGCCATGCTGCCTCCATGGGCCCAGCGGGGTTGCACTCGCCCTCCTGGCCAGTAAACAGGGCAGGCCGCACCTACTGCTCCACCCTTGGTACGCCACTGACAAGGACCAGGCAGAACATGGGCAGGGGAGAGAAAGAGAGATTAAATAGCTTCATTATATGAAATAAGCCCACTGACGTGAGCCGTATGTGCTTCTTTTTTTTTGTTTATTTATTTAACAGGTTTTTATACTGCTTTATCATTTCAGTAAAAGCAGTTTACATTGTAACTTAAACTTGGTAATGTACATTAAACAGGGACATCGATAACTTGGATGCTTTTGAGGCAATGGAGGGTTAAATGACTTGCCCAAGGCCACAAGGAGTGCTAGCGGGAATTGAACCCTGTTTTCTTGGCTCCCAAGCCAGTGCTTTGTTAGATTTCACCTCCCCCTATGGATGCATGTAATGTTTATTATAGAATCTATGGGGCCCTCTTTTTGGAGTGGAGTAACAGCTTAGTGGTACAAGCAGTGATCTGGTGACCAAGAGGGTTTGATTCCCACTAGGATGCCTTGGGCAGGTCAGTCTACCCTCCATTGCCTTGGAAGAAAGGCTTGGCAATTTAATTCTGGTCACCAAGAAAACCCAGGAGTCAGCATTGACTAGACAAAGAGATTGCATTTGCATGGGGCCCTTTTACTAAATTGTGCTAAGCAGTTAGCATGGGTTATAGCAGGGGTCTCAAACACGCGGCCCGCGAGACAACTTTGTGCGGCCCGCGACGGAGGAAAACAAAAAACCCCAAAACCCTGGCTTCTGCCGTTGCCGCCGTGGCAGCGGCAGAATCAATTGTCCAATTTTTAAAAAAAAACTGACTTCTGCTGCTCACGCAGCAAAATCAGCTGTCCTGCGGCCCCTTCCCCTGTGTCCGGAGATCCGAGTCTGCTCTATCAGCGGCGTGCTTTTCAAGCCGCGAAGAGAGTATTCCCCTCTCGCGTGGTTTCAAGCCGCGCGAGAGGGGAATACTCTCCTCGTGGCTTGAAAAGCACGCCGCTGATAGAGCAGACTCGGATCTCCGGGCACAGGGGAAGGGGCCGCAGGACAGCTGATTTTGCTGCTTGAGCAGCAGAAGCCAGGTTTTTTTTTTAATTTACCTGGGGGGGGGTGGTGTAGGACTGGAAATGGGCTATTGGCAGGGGGGGTGTGTGTAGGACTGGAAATGGGCTATTGGCAGGGGGGGTATGACTGGAAATGGGCTATTGGCAGGGGGGGGTATGACTGGAAATGGGCTATTGGCAGGGGGGGGGTTATGACTGGAGATGGGCTATTGGCAGGGGGGGGTTATGACTGGAGATGGGCTATTGGCAGGGGGGGGGTTATGACTGGAGATGGGCTATTGGCAGGGGGGTTATGACTGGTAATGGGCTATGGTGGGGGCTAGGACTGGAAATGGGCAGGTGGGGGTTAGGAAGGACTGGAGGTGGGCTGATGGGGGGAGTTAGGACTGGTAATGAGCTATGGAAGGGCTGACTGAAATGGGGTAATGGGGGTTAGGGCTGGAAGTGGGCTATTGGCAGGGGGGTTATGACTGGTAATGGGCTATGGGGGGGGTAAGACTGAAAATGGGGTGATGGGGGGTAAAACTGGAAGTGCGCTATGGGGAGGTTAGGACTGGTAATGGGCTATGGGGGGTCTAGGACTGGTAATGGGCTGGGGGGGGTTGCTAGGACTGGAAATGGGCTGAGTGGAAGGGGGGCTTGAACTGCAAATGGCTGATGGGGAGGGGGGCTTGGAATGGAAATGGGCTGTGAGGGGAGGGAGCTAGGATTGGAAATGGGCTGATGGGGGGCTAGGATTGGAAATGGGCTGATGGTGAGGCTAGGATAGGACTGGAAATGGACTAATGGGGGGACTAGAAGGGAGCGGATGCTGGGTGGGGCTGGAACTAGAAGGGAGCTGATGTTGGGGGAGGATTAGAATGGGATGGAGCTGGGAAAGTGAAATGGAGAGGGGAAAAATATTTTGTCTGGGAGAGAAGACAAATCTACAATTGGCCAGGTATTGGGAGAGTAAGTGGGGATTGAGGATGGAGGGGTAAAATTTGAGTGGATGAAATAGGAATGAGAAAAGAGAAAAAGGAGAAAGATTAGTATGTTAAAGCAGATGTAGAGAGAGAATGGAAAAAAAACTAGGAGAGAAGAAAGGGCAAATGGACAGCAGACGATGGAGAGTTAGCAGAAGACATGAAGAAACCAGAAGAAAGTGGCTGGAACAATTGCAACTGAAAAAAATGCACAAAAGGTAGAAAAATATCTCTTTATTTTGAATTTATTAACTGGAATATGTCAGCTCTGGGAAATGTGCATCATTAATGTTTGCGCTTTGTTTAGTACAAGAGGAAATTAATTTATAGTTTTATTTCTACAGTGTTGTTGTACATTCCAAGTTTGGCTTTTGGGGTTCCCAGTTTAATTATTGTCTTCTTGTTTCTAAATCTTTTAGTCTTTCTTTATCCATACTCATTAAAGAGGCATATTTACTAAAGTTAGTGTATGGTAACATTATGCAAATATTTATGCAAATGAGGCCCCTTATGCAAATGAGGCCCCGCGTCTTATGCGGCCCCCGGGTTACTTTACAAGTCCTCATTTGGCCCTCAAAGCAATTTGAGTTTGAGACCCCTGGGTTATAGTATGTGCTAACCCCACTCTGTGACCTGTGGTAACTATTAACATGGGGCAAGCACAGTTAGTGTTGGGGTAGTAAGTGGACAGGTCAGGGGTGGACAGTGGGCAGGGTAAGGTTAGAGAAGCACAAAGCCCACTACATTTCCCTGCAGTCAGCTGAGATTGCTAAAATAAATCACCAACAAAGTTATAAACAAACCTGAAAACTCAAATAACACACAATGTAACCCTCAGCCTTGAAAGGCTTATTTACCTAACCACCTATTATCTAAACCAACCCGGTCTCTTAACAAGGTGTCAAAATTATTAGAAATACACATTCTCTATGCATACATTTTTTATTTATTTATTTATTTACATTCTCTTATATACCGCGCTATTCTGCATCAGTGCGGTTTACATTGAACAAACCGAAATTACATTGAACAGGGCATTATAAATTGGAGATAACGATTTTACAGGGAACATGGGCTATGGAGGGTTAAGTGGCTTGCCCAAGACCACAAGGAGCACCTGTGGGACTAGAAACCCCAGTCCTTCCGGCCCAAGGTTTTGTCTGTATAAAGACCCTTTCATTAAATCCTTCTATTACACATCCATAATACTTATAACATTATTACCCATATTAACCAAGTACAAAACGCCCATTAAAACATCTCACACAACCTCTCATAACCTCAATTCATCTCCAACCCTTTCCACACTCAAACCTATATTCATACCAGCCACACATACATAAAACCCATACATATAACCATCGGAACCCCACCAATAAAACTTCAATGATTCATATTAAACATCTTTTATAAGAAGCTCAATAACAGTACAATGCTACACTATTGCAATCAGACTCAAACATCTGCAAGAATGTATACACAACTCTTAATTCAAGAGGGACATCTGATGACTACAAAAATGAGGGAGCCAAACAAGATGGATAAAATGAGATTGGCTTGCCTGGAGGTAGACCATAGGGCCAGAAGTAGGATGGGGAAGGGGATGGCCTCTGGACACTGGAAACCCATGGCATGCCACTGTAAATAAATCATGCAGTTTCTATTCAGAGGTATGCTTCATTTTCTTTGTATGCCACTAACCAATGTACTAGAATACAATGTCTTCTACGATTCTTGCAGGAAAAGCATGAGCTTACATCTATGAATCAAGGACATGTGCTACAGTTTTAAGCTCAAACTTCTTTGTTGCAACAAATCATTCACAAAGAATGCCACTACATAGTTGTTGCTACCAGGCTAAAGATTACGGGCACGATATTCAACGCCGGTGGCTAGCACTGCTAAAAGAGCAAGCTGTCAGTACTGAGCTTTAAATCCAGATATTCAATGCTGGGGCCATATCCGGGCTCCGGCACCGAATATCTGAGTTGCCTAGATTGCCATGAAGCTAACCGGGCAATGGCGATATTCAGCCGCTGCCCGGTTAGCTTCTCCGGTGAGAGTTAGGCCAGGGTCTCCTGCACCTGACTTTCGACAAGTGTTGCTAACCGGGCAGAGGCTCAATATCGCGGCTGCCCACTTAGCGATGGATGCTGCACCGGAACACCCCCAGCATGCCCCATCAGGGCATGTAGCGGCAGCATCCGAGGCAATTCAGCAGCCGTAACTGCGTCAGTGCCACTTAATATCCCGCAGAGCGGCATTACATGGTTTGCAGGTCTTCAAACCATGTAAATTCCTTTGAATACCCCTCCCTACATCTTCAAAAAACATCAAGTTATTTATCACCTACCTTCCTCCGTTCTCCATCCTTCCTGACTTTGCCCCAACAACTTAACTCTTATACTGAAAACACTAGTATAACTCACAGTTATTCCTTTTATGTATCAATCTCACACATGTTTTCATAACCTTAGGCATTTATCATTGTATCTTCTCAGTCCCCTTCCCTTCCCTACTTCTTATCTTCCCCCCTCACACCCCAATCACTCAACTAAGAGAGCTTGTTCCTACCAACCGAAACAGGCAAATCTCACATAGCCCTGGGTATCCCATCTAATTGAAACTCCTTCTCCCTCTCTCATTCCCAACATTCAACTCGTACACGAAAACCAGGGATCTATTACTCCTCGTTCCTCCTCCACTAATCTATGTCAAAAGGAATTCAACATTGCACTTTGCAAAACTTTTAGATATCTGAAACAAATATCCACAACTCAGTTACAAAAGAACATTTACTTTCTTGCAGTAATACCAGCCATAAAAACTAGCGGGCTTGCTCCCTTGTAACACTTGTGCCAGATTTAGAAATATTATCATCAATATTGTGGGGTTGTGTTTGTGTGGGTATGTATGAAGGTCTTGTGTATGTATGTTTGTGTGTGTGATGAATGTGAAAATGCATGGGAAGGGTTGTGTGTGTAGTGTACAAAAAATTGTGTATGGAAGTACAAGTGTGGATATGCAGGTGGGTGTATGTGCGTTTCTCGGTATGTGCTATGTGTGTGGGAGCTTGTGAGTGCATTTGAGTATATGTTGTGATGTGCGTGTGAATGTGCATGAATATGTGTAATTTATTTTTTAACAGGTTTTTATACTGCTTTATCATTTCAGTCAAAGGAGTTTACATTGTAACTTAAACTTAGAAACGAACATTAAACAGAGACATGGACAACTTGAATTTTTCTGAGGCAACAGAGGGTTACATGACTTGCTGAAGGCGTGCTAGTGGGAATCAAAACCTGGTCCCTTGGTTTCCAAACCAGTGCTCTAACCATTAGGCTACCCCTGTAGGAATGCATAGTATGTGTGAAGGCTACATGCATATGGGAGGTTGTCAGGGTGGGACTCTGGATCTGTAGAGGTGGTCAGTTGGTGACATATTATTGTATAGCACCAGTGGGACAGGAGCGACTGGGGATTGTTCCTGTCCCCTTTGCAGACTGCAGATGGGGTGAAAAGTGGGGGGAATGACCAGTGGGGCAAGAGTGGAATAGAAGCAAGCTGTGTGTATGTGTGGGGGCTATGGTATATTTTTGACAGTTCTGGCTGGCAGTAGCGGGGGGCGGAGGGGGGGGAGGCCAAAAAGAAATTAAATAGCAAATATCAACTATGTCATTTCCAACAAAAGCACGTCCTTACTGTCGGCCGTCATATTGATTTTAAAGCAGCAGTGTTACAGATATAATGTTGCCCTGTGGACTAGAAAAAAAATCAGCAGCAGTTTCGAGAGGCACTAATAGGCTTGAAATAAACCAGGAATGTCAGTTCATCTTGTGAGTTATCTGTAAGGTCAGTGCCGGGCATCTAGGTGATCTCCTAAGCAAGGAGTAGGAGGTCTCTGGTGCTCAATGCTTTCTTCAGCCTCTTCTGGGTTCTGGGAGGCAGAACTAGGGCAATGTGTATAATGCCTGGAAACAGTGCCCTGGAGGACAGTTTTTTCACTGACATGAAGTTGGACTTTTTCAAACAGAGATGGAATTCAGCAAGACAATTTACTAGAAACATTTGCCTGAAAGTCCGGTAATGAAAGAAAAGTAAAATTGTGTGTTAAAATTTAGGGCACATTTTTTAAACTTGTGTGTTTAAAAAACAAAAGTTAGCTCATAATGCAGTATGCCACCATTAATGAAGCAAACTAATTAAAAAATGTGTGCATCAACAGGCATAAATACGTGTGCAAAGTTTAGGACCTTCCATTTTACATTGGAAGGTGGCAGATGCTGACAGTGGACTTTCTCAATAACTGAGATAAATTATTTAGATAGTGTGTCTAGAGTAAACATCTACAAAAAATTAAGGGACATGTTAAATAAACCGCACTAACCATTAGCACAGGGTTGAGCCGTGGGAAGCAGCTGGGTAGTGTGCAATTGGGTGGGACTGGTCAGGCTAGGGGCAGAAAGTGGGTGTTGATGGCATATGGCTGTTGGCATGTGCATTTTGGGTGCATGTCAACCATGAATGTTGCTATTAGCGAGGATGCACTTAATGCCACCTCAAGGGGTGCCCTGGATCGGTAAATCCAAGACACTGGCACCCCTTCTTGAAAGAAGGCAACCCTGGGGGGACTGGAAGGGTCCTGATGCCTAGGAGGAGGACAGAGTAACAACTTGCTCCATCCTCTCCTTGCTCTGGATCCCGATGCAGGAATCATGGATCACCGTGGTCACTGCGAGTCTGCCACAGTATCTGCAGGGTTGGAGCTGGACACTCCCCCTGCAGCTACTGCACCGCAGTTTTACATATGCCACACGGTGACCGCAAGGACTTTTGTGTTGTCATGATACCTTTTATATAATCATGTTTGTAATAAGTTAACCTTATGTTACCCAAGTTTATATACCTGTTTGCTGTAAACACGGAATAGCCTGTTATTCTGTTGATGTTGTTGAATGTGAACCACGCTGATACCAAATAGCGCGGTATATAAAAGATTGTAATAAATAAAGAAAGAAAGAGCACTTACCATGATTTACTAAAGATGCCCCTAAGAGAGGCTGCTTTTGGTTAAGCTGGAAACCCAAAAGAGCAGGAGCTGGGCTTCGTTACAATAAAGTCTACATCACCCTAAAATTCCAGCTCTGACCATTTCCCTTTTATTATCGATACCTTCATTCTTCTATATGCAATTTATACAATCAGTCAGGGTGAAATTTCAGTATCATAGCTGCCGTTTTAACGAGGAACTTGCAGTGCATTATTGAGATGTCTTTTGGTTTTATTTCTCAATAGTGGCAGCTAATAATCAGAATTGTTTGTGAGAATTTAGCAGTTTGAAATAAAAGAAAAAAAATAGGTACAGAACCTGGTTAAAAAATGAGCCACCCGATCCAGGCCCCGGTAGGCCATCAATGAATGTTAAATTGAAGTGGAAGTGAAAAGGAATTTCTAGTGGGAGAAAAAAAACATACAACGTTCACTCGGATACCAAATGCCTACATATGGTAAATACTTTTCTAGTGATACTGAATGAATTCGTAATGACTGTTCACGTAAAACTAACTACCCAAAGTACATATAAATGGATAAATACCTGTACTAAGCTCATACTTACTGTATCCTGCCAGGTCAAAGGGGACATGCTGCTTATTCCACCTCAAAGATGGAATAAGCAGCACAAAATCCGGCGATCGGGCCTGGGGATCCTCCTCCGGGGTCGGGGCCGGAGCTGGGTGCAGAGGCATCCCCGACGCCTGATCCAGGCCCCGGTAGGCCAGCCATGGGTCAGGAACAAGGAAAAGGGGGGCCGAAGCCGCAGGGTCAGGGGTGCATTTGGGGAGCATATCCCCGCAGGCGGCAGGCCCAATTCTGTGCACCTTGGGAACGTTTCTGTGTAAACGGGCATGTCTTCCTTGGAGACATACGGATGTCCCCCTACCTGAATCGGGCTCTAGGTGTCTTTATAAAATACTAGTACAAGTCCAGCAGAAATAGTGGCTAGATTAAAGCCACGGACATTTACATCTGGGTAGGACTAAGCATAAATGTTAGCATGTAAAATACATGCTTAACTTCCAAATTCGCTCACTCTCTGCCCAAACTCTTCCTCTGGGCATGCCCATTCTACAAGTAAGTGCCTAAGTGCAACACATGTATCTTAAGGCATGACCTAATTTTAAGAGGCAGTTTCTGCATGCTAATCAGTGTTTTACATGCAGAAAAGGATTATAAAATTACTTTCATAAGGACTTAGTAAATAATACACTCCCATAGAGACTCAATATGCAGAGAATTCCACATTTTCATTCCCGAGAATTAAACAGTACAAAATATTTCTGTACTTAATAGATCTACTGTGCAGAAACTATTATGGTACTCTGAGAGAGGACAGTACAGTCGGAGCATCTGTTTTCCTTAGATTCCTGGTTAAGTGCTTAGCTAAATATTGGGATAATTGTAAGCACAAACCTTCTGTATGGGGTACAATCAGTGGAGGAGTAGCCTAGTGGTTAGGGCAGCAACCTAATAACTAGCAAAACCAGGGTTCAAATCCCACTGGCATTCCTTGTGTCCTTGGGCACGTCACTCAACTCTCCGTTGCCTCCAGTAACAACTTAAATTGTAAGCTTTCTGGGGACTGGGAAATATTCCTATACCTAAATATAAGTTGCCTTGAACTACCACTGGAAAGGTATAAGTTAAATATAAATAAATAACAGAGACCCATCAGCTTTGAAATGTCACATTTCAAGGCCCTGCCAAGGGGGTTGTTTAGTATATTCATTGCCCTAACTTTCCCATGCAAACAGGAAGTCTGCATCAGAGGGGGCAGAAGCACTCAGCAGCAGAGGCTTTTAATCAGTGCTGTTTTATAGGTATTGCCACTGCTGCAGTTTCTTGAGAGGGGTAACAGTGAGGGCGGAGGTCGCAGAAATGACATTCATCTAGGGCGTCTCATATCCTTGTATCAGCTCTGATAACTGCAAGGCCAATAAAGGCGCAAGCACTTTTCCAGCAGCAATTTGACATCATGGAACATATTTAAGAGATGTTAAACTTTGTGAGGAGGCGTCTGTATGACTACATTAAGCAAATAAATAAACATAAACATAAACATACATCTTTTTTTGGCAGGGAGAGGAATTTCTACCCTTAAAAAGAAAAAATGTCATATAACATTGTTGACCGACTCCCCCCATACCCCAGAATGAAACTGGAGAATTCCATCAGCGTGAACTGCTCAATATGGCTTAATTACAAGGCTTACCCTGGAAATCTTAAGCCTTTGTTTTTATTTAAATCAGCAAAAATATAAAAATAAAAGTAAAAAAGACAAATGGGACAGTTCCTAGGATATGCAACTCTGCAGCCTGCAGTTGGAAGCACTTCATTGACCAATGTCTCCCAACCCTCTCCTAGAGCACAACTAACCAAACTGGTTTTCAGGATGCCCATAATGAATAAGCATAATATAAATATGCATACTGTAAACGGGGGCGCTGGGTGAGAATGTCCACAGTCTTGGCAAAGGCAAATATTAATATGACTTGCAAAGGATTGTGGGAAATGTAGTCCATTCATACCAGAATCAGCCGTTCACAATAAATTAGTTGTGCTTGCTCGAGTGTAAAGCCAAGAAAATATATTTTATTTATGGGGTTATTTCTCCCAACACAGATTTGCTTGGTTGCACAGAAAAGGATACTTGCTTTCAGTATTATACTTAGAAAAACAAAATCAGGAAAAACAACAACTGAACTTCTTAAGCAATCAAATCAAATCATAAAGACCTTGATGGAAACAGAAAGGTCTTTTCTGTGGGCTCCTGCTAATATCTTTTTAGCAGTGCTTCAAAAA
The DNA here is from genome assembly GCA_033557465.1 of Ichthyophis bannanicus. Taxonomy (NCBI): domain Eukaryota; kingdom Metazoa; phylum Chordata; class Amphibia; order Gymnophiona; family Ichthyophiidae; genus Ichthyophis; species Ichthyophis bannanicus. The sequence goes on from CM066036.1 coordinate 37,299,925, forward strand.
CAAACCAAAACCCACAAAGTAATGAAAAACTGTTCTTTTTCAAGGCTAACTTCTGGTATTTTCACACACACCAGAAGTGTCTCTTCAGAGCTCACAGGCAATTAGGCAAGGCTCAATTGCTAACAATTAACCAGCTGTAAACCTCTTGGCTGGTTTACTTTCTAAACGTGGCTCAAATCCTGCTCAAAAGCTTTTCTGAGTAGATCAAAGAACAAGTTTATATTTCTTTGTGATGGTTGTTGTATTTTGTAAAAGTATATTACCACAGAAGTTTAGACAGAGAGCAATCCATGTATTCACACTGTTCATTTACAATATCTCCTGCTTCTTCAATTATCATAGAATCAATATCATGGATTGGCACAGAGGAATTTCTTAATGGAGCATTCTCAGAACAATACTTGTTTCCCTGCTGTCTTCCAAGTGAATAGCTAGGGCATAGATCAGTGTTCATACCTGAGCTTCCATTGCTGTTAGGGTTCCTCTCTAAATATCCTGGCCAGTATGTAGTCCAGCTTTTATGTCCAGCCTTCCAATCAAGATCCCTGGACACTGGGTCTCTCTTCACATACCTTCTTGCACTGGTCTTAGGGCCCCTTCCAAATGCAGCCGTCTCTCTCACAGGTCCTGTCCGGGGATTCCTGGCTCTTCAACCCCACTCCTCTGGTTTTCTCCAGTCCAATGGAGTCTGCTTGCCTCTGGAATGCCTCCCAGTACACGTACTGCTATGAACTCCTTTAGACCTCCAAGATGCTTTTCTCTTCCTTCTTCCAAGTTGCTTCTTGCTCTCTCTGTCCTTGAGCTCTGGCCTCTGTTGCCTCTGCTCCTCCTGATGATCATGAAGATTATGATGATCCTGATGATCCTGCTGTGTAGAATAAGCTTTACTTTTAACCTGTTTAGAGGGCTGCTCCACCCTAGCACAGCGCAGCTGTGCTGAATCAAGCCCTGCCCTTGGAGATGAGTGCTTGGGGATTACCTCATAGCTCTCCTGATTGAACACACGTTTCCCCACTTCATCTCTTCTAGTGGCTGTTGGAAACCTGGTGCATTCTGGGACTGGTAGTCTTTTATGGAAACATTCTGTTGTATTATTTCTACCAGAAAAGACAGGTTGCTTGTTCAGAGCCAATTCACCTCTATTATAGCTCCTTCCTGAACTATGATACGCTTCCTTATCATAATACTCTGCTGACCCAGTGTATGCAAATCTATTTTATGCATATTCATTGAGGAAATTTTGCCAACTTCTGATGGATAGATGTATGGGAAAGTCTTGGATTTACCCCACTGAGTCTAGTCTTTACCCTGTACTGGACTCATTCACAGTTTTATGGCTCAGAGAATGAAAACCTCTGCTCTCTGGTCAATGGAAGCACTCAGGGGAAGATCTGCCAGGGGCTTATTTTGAGCAATATCTATCTTTCCTGCCAGTGAATTGAGTCCCGCAGTCACACCCTGTACCTCTGCAGAAACCTCCTGCATTTATCAGCCTGGTGAGTAGTGATGACCATTATCAGAGCTTGTAGGCCACTGGGGCAGTGGTGTGGAGGTGCAGCAAATCAATGCAATGATGGAATTTTGGTGGAAATACTTGGAGTGACTGAGGTTGGTGTCTCATGGAGTTCAACGGCTGCCATGGATGGAGTGAGTGGAAGGAGTTATGGAATTGATCAATCTACTGGGAGTTGTTGGATGCTAGTCAATCTCTCCTGTGTAGTCATGGTTTCCTCTTTACATAAATGGCTGAATTTACTTTTGAGTCAGTTTGGACTGCTACTTCTGATCACACCTTGACACGAAAACCCAAGGACTGAGTAGCCAGGAGTCAGCATTGACTCGATGGTGCATATTGCATTGCATCCACCTTTAGCATAATCAATTAATTCAAGGGAGCAATATAGTATAGGGGGTGAAGTACTTTTGTCCACTAAAGAAGAGCGGGACCTAGGCGTGGTTGTGTCTGATGATCTTAAAGTAGCTAAACAGGTAGAAAAGGCGACGGCAAAAGCTAGAAGGATGCTTGGGTGCATACGGAGAGGAATGACTAGCAGAAAATAGGAGGTGATAATGCCTCTGTATAAGTCTTTGGTGCGACCTCATTTGGAGTATGGTGTGCAGTTCTGGAGACCGCACCTTCAAAAGGATGTGAACAGGATGGAGTCGGTGCAGAGGGTGGCTACTAAAATGATTAGTGGTCTTCATTATAAAGCATATGAAGACAGACTTAAGGATCTTAATATGTACATCTTAGAGGAAAGGCGGGATAGAGGTGATATGATTGAGATGTTTAAATACCTCCGTAGCATAAATGTTCAGGGAGAGAGCCTCTTTCAGTTGAAAGCAAGTTCTGCTACGAGGGGACATGGGATGAGAGTGAAGGGAGATAGATTCAGGAGTGATTTGCGGAAATATTTCTTTACGGAAAGAGTAGTGGATCCATGGAATAGTCTCCCAGTGGAGGTGGTAGAGATGAGGACAGTAACTGAATTCAAAAAAGCATGGGACCAACACACAGGATCTCTAAAGGTAAAAAGGGGACTGTTGTAGTTGTTATGGAAGGACAGACTAGATAGGCCATGTGGTCTTTTTCTGTCGTCATATTTCTATGTTTCTATGTTTCTTTATCAGGAGGGCTAAAGTGACAGAGGAGAACATTTCTCATTAGGAACTAGCAATGACTGAACGTAAACCCAAAATTGTGGTCTTACAGGCCGATGCCAAGCAACATTTGGAACTGAACAGTGCTTTATTTAAGGATAATTCAGTGTTGCATATGAAAATGAAAAATCTTGAGAATGCAATGAAGAGAAGCAATTTGTGGGTTATTAATTTTTACCAGATGCCTATCGGCTCTCCACTAGAGATGTTTAAAAGATATTTTATATAGAAAATTCCCTTCAAGCTCTCCCACCAGTAAGATATATTACCTTCCACTATCTAAGGAGAAAGCAGCTGTTATCATAAGAGAGACACATGGAATTATCCCAGATTTCACAGGACTATCTGGGGTTAACTGCTTTATTGCAGGATTCTAATGATGATATTGCAAGAGCTACAACTTTGATCCAGAGACTTTATGGGGATTTGGGTTGTTTTTTTTTAAAGATACATGCAAGCTTTGTTTCTTTGTTTCAAAATTTGTTTATTCTTGGATGTTTCTAGGGTGGCAAAGAAGAAAAGAAAACATCTATGATGATGTGAGGGTGATACAGTCAGTGACATCTTTTCCCCTTAAATTCCTGTTTAAGTGCTTACTTAGTTAAATATCAGGATAATAGTTTGTTTGTTTTTTATCCTTCTCAGTTTTCTTTCTTTCTTCACAATCCCGCGGGTTCTTCTTCTCTAGCTTCTGTTAGGTCTTTTTGATTATTTGGGGATGTTGCTATTGCTATGAACATTCTCTAGGTTTTGCCCCTTTTTTGTGATGAGAGACATCTCTCTTCACTTTTCCTCTGGGATTGTGACTTGAGTCTCTCTCTTTTTTTGTGGATTTAAGACATTAATGAGCTCATTGACTTGTTTTCTTTTTTATACTTTTTTTGCGGATTAGGTTTACATTTCTTGTATCATTTTTGTTTTTCTGTGTTATTTTCTTGAAACTATATTATAAATAAAAATTTAAAAATTCAACATTCATAACAAGTTCACTTATAGACCTACTCTGCTCTTTCAATGCTAGAAAATGAAATTCAAATGTCTTTAAAAATTTATCACGTAATTACGTTTTGTAACCATCAGTTCCTATTCTATTAACTCCTTTAACTGTCGAGATCTGTTGATTATTATTGCTCAGGGATTATAATGGAGATCAGCACCGAACCGGAAGATGTTTCAAAGCACTTCCTGTCCCACTTCCATTTCCTGTTGCAGTGACCCTTCATGCAGTGGCTGAATACTTCTTTAATAACTTCTAGTTGGACTGTGGGGGTAATTATATAACTGAGTGCAACTTTGTGCACACTTTTTACTGTGAAGGCATTGGTGACTTTTCAAGATGAAAATATGTGCATACTTCCTCTTGGAAAATTACCCCTGGGAATTTATGTGGTGACATTTACAGATGTTCTTTGGCATGCAAATATTTTCTGGATTATTTTATGTACCCACATATCAAATGCACAATTTTATAAAATACCTAGTCCGATGTACAAAAAAAACACCGTTCTACGTTCAGAAATGACTTTTAAATTGTTCTCTAGGTATGTGCATTCATCACCGTAGATTCTCTGTGTTTGGGCACCCAAAAATGAAAACCTATGTAAATTGCTTATATGCAAATATACCTATGAATTAATGCACATGAAATCAATTTGCATATGTAAAATCATTCTAGAGTGGTGGTTCTTAAGCCTGTCCTGGGGGACCACCAGCCAGTCGGGTCTTCAGGATATCCACAATAAATATGCATGAGAGAGATTTGAATGACTACCACAAGTCTTCTAGATCTCATACAAGGCATGCACAAAAGACAGGTGAACTGAGAGGAAAAAATGCCTGAAAATCAGGTAACGTTTACTTGAAACCAGCGGAAATTGAACTTTTTTTGGCCATGCACATCCCTATTCTCCTTCCTATGTCCCCAACAATCTTAAGAAACCACACCAGACTAAGATACTAATATCCACAGACTACTTAAGAGGCTGTCAGGAAAAACTATTGACCCACAGAGCAGGATTAAAGGGCAGAATAAAAATCTGGGGAGGAGAGGAGCCTTAGGGTGGGAGGGGAGGCAGCCGGATGTAGTAGAGATCTGTGGAGAAGCTTTGACACACAATGAGTAGATATGGAACTAAGGACGAGTAACTGGCAAAACTGAAAAAAACCAAAGAGACAGTGAGCAGACTCTGGTTCTTGCTCTGTAATTTTACTACCAAGCTGCTGAACAGAAAATAACCTCTCACTGAGTTAGATCCTGTAGTCGTGCAGGATTTGACATTTTCCACTCTTTAAACTCTATACCATCCAATCTTAGCAAGGCACCCAACACATCCTACTACCACATATTTCAAAAGAATCCTTTATTAGCCTTCATCATTCCTTATAATATTCAGACCACTGGGTTCTGCATAAGTAAGCAACAATGCATTCATGGAAGGGTTGACCTTGAAAGATGTAGTAGTTTATACGTGTAGATCAAGAACTGATCATATGGAAAAATTACCATTCTTTTACAGCCCATAGCACTCAATACCTGTAGGATTATTATCTCACAGGATGGAACTCACAGCAACTTTGAGAACTTGCTTCCTAAAGGTACTTTATCCACTGTATTATACTTTATAAATGTACACATGGAGCATCACGTTACAGCTTTGCATCTCTCTATCAGGAGGTGAAAGCCGAATCATGACCGTATTGCTTCTGATTTACAAAATCTTATCTGAGAGCTACTTCAGCTCTGGTTATTCCCCATCTAAGATTAAAAGACTAGCAAGAAAGGACTTACTGCAGGATGAAGAAACAGAAACATAGAAACAGAAAAAGTAAAGATAGAAAAAGGCTATATGGCCCATCTGGTCTCTTCATCAAAAACAGCCCAGTTTCTACAGTCCCTTCTTCAGGGGGCAATTGCACTAAATGAGTTAGTTTAGCAAATAGCATGACAGTCATGAACTTCATTCCTAAGCCGGATATGTGGACTATATTTTACTGCTAAAGCTCACCATTGCACTTATATTGTGCCAAAACAGCCTCCTTATGGAGTTCATAAGATGTAACTTGTATAGGTAATTTATCAAGGTATTCTAGAAAATTTCTTTTTAATAAAGCCTTTGGCACCAAATATGATAGGAAAACTTTCTGCATCCTTCTGTCACATTTTGTTAGTCTCTGACTGCGTTGCTTGGTACGTGAAGATCTTTGTTTTCTCCAGATGCACAGAATACTTTTGGTACTGAAACCTTTGTTATCAATGCTGTTCTTGTGTTTTTCTCCTTCACCACATAAATATTGCAGAGCTTTACACCTGTTTATTAAAAAAAAGGTCTATGCTCCTGCAGAGAAATAAAGGTTATGTCTGTGCTGACAGCAGGTGAACAGCTTGTAAACCATATGGGTAAATCTATCATCTATGGATGGAAGTTGGTGTAGCAGATTCTTCTTCTTATATATGTTCCTTGCAACATTCTCACAATGCTGTATGGGAGTCCTCTGGCCATGCTGTTGCACGTAGAAGGAAGTACTATGATGCTGTGCTTCTGAAGTGGTATTTTAGAAAGGATTTCCAGGGCAAAACACCCCAAAAAATGTTAGGGACATTTATGTTTTAAACCGATTTCAGCAACTTGGATGTCCCCAAAATAGATTTATTTATTTATTTATTTATTTAATAGTATTTCTATACTGCCTTATCTTACACGGTGTCATGGTGGCAGCCCCTAGTGGCCAAGGGCGGTAAGGGCATGCTCCACGATATATTTATTTTCAAGGAGAGCGGTGTAATGTAAGGCCAAAAATGGAGTTTGGTCTTATCTATTTTCAGCTCCTTGTGTGCACATAATAATTCAGCCAAGAGTGTAGGGAAACAAGGCTTTTATTTCCCCTCTGTGCAAGGGTTCTTTAAGACAGTGGAAATCAAAGAATGTCCTTTGTTTGAAAAGGTTCCAGTAATAAACAGGTGGACTAACTGTTAGTAGCTTCACAATTAGTGCCAAGGAAAATGGAGGAATTTAGTTCATTCCAAACAAAACAATTAAACAAGTTTTCTTCTTATTTACATGGTGGCAATAGACTCTAGGCTAGTAGCCATACACAACCCACAATCCATATCTTCTTCCTGAGGCATGGGAATAGCATTTATATCTTCTACATCCATAGATTCTGCCTCACTGCTTTCCCCCGTGGAGTAAATACTGTCCCTGGCTGTCACACAGCTTTACATGGACTGTCTCCACTGACCTGCCTCCAATAAGACTGGGTTTTAAGTTCTCTTGGTAATTCTTGAAACCACTCTGGTTTCTTCCTTCTTCTTACAAAGGGAGTATTTGCTTTAGCAGTGCTTCTAGGAGTTAAGCATTCTTTAGCAGGAATAAAGCTTTCATACCTTGAGTTTCTGTAGCTGGACTCCCTGGAGCCTTCTCTCCCAAGAATGTCTCTTTTGCAACAGTTTTTCTGCCGGTAGCTTCTGGGCAGTGCTGTGCTTCCTGGCAGCTTAGCAAAACCTGGTATGGATTCAGCTCTATGCTTCAGTGGTAAAGTAGCTTTGCTAGAAACTCCTTTTCCTCGAGTACCTGGTAAAACTTGTCCAGCAGGTTCCAGTGACTGCAGGTCTTCCTCCAAACCTGGTTCTCTGGTTCTCTGGATACGTCTCTCAGCTTTAGACTCAGGAACATTGCTTGAGCAGGGAGTGGCACACTCTCCAGCCTGACTGCTTTCCCCAGCAGACTCCCTCTGAACAGCTGCTCTGGTAGCTTGGCCCCTCTGAACTCCACCTCTGTGAATTCCGTTCCCTTGGGCTTGCTCAAGGAGGATTCCTTCCTTCAGGTCTCTCCTTCTTTCCTTAGCCGTGCTCCTTGTTCCTTCTCCAAGTCCTTCTGCTCCTTGTTCTGCTGCTTCCCTTTCTGCAGCCGTGCTCCTTACTGCTTGGCTTTTTCTCTCCCACTCTGCTTTGCTAGAATTAAACTTCTGCTTATAAAGGGATCTTCTCTTTGAATCTCCCGGGCTCATTCCCAGGTGCAACTGGTTAGATCTCCTAGCCTCATTAGCTTCTGTATGATCACTCCTGCCCCCTCTAGCTGTGCTTTGAGGTAATTGCACATCTAGATCTCTGTGAGAAACAGGGTTTCTTTTCAACTTTGCATCTTTATTAGTACCAGCCTCATGACAACGGGCAGCCTCATAAACGTCTCTGCTACCAAACACTTGGGGTGGGGACATTTATCATATAATGAATGCATAGCTATGAAAGCTATTTTGAATGTGGGGACATACAACAATGTGCCGAAGCAAAACCAAGTGTCCCCGATTCCCTGCAGTTGTCGTTATCATCATGGAAATTATAGGGGTTAATGGAGTACTTTCATCTCTATGTCCATCGGGTGTCTGGATGGCAGAATGAGAGTTTTTCTGATGCCTATCCATGTCCTGGAGCAGGAAAGGACATGGATGGTTCTGATAGTTCGTGGGGATGTGCTTGCCATTTCTGAAATTAGGAACATATTTATTTATTTAACAATTTTTCTATACCGCCTTTGTCTAAAGCAGTTTTACAATGAACAAACATAACAATAAGAATCATTTTTACATTAAACAAGGGAAGCCAACTTGGAGATAAATATGGGGTTGACTGATGGAAATATATAAACTATGACCATAGAGAAGCAGATATCATTTACAGGGGGGGGGGGGGGCTGAAGTGCAAGGGTGATCTAAACAGTCAGGAGAGGTAGGATGTGCTAATTAAGATCAAGTAATGCCATTGGGTCCATAGTATTCAATGAAGAGAGGTGTTTTGAGTGACTGCTTTAGATCTGTAATGAATTTTGCTGCTCTTATGTTTTCTGGTAGTGAATTCCATATTGATGTAGCGTATAGAGAGAATGCTCTGTTACAGGTTTGTTGTGTCATATTGGTCTTGAGTGAGTGAATATTGTCCATATGTCCAACTTGCCTGGAATGTCCCATCACACCTCCGCCATGCTCCTTCATGACCTGGATGTCCTTGTAACGGAACACGTAGAGAACTGGCTTCTAAAATGGCTCTAGGGACATCTCTGTGATTTGGATATCTGTGTGACCATTTTTAAATGTCCAAAGCATGAACAGAGCTTCTAAAATAACCCCCTTAGTAGCAGTACCTGCTCTTCCAGACTAAAAATGCAAAATCGCAGCACCTCCTCCTACTACCGCAGTATGACCAAAAAACTCCCAGGCAGCTTTGCAAGAATGTTGTAAGAAACATGTATAAGAAGAATCTGCTACACCAACTTCCATCCATAGATGATAGATTTTCTTAAATGCTGTTTGAGCTGATCACCTGCCGACAGTATAGAAATAACCTGCAAGTTCTCCTCAGGAGCAGAAAACCTTTTTTCTTAATGAACAGGTGTAAAGATCTTCAATATTTATGTAAAATTTCCACTAATCTTTGTCTTGCAGAATAATGTTTATGGACTGTTTTGTAATAAAAGAGTTTACCTAGATGTAGGTAAATTCATTTTTTTCTTTGAACTGTGTTTTTGCCCATATATGTCCTCTTGCTCTTTTAGGCTTCCATCTCCATCAGAACTGGTCCAACTGTGTCATAAGACTTCATTCATAAATATTTGGATTATTTCCTCTATTTTCATAACCTTACCTAGCCTATTCATTACAATAATGATTCTTGTCTATGAGTCAAAGGTTATGATTCCTTCTGAAACTTGTAATTTGTACATCCACATTCTAGTCCATAGATGTCACTATTGAGTAATCTCTCTCCTTCCCTTCATCTCTAAACTAATTGAGCGTGCAGTCTATCACTGCTGTCTCGACTTCCTCTCCTCTCATGCTCTCCTGGATCCTTTACAATCTGGCTTCCGTCCCCTACATTCCACTGAAACAGCTCTTACCAAAGTCACTAATGATTTGTTCCTGGCAAAATCCAAAGGCCTCTATTCTGTCCTCATCCTTCTTGATCTCTTTGCTGCTTTTGATACTGTTGACCACAACCTTCTTATCACCCTGTCCTCACTAGGTTTCAAGGACTCTGTACTTTCTTGGTTCTCCTCCTATCTCTCCCATTGCTCTTTCAGCGTGTGCTTTGGTGGCTCCTCCTCCTCTTCCACCCCATTACCTGTAGGTGTTCCTCAGGGTTCCATCTTGGGACCGCTCCTCTTCTCTCTCTCTCTACACCCAGTCCCTTGGTGCCCTTATCTCTTCCCATGGCTTTCACTATCGTCTCTATGCTGGTGACTCTCAAATCTACCTCTCTACACCTGTTATCTCTCCAGAAATCCAGGCTAAGATCACGGTCTGCCTCTCTGACATTGCTAGCTGGATGTCCCTCCGCTGCTTAAAATTGGACATGGCCAAGACTGAACTCCTTATCTTTCCCCCGAATCCCTCCCCTCCTCTTTCCCCTTCTCTGTGCATAACTCTGTTATCCTTCCTGTCTCCTCAGCGCGTAACCTTGGTGTTATCTTTGACTCCACTCTCTTTCTCTCTACAAATCCAACTCATTGCTAAGTCGTGTCCTTTCTTTCTCTACTATATCTGCAAAATTCACCCCTTCCTCTCTGTTAACACTACTAAAATGATTGTCCACTCCTTAATCACATCCCGCCTTGATTACTGTAACCTTCTCCTTGCCATCCTCCCCGCAAACCACCTCTTTCCCCTTCAGTCTATTCAACATTCTGCTGCTCGTCTGATTTTCCGCCAGTCTCGTTTTTCCCACATCACTCCTTTCCTCATGTCACTTCATTGGCTCCCCATCCATTTCCGTATCCAAGTCAAGCTTCTCCTACTGACCTATAAATTTATTCACTCTTCTGTCCCCCAGTACCTTTCATCTCTTATCTCTCATTACACTCCCTCTCGGTTACTTCGCTCTTCTAATAGTCTTCATTTATCTATGCCTTTCACTCATATTGCTAATTCTAGACCTTGCTCCTTTCACCTTGCTGCACCCTTCGCCTCGAACAGCCTTCCTGTCTCTGGTCCAGGTCCAGGTTGAAATCCCACCTCTTCAATATTGCTTTTCATGCTTGACTCTTGTGTTGTGATATGACTATTTTATATATGCTTTGTTTGCTCCAGGTCCAGGTTGAAATCCCACCTCTTCACTATTGCTTTTCATGCTTGACTCTTGTGTTGTGATGTGACTATTTTATATATGCTGTGTTTGCTCTCTCTAACATTAGATGTATACTTTGTCCTGTTGATCTGTAATTTGTATTATGTAATTTTTTGTCTTGACTAGATTGTGAGCTCTGATGAGCAGGGACTGTCTCTCTTATTTGTGTGTACAGCGCTTCGTATGTTTGCAGCGCTTTATCAATGCTTAATAATAATAATAATAATAACTCCTTTCCTCTAGGCAGTGCCAGCGCAATGTGGTAAGTGCAGTAATCACAGCAAGGGGGCACCAATTTTCAAGGGCACCATAGCTGTGTACTTTAACCTTTAGTCCTGCCGACGGAGCCAACAGAGATCCGTCCCTCCACAGCAGACTGCTCTGCCAGTTCATTTGTTCAATTCCGACTGCAGGCATCCCTGATGCTTTTGGAACTTGTATGTGGGACCTTCTGTTGTTAATCGCCCACGATCAGCAGGAAATCCCAACTGCAAGTTTGAGAAGCATCAGAGATGGCTGCAGTTAGAATTGAACAGCTGACCACATGGGCGGCAATCCCGAAGAAACAAAGAGCTCTTTAGGGGCAAGGCAGGCAGCAACTGAAGCAAAGAAGAAGAGGAAGTCCATCCTTCCCTCCCTTCTGTCACTGCTGCTTCTGTGAACTAGGCTGGTGGCAGCTGAAGCAGCAGAGGCAGTGATATTGAGGAAGGGCTGACAGGTAAGGTTTGACTCTGTGGATGATACCAAAATCTGCAATAGAGTAGACACCCAGAAAGGAGCAGATAACATAAGGAGGAACCTAGCTAAGCTTGAACAATGTCCTAGAATTTGGCAGCTGAGATTTAAAGATAAAAAATGCAGGGTCATGCATTTGGGTTGCAAAAATCCTTGAGAACAGTACAGTGTAGGGGGAAAAGTACTGCTGTCCACAAAAGAAGAGCGGGACCTGGGTGTGATTGTTTCTGATGATCTTAAAGTGGATAAGGTGATGGTGAAAGCCAGAAAAATGCTTGGGAACATAGGGACAGCAATAGCCAGCAGAAAAAAAGAGGTGATAGTGCCTCTGTATAAGTCTCTGGCGTGACCTCATTTGGAGTACTGTGTGCAATTTTGGAGACCAGACCTTCCAAAGGATACAAAAAGGATGGAGTCAGTGCAGAGGGTGACTACTAACATGGTTGGTGGTCTTCTTTATAAAGCATATGGGGACAGACTTAAAGATCTTAATATTTATACGTTAAAGGAAAGGTGGGATAGAGAAGGTATGATAGAGACGTTTAAATATTTCCATCACAAAAATGCACAAGAGGAGAGCCTCTTTTGATTGAAAGCAAGCTGCAACAAAGGGGCATAGGATGAGGGAGAAAGGGGATAGATTCAGGAGTATAATATGGAAATATGCTATAAATCATAAGGAAAGGAATGGAGACTAAAACAAAGGATATTATAATGCCTCTGTATCATTTCATGGTCCGACCGCACCTTGACTATTGTGTGCAATTCTGATCACTGTATCTTAAAAAGGATATAGCGGAATTAAAAAAGGTACAGAGAAGAGCCACCAAAATGGTAAAAGGGATGAAGGATACCCCTATGAGGAAAGGCTTAAAAGGTAAGGGCTCTTTTACTTGGAACACAGAAAGCTGAGAGGAGATTTGATAGAAGTCTAGAAATTAATGAATGGAGTGGAACGGATTAACGTAGATTGGATGTTTACGCCATCAAAAACAGAAAGACTAGAGGACATGCAATGAAGATACAGTTTACCCATTTAAGACTAATAAGAGTAAATATTTTTTCACTCGACGTGTAATCAAACTCTGGAATTGGTTAGTGGAGAATGTAGCAAAAGCTATTAGCGTAGCTGGGTTTAAAAAAGGTTTGGACAAGTTCCTGGAGGAAAGGTCCATAAACCATTATTAAAGAGGACCCAGGAAATCCACTGCTTGGCCCAAGATGAGCGTTGTGGAAGCTGTGGACTTTGGGTACCTGCCAGATACTTGTGTCCTGGATTGGCCACTGTTGGAAACAGGATATTGGGCTTGATGGACCTTGGCCTGACCCCGTATGGCATTTCTTATGTTCTTATAAATATTTCTTCACGGAAAGAGTGGTAGATGCATGGAATAGTCTCCCAGTGGAGGTAATAGAGACAAGGACAGTATCTGAATTCAAGAAAGCATGGGACAAATACAGATCTCTAAATTAAACAAGGGAACTAGTAGTTGATATGGAAGGGCAGACTAGATAGGCCATATGGGCTTTTTCTGCTGTCATTTTTCAATGTTTCTATGACGCAAAGCAGCGCTGCAGAGTCATCTTGCTCCAAGCTCTCTAAGGCCCAGTCCTGTCTTGCCACCTACAGGAAGTAGTGCCAGAGGGGGCGGGATGGGACCGAGCCTTAGAGGGCACAAAACATGAGGGCTCTGCCGTGCTGCTCTACTTCCTACTATCACTGATTCTGCTGTTTCGACTGCCACCGGCTCAGCTCACTGTTGCAGCAGTGACAAAAGGGAGGGAAGGACAGATTTCCTCTTCTTCATTGGAGGTAAAATGCTGGACCAAAGATGGGGTCTAGGGAAGTAGGAGAGAGAGACGGTATAATCTTCCCAGAAGATGTCACAACAGGACTGGTGGTGGAGGGAGTGGCAAGAAAAAGAGCATAGGTGCTAGAACAAAGGGAAGATGTTTGACCAATGGGAAGGTGCTAGAACAAAGGGAAGATGTTTGACCAATGGGAAGGTGCAGTGGGAAGAGAAGAGAAAGCTGTTGGAACTATAGTGTGTGATAGGGGAAGAGAACACTTAGCTGCTGGACCACAGAGTAGGTAGAGAGGAAAGAGAAGGGAAGATGATTGACCATGGAGTGGGTAGGAGGGAAGAGGGAATCAAGCAAGGAGATGCCAGACTATGGGAGGGAGGGGGTGAGGGATTAGAACAGGGAGCTGCTGAACTACAGAGTAGGGAGGGGGAAAAGAGAACAGGTAGATGCTGGATCACAGAGTGCATAGAGAGGAGAGAAGGGTAGAAAATTGACACAGAGTGGGAGTGGGATGGGGTGGGAGTGGGGAAGGAAGAGAACAGGGAGATGCTTGACCTTAGTGGCGGGGAAAGGGGGAAGATGGAGGACTGCAGGTGGGGATGGGGAGAAAGAAGAAGATAGAAAATGGAGAGATGCACGACCAAACAGTAGGATAGGGTGAGAGGAAATGGGGAAGTGCTAGACCCACAAGTAGGGGGGGGAATGGGGAATAGGGAGACAAAGGGAAGATTCTGGATATAAGAGAGACAGAGAGGAGGGGTAATGCTGAAAGATGCTTGAGATGGGGGTGGGAGATAGTGGCTGAGGCTGGAGGTTGGACAAGGGGGCTGGTGATGGGGAGAAGGGCGCTAAAGAGATGAGCTAGGAAAGAGGTGAGGGAAGTGGACAGAACGTTGGAAGATGGGTGACGGAATAAAAGAGGGAGACTAAAGACTGGAGTTGTGAAATCTGAATTTATAGAGAGGCAGAAAATAAAAATATGGAAGAAAGAGCTGAAATCAAAAGATCATCGTCAGAAACAGATGCGGGGGAGGCAAGGAAGAGGACAGGAGGAGAAATGGAAAATGGACATGAAACCCTGGAAAGAGAGTTAAGAGATGCCAAACAGAGGAAAGCAGAGAATAGATCTAACATGAATAGGAAAAATCAAATTTTCAAGATAAACAAATGCATTTTATTCTGAATTTAGTAAACGAAAAGGAAGTGAACCTCACAAACAATTAGACAGTCTGAAGAAATTATTTAAAAACTTATCTTGCAAAAATTATAAATATAATATGGACCTCAGTGTGGTTGTCTTTGTATTTTGCTCAGTGCAGAAGGAAATTCATTTCTGTGTCTCTACCTCCCAGTTCTGCACTGCATGCGGAGTCTGATTTCCTGAGGCTTCCAGACCAGTTTTCGTTTGCATATTTCTGTTTGTCATCCCTTGTATTGTTTTTGTTCAGGGTCTGTCTATATTTTACATGCGTGACTACAGCAAGGGATTTAGTAGCGTGTACATTCAGGGAAGGGATCTGTAGCAGTTCTGGCTTTTTTTCAGTAAGGAGTATATTAATGTTCTAGGTCCTGGAGTAATACTTGTAGTGCTGCCTTTTCATAGGTAAGGTCGGTGCTGTTATGGTGTGGCTGGTTTGATTTAGACTGTGAGTGATCTTTTGGCAAGGTTTTTTATTATTTCATAATATACCTGCCCCCGTCGATATTATATGAATGTGTGTGTGGGGGGGGAGGGGGAATTATCTTGGAGTCACTAAGCACCTGTTCTCATGTCTGCAGGGGAGAGGGGGAGATGTTATATTTAGACTCCTAAGCTCCCTTTGCGTTTTTTCTATGTGTACGCAGGTGGTGGGGGGCTGGAGGAGAGATGTACTATCTGGGCAGCAGAACCCCTTTTTTAGTGTGTGAGGGGGAAGGTATTATGTTTGGGCTGCCAAACCCCCTTGGTGATTTTTTCTGTGCGTGAGGTTGGGTGAGAAGAGAGATGGAATGTTGGGGCCCCTTCATGCAATGTTCTTGTTATATTTTATTTGAAGGCAAAATCCCAGCATCATGTGAACGGAGTTCACAAAGGACTTTTGGGAAAAGGTACTAGTAATGATGGAGGGGGTGCCGACCTTAGGTTGCAGGGGGGCGCTACAAACCCTAGCCCTGGCCCTGCTCCTGGGGTTATAAAGTTCCGAACACAGCCTCAATAGCATCTGCAACCCTGGACTATCCAGGGAGTGAAAGCTGGGTCATGGAATACAATCTAGCTCTCCTGCATGGCTGTCACTAAACCACAAGGTGGCAGGTAAATTCTAAGCCCCAGGCATTACACTGAGGAGTCACTGTACTATAAATGATATTCTCTTCACAGTTCCATCTATATTATTAGACTTCGGTATAAGCAATTGCTCTCGGATGTGCACGCTGGCTAGGTGTGGGAGAATGTAGCCTGCTTTCTCCTGTGAATAAACATGCTTCAAGAACTCTGGATCCCAAAAATGCCTGTTCCATATAAGGCCAAGATATTATGTCAAAACCACTGCGTCATTATCTGCAACATTATTCTTATTGTTTCTGTTACACAAAAATAGAAATCTAAGCTCCTATCTCATTCAACAATCATGCATGTGAACCATGAAAGCTAAAATGTGCAATCAAATAATAATCAAAGCAGTGGTTGTTAGATCATGGCTACTGGTGCAACATGGTAAGCTCTGCAAACATGGTAGAAAGGCATCAATATTTGGGGAGTGCCAAAAGCTCCCATGAGGATCATTCTACTACCTCGGCATGCGGACTCAGCTGATATTACCTTTAAACCGCGTGGTATAGGAAGAAACTCCAGTACAAGTCTCGCAAGATTGGCAATTGTGAAACTTGCAGCAGATTTCATGTCTACAAATGGCTTAAAAATAAGAGCTGAGCCACACGTGAGGATAGTAGAGAGCTGCTCGTGACAGTGGCAATGGAGGTGGAGCCCTGCGGGAGAAGGGGGAGGGGAGAGAGGGCACCAGTTTATAGATTTCAGGAGACACCAGAAGCCCTAGCTGTTCTAAATCAAGGGTTCTCAACCCAGTCCTTGGGACACACCTAGCCAGTCAGGTTTTCAGGAAAACCACGATGAAACTCCATGAGAGAGCTCTGCATGCGCTGCCTCCATTGTATGCAAATCTCTCTCATGCATATTCATTGTGGCTATCCTGAAAAACCCGACCGTCTATGTTTGTCCAGAGGAGTGGGTTGAGACCTCTTGCTCTAATAATAATGAATCAGAAATGAAGATAACAAAAACAATTTAAATCATGGTGACGTTGACAGATGTTTAAGTCTCTCAAACCTTTAGTTTTGTTCTATGTAATATGCATGAATTATAATCTCTGGCAAAATGGTTTTTAATTGTTCAGATCAATAGTCAGAGTTTGTTTAAATGCCATGCATGGTGTTTAAATATAAGGAATGTGCATAAATGACATGGGAAATCTCATTGACATTTCCCATGCTGTTTCCTGTCTTTTTTAACCTGAAACAGAAAAATAAAACATTTTGGGGTTCTCCCATCTCATTAGTACGGCACATAACTGTGTAAGAGTGTGCACTGCTGCTCAGAAGGGCATGCTTCCCAAAATGTGCTAAGCTGGCATGCATTGAGGACTGTTTTAAAATGTGGAGGTGGGGGCAGACATATCCCCATGCAGTTAGAACGGGTTTGGCTCTGTTCTCAAACTAAGCCATTTGCTATGATTAACGTGGGTACGCGGCACTAACTGCAGCATTGCCGGTAAACGCCACACTAACCCCAATGTGCATGTTCCTCCCCACACCGCCCAGTCTCCAGGCCAACCCATGCTAAGGAGTTTGCATGGCATTTTTAACAGGGCCATATTTTTCATGTGAGATAACAGTTACCACGGCACGCTTAGTCTATGGTGAACCCCACACTGTTGGCGCACTTTAGAAAACATGCTTCAAAGAGTGTACACTATTGCTCAATAAACACACTACCTACGTTATTTATTTGCAGGGACTTGCATTCTGCCCATCCAAGGGAGTGTACCCTTTTTCTAATGAAGAATACTATGCACTATTCAGTAATAAGATGCATTACTGATGACACACTGCCCCCAAAATGAAAAAACAAATGTTAAAAAACAACAAATAAAATGAAAAATACCAAAAATAACATAGGAAACTAAACAAAATGAAAACTTTTGCCCAGCAGATTCCCATTAAATATTTACCACCACTATAAATAGAAACAGTACCACTGAATATCTCCATGGGGCGGCGATCGCCATCCCTATATGGATAACCAGCAATATTCAAACTCTATCATTATAGCTGAGCAGTTAAATTTATGACAGACTTTTTTTCTGTCCTAAATTAGACTGCTAGCAATATTGTTGTCTATCTGTAGTAAAGCAGAATGTCCATACTCCACCCTGACAGTATTTGGATACTGCCAGGATAGTCTGTATGAATTTTATGGCAATGTGGGGGTTATGTTAGTGACTCTTTCACTTGTGCCATGATAGCTTGTGTGCATCAGTGATACTTAGAGCGACTCTATTGGTAGCGAAACTACTGGCAGGCTCTCCTATGATGCACATGTCTCAGCTGAGGTGTCAGTCTAAGACAAAACACCCATCTTTATATCAGGTGTATGGGACTTATTGGTTGTGACAATGGCAACAAAAACTGGCATTACCTGAGCAGAAAAAACACCTGACAATCTACTTCTGCATTTTGCCATGAAACCCAGTGGATAGTCACAACAAAACAAACTGTGATATAGTGCTGGAAGATTAGCCCTCGGGTCAGAAGGCACTCAACAGACTACTGGGGAAGAGCTAAAAACTCTTCTGAGTAAACCCAGCATTTATGATGTGGTTGGAACAAAACCCTTGGGATGCCTGACTATTGATTTATCTGTGCATGAAATGAGAGTCAGAAGCTGCAAAGATGCCGTATCTATTGGGACACAGAGGTACAAAGCATGAACCAAGTAGAGCTAGAGGTGGTCAAGAACAAAATGGAATGTGCACAGCTCAGTCTGTTTGGAATCAGTGAAGTGAAATGGATTTGAATCTGATAAACATATGGTATACTATGCCAGAAATGAAAGGCAAAGAAGAAATGGCATTGTATAAGAAAACTTACAAGAACTGTAATAAATATAATGTAGTCAGTTAATGCAAAATTTCTATTCGTTTATGAGGAATGCCCATCAACACAGCAATTATTCAGGTAAATGCACCAACAACAGATGGCAAATGACACAGTTTAGCAGTTCTATGAAGAAGTACAAGCTGAAATTGACAGAACAAGCGAACAAGATATATTAATAGTCAGTGACACTGAAACACAAAAGTTGGGAACAAAGAAGGCAAAGTGGTTGGAAAATATGGGCCCTGCAACAGAAATGAAGCTGGAGAAAGACTGCAAGATGAACAATCTATTATTCATTTCAAATACCTTCCAGCACACAAGTGGCGACTGCAGATATGGACGTCACCCAATGGATTGTACAAAAATAAAATTGACTATATCTGTGGAAGTCAATAATGGAAAAGCTCAACAATATCATCAAAGACAAAACCTGAAGCTGATTATGGTGCAGACAGCAGCTACTATTATGCAAAATCAAATTAAAGCTGAAAAAGAGTGAACCACTCATGAATGCAGCCAAGTGTGGTCTTACAAATACACTACTGGAATTTGAAGACTGCCTACGAAACCGATTCATCGCTGAGGATGTAAATGACAGAGTAGCAGAAGAGCTATGGGATGACATCAAGAAAGCTGTGCTGAAGAAACTAAAGTCTCTGCAAAAGGTGAAAATGCAAAATCAGCCAAAATGGATGTTCAAAGAAACTCTGAAAATTGCTCAGAAACACAGAGAAAATAAAACCACATGTAATCACGGAACATAACAGAAATTTCCAACATGCAGCAAGATGAGGTAAAGTGAACTACTACAATGATACAGTCAAGGAAACAGAATCAAAAATTATCAGAGGAAGAACAAGATCAGCTTTCCAAAGAGAAAATCCCAGCCTTGAATTAGAATGCTAAAAGATGATAAATGTTGAAAGAGAAGATTAAGAAAGGGTGGAAAGAATATATCAAATCATTATACCATAAAGATCTAGTGAATCAACAACTGTTTCAACCTTTACCTACAAACAGGATCAGTTGGTGATGAAAAGAAGAAGTTAAAGCAGCATTGAAAGCATCATCAAAGAACAAAGCACCAGGAATTGATGGCATTCCCATTGAAGTATTACAGCAATCTGATGCAGCTGTAACTTAGAAGGCTCTGCCAGGAAATATGGAAGACAACATCATGGCTGACTGAGTAGGAAAGATCTGTGTTCATATCAATACTGAAGAAAGATGATCTGACTGTGGAAATTATTGCACAATCACTGTGATTCCCACATGTCAGAAAGATGCTACTCAAAAGCATTCAGTACGGATTACAATTATACCTGGAATAAGAACTGCCTAAAATATGTAGGGTCATGCACTTGGGCTGCAAAAATCCAAGGGAGCGGTACAGTGCAGGGGGCGAACTACTTCTGTCAACGAAAGAAGAGCGGGACCTGGGCATGATTGTTTCTGATGATCTTAAAGCGGCTAGACAGGTAGGAAAGGCGACAGCGAAATCAAGAAGGATGCTTGGGTGTACAGGGAGAGGAATGGCCAGCAGAAAAAGGGAGGTGATAGTGAACATGTATAAGTCTCTGGTGTGATCTCATTTGCAGTATTGTGTGGAGACTGCATCTTCAAAAGGATATAAACAAGATGGAGTCGGTGCAGAGGGTGGCTACTAAAATGGTTAGCGGTCTTCATTATATAGCATATGAGGACAGACTTAAAGATCTTAATATATATATGTTAGAGGAAAGTCGGGATAGTGAAGATATGATAAAGACATTTAAATACCTCAGTGGCATAAATGCACAAGAGGACAGCCTCTTTCAACTGAAAGCAAACTCTGTCATGAGGGGACATAGGATGAGGGTGAAAAGAATATGCAGAAATATTTCTTTACAGAAAGAGTGGTAGATGAGTGGAATAGTCTTCCAGTGGAGGTAGTAGAGACAAGGACAGTATCTGAATTCAAAAAAGCATGGGACAAACACAAAAGATCTCTAAAGGAAAAAAGGGCATTATTGTAATCGATATGGAAGGGTAGACTAGATAGGCCATGTGATCTTTTTCTGCCATCATATTTCTATGTTTCTATGATTCAGGAAAGGGCAAGGAACAAGAGACATCATTGCAGATGTAAAATGGACCCTTGAAAATAATACCAAAAGGAAGTTTAAATGTGTTTCAATTACTACAGCAAGACCTTTAATTGCATACATCATTAAAACTCTGAGCCACATTAAAAAGCATGGTATGATAGAACACCTGATAAATCTCATTCACATTATTTGTAATTGATCAAGAAGCAACAGCTTGAACAGAACAAGGATATACAGTATGGTTTAAAATCAGTAAAGGTGTATGGCAAGACTGAATACTTTCACCATACCTGTTCCATTTATATGCAGAACAAATCATCAGACAATGGAGGTATGAAGACTGGTGGAGGACTTATCAAAAACCTTTGCTATGCTGGTGATACTTAGTTACTGGCTGAAAGTGAAGATGATCTAATACATCTGCTTCTCAAGATCAAGGAAGATAGTCTTAAAATGGACCTGTGCCTTAATGTGAAGAAGATAAAGATGCTTACAAGTGGCAAAATCAATTATTAAATCCTTAATATAGAAGTAGCAAACAATTTTGACCTGCTTGGATCAATAATCAATAATGAAATCAGAAGCAGTCAAGAAATTTGATGATGCATGGCTTTTGGTAGAACATACAAAGATTTGACTTGTCCAAGGCATGGCATTTTCAATAACATAATACAGATCCACAAGTTGGACAGTAAATTAAAAATACAGTAAGCAAATCAATGTCTTCAAATTATGGGGCCGGTAAAGAATACTGTGAACATAAGAACATAAGATATGCCATACTGGGTAAGACCAAGGTCCATCAAGCCCAGTATTCTGTTTCCAACAGTGGCCAATCTAGGTCATACGTACCTAGCAGTACCATGGACTGCCTGAAGTACAAATCAATCAGTACTAGAGAAGATCAAACCTAAGCTTTCCTTAGAAGTTCAATGACAAGACTTTGATTTTCATACTTTGGACACATCAAGGCACATGTGCAGCTGATCAGAAGTGGGGCACACAGAGACAGACCCAATTCTGATCCCGTTGGGGCTAGACCTGCCCTCGGGATCAGAATTGGGTCTACAGCCTGGACCTTCAGGGTAGAATAAGTCCCATGTCTAGATCTGAGGCCCTGGATGTACAGGGCTGAGCTCTGAATTGGCTCTATATGTCCGGGGTCATGGCCCACCCATGCCCCATCCTCGCTCCGTCTCCGGAACTTCCCCTTCCCCCCGTCTAGGCCTCCCCTTACAAACCCACTGTTCATAAGGGGAGGCTTTTGCTGGGGCTGGTGGGGGGGGGGGTGAATAGCGGGGATGGATGTCTCAAAGGGATGTCCATCACCACTATTCGCGGGACTGAATGACCCCCTTAGTGTCTGCTGCAACATATAGAGGAATTGGAATCAAGTCAGTGCTGACTCCTGGCACCCCAGCAGCCCCTGGATTTTCTTGGCAAATTATGACCATAAGTAGATTGCCAGGCATTTTCTTTCAAAGCAAGGGAGGATAAAGTAACTTGCCAAAGGTGTGCCAGTGGAAATCAAACCCCAATCTCCTGGGTGTTAAGATGTTCCTCTAACCACTAGACTACTTCTCCACTCCAGAGAACTGGATTTAGCTTACGCCTTTTCTCAGAAGTTCAAGGTGAGCTACATTCAGGTACTGAAGGAATTTTCCTGTACCTAGAAGACTTACAATCCAGGTTTGAACCTGAGGCAATAGAGAGGCAAGTGACTTGTCCAAGATTACAAGGAGCACAGTGGGATTCAAACCCTGACTGTTCCCCTTCTAGCCTGCTGCTCTAACCATTAGGCTGCTTCTCCACTCCAAGCTTGATGTTTTTGATTTTGTATTATATGTTTCATTATTATTTAGATTTGTTTTTATCTTTAGCTGGGTGCTTATGTAATACACCTTCACTTATTCATCAGGGATGTGCATTCCTTAATGTGCCTTTGGTTCAAAAGCATGCCTTAAAAACATATTGCATTCTAAATCTATTTCATGAATGTTCTATTAGTGTGTGTTCAAAATTTCTAAAAGGTGTTACATTTTTTTATGAAAATGATTGTGTGAAACAAACTGAAAAGAGCCTAAAAATAGGATAAAGCCCAAACAAACTGAAAACATACCACAAATCTGTGCACTGTTCAAATCCCTACTGTTTATCACTACTCTTCCAACTGTCATTTGACTTTTTTGGTTAATGTTCCTCTGTTTCATATTTGCAATGGAATAATCATGCACACTGCTGAATTTAATCAATATAATAGAGTTTAACTTGGAGTGATCAAGGTCATTGGCCATTCTGTATAAAATTTCCCTCTTTGCAGTGATCTCTGTCTTTCCCTTTTTCCAACAGCCTGATCTGACCCCCTGTGGTCAAATCCAATGGTCCAACCTGACCCAGTTCTTGAGTAGCCTGCTGGTTGAACCATGGCTGCAGCTTTTGTCCCCATATGAAATCAACCGAGTGCCGTACACTTCAAAAAGCTAATTGAAAACCGAATTATGTGGGAAGGTCAGAAGAGCTGGGCTACTAGCTTTTTCTGGCTATTGGGGATTAAAACAGCCATAGGAATATTTTACTTTTTTTCCTCAAGTAATACTTTTTTTTTATTCCCCCTTAGGTATAGCCAGTCACAAAATCCAGCTGCAAAGTAATTGACTAGACAGATTTGCAATAGTGCAGACTTAAAATTCAATCATCTAAAAAGTAAATGAGCAACCTCCAAAACATAGTGGTCCAAAGCTATTTTCAGGGCTATTTTTCAAAACAGCTCACTTAGGTACAAAATCCACAGGTACTTTGTACCCCTCACACTTTGTACAAATCTTCAAAGACAAAGTCCATCTCTACTTTCCCCAAGTAAAATGCCCAAAAGTGAAACTGACCCCACTATCTTTGCACATGCCTTTTCGTATGGACAAAAATTTGGTAGAGAAATAGTATTGCTTACACTTGAAAATAGAAGGAATGCATGCTGTGTCCTAATCTTGCCCAAAATACATCCTCTAGAATACCTCTCCTTTGCAGTATGTGCACTGCGGAGACTTGCATGTACTTGTGGTCAGGCTAAAGGTGGGCAATTTTTAGACTGCCCTTTCAGTTGGGTAAACTACTATTTTACTCATGTGAAAATTGTCCTCCACTTGCTTTATATTGTTTTCTAAAAAATTCACTCATTAGATATCTAAATCTTTTCAATATTTTAAAACATTAATCAGATGCTATAGATATGCTACTGTCCAGTCAGAGCACTCTGGCTAACATTTGTTTATAAAGCCATAGAATTGGAAGCTCTTTCTGCTTAGCTAAATTTTCTATATATGAATAATTTTCATAGCAGATAAATAGGGATTTTATTTAAGCCTGATCACCTTCATATTACATATTCATTGATTTCTAAACTGCCTTAAACAGCTCTGTAGATGTGAAACATTATGAATTCAATTTTGGCACCTTGGTATTAAATTTGCATATCTTGTCACACACCGTTTGACATACATGCAGAACTGTACTGCAGCTATTTTATTACGAGCCACAAAATATATTCTGGAACTGCACCCAGCATCAGAAATAAATTAAAATGGATGAAAGACCCAACAGCGAGATACATTTATTAATGCTCTGTAGTGCCTCTAGCCAGTAGACTATTCTAGCCAATAAGGAAAACGTACGATAAACAATTATCAGGTCTCTTCATATCCCCTGTTAATATCTAGAGGTACAATGCTTGTTACTTCATTTTCTGAATACTTTTTAAAATGTATAACTAAGCAAATCTTTTAAAGTCCAAGATGCAAATTTAATTTCCTAGAGATAGATAGATAGATACAGATTTAGATAGATATCGAGATGAAGGGTCCTCATTTATTTATTTTATATTTATTTATTTATTTATTTGGAAGACAGGCCCGGCAATCTATTTCTGTATCTTGCCATGAAAACCCAATGGATAGTTACAACAAAACAAATTGTCCTGTAGTGCTGGAAGATGAGACCCCCAGGTCAGAAGGCACTCAACTAGCTACTGGGGAAGAGCTGAAGACTTTTCAGAGTAAAGCCAGCATTTATGATGTGGTTGGATCAAAGCCCTCGGGACATCTGACTGCTGATGTAGCTGCGCATGAAATGAGAGTCAGAAGCTGTAAAGATGTATTACACATTGGAAGATGGAACGTACGAAGCAAGAACGAAGGGAAGTTGGAGGTGGTCAAGAATGAAATGGAACGTGTACAACTTGATCTGTTGGGTGTCAGTGAACTGAAATGGACTGGCATCGGGCACTTTGCATCAGATGATCACATGGTCTACTATGCTGGAAATGAAAGACAAAGAAGAAATGGTGTTGCATTTATAATAAAGAAGAAACTTGCAAGAACTGTAATGAAACACAATGCAGTAAGCGAACGCTTAATCTCTGTTCATCTACGAGGAATGCCTATCAACACAACTATAATTCAAGTATATGTCCCAACAACAGCTGCAGAAGAGAATGAAATTGAAGAGTTCTATGAACAAGTACAAGCTGAAATTGACAGAACATGCAAACAGGATACCCTGATAGTCATGGGTGACTGAAAGCAAATGTTGGCAACAAAGAAGAAGACAAAGTAGTTGGAAAACGTGGACTTGGCAACAGAAATGAAGCTGGAGAAAGACTTCTAGAATTCTGCAAGACCAACGATCTATTCATCTCAAACACCTTCTTCCAGCAACACAAGCGGCGACTGTACACATGGACTTCACCCAATGGATTGTATAAAAATTAAATTGACTACATCTGTGGAAGTCAACGATGGAAAAGCTCTATAACATCAACAAAGACAAAACCTGGAGCTGACTGTGGTACAGATCATCAACTACTAGTATGCAAACTCAAGATAAAGTTGAAAAAGAGCAAACCACTCATAAATGCAGCAAAATATGACCTTGAGAATATACCACTGGAATTTAAAGACTGTCTGCAAAATCGATTTGCTGCTTTAGATACGAATGACAGAGCTCCAGAAGAGTTATGGAATGACATCAAGAAGGTTGTGATGGAAGAAAGCGAGAAGTCTCTTCAAAAGGTGAAAAAGAAAAAATGGCCAAAATGGATGATGGAAGAAACTCTGAAAATTGCCCAGAAACGCAAAGAAGCTAAAGCCAGAGGAGAAAGAAAGACAGTCACAGAACTAAACAGAGATTTCCAACGTGCAGCAAGACAGGACAAGGAAAAGTACTACAATGATGCATGCAAGGAAATAGAAGCAGAAACTATTAGAGGAAGAACAAGATCAGCTTTCCTAAAGCTACGAGAGTTAAAGAAAAAGTTCCAGCCTCGAATTGGAATGTTACAAGATGCTCAAGGTTCTATGTTGAATGATGCTGAGAAGATCAAGAAAAGATGGAAGGAATATACAGAGTTTTTATATGATAAAGATCAAGTGGACCAACAGCCGTTTCAACCTGTACCTTATGATCGGGAACCATTGGTGATGAAAGAAGAAGTTGAAGCAGCATTGAAAGCCTTATCAAAGAACAAAGCACCAGGTATTGATAGCATTCCCATAGAAGTATTACAGCAATCTGATGCAGCTGTTACCGTACTTACAAGGCTCAGCCAAGAAATATGGAAGACAACATCATGGCCAACTGACTGGAAAAGATCTGTGTTTATACCAGTACTAAAGAAAGGTGATCCAACTGACTGTGGAAATTATCGCACAATCGCTCTGATTCCACATGCCAGCAAGATTCTACTGAAGATTTTTCAAAAGAGACTACAACCATAGGAAGGCCAGCAATGAGATGGATCGATACAATAACAGCAGCTACAGGTACCAGTCTATCAACAATGAGCCGCCTGACTGAAGACCGAACACAATTTAGGATAGCTATCCAGAGGGTCGCCTCCGACTCGATGGCACTTAACAACAACAACATTTATTTAACAGTTTTTATACTGCCATATCAAGTAATCAAAGCCGTTTAAAATGAACCTCAAACAATTACATCAAACACAGACTAAATTGTAACAGTATAACTTAAACAAATTATGGATATATATATTCTCAAAAATACAATACAAGATGGATGAGCAAAGAATGGTCTTATAACATATTAACTTATTTACAATTTTTAAAAAAAAGTTAGTAATGAAGCCATCATGAATAGAAAGGTGAGCACGAATAAAGATTAATTAAGGATTGACTCATGTGGTAGGTTAAGTTGGATAAATTTTGAGAGGGTCCTGCTGATTTCCAAAATGCTCCATAAATAGATGTGTTTTGATTTCTTTTCGAAATGTGGAGAGATCATCAATGTATCTTAATTTCTCTGAGAGAGAATTCCAGTATTGGTGCAAAGAAAGTAAATGCTCTACAGTATTGCTCACTGATCGTTTAAGTCGGAGGGAACAAGTATTGTGTCCCGAGTACATCCTCTTCTTAGTCGTTCATTTGAAGTTTTGTTAATCAGGGAGTTTAGGTACGATGGAGCTATGTTCCTCATGAGCTTGAATGTGATAATGAGAGATTTATATTTAATTCTGCTTTGGAGAGGCAACCAGTGCAGATTGTATAATATTGGAGTGATATGATCAGTAATGTAAGCCTTATGAGTTATACATGCAGTCGTGTGTTGAGCCATCTGTAGTTGACAGTACAGTAGTCAATGTAGGGAGCAAATTATCACCTGTAGTACAGATCTGAAGTCATAGTTTGAAAGTAGAGATCTCAATTGTTGGATCATCCTTAACTTATTATAGATAGCTATACACAAAAAAATTAACTACTAATGCAAAGTTGAGAGATTGATCTAGGGTAACATCTAGAAATTTAGCTTCACTTTTTACCTCTTTGACAAGTAAATTAGGAGGTGGGATAAAATCTTGGTTTCTAGTGACATATGGAAGCTCAGTTTTTTATAATTAATCCTTAGGTTATGAGAAAATAACCATTGTGAGACTTCGCTGAAGCAAGAGGTTATCTGCTTGAGGTTAGGATTAGTAATGTCGAAAGTAGGTATATCATTTTGGACATACTACATATTAGCTGTTAAACAATAGTGCTGACAGGGCTGAACCTTGCAATATGCCTTGCTGTTATCTCTATGGATTAGATGACATGTGACCAATTTTAACCTGCTGAGTGAGGTTAGATAGATAGGATTGAAATCATTGAAGGGTGGTGCCATATATTCCAATTTGCTGGAACCTCTCTAGCAGAATGTTATGATTAATGGAGTCAAAGGCAGAGGCAATATCTTGAAAAATAAGGAAATAAGGATGAATGCTTGTTTTGAATTATCTATTCCTCTTATGGGTTTGTCAAAAAGGGCTAATAGTAAAGTCTCAACACCATGAAACTGTCTGAATCCATATTGGTGCATGTCTAATGGTGCATATAAGTCAATATGGTCTTGAAGTTGGATTTGTACAATTTTTTCAATTACTTTTTGCCAGGAATGGAAAGCTAGGGATTTGCCTGAATGAGTTGATTTATCCATAGATTTATGTTTTAAAATGTGGCGGATTATCACTTTCTTTAGAGCGCTGGCATGCAGCCTTGGGTTAATGACAAATTAATGTTGAGGGTGATCAGTGCCAGATCTGTACAGGCTATTTTTAATCAGCTAACTGGGCATGGGTCAAGACTAGATGTTGCTGTATTGATATTTGATATTATTTATTTAAGTATTCTAGATTGACTCGGTGAAATGAATGCCATATTGTGGGGTGATTCATATTGCTGTGTGAAGATATTGCTGAGGCAGTAGTTGACAGATTTATCTTATTCATATAAAGTCCAATTCCAGTTGGGGCACATCTGGGCTGACTGGATGTCCAAAATCTGGATGGCCCAGGACCACACCCGATTCTGCGCCCGAGGGCGCTAGATGTTCCCGCAAGTGCAGAATTGGGCACTTAGACCAGCCGGACATGCCCCGATTCTGCAGCACAGGACATATAAGCAGCTCCCCGGCTAGCCCTTCATATGCTCCTGCTGGAGCGCTGGGGCCATGGCGTCCTGTCACCATGGCACAGGGACACCCATCAGGAGCACAGACACCCCAACATCAGCCCGCTCTTCTTTCCTCTCTGCCTGGCCCATGGCTGGAGCAGGCAGGGCCAGGATCAGGCAGTGGGGCCTTACCTCTGGTTCCCCTGGAGCTTCTGGGGGTCTGTGTGCTCACCTCTCTGCCCCACATGGGAATTATTCCACCTCCAAGGTGGAATAAGTCCCATGTTCATCTCTGACCCGCTAGACTACAGGGCCATGACCTGAATAGGCCCTATACATCCAGGTTTTGTGGCCCACCCCCACCCCACCCACTCTCCGCCCTGTCACCACTCCCATCTGGAGCTCCCTGCACAAAGGCCATGTATGTGTGGGGAGATTTCGGGGCAGAAAAGGTAAACCGTACATACATACCCACTATTCGCTGTTTGGAATGACCTCCATAATGATTTGCTAGAGCCTGTGGATTGATGGTGAGATTATTTAATTCAGCATTGGAAGCATCTGGGCGATTCAGTGAATTCAAGAAATGTTTTGTATAGTGCTCCTTCTTGGAGTGGAGGAGTAGCCTAGTGGTTAGAGCACTGGCTTGGTAACCAAGCAACCAGGGTTCAATTCTCACTAGCACTCCTTGTGGCCTTGGGCAAGTCACTTAACCCTCCATTGCCTCGGAAGAAAGGCCTGGCAATCTACTTCTGGTGACACTGCCAAGAAAACCCAGGAGCTTTTGGGTCGCCAGGAGTCAGGACTGACTCAAAGGCACACATTGCATTGCATTGCTCCTTCTTATTATTATTGATGGATTCTTGATAAAGTTGAAGTGTATTCATGTAAAGCATTCTATCTTCTGTTCATTTAGAGATTCTCCAGGTATGCCCCAACTTCCTTAAGCATTTTTTTATGTACCTTAGATCGTGAGAGTACCATTCTTAAGATTGTTTATTTCTTCTGTTAGAATGAGAAGCTGGTTCAGTAGCAGCTCTAGATATGGTTGAGTTCCAATTATTTAAAATTACATTTAAGTCTCTTGAGTCAGAATTGACATCTTGAGTTGGCATTGAGTTGATGGCACTTAGCAATAACAATAGATACACATAGCAGCAACGAATATCCAGATTATTTTTAAATGTCATAGCTAAGGTTAAGATAAATGCTGATCATGGTGTTTAAATATTGACCCAAGTGTGTTTTATTTATCTCCATACACAAAACAATATTTCTGAGCCATATTCAGCCAATTTTTTCTTTCTTTCTCTGTTGCACGAAAGATATTCAGACCAGTTCGGGGGGGCATTCAGCACTCTCCAGGAAAATGTACCTCGGTCCATGATTTCTTTGCACACCTTCAGGTTTTAAAGACTCAAAGCCCATGTTATTTTGTGGGCCCCTGGTACCTTATGAAACAGAATACCACAGGCCAAAAGTCAGGTTAGCCAGCATCATTTTGAAGTGCCTGCAGATCACTGCTGATGTATTTTGACAGGAGTGGGGATTCTGTGGGGTTCCTGGGATGGGTCCTAGGGTGGAGGATATTTTGCCATACCCAGGGAGACTCTTTCTTAAAAGCTCAGTGTTTTCAGTCCATGTGGAGGGAGTGGTTTGTGTAAAGAAAATACAATTTTGATCAGTGGTCTTTTGTTTCATTTTCAAAATGAAATCTAACAAAATAGGAACTGTCATACATACACTGTTTTGTTCCAAATAAACTCAGATCCCCTTTTGCCATGTGATGGAAATGTAGCATTTAATCACATTAAAGGGCCCTTTTACTAAAGGTATGCACATGGAGGCACATTCCAATGTGGCTGTCCGGACTCCTTTGCGGCCAATCGGAATCGGGATGCCCAGAGGTAGATCCGATTCTGATTCTGCGGGGGCTAGACGTGCCCATGGGATCAGAATTGGTTCTACAGCCTGAACGTGCAGGCCGAGCCCCGATTCCGATCAGCCTGCACAATCAGCCACATGCCCGGCTACCTCAGTCAGGTTTCTGAATGGAGCCACAGTGCCATGGCGTCCCATCACCATAGCACCACGGCTCCATTCAAGAGCCGCGAATGCCTGCTGCCACCTATTTATTTATTTCCCCACAGTCAGACTCTCGATCTGGCTTCCCATGGCCAGGGTCTGACTGCGGGGAACTTCCTGCACCCCCCTACCTTTTTTTTTTTACTGGGCCCAATAGCAGGATCCTCCAATGTCCAGGGGGACTTATTCCATCCCTGTGGTGGAATAAGTCCCCCGTTTATGTTCATGGCCCCGGACGTACAGGGCAGACCTTGGGGTCATGGACCACCCATGCCCTGCCCTTGCTCCACCTCGGCAATGCCCCCTCTCACCCCATCTAGGCCTCCCCGTACAAACACACTGTTCATACGGGAAGGCAGTAGCCAGGGCCAGCAGGGGAGCAAATAGCAGGAATAGACGTCCAAACGCGACATCCATCCCCACTATTTGTAGGACAGAATGACCCCCCTACTGCGCAATTAGCGAAAATACCATCATACTCTTCTTGCTCTGTCAGGGGCATGCCCAGCAGTTAGCGCATGATCACAAACACTAATGCAGGGTGCAATCAATGCAGATGCTCCTAACGACACCCACAGAGGTATCATTCTGCACACTCAAGCTAATTGCCTGAACGTCAAGGAGCGCATGGCAACTGTCCTTGTGCTAGCGGCATTGTGCTCACCCTCCACCCCTAACCTATGGCCAGTTATCGTGTGTTTTAGCAGGTGGTAGCAACCATGCTCACATGTCAGCGTGCTGGGCTACCAGTTACCACTCACTAACTGGTTTGTCAGCTTTAGTAAACAGAGCCCCCAAGAAGCCTATTTACTAAGCTGTGTTTGCTGCTTAATGTGGGACTTACGGACAAAGTGTGGAGGCCTATGCTAACAGGTGATGCAATGCCTTAACAGTGCGCAGTAATTCCTGTGTTAACTAACGTGGAAAGGGGCATGTCATAGGTGGGGAATAGACAGGAATCACCCCTTACAGTTCATGTGAAGATCGTTACCATATTTTGTTAATGCAGTAGATAACGCAACACTTCCTCAAGGCATAGCACATGATGTATTATATGCTAGTGCAACTTTTTCTCTTTGTTAACTGCTTGGCAGTCATTCCAAAACTGCTAAGACCACCTCCAACGGTTAACACAGAGGTGTTGCAGTTACCAGGCCTTAATTTTGGCAATTAATGCGTGATAACTGCAAAAACGTTAGTGCAGCTTGGTAAATGAGGCCTTAAATAACCAATTACATTTTCAGCTGCCTGGCAATATTGGATGTCATCTTCCATCATTCATCATCCAACTAGTTACTGATTGTGATACAATGAAGGATTTCAACACATAGTCACAGATGGGGTCATTTTAAAAGGCAATTTTGTGTCATGTGGCCACATATTTCCTTAAATGGCATGTTATAAAATTCTAATTGTCGTAAAAGTGCCTGCGTTGACGTGATGGTGCCTACTTTGCCGACAAACATATACAGGCAGAGTTTGAAAGTAGGCACATAGATTATACATTAATCTACACACATACTTAAATAATATTGGTGCCAACCTTTACGCCTACTTTTGAGAATGTACAATGTAGGCACAATATTTCCAGCTTACGCTAGTGTTTTACAAAGCGGCATAAAGGTACATTTTAGATAGTACGTGGGGACCAGAACTGAGACACTGAGGGATAAGCGTCCATAATTCTGGCGGTATTTTAGAAACGGCTCTGCTAAACCTGGATCCTTTTCTAAAATAGTGCAGGAGGGCACCTGTATTTGGCCAATACATGGAGACAGACGGGCCATTTTCCAAATTTACATGTGGGAAATGCAGCAATTTCCATGTGTAGGTTCTGGCACTTATATGTATGTCAGCAATTTTGAGAACCTATGGGCCTGATCTTCAAGGCAATTAATGCAGTTAATGCTGCTGACTATCTCTGGGTGCTGTCACTAAATACCCTGATGCCAGCCAGGAAGACGGAACGGAGACAGCACCCGGTGAAAACAGACTGGTCTAATTATCGCTGCAGCCCAGTTAGCTTCCACACTATCCAGCTGACCTGAATATCTGGGTCTTGGGTTCAGCAGCAATGGCTAGTGGCTTTATAATGGCTAGCCGCGTCCACTGAATATCAGACCCTACATGTATAGTGTAAATGGCAATTACACTTACCTGGTAATTGTAGTTCCTTGAGTGACAACAGTTCAGTCCTCTACCTCTGGGTTGTCAACCTCCTCCTGCAGCTTTGGAGACTGGTACGTCAGAATGATGACATCACTGGATATGGCCTGCTGCTCACTCCTCTCAGCCCCAGTGTGAACTATTAACAAAGCAGACTCAAAGGAGCAACAAATAAGTAGCAAAAACCAATCAATATAAACTAATCCAACTACTGTTAACACCTTCAAACACCCATGAAGGCCTTCTTGCGCCCTGGACTGCCACACAATGTACGAAATAACAGAGAAAACCTACCTGTAACCTCTTCCTCTTTGTCCTCATCGCTGGATGCTGCATGCAAAACTCTGGGCGGGATGGAGGACTGAACTGTCGTCACTCAAGGAACTACAATTACCAGGTAAGTGTAATTACCATTTCCTTATCGTTCCTCCAGTTCAGTCCTCTACCTCTGGGAAGTACCAGAGCAGTAATCATTGGGAGGGACCCTGCATTCCGGCCTGCAATAACGCCGAACCGAAACGAGCATCCGTAGCTGCCGCTACATCCAGCCGATAATGCTTACTAAACGTATGCAGGGACGATCAAGTCGCTGCTCTACAAATATCCCCCGGCAGAACTAGACTGTGCTCCGCCCAGGAACAGGCTTGCGCTCTTGTGGAATGCGCCCGCAGCCCCGCGGGCACTGACCGAACCTGGAGCAGATAGGCGGAAGCAATGGCCTCTCGAACCCACCGGGCAATCGAAGCCTTCACCACCGCTTCCCCTTTGCGCACTCCTCCAAACAAGACAAATAGCCTATCAGATTTGCGAAACGGCTCCGTCACCTTCAAATACCTATGCAAAGCCCTTTTCACATCCAAACGTCGCAAACTGGAATCAATTTCTCCGTCGCCCCGAGACCCGAAAACTGGCAAACTGCTTGATTCAAATGGAAAGGACACACCACCTTGGGTAAAAAGGACGGCACTGGCCAAAGTACTACCTTCTCCCTTGAAAAGGCTAAGAACGGTTCCCTACACGACAATGCCTGCAACTCCCGAAATGCGTCTAGCTGAACAAATCGCCACCAGGAACACCGTTTTCAAAGTCAAATCCTTCACCGAAGCTGAAGGCAAGGGCTCAAAGGGCGATTTGGACAACACCGCCAACACCAAATTCAGGTCCCAAGGCGGAACCAACACTCTGCGTGACGGTCTTAACCGAGAAACCGCCTTCAGAAAGCGTACCACATCAGGATGAGTACCAAGTGACACTCCCTTAACCTTGCTGCGATAACAGGAAAGAGCCGCCAACTGCACACGCAAAGATCTGGCTGCAAGACCCTTATCAAACCCATCCTGCAGGAACTCCAAGATCGAGGGGATGTCAACCATGGATGCACGAATCTGCCGTCTCGAACACCAATCCTCAAAGACACCCCAGACACGTACATAAGCCAAAGACGTGGATGGCTTACGCGCTCGAAGCAATGTAGCCACGACCGCAGCTGAATAACCCTTTTTTCTCAGATGCCCCCTCTCAGTGGCCAAACCGTAAGCGAGAACCAATCCACTTGGGGCATGAAAAGAGGACCTTGAAGTAACAAGTCCGCCACGGCTGACCATCGAGGAGACGCACTAGATCCGCATACCATGGCCACCTCGGCCAGTCGGGCGCCAAGAGGAGAACTCTTCCCGGATGTGCTTCGATTCTTTGTACCACCCGGCCTATCAACGCCCACGGAGGAAATACGTATAGGATTCCCTCGGTTGGCCACCGCTGCAACAGCGCGTCGATGCCCTCCGACATTCTTTCCCGTCTTCTGCTGAAGAATCGGCTGGCCTTTGCCGACTGGAAGGTCGCCATCAGATCCATTATGGGCCACACCCAGCGATCCACTAACTGCGCAAAGACGTCGGGATGTAACTCCCACTCCCCCGCGTCTACTCGTAATCTGCTGAGAAAGTCCGCCTGAACGTTTTCTTTTCCTGCGATGTGTGCCGCTGAAATCGCCGTTAGCCGCTTCTCTACCCAAGTGAACAACACGTCCGCTTTTTCCTCCATAGCTGCACTCCCCGTGCCACCTTGACGGTTGATGTAGGCGACTGTCGCCGAGTTGTCAGACAGCACGTGAACTGCGCGACCCAACACCAGCTCCTCAAACGCCACCAGTGCCCGAGCCACCGCTCACAGTTTCAGACGATTGATCGACCAGGACGCCTCAAGTGGAGACCACCACCGCTGCGTGAATCTGTTCCCGCAATCAGCTCCCCAACCCGCCAGACTTGCGTCCGTTAACAGAGAAAGCCACATCGGCTGCTCCAGCGGCATGCCTGCCACCAGGGATGACCGGAGGAGCCACCACCGAAGTGATGCCTGGGCTTGGAGTGGACACGGCAGACGCTTGCTCAAAGGATCGGACTGATGCGACCATCGGCGAAGAAGGGCTCTTTGCAAAGGCCGCATATGTACCTTGGCCCACGGCATCGCTTCCAACGTCGCTGCCATCGTTCCCAACACTTGAAGATAGGACCATGCCGACGGCGCTGGCACCAACCTGAATTTCCGAACCAGCTTCCGAAGAGTGAGAGCTCTGCCGTGCGGCAAAACCACCTGACCTCTCTTCGTGTCGAACCGTACTCCTAAATAGTCCAGATCCTGTGACGGCGTGAGACGGCTCTTGGCTGGATTCACCACCCAACCAAGGCTCTGCAAAAATTCCACAACTCTGCTTGTCACGTGAACGCTCTCTGCTTCGGACTTGGCCCGAATCAACCAATCGTCGAGATAGGGGTGCACCAAAATCCCTTCCTTGTGCAAAGCCGCCGCCACCACCACCATAATTTTGGTGAAGGTTCGTGGCGCAGTTGCCAGACCGAAAGGCAAGGCTTGGAACTGGTAGTGACCCCATGGAAGAACGAACCGTAGAAACCTTTGATGCGCCGCTCAGATAGGAATGTGCAAATACGCCTCCGTGAGATCCAGCGACATCAAATACTCCCCTTGACGCACTGCCACTATGACCGAGCATAAGGTTTCCATACGGAAATGTGGCACCCGTAGACAACGATTCACGGCTTTCAGGTCCAAGATGGGTCTTAACGTGCCACCCTTCTCTGGCACCACGAAATAAATGGAATACCACCCCACGCCGCACTCTTCCTTCGGTACCTCTACCACGGCCCCCAACTGGAGGAGACGTTCTAAGGTTCCATGGACCGCTAACACCCTCTTGGACCCCCTGCATGGAGACATGATGAAGGAGTCCCTTACCGGCTGTGCCAACTCCAGCGCATAGCCGTGCTGAATAATCTCCAACACCCACTGGTCGGAGGTGATGTGAGTCCAAGCAGAAAGATACTCCCGCAGCCGTCCTCCTATAGGGACTTGCGAGGCGTGGACACGGGATTTGAGGAGAAACCTCTATTGGCTCCTCGAAAGCCGCGGAACCCCTGGGCCTGAAAGGGAAAACAACCACGTTGGAAACTACCAAACCTTGTCGCCCGAAACCTGCGGACCTCCTGAAACTGACCCCGATATCCCAGACCGGGCCTACTTTGTTTCGGCTTATCCTCCAGGAGCCGGCCCGTTTTGGACTCCCCCAGGTCTTTAACCAATTTATCCAAGTCTTCTCCAAAAAGCAATCCGCCTTTAAACGGCAACTTACTAAGGCGCGACTTAGAAGAACCGTCAGCCGCCCAATTCCGCAACCACACCGATCTGCACGCGGCTACCACTGATGCTGTGCTGTTAGCCAGTGCTTTGATCAAATCATAATGCACGTCCGCCAAATACGCCGCTCCTGATTCCAAGCGACCCAGTTCCTTGAGCTCCTCAAGATCCATATACGGAGACTGCCTCAGCCGCTGGACCCAGCGCAAGCAGGCTCTAGCAACCCAAGCTCCACAGATGGATGCCTGCAAGGACAGCGAATCTGCCTCGAACAACTGTTTCAGCAATCCGTCCACCTTCCGGTCCTGAGCATCCTTCAAGGCCGCGCTGCCCTCCACCGGGATAGTGGTCTTCTTTGTAACTGCCGATACCACCGCATCCACTCTGGGTGCTTTGAACCTGTCCTTATCTTTCTCTGATAATGGATAGAGCCTATTCAGGGTCCGAATACCCCGAAGCCCCGTCTCTGGACGATCCCATTCTGTCCACCACCCTGTGAACAGGGAACACCACCTGCGTCTGACGGACCGCCTGAATGACCGGATCCTCCACTTCCTCCTCCACCGGAGGCGGAGTGGAGAGATTCAGTATCTGCATGAATTCCGTGATCAACGCCGAAAGTTTTTCCCTACGGAAGACCCGAATGATTTTAGCCTGATCCTCGGGCTCAGGGATCTCTCCCTCCTCGAGATCCGGCGCCCCTTCCTCCTGGTCCCAATCCATCTCATTACCGTCCAGCAAGTCCAATTCTGCAGATGCGGAGACGACGCGTCCGAGGATTTTTAGGGATCGGCGACTCCACGCCGCCCTCCTCAATCGCCTCTGACAGCTGGGGGTGCTCGGAATGTTTCCTTGCCCCCGGAAGTCTACCCTGACGCCGGAGACAGTACGCCTTATGCATGAGCAAATTAAAGTCAGGACTGAACCCCCCGAGGTCCAAGGACTGAGCCTGCAGTGCTCCCGACGGCCCCGCTACGTCCTCTACTGCCGGCTCCTGCGCAGGGGAATGAGGCGAAGCCACATTCGCCGCCAACAATCCCCCCTGCACGTCAGGATCCTCTTTTATATCCATTTGCTGTTCCACCGCTGAGGAGAGGGCTGTACACCCCCGGCACACCCCTGAAGCAGCAACCGTACCCCTTCGGGTCCCACAGATAATACACTGTGGGCGCCCTGACATAGCCAGAAAAAATAATTGAAAGCAGAGGCTATGCAGATCTATAAATCTCTTTTTTTTTTTTGTGCACCTGAAGGTTTCTGCAAAGGAAACAGAAGTCCAGTCAACCCAGAGCATCCTAAAACTATTCCTCTAGCTACCCCCGACATGAGAAGAGAGAACCCTCAAACCCTCCCCCCTCCCCCCGCGGAGGAGCTCGATCGCTAAAAAATAAAGGAAACCAAAAGGAAACGAAAGAAAACAAAGCAAACTAAAGAAATTAACTACACTAAGGAACAGCCACAGAGAAAGGCAAACTATAACAAGATTACCTCCCGATGCTGCTTCTCCGGAGCTGACTGGCGCCTGTCAGCCACGCGGCTCAACACGCAGCCTAAAATGGCCGCCGGGACAGCTGGTGCTGAGAAAAAGAGTGCCAAAAGCTGCTGACAACCAGCGTGCTCAGAGCCGGGGCTTCCTGCCTCAAAGCGCAGCCTGAAACCGGACTTCCTCACCGGCCAGCTCCGCGCCGTCTGACCGCTGCTGCAAAAGCTGTGCTGCCTTAATTAAAAGCCAGCAGCTTGCACCGCTGAGAATTCCCTCCGAAGCAGTGATCAAACAGGCCACGCGGTCCGGGCAGTCAGCCGCCGATCAGAAGGTGCTCTCCCCCGAAAGGTCCTGGGGGAAAGAGCCTGACGCTTAAAAGAGAAGATAAACCCCTCTCTCCTGTTTGCTGCTATCGTTTGTTTTTTTTTACAGAGACAGGGAGCAAGAAAGCCCAAGGTCTTTCCGAAAATTTAAACAACCACCTAGCTCACAAATCAAATTAATCCCACTATACTATCTCTAAGCTCCTTATCTATTCCTCCAGAGAGCCTCTACCAGGCTCACCGATGTCCTCCTGCTGCATGGAGACTGGTCACACTGGGGATGAGAGGAGTGAGCAGCAGGCTATATCCAGTGATGTCATCATTCTGACGTACCAGTCTCCAAAGCTGCAGGAGGAGGTTGACAACCCAGAGGTAGAGGACTGAACTGGAGGAACGATAAGGAAATGCTGTCAATTAACAACAGATGCCACTATCTTTATCTAAAATCAATTTGGAAAGAGAAATAATTAATGGTGGATTAAGAAGGATAATTGTCTTAATCCTTCCTGTAAAGGGCTGACCAGAACCAGCAATTTTTAAAACTTATACATGCCAGGGAGCAGGTGTAAAGCGAGGTATAGATAACTGCAGTCGTATACATCTATTCATGTATAAATTCAGTCCTTTCTAAAACTGCTACAGTAGATGCCATTTCCTCATGTAAATTCCTGATTTTACATGTGGAAATTGCAAAGAAGGTTTCTAACTCACATAGATGCCAGTGGCTTTAGAAAATAGCACCTGCTTGCCCTCAAACTAGGAGCCTCATTATAAAATTTACATTCACGATGTTTAGCAAACCACTACGCTCAATTTTTCAAAACCATATTTTAAGTATCAGTAGGGTCTCACCTTGCCAAGAAAACACGGGGGCTGGGTCACCAGGAGTCAACGGCACACATTGCATAAGATCCTCATTATGCTTTAAAGGTCTTTTTAAGATAAAAAACTGAGAAAAAAATGTTGAGAAGAAATTTCCAACCATTTCATTTTCTGCCAATTACACTCTCCATAGAGACAATTATTTCTCCTGTTTAGAAGTATAGCTTTGGTTCAATTTTTATATCACATGAAGTCATCGGAGTCCCTGTTTTCCTGGCAATACAGAGCTGTTGCAGTTAGTCCTCATTAAGCCTGGTATTATCTTAAATCCAAGCAACTCAAACCCAGTGATGTGCCGGAGGGAGCCTCAAGTCAACATAGTTATATGAAAATACAGGTTATCTCACTAAAGTCATATTAGAAACTCTACTCGTAATTTCCGCGTCTAAAAATGGTATTTCAGATATGTCAATCACAAAAATGTCCCAAGAGATAGTTTAGAAAGCTCTTTTACACACGTCCAGTGCAATCACATCCACTTTGCATGTCGGTTTGACGGAACCATGTCAAGGGCAGCCCTGAAAAAACACGTGTAGCCCAATTTTAGAAACAGTCTGTACGTCTCTGCCTATCAAGCACATCCATATCTATACCTGCTACAGAGCACAACTGGGCATCGGAAAAGTACTCATTCTGAAACCTAACACTTGTAGGGAGAGGAGAGGAAGGCGGTCTCATATCGTCCAGACTTTTTGCAATGGTAAAGAAAAATGTAGTAAAATGAAGACATTTGTTTTGTGGCTGCCATAATTACAAAACGACATGTCAGCATGTCGACATGCCCATCCTGGGAACTCTTCCTGGCATGTCTCTGTAGCCGTGGAGACTGCCATCCATTATAGGCATATGGAAAAATTCTATAATCAGCCCGGATCGTCGATGTGCCTGCACTGTTGACATGCACGAGCCCAACATTTTTATGATCTCAGAGACGTGAATCTTTCAGGGGTGGAGGCGGAGTGATTTTGAAATGCACGTACATGGGCCCACATTAACTACCCACAGTATTTGCGACATTTTGACTTGGTCTCAGATTTCATCTACATGACTTCAGAAAATGCACCTTTAAGTTTCCAACCCTTCTCTCCCCCCTCCCCTACCCGCTGCATCACCACAAGAAAGGCATAATAAAGTAGCATGTCTCATCTATTGGAAACTCTGTAAACACTACAGCATCACTGTGCCTGAAAAGCACTGGGATCATGACCCTAAAAGAATTATGGAGAATGAAGTGGCTATGATCACCTGAGATACTCCCATACCGACCAATAAAAAGCTGGATGCAAGGAAACTGGACATAGTGGTAAAGGAGAAGAACACCAGAAACAACATTGATTAGAGAGATATCAGTCCCAAATGGCTATTCTGCGAATCACGTTGAGAGGGAGAAGATCTTCATGTACCAAGAAATGCAGCTGGAGACCAAGAAAATATGGCAGAAAGATAGCGAGTTATTCCCTATTGTGTCGGGTGTCACCGGCTTGATCGAGAAGAATTTCCAAGCTCACTTTGATAAAGTACCCATACATGTTACATCTTACGAACTCCAGAAGGAGGTGCTCTTTGGCAAAATCCAAATACTATGCCGAGCATTAGCAGTAAATTTGAGAGACACTATATGCCCTGACTTAGAAGCAAGGTTCATGACTGTCATGGTATGCGCCAAACTAACCCATTTGGAGAAAAGAAGCCTTAGTAAATCAAGCTGCAAGTGAAAAAGAGCAAGCAACAGACCTTTGATACACACACATTTACAATCACATTTTAAAAGTTCCTAAAACTAATTCATTGAAGTGGAGCTGTCATGTCTATAGCAACAACTTTAAAAGCAGACAAACTGTAACAAATTGTCTCAAAGTATCATAACAAACCCCCACACTAGATTCCCATGTTCCCTGCAGTTTGTAAAAATGTTTAATTTATGTTTATGTATTCTTATTCAAAATGTTAGTTAACAGCCTGTAGGGACCTGGTAATAGGATTCCTTTTTCTTTTTTATGTTTATTAGCTACATTAATGACTGTTTCTGCAATTTCACTGCAAAGAATTGCATTAATGAACGCCAATTAATTCTGAGATGATTTTAAACAAAGGGTGATGAAAATAACCAATCAACCGTGACAGTGGAAAGTCAAGCAAGCTGCTGTGGCCTTGTCTCTGTGCTGTCAGCCTACTTTGCTAGTCATTCAGCCCACCTTTAGACTTTCCACGTCCGAACTGGGCTGTAGCTTTATTAGATTGACAATATGCCGTCCATTTTTGCTAAGGGAAATTATTGAGTCCAAATACAGGTTCTAATGTGGCTGATAAAAATCTGTCAGTCAG
The DNA here is from genome assembly GCA_033557465.1 of Ichthyophis bannanicus. Lineage (NCBI taxonomy): Eukaryota > Metazoa > Chordata > Amphibia > Gymnophiona > Ichthyophiidae > Ichthyophis > Ichthyophis bannanicus. The sequence continues at coordinate 37,341,336 of CM066036.1, forward strand.
TGGTAGAGTGACCTGAATACCTCAAGCATTTGAAAAGAAGGTAGCACAGAGATTTAAAAAAAAACGTGAAATATTTTCAGTAAGATTGTCTAACGTTAACCCTCTCTTGAACAGAGTTTTTGTTTCAGAAACACCTAATGCCTCCTTAATTAATAATAACTTCAACAATTTTTTCATGTCATTGGGGGCCAGATGGTCTATGTTGGTGGCATTGAAACCAGTCTTCAAACCTCCCGTCTTTCCCCCAAGCCAGGCAAGATTTCAGGATATCACTAAAGAATAAAGAAATATATTTCATGCAAATTCATTGGAGAGATGATGAAAAATCAGCCTGACCTTGTATGTGTTAGCATTGGTTCGACCACCACTTTGCTAAGTGCTAGTCACACTGATGTATGTGGAGGGGAGGGGCCTTTTATAAAGCTGTTTCCATATGTAAAGCTTGTTCTACAAATAGAAAAGGCCTTAGACAAAACTGTGCAGCTGTACACACATATGGAATGATTGCATGTACTTTTGCATAGACTGAGTTACCAGAGGCATATTCGGAGTGTAGTAAAGTTGGAGGAGAAATATACATACTTTATAAGAGGCACAGTTGCTGCGTATAGTACATGCGTGCATTTACACCATCTTTGGAGCAGATGTACATGCGTTTACCTGCACTCGCACACTCCTGCGGCTCATTCTGGGAGCCTATTTTGTAAAGGAATTTAGATACCCATGTCGCCTTTATAAAATAGGGATAAGCACCTTCCATAAACTTACCCCCAAATCAGAAAACCCTTGGTATATCTAGCCCTGGGTGTAGAAAAAGCTATATCTGCATGCTGTAAAACAACTGGAGTTGTTCAGCAGAAAGAAAGGAAGAAAGAGTGACATTAAACTTCTTCTCCTCTACACTTCCTCTAATTCGATGCCATATGCCTACTACAGCGAAATAGGCTACCATGCCTGCAGCTCTGGGATAAGATTAGGAGGAAGCCAGTCTATTAGGGGGAATATTGGGTTTTTTTAAGTGATTTTGAATTAGGAAGCATTTGTGGTTGGTACATAGTGAAGCAGGGAAAATGAAATGAAATAATCTATCCTCTTATAATAAGAAAAAAAGTTCTCTATAGAGCTACGAACTAGAGAAACCCATTTATATATTCGTTTATACAAGCTTCTTTGTCTGGACGGGGCAGTGAACAGAGACACTTGGAGAGACACTGAAAGGCTTTCTAAGCAATGTTCTGCCAAAGAGTAAAGAATCAGTGGGTAGAAGTTATATCGACTATGGGATTAAGAAAGCACCATTGCTGCGGTGGTGAAAAACTCATACAAAGTTGAGGCCCCTTTTACGAAAAACTGCCAAAGATTAGCAATTAACTCGCCAAACCAATGCACATTAACTGCAAAGCCTCAGTGGTAGTTGTTGGGGTCAGTATGGCCCAACAGCTGAGCAGAATGACCCCAGCAGCTAACTTGATGGCGCAATCTAACATGTACTCCACCAAGGCAGGTTCACTTAACGACTCCCACTGAGCAGTCCTTAGGTTAAGTCACATTAAGAGCCACATTGCTGTTGAGCGTGTGGCACCCTGGCAGTAGCAGTAGAGTGCTCTCCAAGTCCACACTCCGCCATTCCCCACCCCATCATACCATCGCTGATTAATGTACATTTTTGTGTGTGGTGGCGAATATGCTCATGCTGTGCTTTGAAAGGCACATTAGCCAGCTAATAGGCTTTAGTAAAAGGGACCCTTAGTCTGTGAATATTTTTGTTTTCATGACTATACCTCAGTGTTAGAGCTGGTTAACTGGCCTGTGCTCAATATTTTTAATAAACATTCCTAGTGTGTACAGAGACCAATAAATAAAAGATCTTTGGCTTATTCTGTGAGCTTATATTTCAGTTTTATATATTATTTTTAATATGTTTTACTTGTATTGTTTAATTGAAGAGCAAAACAACAGATTCTCAGTTACACTATATTGCACACTTCCAGCTTTGAGTCCCTTGTTTTCATATCATCATGTTGATAGCACACCATGGATAATGTCACGCTGCCTACAAATATTTAAAACATGACTATCTCCTGATGAAAATTAAGTTTCAACTTGCATGCAAAGTTCATGCCATTGTTGTATTCCCGTCCTCAGCGAGGAATACCTTATCAATCTGTAATGGCTTCTGAATACTAGGTTAACTGGACATGCTTCACCTGTCAAAAAAATATTTCTCTACAAACTATTCAAGAACTAACCGATGTGTAAACATAATAATTAAATCTCATTTAGCCATTGGCCATTGCGCTTCTGCATTACTCTCCCACTGAGACAACTACTGTGATCCGATTTAAGTGGCAATCTAGTCGAACACTTTGCATTGCCTCTGGTTGTCCTGCAGAGTAATTCACACCACATCAGATTTAATTCTAATTTGGATTTCGGCACAGTTAATTTAAACTTAAGCACCTATGGAAATGTCAATAAAAAGAGACATCTCTTTTAGAATGCTGTCTACACATATCCTTCTTAAGATGTGATTTCTGTACACAAGGATTTCCCATTCTATACATAAAATAATAATAATAATTATTATTATTTGTATTTGTTAGTCTGACTTTCCAAAGACTGCTGCAAAATAACTTACTACACTAGAATATAGATGCAATTGTTTCCGCCCAGGATGAGGTGGTAAAGACAAAAATGGTGATATTATTCAAGAAGATGTGGGACATACACAGAGCGGCATGTTTACTAAGCTAGGCTAAGGGTTGGCATAGGCTGTTTGTAACTAGGGCCATTGAATGACCTGGAACCTAATTACAAATCAACGCTAGCCCAGCTTACTAAGCATGCCCCAGAGGCTCCTTTAATGGCAAGAAGATGGAAATGAAACATTGTACATTTCTTTTTGGAACAACAGCAAAATGACTTTTTGTACTTCAAAGAGATGGTGGCAGGTGACCTATACGGACCAGTTAAAACCCAAAAAAGACATCCGAAGGTAACCAGCATGGAGCAGTGGATACAACCTTAACCACTTATTGGGCACACTAGATGAGCCATTTTGGACTTTGTGTGTGTGTGGACAGGTGATTCTATAAGGGGAGGGGAGTACTTTACATGGTAGAGTTAGAATACATGCCTACTTTGATGGTATTTTAGCCATTTATGTGCCTGTATGGTCACATATGCATGTGATGGCCTCTTACAAACTAACGAACAGCGTAATAGTACACTGATTCATATGATGGTACATACTGTATTTTGCCAGTAGGTATGATGGTACATACTGTATTTTACCGGTAGGTATGCATAGGGGCAGGATCTGGGCAGAGAGTAGCAGAGGTCACATGTACAAACATAGATACAAAATACTATATGCTATGTGCGCACTAAAAAATTATACATGGCAGACGTTTACAGCAGCTCTAGAACTGGTGTGAATATCCAACCTTAACAAGACACGATCTCTGCCATGTATGCTAGCATTTTATAACGACAAGTAGGCGTCTACTTGCCTTCATAAAATACAACCAACCCATGGCACTCCACATTCCTTCATCTACTAGGAAACAACACTACTGTCCATGCTTCAATCAAGCAGTCGAACATAACATAAGAACATAAGATATGCCATACTGGGTCAGACCACGGTCCATCAAGCCCAGTATCCTGTTTCCAACAGTGGCCAATCTAGGTCAAATACCTAGCAGTTTCCCCAAAAGACAGGTTACACCACAATGCTTGTATTGGGTCAAGCTACACTAACAGCTTTTACTACAGTCAAGCTCTTTAACAAACATTCTGAAGCCACCACCCCACTAACCTGACAAAAAACTTCAATTGTACAAAATACACCAGACCTGCACAAAACCTGAATTGGCCAATTGCTATGCACTGGTACTGATGTATAAGGGCAGGTCTGGTTTTATTGGTCTAGTGTGCAAATCTCATAAAAGGTTGCACATGAATTATCTCTAGGATCGATTTTTGTAACATTTTATATATTTAGTTCCCAAAGAAATCTACACACAAGTAGAGTTTGCATATAATGATGCAGCCCATTAAACACATGCTTACTAAGCTGCGCTAGCTGTTAACATGGGTATGGGCGTATGCTAATGGCCCACGATAACGGCGCATGTGTTAAACAGACAGTAGAGTGTTGATGCCACGCTATCTGCTTAGCTTGCGACAAGGAAGGAAATGGGAGGGGTAGAGAAAGAACCTGGGTATGTCTGCAAATTACAGTTTGCATGGACGTTGATGGTGCATATTCACCGTCCATGTTGCAGCTAGTGTGGGTGCATGTAATGCCACCTCAATGGGTGCATCTGTGTTGCCAGCGGCATGTGTTAGGGTTCAAATCAGTGTTGTCTCTGCTTAGGCCATGCTGTATATGCCCCTTATGGGTAGTGTATGACTTTTGCATGTACCACACGTTGACATCCACCATAAGTGTGTGATACCTGCAAAACCCTAGCACAGTTTAGTAAACACACCCTAAGTCATATAGGTGAAATCATATTGTGCCCACACAGGTTACCTATCTTAGTTCAGGCAATTCACATTGCTAACTGATCCTGAAATCATTATGTGACTGAGGAGCTTTCTATCTGAAAAATAAATTGCCATCATATGTCCCACTCAGTTCCATAAGTGAGGCTCTACATAACAGCTGTTCACTTAAAGACGTAAAACTGACAGCCACACAGAAGTGAGACTTTTCATATGCAGTCCCCTTTGTCATGAAACTTAATTCCCGCAAAACATTTGTCTATATTTCAATCTGTTAGTTTTCCATCATGCAATACAAACATGGCTTTTTGGATCAGGCATTTCAAATGAACAAACCATGGCTGCCATACCTAAGCCTGCCTAGCATTTCTGCTTTTGAGCTGGCCTTGTAAATACTGGTGGTTGAATATTGCCACTTAGATGGATATCTTTCTCTCCCATCCCAGAATGACCTTAACCCCATTTCTACCTAAATGAATAAATACATTAGAACATATGACTGCAAGATGTGCCCAGAGCCGGCCCAAGAGTTTCTACCCCTATCCCCCTGCTGATGCTGCCCCCCCAGCTGATGCTTCCGTTCAGCTGATGTCGCTGCTGATGCTTCCCCCCCCCCCCCCAACACCGATTCCATCTTGGGAGGGGGAGGCGGGCAGCGGCTACTTTTTGCCACCGCTTTTGGAAATTCTGATGCTGCCCACCTTCCCCTCTGAATGGAATCGGCGGCAGCTGGGGGGGCAGCGTGGCCACCCATGTCTGCTGCTGCTGCACACCTGTGCCACTGTTACCGCCCTCTCGGGCTGGCGATCCTAGGTGGCTGCCTAGCTCACCTAGTGGACGTGCCGGTCCTGGATATGCCATACTGGTTAGGACCAAAGCTCCATGAAGACCAGCATCCTGCCCCCCCCCCCCCACAGTGGCCAATCCAGCCATAAGTCAAAAACAGAAGCAACAACAAAGTGTGCTGTTGGGTCAATACTGATTCCTGGTGACCCAGCCCTTGGGTTTTCTTGACAAGGTGCAATTGGTAGTAGATTGCAAGGTATTTCATCCATGCAGTGAGTTTATAGCCCCTGGCATTCCAAGGTGGTCTCGCATCCAGGTAATAGCTAGATCTGACCCGACCCTGCTTAGCTTCTGAGATCAATGGAAAGCAGGTTGATTCGGGACAGCTGAAGATTCCCAAAGAGTAAATGCAGTCCTTATTATTTATAGCCAGTGAATTTCCTAAGACTGCAAGGCTAAGAATGGTATATGGTCTTTCCCTTTGGGAACATCTCTAAATCCTTTTTAAATGCAGATACGCTGGCTGCCTTGGCCACATCTTCAAGCAACAAATTCCACAGCTTAATTGTTAAAAAAAATACTTCCTGCAATATGTGTTTAAATGTGCTACCTATTAGTTTCATGTCCCTGCATCTGAGTACTATATGACATTTTATTATTTCAAAGAATGATTAAATGTGCTTTTTAGTTTTCATAGTTCCTATGCAAACAAATGTACCCAGAGCAATCAATAGTTATTAGCATATTCTTAAAGCTTACCCTTAATGTTTTCATTCTCCCTATGTGATAACACTCATAGAAAAGTAATTACTGGAATAGGAAATGTTGGACAAATTAATGAAGACAAAGGGGAATAAAGGGACAATCAAGCCAGCAGTGTAACACATACAAATTAAAACCTTCCATTATTACCACTATACTCTGCTATATTTCTGTCGAAGAATAGTGATGCCCTCTCAAAATCATTGACCATTTTAACATCTTTCTCAAATGAGGGCGCAGGGATGGCCCCTTAGATAGGAGGAATGGCTTGAAGTCCAAGAGACCATGGTTCGTATCCTTCAATTGCCATTGACTTTGGAAAAGTCACTTTATGTCTCGCTGCCTCAGACAACCTTTTACATTGGAGGCTTCTTAGTGAAGGAACTCATACTTCTAGGTAATCTGCACAACAGCTATACAAATGATTGACTAGAATAATTTGTAATGGTATAACAAACACATATCTACTGTATACAATGCAGCATCTCAGTTCGGTCTTTTGAGGATGGGTCTGGCATCTAATATGTCAGTCTTCCTAGACAGTATGGGGGTCATTTTAGAAGCCCTATTCATGAGATGGAAGTCTGAAACGGAAAGGCAGATGTGCAAATCATGGAGATGTCCCTGGAGCCATTTTAGGAAGCTAGGCGCATAGATGTACCTGGCTTGAGAATGTCCATGTAGCACGGGGGTGTGTTGGAGGCATGTTCTGGGTGGAGCAAGGGCGATGCATGTCACGGTGAGATTGCAGAATGGCACAAGCATGCCTGGCCCTGGTTGCTGAGGTGTCCATGCCTATACCTGTTCCTGACCACAAATAAGCTGCAATGCTTCTAGGGGGAAGAGCAAAATGTGCTTTCATTGCCACTGTTAATATTTCCTGGCTGAAGAAACCTGTTGCAAATACATACTCCATGCATATTACAGGCCTGCTGTCGCACATCTGAGTATCGGAAATGGCAGGCCAGGACATGTACTCTAAGAACATAGTTGCCTCCCCTTCTGATCCACCCTGGCTGAGACATCCAATTACCCAGTTCTTCGGGTATGCACTTCGAGGACATCCACATTTGTGAAATGGCCTACACCCATGCATGTACCCGACCTTGCTATCTGTGTCACGCTTTTCTCCAGAAACAGTTACCGGGACATCAATTTTTCAAATGATTTCAGTAGGCCCTTATATGTGCCTCCCTTCACTGTTGCCATTCCCCCAATTTTAGGACGTTCTACTCTGGATGTCCCAGATTCTTACTAGACATCACGTATAAAACCCCACTTCATGAGGGTAATGTTATAAGGGGGGGGGGGGGTGTACTTTGCCAGTAGGCATACACAAGAGTGAAGTTTGGGCATGTGTGTACTACAAACATTTTAAGTGTATTTACACAGCTCTAGGGCCAATGTAAATGATCTCTGCCAATTAAGCTAATATTTACAGTATAAAGACAAATTGGTGACTATTTGTTTTTACACAATAATGCTACCCATCATACCCTGTTATAAAATTACTCTCGAGATGCTGATTTTAGAAAGGTTAGTAGCATATGACCATAGCCTCCTTTCTATGCATGCAGAAGCAAACGTGTTTGTATGAAAAAAATGCCTTTACTGCACAAGTCACAATGTAAAAATTATACTTCTTCTTACAGCACAGCTTATGAACTTGTAACCCCTGCCAAGCTAAAAAAATAGAACCAAACTTTAACTGTTATTACATATAGCTCATGGATGGTGGCCAAGCAATATACATATTACTGTATATTTCTCCTTTCTTTTACTTTTGCATTCAAGTGTTCACGTGTTCTCTTTCTGTCATTCACTTTCAGCAAGTCAGGTAACCTCCCTCTGCTGAAGCTCACAGAGGAAGAATGAGTTTTACAGCTATTTACCTGGATAAACATTTCTCAACCTCCACCATCCTTTTTTCCTTTTCTAAGATCTGAGGAGGAAACCACACATCTTCTTTTCTCCTCCATTTTCTTTCCTCCTGCTCTCTCATCATATTCCCAGCCGTCTCCTAAGCTCCATCTCCACCACTGTCATCTCTTCCATCTCTCATATTCTCAACCTATCGCTCTCCATTGCAGCTATTCCTGCAACCTTCAAGCATGCTGTTGTCACACGTCTCCTCATGAAACCCTCACTAGACCCGACCTGTCTTTCTAATTATTGATCCATCTCCCTCCTCCCCTTCGTTTCTAAACTACTTGAATGTGCAGTTCACCACCATTGCTTTGACTTTCTCTCCTCTCAAGCCCTTCTGGATCCATTGCAATATGGCTTTGTCCTTTACATTCTACTGAAAGTGCTCTTGCCAAAGATCTAGAGACCTATTCTTGGCAAAATCAGAGGGCCTTTACTCGATCCTCATCCTTCTTAATCTTTCTGCTGCTTTTGACTCTGTTGACCACTGCCTTCTCCTCGATACCTTGTACTTTCTTGGTTTTAAAGGCTCTGTGCTATCCTGGGTCTCTTCGTATCTCTCCTATTATCGCACTTTCAGGGTTTGTCTTGGTGTATCCTCCTCTACTACTATCCTGCTCTCAGTTGGTGGTCTTGAGTCCACTCCTTTTCTCTTTCTATACCCAGTCCCTTGGTGCACTCATCTCCTCCCATGGTGTTCAGTACCATCTTTACACTGATGACTCTCTAAACCTGAAATCTCTCCGGCAATCCAGGCTTGGATCTCTCTCTGCCTATCTGACATTGCTGCCTGAATGTCTCACCGCCATTTGAAATTGAACATTCCCCCTAAAACCACCTCCGCTTTCCTCCTTTCTCAATCTCTGTGGATAGAACTCTACTATTCCGTTTCCTCAGCTCACAACCTTGGGGTCGTCTTTGACCCCTCCTCCCTTTCCTTCTCCACAATAGCTAAAACCTGTTCTTTCTTTCTCTATAACATCAGTAAAATTCACCGCTTCTTTTCTGAACACACTGCTAAGACACTTATCCACTCTTTAGTCACCTCCTGTCTAGACTACTGCAACCTCCTCCTTGCTGGTCTCTCCCCTTCAGTCTGTTCAACACTCAGCTGCACGGCTAATCTTCTGCCAGCCTCATCATGCTCATATTACCCCTCTTCTCAAGTCACTTCATTAGCTCCCTATCCATTTCTCTATCCAGTTCAAAATTCTTCTACTGACCTTTAAGTGCATTCATTCTGCTGCTCCTCACTACCTTTTCTCTCTTATCTCCCCCTACATCCCTGCAAGGGAACTCTGCTCTTCTGGCAGATCACTTTTATCTGTGCCCTCCTCTTCTACTGCCAACTCCAGACTGTGCTTCTTTCACCTTGCTGCTCCTTATGCCTGGAACAAACTACCTTAAATTTAATTTCCACTCATGCAGACTAAGAGACCCTTTTATTAAACTGCATTAGGTTTTTGCACTTAACATATGTTTAACACAGAAAATAACATACGTTAAATGCAAAGCCTCCATGGTAATTCTCAGAGGTGTGGCCGGCATGTTCCTGACAGTTAACAGGCAAATGAGTCCCCTAACCCATACAGCAGTGTCGTGACCATGGGGTCACTTAACTCTACCTACTGAGGTGGCGTTAGATGTAGCCATGCTATGCAATGTTTCTCCATGCTAACTGCACTATGCTCACCTCACCCATTACCTTTACCCCATCCATTCAGCAACCTAATGCGAGACTGCTAGTTAGCATGCAAATCAGCACACAGTAACTGTCATGCCCTCACAGTAACAGGTACAGCAGCCCTTGCACACAGTTACCGTTTGTGACAACGCATGTACCTGCTTAGCACATGTCAGTAAAAGGGCTCTTAATTGACTTAGCGCATCCTAGGACACAATAAAAAGTTCCTATTCAAATGAATGTATGAAACTAACCAAAAAACACTTAAAAATCACAAACAAATAATACAAATGAAAATGAGCCCCATTTTTCTTGCCGGTTCTTATCTTGAGAAAATTGACCCCTGTAAGTTCTGTCAGGAAGGGGCAATATAAACTTTTAAGACGTCCTGTTCAGCACTGTGCAACTTAATGGTTATGATACTAGGTAAACCAAAATTAGAGTAGCAAAATTGTGCTTACAAAGCTAAAACCTTCAGAAAATTGTGAGACCTAAAAATATTATATTCTGAATGGGCAAAAAGGAAGAACCAATATTATATACAATATAAGTTAACATAATAAGACATACTGGGCCCAATTCAGTGGCACGAATAGCATGGTTGAAAGCCTTGGTTGGCCATCTGACCCCGTTTTGGCACAACACGCTAATCCGAGTCCAGCCCTCCCTGCACATACAGAGGGTTAGTGCAGGGAGTGCTGGACATGGTGGGAGAGGGAGGGCCAGAGGCAGAGAGTGAGCGGAGCGGGGGCAGGCCGAAGCACCTGGACGTACAGGGCCTATTGCGGTCAGGGCCCTGTATGTCCGGTGGCCACACTTTGGACACCTAGTTTATACCAATTCGGAGGTGGAATAAGCACTGGGCGTCCTTGCGACTGGGGCATTCTGCACCCATGGACAACAGAGCCATGGCAGGTGCCCGCCCGCCCACTGAGCCTAGCCCTGGCCGGCCCAAGGGTCGATCGGTGGGGAAAAGAGCTCCTTACCACTGTCACACCATGCGTACACCTGCTGAGCATCCTAGTGCCATGGTGACGGGATGCTACGGCAGGAGCACTTAGCGGTGGAGACGGGCAGCAAGCTGTACATCTCCCCGATTAGCATACGGTGCACGCCGGCCCGTCCAAACAGCCGGATTCTGTAGCCGCAGGAACATACAGCTGCCATGGTAGCAGAATACGGTACAACTGTGCTCCGTCCATTATCAAGATGTCTGGACAGGCCGGATGTGCACAGTCTGGAATCAGCCTCTCAGAACACTATCAAATTACCATTTTTTAAAATGCATTCTACTAACCACAACAGAAATATGGCACACTTCACTAAATTGATAGAACCAGTGTCATGTTATTGAGTTTGCGCCTGGGAAAGTCCTCTAATGGAATACTAAAGCACAACATAAACATAAATCATTCTCTGTGCAAAGTATGAACATTTCTTTACTCTGCAAAGTCAGCTCCTGCCAGAATTCATGCCACACAAAAACTGCATGTGAACCATAACTCAATAATTAAAGATCTATTTACTAAGCTGTGTTAACATTAATTCAAATTAAGCATATGAGCCCTTAGATTGGGTTTGCCTTAAGAACCTTTCTTTGATTGGTTGGTACTCTGACCTTCCTAATATGATTGTAAAGCATGATTGGTTTACAGGAAATCAGACACATAGAAGGCAATTCTATAACAGATTTTTTATGTATGAAAGCACCTATTTTTATCTTATTTTTGTGAGCTTTGCTGAGGATTGAACCCATGATCTTACAGATCAGAGGCTCAAGACTTGAAGATGGAGCCAAGAAGGCTGAGCATTAGTCCTGAAAATAAAGATCACAGGTGGCAGAAGGAGAATCCCATCCCCGGAGAAGTCCACTGGACCAGCAAAACTTGAGGTGGGCAGCGGCAAGTATATTATTCTCTAAGGGGGCAGAGAGGTGCCCGCACCCATTAGACCTGCAAGACTTGGAGTCAAACCTTGGGCAAGTGAGAGAAACTTCACAGTCATCCTTGCCTGGGTCATAGTGCCCTCCCTTCCCCTTTGCTCTTTAGCTCAATTTCCGACCTGTTTTTTTATACTACCTTATTCCCATCCCAGTCACCCAGCTACAAATGACCCGCAGAGCTGTTAGAGGTCTGAGGAGGGCAGTTTCAGGATGATGGATCAGAGGCATGGGCAGCACATCCTCCACCTCCCCCTGCCCCTGCTGTGTTGTTGTTGTTAAGTGCCATTGAGTCGGAGTCAACTCATGGCGACCCTCTGGATAGCTATCCTAAATTGTGTTCGGTCTTCAGTCAGGCGGCTCATTGTTGACAGACTGGTACCCGTAGCTGCTGTTATTGTATCGATCCATCTCATTGCTGGCCTTCCTCTTTTGTGTTGACCTTCTATCTTGCCAAGCATGATGTCTTTCTCTAATGATCTCTCTCTTCGCATGATGTGTCCAAAGTATGAAAGTCAAAGTCATGTCATCTGAGCGTCTAAAGAAAGCTTAGGTTTGATCTCTCTAGTACCGACTGGTTTGTTCTTCGGGCAGTCCATGGTATACACAGTATTCGCCGCCAGCACCATAATTCAAAGGCATCAGTTTTCTTCCTGTCTATCTTTTTCACTGTCCAGCTTTCACATCCATATGATGTTATTGAAAATACCATGGCTTGAACAAGTCGAATCTTTGTATGGAGAGAGACATCTCTGCTCTTGAGAATCTTATCTAGGTCTTTCATAGTCATTCTGCCAAGAGCAATGCGTCCACTGATTTCTTGACTGCTTGTTGCTTCTTTATTGATAGTTGATCCAAGTAGGTTAAAGTTGTTCACAATTTCAATTTCTTCTCCTTCAATGATGAATCTGTTGATTATGCCAGTTGTCATGATCTTTGTCTTCTTTACATTAAGGTGCAGGCCCATTTTTAGACTATGTTCTTTGATTGTGAGAGGCAAATGTTTCAGATCATCTTCACTTTCAGCCAGTAACGTGGTATCATCAGCATAGTGAAGATTGTTGATGTGTCTTCCACCAATCTTCACACCTCTGTTGTCTTCATACAATCCTGCTTCTCTGATGATTTGTTCTGCATATAAATTAAATAGGTAGGGGGAAAGTATGCAGCCTTGTCTTACACCTTTGCTTATTTTAAACCATTCTGTTTCTCCTTGTTCCATTCGAACTGTTGCTTCTTAATCAATGTACAGATTGTGCAAGAGTACGATCAGGTGTTCTGGTATACCCATGCTTCTTAACGTGGCCCAGAGTTTCTCATGGTCTACACAGTCAAAAGCCTAGCTATAGTCGATAAAGCACAAATAGATATCCTTTTGGTATTCTTTAGTCTTTTCAAGGATCCATCTCACATCCGCAATGATGTCTCTCGTTCCTCGCCCTTTCCTGAACCCTGCTTGCACTTCAGGTAGTTCTTGTTCCAGGTATAGTTGTAGTCTCTTTTGAATAATCTTCAGTAGAATCTTGCTGGCATGTGGGATCAGACTGATTGTGCGATAATTTCCACAGTCAGTTGGATCACCTTTCTTTAGTATTGGTATAAACACAGATCTTTTCCAGTCAGTTGCCCATGATGTTGTCTTCCATATTTCTTGGCAGAGCCTTGTAAGTATGGTTACAGCTTCATCAGATTGCTGTAATACTTCTATGGGAATGCTATCAATGCCTAGTGCTTTGTTCTTTGATAAGGCTTTCAATGCTGCTTCAACTTCTTCTTTCATCACCCATGGTTCCCGATCATAAGGTACAGGTTGAAACGGCTGTTGGTCCACTTGATCTTTATCATATAAAAACTCTGTATATTCCTTCCACCTCTTCTTCATTTTCTCAGCATTATTCAACATAGAACCTTGAGCATCTTGTAACATTCCAATTCGAGGCTGGAACTTTTTCTTTAACTCTCATAGCTTAAGGAAAGCCGATCTTGTTCTTTCTCTAATAGTTTGTGCTTCTATTTCCTTGCATGCGGCGTTGTAGTACTTTTCCTTGTCCTGTCTTACTGTAGATTGGAACTCTCTGTTGAGTTCTGTGATTGTCTTTCTTTCTCCTCTGGCTTTAGCTTCTCTGCGTTTCTAGGCAATTTTCAGACTTTCTTCTGTCATCCATTTTGCCTGTTTTTCTTTTTCACCTTTTGTAGAGACTTCTCGCTTTCTTCCAACACAAACTTCTTGATGTCATTCCATAAGTCTTCTGGAGCTCTGTCATTTGTATCTACAGTAGCAAATCGATTTTGCAGGCAGTCTTTAAATTCCAGTGGTATATTCTCAAGGTCATATTTTGCTGCATTCATGAGTGGTTTGCTCTTTTTCAACTTTAGCTTGAGTTTGCATAATAGTAGTTGATGATCTGTACCACAGTCAGCTCCAGGTTTTGTCTTTGTTGATGTTATAGAGCTTTTCCATCGTTGACTTCCACAAATGTAGTCAATTTGATTTTTATACAATCCATTGGGTGAAGTACATGTGTGCAGTCGCTGCTTGTGTTGCTAGAAGAAGGTGTTTGAGATGAATAGATCGTTGGTCTTGCAGAATTCTATCAGTCTTTCTCCAGCTTCATTTCTGTTTCCAAGTCCATATTTTCCACCTACTTTGCCTTCTTCTTTGTTGCCAACTTTTGCGTTCCAGTCACCCATGACTATCAGGATATCCTGTTTGCATGTTCTGTCAATTTCAGCTTGTACTTGTTCATAGAACTCTTCGATTTCATTCTCATCTGTAGCTGTTGTTGGGGCATATACTTGAATTATAGTTGTGTTGATAGGCATTCTTCGTAGACGAATAGAGATTAAGCGTTCGCTGACTGCATTGTATTTCATTACAGTTCTTGCAAGTTTTTTCTTTATTATAAATGCAACACCATTTCTTCTTTGTCTTTCATTTTCAGCATGGTAGACCATGTGATCATCTGATGCAAAGTGCCCAATGCCAGTCCATTTCAGTTCGTTGACACCCAACAGATCAAGTTGTACATGTTCCATTTCATTCTTGACCACCTCCAACTTCCCTTGGTTCATGCTTCGTACGTTCCATGTTCCAATGTGTAAGACATCTTTACAGCTTCTGACTCTCATTTCATGCGCAGCTACATCAGCAGTCAGACTTCCCGAGGGCTTTGATCCAACCACATCATAAATGCTGGCTTTACTCTGAAAAGTCTTCAGCTCTTCCCTAGTAGCTAGTTGAGTGCCTTCCGATCTGGGGGTATCATCTTCCAGCACTATAGCACAATTTGTTTTGTTGTATCTATCCATTGGGTTTTCATGGCAAGATACAGAAGTAGATTGCTAGGCCTTTCTTCCGTGCAGTTTAAGTTTGGTGTTGTTGCCGTTGTCACAGAAATGTGATCCTCCGCCGTCAACACTATCCCATTCTGCTGCTGCCCAGATGGGTGGTTTGTCTTGGTCTGGCAGCTCAGCTGAGACCTGTCCATCTTGGGAGACCCTGCCAGTAGTTAAACTACCGATAGTTTAGCTCTCAGCATCACTGATGCACACAAGCCCTCACAGCACGACAAGCTGCAAACCCCTGCTAGCTTATGGATTGTATGTTCTTTTGATTTGTTGTTTTCTAGCTGGGTGTACTAAGCATGTGGCTATCGGTTTCTATTTCCATATTAGCCATAGGCAGCCCCTCTTCATGAGGAGGGCACTAAAGAGGATACCTGTACATGAAGAGCTCCAGATAGGAAGTAAAAATGGTTCAACAGTTTTCACTGGGTTTGACCTGCATCTACTGTGAGCCCATCTCCCTTCACAATTTTAGTGGAGTGTTAGTTCTACTTTCCACTCAATGCCAAGACTTCTGGCTCCTATTTCAGGGTTAGCTCCTTTTCAATATCTGATTCCTGTTACAGCCCTGTCATTGCTACTTCTTCTGGTTCCTGCACTGCTCCACCCGCCCTGGGCCTAGCCTCTCTACCCTCTCTCTTTACCAGGGAAGGCCCAAACAGCTTGAACCAGCCCAAAACCAGGGGCTAGGTCAGTATGGAGCCTACAACAGAGATTCTGAAAAATCTAGCAGAGGCCTTACAAACTATGGAGGCACAGCTTCAGGCCTTTCAGCAGAAAGTGGCAGCTCTTCAGCCTTCTGGTCAGGAGAAAGGAAAATGAGCTACTCTGCCTGTCCATCAATCCATAAATCTAGATACGCATGTCCTAGATTGGCCACTGTTGGAAACAGGATACTGAGCTTGATGGACCTTGGTCTGACCCAGTATGGCATATCTTATGTTCTTATGTAGGCATGCCATTACCAGAAAAGTTTGATGGCACTAAAAGTGATCTGCGTAGTGTCATACACCAGTGCAAGCTCATGTTTCATCTTCGCTCTATATGTACCTGTCTGGCTATCTTAAAGTACATTTTATAATTACTTTATTCACAAAAAAAGCCATGGCATGGGTTGTTCCACCAATGCAGCAGAATAATGCCATCGTAAACAACTTGGAACACTTTTTTGGCTACCCTTTCCCATGCTTTTGGGAAATGGACCAAGCTCAGCTGACTGAGAATAACATGATGAATCTCCATCTGGGCCAACAAATGATATCAGAGTATCCTATAGAATTCTGCCATTGGGCTAAAGGCCTCAACTGGAATGAATTGGCCCCCCACACCCATTTCCAGTGGGTTTTGGATCCTGATCTCCCAAATCTCCTTGTAAACCTCCTATGTGTTTTCTTACCATTCCCCTAGATATATCCTAGTCCCAGTTGTTTTGTCTGTCTTGACTACATTATAAACTCTTAGGAACAGAGACAGCATAGTTACTCACCTGTAACAGGTGTTCTCCAAGGACAGCAGGAAGCCAGTCTTCACATATGGGTGATGACGGCGTCGACGGAGCCTACGCGGAGCATTTCCACAGCTTTCAAGAAAGCCTTTGGGAATGCTACCAGGCATGCGTGATCCCCTTCCTGCCCAAGGGTGCCATCTTGCTCAGTCAGATGACATAGCTTAGGTGTAATAAAATAAAATAAGGTAAAGGAGGCAACTCCCAGGGGAGGAGGGAGGGTTGTGAGGACTGATTCCTGCTGTCCCTGGAGAACACCTGTTACAGGTAAGTAACTACGCTTTCTCCAGGAACAAGCAGGAAGCCAGTCCTCACATATGGGACTCCCTAGCTCCCAGGCTGCCGAGGACCGAACCACAACAGTACCAATGGTGCCCAAATGGATAGCCATGAGTTGCAGGAGATGTCCCTAAGGAGAGACTCTGCAGACCCTAGCGTCCAGCTGCACTATCACTCCGGCAGCCTAAACACAGAAGGGTTAGAGGGCAGAAGTTTCCTACACACCAAGATTGTTTCTGATTACTGCCTGGCCAAAGGCACTGTCCCCGCGGGACTCACTCTCAAAGCAGTAGTGAGCCGTGAATATGTGAATGGAAGACCATGTGGCGGCTTTGCAGATTTCCGTCACCAGCACTGAGCGTAAGTGGGCCACCAAAGTGACCATTGCCCGGACGTGATGTGCAGTGATCTGGTGCTGAAGAGAAAGGCCTGCTCATTCATAGGCAAGGGCAATACAGTCTGCCACCCAAGTGGACAGGGTTTGCTTGGTAACAGGCAGCCCCAGTTTGCTGGGGTCATAAGACACAATGAGCTGTGGATCTCTACGATGGGCCTGGGTCCGATGAAGACAGATGGACAGGGCCCACTTACAATCCAATGTATGCAGAGTCAGTTCCTCCCTAACGGCATGAGGCCGAGGAAAAAAGGTGGGGAGGACCACCTCTTGATTGAGGTGAAAAGAGGATACCACCTTGGGGAGGAATTTAGGGTGTGTGCGGAGCACAACCTGGTTCGTATAGAATCTAGTGTTTGGTGGGTTGGCCACCAGGGCCTGCAGCTCGCTCACTCGACCAGTTGACATCAGGGCCACCAGAAAAGCCACCTTCCAAGACAAATATCGTAGGTGGCACATTGCCAGAGGCTCGAACGGCAGTCTGGTGAGCTGGGAGAGCAGCACATTTAGGTCCCATTCCACCGCAAATGGATGGAGAAGGAGCTTCGATAACAGGAGGCCTCGGAGGAATGTAGAGATGAGGGGCTTGCATAAGAGGGGCTTCCCCTCGATGGCGTGGTGATTAGCGGCTATAGCGCTTAGATGCACCCATACAGAGTTAGACTTCAACCCTGAGTGAGAGAGGAGCAGCAGGTATTGCAGTACAAGCTGCACATGACAGGAGAAGAGATTCTCGTTCCTCTTTGCAGACCAGGCAGAGAAACTCCTCCACTTGAAGGCATAGGCCCTTCAGATGCAAGGTTTCGGAGAGGCCAGGAGGATTTGCTCGACCTCCTCTGGGAGATTGAAAGTGGCCAGTGCTACCCTTTCAGCAGCCACGCTGTCAGTGATAGGGACCCCAGGTTGGGGTGTAAGAGGGAGCCTCCCTCCTGGGACATGAGGTCTGTGTCCCGCCCCAGCAGTATTGGGGTCACCACCAACAGAGAAAGGAGTAGGGGGAACCAGGGTTGACTGAGACACCTGGGAGTGACTGATGCATGCTCGCTCTGGACCTTGAAAAGGATTTTGGCAACCAGGGGAGTCAGTGGGAAGGCACAGAATAGGCCCTTGGACAATGAGAGCAGGAAGGCATATGCCGCCACTCTCCCCTGTCACGGCTTGTGTGAACAGAATTTGGGCATCTGCACATTGTCCAGGGAGGCAAAGAGGTCCATGTTGGGCCTGCCCCAAAGGCGGAAGAGTTTCTGCGCCACCACAGGGCTCAAACACTTGTGTGGGTGAAAGACTCTGCTGAGCTTGTCTGACAGGCAGTTGTCCTGGCCCAGCAAGTACACTGCCCGCCAAAGCATCATTTTGCATGCTGCGAAGGTGAAGAGGGCTACAGCCTCCTGACAAAGGGAGTATGAACCCGTTCCCTCTTGCTTGTTCAAGTAGAACAAGGTGACCTGATTGTCCGTCTGAATCAGGACAAAACGGTTGCTCAGGAGGTAGCTGAAGTTCTGCAGGACCAGAAAAATTGCCCTGAGCTCTAGTAGATTGATATGTAGAAGAGATTTTTCCGGGGACCAGCTGCAATGGGTACAGTGGCCCCCACAATGTGTACCCCAACCGAGGAGGGAGGCATCCGTGGTCAGGGCCCTTTGTGGTGCGGGTGCTTGGAAGAGCATTCCCGCCCTGAGGTGGCATAGGGACTGCCACCAGTTGAGGGAGTTTGCCACCCAGCAAGGGACCCTGATCCTGTCCCCCAGCTTGCATGTAGCCTGCGTCCACTATAACCACAGACACCACTGGTCTGCTCACATGTGTAGGCAGGCCAGGGGCATGACGTTGATGGTTGAGGCCATATGGCCTAGCAGGCAGAGGAGGAAGTGAGTTGGTATTGACCGGTGGCATTGGACCTCCTTTGCCAGTTGCATGAGGCGATGGGCCCTTTCCACCGGGAGGAAGGCCTTGCCTTGCAATGTGTTCAGCTGAGCCCCTATGAACTCCAGGTTTTGGATTGGAGAGAGATGGGACTTCGGATAATTGATGACAAAGCCCAGGTGCTGCAAGATGTGGAGTGTTCACCCTGTGGCTTGGCTGGACTCGAGGGCCGTGCTACCCCTGATGAGCCAGTCACCCAGGTAGGGGAAGATGTAGGCCCCTTGGAGGTGCACATAGGAGACGATTACCGCTAGACATTTTGTGAAGACCCTTGTGAGGAGGCCAGGACGAATGGCAGGACCCTATCCTGGTAGTGCTCTCCTTCCACTATGAACCTGAGGTATTGTCTCATGGGAGGGGTGGATTAGTATTTTAGTAAATGCATCCCTTAGGTCTAAGGAGCACAGTCAATTTCTCTAGTAGAGGTAGGGCAGCAGTGTCCCAAGGGAGAGAATTTTGAACTTCTTCCTCACCAAAAACTTGCTTAGATTTTGCAGATCCAGTATGGGCCTTAGGCCCCCAGTCCTTTTGGGGACAAGGAAATACCTTGAGTAGAACCTCTTTCCCAAAAGGTGCTTGGGAACAGGTTCTACTGCCCTGTTCCTGAGTAGGCCTGCGAGCTCTGCAATGAGCAAGGTCTCGTGAAGGAAGGGTCTACTGGCTCCCCAGGGGATGAAATCTGGAGGGGTTTGCCGGAGATGGAGTAATTAGCCCTCCTACGCTACATGTGATTACTCCGGCACATCTGTGGGCATCTGTGGACCCCCTGTGGTGCCGAAGGGGATCTCCCGGGGAAGAGGAGGCCCTGCCCCGTGAGGCAAAAGCCTGCTTCCTATTGAATAAGGGCCGGTATCGGGGATTTGGGGGCTTTAGGCTTTCTGGGACCATGCCTCTGGTTTCTAGGTTGAGAGATTTGATGCTGCTGCCCTGAGCAGGGCTGGTAGTGACCCACCTGAGAGGAGCCTCTTTGCCCTGTGGAAAAAGGGCTTTTTCCCCAAGGATTTTTTCTGGGTGAGGGCAGAGGTCTTCTTTGACAGTTTCTGCCTATTCACAACCTCGGCCTCTATGTCAGTCGCCTTGTCGGTCATGGGTTTACCGAACAAGTTCTCCCCATTACATGGGTCATCGAGCAGCTTTTCCTGCACCCATTGTCAAGGTCCAAGGTTTGTAGCCAGGCCTGGCGCCGGGCGCCAATGCTGGCTGCTGCTAACCGGGCTGTGGATTCAAATCCATCATAGGCAGCCCGGGATAGAAACTCTAAGCAGTCCTGGATCCCGGAGGTCAGTGCCTGGACCTCTGGAGGAGTTCCCTGATAAGGCCCACCGAGGAGTCCAAGAGCTCCTGGATGAGGCCCTTCAGGTACATCCCTATGTACAGCTCGTAGGACTGAATCCGGCACCCAAGCATGTAGCACTTTCGCCGAGTGCATCGAGGGCTCAGGCTTCCCTGCCGGGGGGTACCAAAGAATAAGTCTTCTGGCTCCTAAATTTCTGCATCGAGGATTCCACTACCATGGAGTTGTGGGGGAGCTGTGGCTTATGGAACCCGGGGCCTTTCTTGAAGTGGTGGATGGCGTTGAGGTGCCAAATGACCACCAGCACCAAAGCCAGGGTCTCCCATGTCCGTAGCAGCAACCTCTCAAGGACGGATGGTACTGGCACTGTGAGAGTCTCCTTGGGTGGAGACTTGAACTGGAGGATCTCCAGTTCTTCAGTGCGCAGTTCCTACTCTGACTCTGTCTGGATCGAGAGAGCTCAAGCCATGTCTCGAACAAAGTCATGGAATGCCACGTCCTCGAGCAGGGAGTGGTGTCGGTGCTCCAGAGGAGATGGCTCAGAGGGAACATCTCAGTGATGGGAGGTCTCCAGAGAGGGCTCATCGTCGGTCTCCCAATCAGAGCCAAAGGGCATCGAGGAGTCAGCCTTAGGTGTGACCTCAAGGAATTGACGTCCCCCGGAGGATCTTGGGTCCGACTCCCAGAAACTGGCCAGGGAGTACCAGATCCCCGAGGAATGTGATCGAGACCTCTATTGTTGCCAAGGACTCACCCGAGGCCAGTGGCGCTCAGAGCCTGGCTCAACACTCAGGGACTCCTCCGAGGTTGGGGGCCCGGTTGTTGGGGCAGACAATGCCCAGAGGCTGGACACTATCAGCTGCTGTATGGCCAGGATGGAGGAGATACTCTGTTCCATGGCTGCCATTCTGGTCTTGAAGCCAGATGTTTCTGCAGCTTTCAGCATGGACACTGAGTGCCTCGGGTCTGACACGGGTACTCTGATGAGTGCATCCTCGATGAGGACTACTGCTTCACGGGTCCTGGCTTGGTCTCCACTCCTGCCTAGAGACTTTCAGAGGGCGCTACTCAGAGTCACCCAAGTCCCGCCACAGGACTTTAACGGGTTTTACCGGCGGAACCTCAGTGGATCTTGAGGCCTTCTTCTTCTTCTTTATGGGGGGTCTGGGGCCATTTCAGAGGAGCCGCCACCGCGGGACTCCGAGGATGCATGGACCTCATAGGAAGTGCCGGCTTGGGAGCTCAGCAATGGAGAGGGCGGAGCAGAGTCTGACCTCGGGAACACTTCTCCTGTAATTTCAACCATTTTAGATTTTTCTCCAGAGTCATTGCCTGGCGATGATCTAAGGTGGAGCTGTCATGATCCAGCCCTAGGAAGCGCAGTCAGCAGTCATCAGTCATGAGTATCTGTAATAGATATAGTCTGACTGCAGTGATCACACTTGTTGAACCCACCGGGAGTCATGGTGGGAAATACCCGGTCGGTGTCGACGACCCCTGGGCAAAAAAAGGCACAAAGGCTGATTGAGGCAAGCATCATGGAAAAAAGGAAAAAGTGGGTCAAGAACGGCACCCAGGGAGGCACTGGCTCGAGGCAGGAAGAGGAACCCCGTTTGTAAACCGGAATCACGTTAATTGAAGATTTCTCAGGACAGAAGTGGACAATGTCCACTGGGCTCCATGGAAAAAAGAAGACTGAGCAAGATGGCACCCTTAGGCAGGAAGGGGACCAAACATGTGTGGTAGCATTCCCAAAGGCTTTCTTGAAAGCTGGGAAAATGCTCCACGCGGGCTTCATTGGCACCGACTTCACCCATATGTGAGGACTGACTTCCTGCTTGTTCCTGGAGAATGTCTCTTACATGTCTCTGTACAGCGCTGCATACACCTTGTAGAACTATATAAATTATCCTAAGAAGGATGCGCTGACATGACTGGATCCTCCAGCCTATCTAAAGGAGCTATTCATGCTATGTATTCACATTGAAAGGCTCTTATTGGAACATATCCTGGAATGATGCAGTGAAAGGTCTGAACTGAGTCACAGTTTCATACCTCCAGAGACAACAGCCTCCAGAAGAGACATTTTAAGTGGGCACAATTAGATGGCATTTGTCACTGGGAAGGCCATTGCCTCTACTAGGCATATGTGAAATACCTGCGGAAGCAGACCTCAGAATTGTAATCAGTGCCAGGAGGGAGAGAACCGGAAACAAGGACAAACCAACCCTCTAAGACTAAACTTGATGGGCACCCAGACGGCTTCTGGGATTACTGCAATCCTTCCTCTATGGAAGGACAAGAAACGTCCAGCATATACCATAATCCTAGGAATAGTCATAGTGCAGCACATCAGATCACTTTCCTGTCTAGGTTTGCCCACAAAATGTCATGCAAAATCTTGATATGAAAGAGAATGACCCAGAGGATGCTGCAGTGGAAATCCAGGGAGGAAATTGGGACCATAAAAATACTTGAAATATACAGAAGTGTTGGATAAGGGGCCTGTGGATACCTTACCACCTCACAGAACCTATAACTATGTAGTAGACTTACAACTTGGGGCAGAAGTCACATTTGGAAGAGTTTATTCCTTATTGAGCTAGAAGGTAAAGCTCTAAGGGAAAAGAAATTTAAAAAAGGATTCATCAGGCTGTCAATTTCTCTAGTGGGAACCCCGATTTTCTTTGTCCCCAAGCGGGACCGCTCCCTTTGACCATGTAGAGACTACTGAGCACTCATTGCTGTGACCATCCAGAATTCATATCTACTCTGCTGTTAAAACTTTGCTTCATTCCTCAGTCTGGTATATAGTGGGGCTACAAAATTAAATATAAAACATTTACAAAACATTCAAAACATGGCAGTTCAACTTTTGTATGCAGCCAAAAAGTATGATCATATATCCCCCATGTTAATTTCTGAACCCTGGCTTCAAGTTATATATTGCATTCCCTTTAAAATACTATTCCTCGTGTATAAAACACTAAGGGGCCCTTTAACTGAAGGGTGCTAGGGTATTGCACTGAATGTGCCAACAGTGCTGAAACTATGGTGCATTAGGTGTAACACCATTGCATTAACTGTTGGGGCATGGAACGAGGAGCTCTGTCCCTTAGTTCATGCCACATTAGTGCGGGTGCACTTAATTCTGCCTATTGAGGTGGTGATAGGTGATCCCACACTTATGCAGCTAGTGTGCAGTGTGAACCTGGTGCTAACCCGGCACGAAGCACACCATGCCCACTTTCCTTCTCCTACCCTCCCCACTCACTACCCTAATGAGAGCGCAAGAATTATTCCACGATGTCATGGCCTTGAACTAGCTGGCAACACGTGTCCCAATGCGCATTCAGCACCAGAACACGGGTTGTCAGCTAACGCCCTTTCAGCAAAAAAAACCCTAAATAAATTATCTTGCCAATCATTTGCTCCCAATAATAGCATTTCGACCTGCAAGGTCCCAATATGAGAATCAATGTCCCTTCACCCAACTTTCGCAAATCTACATAACAGACAGCATTATTCTATATAGCCTCTTATTTCTTGAATGCCCTTCATCCTAATCTGTGAAAAGAAACATCCTATTCAAAATTTAAGAAGAGTTTGAAGACGCTGGTTATTACCAAAGCATTTGGCAGCCTCCCAGACATGCAGCTACATTACCTAATGTGGGATCTGACCTTCCATTACATAATCCAGCTGTGTTCCTATCTTTCCCACCCCCTTTCTGTCTAGCCTACTGTATCCTAAGATGAGAATCCATTCTATTGCTTTGTTTTAATTAATGTAAGTATTATTTTTTTTTAGCAAAAACTTTATTCTTTCCGTGGTTAGAGCAACAACCTAGCACCCAAAAGATCTGGGTTTGATTCCCACTGGCACTCCTTGTGACCTTGGGCAAGTCACTTTACCCTCCATTGCCTCGGAAGAAAAGGCCTGGCAATCTACTTCCGGTCATACCTTGCCAAGAAAACCCAAAGGTTGCTGGGTCGCCAGGAGTCAGCATTGACTTGAGGGTACTTAAAAAAAAAAAAAAAAAGAGTGCCAAAAAATCCTTTAAAAAATTACTTCCATTTTGATTTTAGAAAAATGTTTTCTATGCATCACAAGAATGCATTTGATTGAAGCATACTGCAGAATGGATCACTCATAACACGGTATTAGCATTTAAGAAGAGTTTGACGCCCTGAGCACTTTCAAAGCATATACATGGAGACTCATTCTTCTCTTATTCTTTGCAAATGGTGTAGAGCCGTTTCTACTTGTCCTGAGGAAACTTTGTATTAGAAGTGTAACCACAGGCCAGGTTGGAGTATGACTTATACGAACAAGTTCTTTTGAAGTCTGCACGGAGGCAAATTAATCATCAAGGAAATATGGAAGTTCATTTGAGATATGTATACAGTATTTCTAATATGATTTACATCTAGTTTTCTGAACAAGAAGTGAGATTTGGGAATTCCTTGAACTAATTTTTTTTTACTTGTCTTCATAAATGAAGTTTTGAAAAATACTGTGATGATGATAGTTAAGTCAGTGTCTCCTAGGTGGGTTCACCATGAAAACAGAAGAGATCCTTAATTTTTTTTCTAAGCCAGTCTTTTTCGACTTACAAAGAGTAGTCATTTTGAATTGTTACAATTTAACTTGATTTTTTAGTATCATTTTGTTACTCAGAAGTTTTTCTGCAGCAAGAATTTTGACAACAGCAGACTTTACTTGGAGAAAAGATATGTTGACACTTTGCATTCAGAAATGATTTCTAAATATTTCCATCCTTATTTGTGCCTATCTACTATTAGAGGACTTTCCCAGATACAGGGATGATTAGTGACAATGTTGGGTACCTTTTAAAACAGGCAGCTCCTTTTAAAAAAAAAATATGATTTATCAGCTAAAACATGTGATTGTCAGCATCCAAAATAGTTCTGCATGAAACCCTATATTGAATATTTATATCATCTTGCTTTTGTTTCCCATTTAGAATACAATATTTTTTATGTCTCACGATATTTGACACTTTGGGGTTGATATTAGGGGATTTGTTTGGGTAACATTGGAAGTTACACAGAAAATTATTTTCTAAATCCCCTCCCCACCTCCCCCCCTTCCCCAATAACAGCATAAATTATGTCCATCAAATGCGGTGAACAGGCAAAATGTTAGAGGTGTGCCAGATCCGTGGTTTCACTTTAGTCAAATGGCAAGTGAGACTACTGATAGGGATGAAGAGATGCTATTTTGAAGCTGACAGCTGACGGGCAGGAGCGACTGGAGAAAATTATGGTAGTTGCCTGTGGGGGATTGGGGGGGGGGCTTTGTCAACTGGGCCTGTTAGGGGGTGAGGGTAAGGGGTGTCATCTAGGGAGAGGTATGCCAAAGGTATCGGACAGATCGTGAGAGGATTGGATGGTGTGTGGGGTATCTGAGTTACTGAATGTGGGGGCAGAGGGCATTGGCTGTTGGGAGGGAATTGGGGAATAGGTTTGGGGGAATGGAAGGCAATTTGTATTGTGAAAAGGCCCCTTTAGGAGGCTCTCCAGGAACATCAGGTCACATTTTAATGGCTCAATGCTCCTGGGGGGGGGTGGGAAAGATAATACCGCTCAAAGCTGACATTCTCTTTCCACAACAACGCAGCTTGTGAGGTTAAAGACAAGCTGTGTTATTCAATATGCAAAAGAATGAGGCGCTTGGTATGCATTTAGCTGATGTTGTTCTAGAAAAGCATGTGTAAAAGGAGAATATTGCACAATTTTGCTATTTAACATGCCTTATTTGGCAAAAATCAGGCATTATTCCCTTAACCAACATTAGTAACTATGGCCCTAAACTAAGCTGCATAAATACCAGTCCTAAACATAACCAGATACGTTATCTAGCTAACTTTATCCTGGTCTATTCAGTTGTCTGACTTATCCAGATAAGTTCTCTGAACATTTGGCTATTGGGCCATTGAATATAGGACAGGTTAGCCAACAAAATTCACTTCAGATCTTAATGCTATGACGTATCATTTTCAACATACTGTGTTTTTCTCAGTTTATTGTTATTTTCAGACCTATGTGGCAGTTGTAGAAAAAAAAGAAATAATGGAAATTGCAATAAATATCAAAACAGCAAAAATAATTTGATATTTACTTTACTTTATATTACTTGCATTATGTCTTTTGAAAAAAAGGTACAGTTAGTATCAACAAGGCTTGATTGCAATTCTATCATTAAGTTGAAACCCTTCAATACTGGGCCCATATTTTACTGAAAAGAATCAGACCAACTTTTAAGACTGCACAAGATGTTACCCCACCTGATCACTCAACTTTTGGATTTATAGGTGCAGAAAGGATTCTGTGAACTCCATCATGTTCATCTGGATTGAGCATTAAGATAGTAAATTTATGATGTCAAGACTGATCTTTGACAGCGCCTCTGAGTTATACCATATGCTGTCCATTTGGAATACTGAAGAATCCATCTACGCAATAGAAAACATATGCCAGGAAGAGCAAGGCCATAAAATGAATTGTTCAGATAGTGGAATTTCTGGCCCAAATTGTGTTCACCCACAAAGTAAAGAGGGTTTGAGTCCCGGAGCATTCAGTCCTTTATACTATGCCTTCACTCACCAGAAAATAAAGAACTGAAGGGGGAGATGACGGCGAAAGTGGAAAGGAACACACAGAATAAAGAAACAATTTGCTCAGTTACAAGGTTGGTTACCAAAGTCAGATTATCATTTGAAAGACAGATTGCTAAACAAACGGTCTTATCTTCCAATAAATAACATATGATTAACATTAAAAAACACACTTAACAAGATCTGATGCCTATAAACTGTTATAGAAGTCACAGATGCCGAACTGCATGGTAAACCTTTCTGCGTTTGCTATTTGGATTGAATCAATACTGTTATCTACCTGTCAATGTTTCTTACTCTTTAATGCAGAGGGAGAGCGGTCTTTTTCTGCAGCTAGCTTAGGAAGCACTGAGCTAATCAATATGTCCAGTGATAAGAGGATGATCTGAAACACATATAACAAAATCCTATCTCTTTACTGTACGTTGAGTCGATGAAAAGGTTTTCCAAGCGGGAATGGGAATATGAAAGATCTCCAGTTTTCATGAGTATGATAGCACCCATAAAGCTCTTTTGCTAAGTTGGGGGCCCTTTTAATAAAGTATGCTAACATTTAACTTGTGACTTCATGTACAGTAAGTGCTTAGCATAGGTTGTGGTAACTTTACAGTGTTGGCATGACAGGTTGGGGTTTTTTTAAGTGCCATCAAGTCAATGTTGACTCCTGCCAACCCAGCAGTCCCTGGGTTTTGTTAGCAAAGTATGACTGGAAGTAGATTGCCAAGCCTTTCTTCAGAGGCAATGGAGGATAAAGCAACTTTGTCAAGGAGTGCCAGTGGGAATCAAACCCTGAACTCTTGGGTAGCAGGCTGTTGCTCTAACCACTAGGCTACTCCTTTCCTCTGGCATTACAGTTACGACACACTAATTCCGGCACTAACTGCTCATCGTGCAATGGAGCAACGAATGGACAGGTTATAGGTGGAGTGTGCGCGTGGACTGCACATTGCAGTTAGGGCTCAGAACTTACTACATAATGTCAGTGTTGCAATTAGCGTGGATGCACTTGACGTCCTCTCAAAAGGTGGCGTTAAGTGAACCTACGGCAACTGCGAATTACTTGAATGTGCAGTAAATGCTGGAAACCTGCTGGGCACACCCCTACAGCATGGGTCAGTTGCATTTACTGCGTGTTAGTTTTTGCTCCTAACACTCAATAAGTGCAAAACCTCAGCACACTTTAGTAAAAGGATGCCCTCTTTCCTTTGCGTGTGTTTTATGATGAAAGCTGGCATCTGTCTGTTACCCACTGTAACTTAAACACTGAACTAAATGGGAAAATGCAAGCTGTCTCGATATTTAGTCTTCAGTAAATGACAGAAATAGTTCAAAATATTATCATTCCAATTCCATGATTTCAGTGCATTTTTCCTACCAAAAAAGGAGCACTATTCATACCTGGGGCTCTTTCATTAATACATGAAGATGAATTTTAGCAGGCAATTGAAAAGGTGCTGGTACCCCCTCAAAAAAGCTCTGCATGATCCTCTTGCCACTTTTTCCTAGATTTTCCTTCCTGTTTTTCTTGCTATATTATCTTTCTTATGGGCCAGATGTTCAAAGTGACTTATCTGTAGAACCACTCTCCAGATAAATCCTCTCTGTAAATTTCCAGCTGTGCTATACATGTAGAAGGCAATTTTATAAAGTCGCGCCTACTTAACGCACATTTTTGCATACATCTATCATGCCTATTTTATAAAGTGAAGCATTCATGTACGATCCAACACATAAGACCATTCCTAGAAGAAAACGATAACAGATCAATAGTCCAAGCAATTGTCACACCACACTTCGACTACTGTAACAGCCTGTTACAGGATCTACCCGCCAAAAACCTACACATCCTCCAAAGGGCACAAAACATCACAGCGAGAATTATCTGTAAAGCCCCACTGACAGACCACATCACACCCATACTTCACTGGCTTCCAATAACGAGTCGAATAAAATTCAAAATACTCATGACAACCTTCAAGTTAATTAACAATATAGCACCATCCATACTCACAACACTCATACAAACCCCAACAGACACAAGAAGTAGAAGAGAAAATGCACTTCATTCCCTTGTAATCCCCACCACAATTAGGAAAACAAAACAGGCCACGAGCTCAAGGGCATTCACATACACAGCACCCTCCCTCTGGAACTCCCTACCACTATCAATCCATTCAATTAAAGACCTCCAGCTGTTTAAAAAATCTCTCAAGACACACCTCTTCACCACATACTATGGAACACAAGACATGACTCAACACCACTCAAACTCACAGGCAACTAGCCTCACACATAGTCCTGACAGACTACCACCTAACCTCTCCCAGAGCTGAACCCCACCCTACCGCTAACCAGGCATCCCTTGCCACAACCTGACTGTACATAGTTCAAACATGTTAAGACTCCAAACTGTTCAAAAATATAATGTAAATAGTTTTAACATAAAAGTTCAAATGTTATAATGTAAAAGTTCCAAAACTGTTCCATGTAACATATTAAGTTATTTAAAACCTTAACAAATAAATAAATAGGGGCATGCATGGTGGGATATGCACAGAAAATCTAGGCAGAAGCAGTTACACTAACTGTAGGGCTGGGGTAAATACCCATCCCTAGATTTTTAAGCAGGCACATATAGACCCATTCATGCGTATAAATCACAGGAAATAGGTGATTTAAATGCACTGATGGCATGTGTTTTTACACGGCTCCTTTTAAAATGACCTCCATAAGGAGTCATTTTATAAGTTGTGTGTAGATTTACACATGTTTACGTGTGTAAATCTAGGTATTTAAGTCATATCTTCATGGGCATTTATGCATGTATTTGATATGGACACTATTCTATAGGTACACGTATGGGGCCAAACACATGTACTTTCACTCTGGGTGTGTACAGAGATAGAATTTGGGCAGAGCATAGGTGGTGTGCAAAGTTATATCTATAAGTTATAAAAGGGAGACGTTTTACATACCTGATCGTTTTCTTTCTTGGAATACAGCTAGATCAGTCCAAATAATTGGCTTATGATCCCTTGCCAGCAGTTGGAGGAAGACTTGACCAACTTTCAGTGATGTCACCACTTTGCAGAAGTACTGGTGCAGTACCGAGAGAAGCCCTTAGGCAGGGCTGGTGAGACCATTAGGTGAACTAGGTGGAAGGCTAGAGCAGCAGCCTAGAGCACCAGTGGTCCAGGGGTAGCCCATTACCACCTTTGCTGTCTCTCTCTGGGACCTATAGTGGCGGCAATTGCCTCAAATAACCCTGCAGTACTTACCTTAAACCTCCGGCGCTGCAAGGCTGTTTGACATCCGCACCATCTGATGTGTAATTCAGACTTCCTGTTTGCATGGGACTCTGATTCCTTGCTTGAATAGTAATGCTGCCACTGTCACATGACCTTTGAGATGTGAGGATGCTGCTTCCAGAAAGGGATATAAAAGTAGACTTCTGCAAGATTTAGGTAGGTAAGAAACTCTTCGTGCTGGATGGATGTAATGACCAATTAGGTGGTCTCCATATGGTCATGTGGAACACAGAGCTTGGCACTGACTGCCTTCAGGTTCAGGATAGGTTGGAAGGAACCTCTCTTCTCGGGCATCACAAAGAACATTGAATAATACTCTTGATCCTGCTCAGCGTAGGGCATGGGTGAGAAAACCTACAACTGCAGGAACTGCTGAAGAGGTTTTTTTGACTGCCACTTGCTTAAGTGAGGAGCCATAGGGAAACTCCACAAAGGCATCCATAGAGACTCTGCAAACTCCAGCATATATTCCTGACTTAGAACCTCTAGGATCCATTGGCCTGATGTGATTTGGGTCCACTCCAAGAGAAACAGATTGAGCTGCCCCCCAATAGTTGTATCTTGTACGGGACCTGTCATATCTCATTGTGGGGGCTTACCAACTGCGACAGGAGCTGTGGCTGAGTGACAAGACCACTGAGAGCTCCGAAAGGACTGAGCCTTCTTAGACTTAGCACAATAGGCTGAGAAGGCCCCATCTGGACTCTTAGCAGTCTGAAAGCATCTTCAAGCTCCATGTAAGACCCTGTGAGGAGCATTCCTCCCAGCTTTAATTCTATCTTCAGGGAGCCACTGAGGATATCCCTCTTCAAGCACTTTCACTAACTTCTCCTGGTTCTCCTCAAAGAGCAACCTACCCTGAAAAGGAATTTTGATGGCAGAACTTGGAGGCAGAATCCACTTATCAACTTCAGAGCCACAGCCACTGCCTGGCCACAGTGACCATTACCACAGACTTGGAGAAGGTCCGGATCAAGTCATACAGGCCATCTGTCACATATGCAGTGTCTCACTCTAACCTCACAGCCTTCGGGCTGCCGGCAATTGCTGGATCTAGTGCAAGAGACTCAGGCCTTGACACAATGCTGCCTGACAGCTCAACATAGAGACCATAATGGCATTCTTAAGAAGGGCCTCCACCCTCCTTTCATGAGATTACTTGAGCAGAATACTCCCTTTTACCAGGATAGTCATGCACGTTGTCACCACTATGACCAAGGCATGCACACAAGGTAGCCCAAAAAGCTGATCCAGCTCACCTGGGACAGACGGTACAGCTGAGACAGGACCTTAGGGCCCCAAAGGCCCAGCTCAGGGGTCTTCTACTGGGAGACAAGAAGCTGATGCATAGGCTCAGAGAACTACAAAAATCCTCAATGGCACCTAATACCCACCAGAATAGGATCCAGAGGCGAAGCAGCGCTTCCGTCCCTATGCAAAAGAAAGTCTTCATCGGGGGAGGGGGAACAGCACGGTGCTGGAGGCTTTTTCTAAGTGCTGTACTTCTGTTTTAAAGTTATTGCCGCTGCTGCAAGAATCAAAGAGAAGTGGCAGCAATGGGATGCCCCAGAAATGTTATCTCTCTAGGCAACTGCCTAGTTCACCTATCAACTGGTGTCATCCCTACCTACAGTAAATTTTAATCTTAGGTAAAAATGACTAGCAACATCTGTAATGCAAGCTTCAAGAAAACTATGTTTATTGTTAAATACTGGGTATGTTAGAAGTAAAACAACATCTGCCGGCAGCTTTCAGCATCCACTTGATAAAAACAGGTCTTTTAGTGTGCTGAGATGGAGTTCTCAGAAAATCATTGCAAACTGTGCTGCAAAACACATCAGTCTTTGCTACTGCCTTCCATCCAAATAAATAACACAGAGGCTTTAAAGTCTAACATGATTTGCTCAAAACAACTACTTCAACAGAAAGTCCTAACTATGCCAGTAAAGCTGTTTACCAAAGTCTCATTCCTTATTTTTCATGCAACAGTTACAATATGGAGGTGTGACTGCAGAAATCCCTAACAAAATTTAAGAAAACTCAAAAGAGTGCAATGAAAGTTTCCAGGAGACCATACATTAAAGTCAACCTATCCATCCACCATTAATTAATAAAACAATTAATTAGAACATCTTAGACATTCAGAAAGGTGAGGATAAGAGAATTCCCATGGTAGAAGAATGGCTTACAGGTCTGTGTATTTGGCCAGGTTCCAGAAAGTCAGAAAATTAAGCCTTGTGTCCTAGGGCCAAGGATCTATTGATATAAATCCATACCACAAAACTTCAAAATGTAACAACGACAATACCATTGCTCATTAAAGGGATGTATTTATTTATTTGCATTTAGCTCACTCCTTTCCAGTAGAAGATCAAGTTGAGTTGCATCCAGGTACAGTAGGTAGATGCTTTTATAAGGTTTAGTAGGGTCTCCTTTTGCCATGGCCACCCCTTTCTATAGTTTAAAATACAATCAGTCAACCCCTAGAGGTCATCCTTTTCCTTTCTCCGTAAAGCATGTAGTAAAAGAGTAATTTTGTAAAAGGTCATCTATAAAAATTCTCAAAAGCAGCTCTGTTCTATAAGAGTATCTTAGGCATCTATGTGCCTTTAAAGACAGGCTCCAACAACAGTACCCATGAATGCTCTCACACAAATTTAGGCCTGCTTTGAGGCAGGTATTAATGTGTGTATATACTCTACGGGGATTATTTTAGAAGCCCTATTCCTGATTTGCACGTGCAAATATGACCACTCACATGTACAGATCACTTCCATGGTCAAACAGTCGTTTTAGAAAGGTCTGAAATTACATGTGTCTGCATCAATCACATCTAAGTTGCACAAGGCTATGCCAAATGCTTGTTGAGGGTGTAGTTTGGACAGAAGGACAAGATACATGTGTTGTACATGGGCAATAGAAATGATCCATATCTGCATGTACACCTGCTCCCTGTCACATTTAGGTTTTTAAGAACGTCCTTATTTCAGCTAGCCTCTTACAGAAGGGAATTCCCCCCAGTGTTTATTTCCCCATCCACATGTTACTTCAGTAGAGAATGAATTATCTATAATTTTGGAAGAGCAGTGGGATATCCAGGTTTGCAAAATGACCAGGATACACATTTGTGCATCAAAATTTACAAATGTGAGTTCTGAAATACCGGCATGCAACTCTCCAGGGTTCCATCGTTAACCTTTCACACATGCATTATAAAATAGCATCTCCCGCTGCCCATGGATACCCATCCCCATGTGTACCTGCCTTTCCTAGTTTGATTTAGCACCCACATCTAGCCTGAGGGACAGAGATAGGAACTCCGCTCTTCTGGCAGATCCCTTCTAACTGTGCCCTTCTCTTTCACTGCCAACTCCAGATTTCGAGCTTTCTACCTTGCTGCTTCTTATGCCTGGAACAAACTACCTTCATCAGTACATCAGGCTCCATCTGTGGCCCTGTTCAAATCCAGGCTAAAAACTCACTACTTTGAGACTGCTTTTGGATCCTGATCCCCTAGTCTCCTGTTCACCTCCTATGTGTTACCATTCCCCTAGATATATCCTAGTCCCCACTTGTTGTGTTGTCTGTCTTGATTAGACTGTAAGCTCTTATGAGAAGGGACTATCTCTGTCATGTCTCTGTACCCTGCTGCGTACACCTTGTAGCGCTATACAGATATGTAGTAATAGTGGGAGATTTTAGATTGGACTTACACATGCCCATTCTCAAAAACTGACATAGAATCACAAGCATTTTTAAATGGACGTCGCAGCAGCCACATAAATGGCCTTTCTAAAATGTTCCTTTATGCGTGCACAGACATATTTCATAAGATTTGCAAATACATCTCAATTACTTCCCCAATGCTGTCCCTGGATATGCGTATACACAGTACATGTATGAGAGGAATACACCGCCCATGCTATTTTATAACATCCCCTTCTGCTGTAAAACATGTTTTCCACATGGAATATCCTTTTTAGAAAGCACAGCGCCTATGAATGGAAAGAGCTGGGATCTAGGGAGTACACATACATTCTTGTTCAATATACTGTATGTCTTACTAGCTCTCTTTTCTCTCAGAAGGTTCCGAGTCTGACTTGTAACAACCGGTCAGCTGTGCAGGTTGACAGCCTCATTCTTGACAATATTTTGTTTCTGCAAGTCCAGTGAATTATAGAGCATGTTTACAAAGCTCCGCACCAGTGATGCACCTGTGGGCCTGTTACTAGCATGGGGGGTGGGGGTGGGAGGGGGTCGATGATAACCTCAGGGGCCATGTGCTTCCATCCCCCTGTAGTTACTGCAGGTCCAGGATGCAGCACCACACAAGCTGGCATATGAGTGCACTTTATGCCACTCAATGAGGTGGTCTTTAGTGTTCCCACGCTTAGGGCATCGTGAGGTTAGCATAGGCCACTAATGCCCATGCTAGCAATGATGCACTGGCAATGCCTGCCCCTGTTCCACCCATTCCTGCCCCTACACATGGTACTTAGGGTAACATTGGGTATTTGGTGCTACGGTCCACGCTAGTCTTTAGCTGAGCACCCAAACCACATGTAATCTCCGTGCTCTCAGATAATGAACTGTAGTAAACCTGCCCCATAAGCTACACCAGTGTTTCTGAAGTTGCTTCTGGAGTATTTCCCAGCCAATCAGGTTTGTAAGCTGTCCATAGTGAATATGCATGGATACCAGCCTGGCTGGTGGTTGTGGGGTGGGGCATACTCTTTGAACCACCAAGAAACGCTGGACAATGTCATCCTAGTAAGTATTACAGGACTTCCAAAAGCACAGTACTAATTTGAGGTACATAACAGCCATGTTCCACCTGAGCTACATCTAAACTTAGAACAAGATTTAAATAGTTTTGATTTTCCAAAAAACAACTGATTCTGGTTCAAAGTGAGTTAGATCAATTCAGACAGAACATGACGCAAGCAAAATTCAAAGCAATCCCTACTTGGCTCTGATTCCTCTCTTTTAACTCTACTGCTTAAATGAAGATATACAGCATGTTGTTCCAAACTGCATACACTCTTGACTGCTACCAAGGTTAGACTTTAACTAGGAAAATCACAAGAATTCATCTAGTTGATCCCATTCTGGCATGAAGCCACACCAAAGACTACTTGTACTGGAATTATAAATGACTTAAATTTGAAATATGTCATGACTCACTTAAAATCTAAAAACGGATACAAGCTAGGAAAATCCAGCTCAGCTCAGAATATGCATTGTTTAAACAAAGCTGGGTTACGGTCAAGTCAGAATTCCAAAGAAAAATCCACTGTCTTTTCCATACTGTGATCCAGAAATTAGTTCAAACTGAAATCCTGGCGTGACTCAACTATTTCAAACGTTTCCAGGGTCAGTTTATTTTGTAAATGCCCTCTGGCCCAACAGTGGGGGCAGTAGGGAATCCCCTTCCAAGAATCCCCTCTACCCCTGGAAAGATGCTGGAGTGGTGGGAGTCAACCTCTAAACATATGCTAAGATGAAAAGGGACTTACTCCTTTTTCCCAAACCCCCTTTCTCTTAAGCTCTGTCAGATCCTCTCCCTTTAAGAGACAAGAATGGGCTGGTGGTAATTCTAGCTCAGTGGTTCTTGAACATGTCTTCAGGCCCTCTAACCATCTGGATCTTCAGGATATCACCAATGAATAGGCATAAAAAATATTCATGTACACCGGAGGCACTGCATGCAAATCTATCTCATGTATATTCAACATGGATATCATTTTGCATGCTGACTAGCTGGGGAAGGTGGTTAAGAACTTGCTTTAGCATCACTGTTTTAGTTTACAATGCTTTAAATGCCTGGAGGAGAGGATGGCTGTGTGAGGGCATGTTGAGTCCCATGTCTGACGAGACCGGGAGCATCACGGGTGAGAGCGGTGGAGACCTCAGGCATTGGTGTGGCCTCCCCCCCCCCTCCCGCAGTGACGGCATCAGCTGGGAGAGGTCCCCAACAGAGGGTTAAACCACCTAGGGGACCATGGCCCAAAGGGGCATGCCAAAAGGAGCAAATCAGGCCCCTTTGGAGCTCCTTCAGAGTAACGACAGTGTTTTGGATGCAGGGTGGCTTAATATCCAGGTACTGTTTGCTGCTGGTTAACTGTGTGATTCTCCTATGGAGAAAAGGAAGACAAAGACTTTGCCCAAGACCCCCAACCCCCACCCAGTGGGCACGGTAGTGGGTCCTTTGGACAAAATGTTTGCAGTCAATACTGTGTCACAGCTTTCTACAGAGGGAGCATCTCTTAGCCCTGCCAAAAGGACTCCTCCATAAGTTGTGTATTATCACAATAGTATAGGTCCTTTAATAGAGGGTTGTAGTTGCCTAATATTGTATTGTATTGTATGTGGGTAAAATTGTTCAATCATTATGAGTTTGATTAAGTGAACATAAAAGCAGGCTTAAATGTAAAGTGCAGGAAGCCCCACTTGTATCCCACTGTATTCAGTATCATCACAGTTTTGAGGAACTAAAATGTTTTGGGATAGACTGGGTAGCGACCGGTAGGATGGGTAGATCTAGGGCGAAAAGCCTGCTAATTCAAGAGCAAATGTGGATCCACCGATTGAAATCAGTCATCCCGGGTGGCCTCAAAACAATGGTGGAATGGAGTGCCTGTATTTAATACATCAACTGCCCCAGGAGGTCTCCACATTGGCGAAATGGAATGTTCTTACTTCATTACTTCGTTCATAGGAGGATTGATGTCATGCTTACGGCATGCAGGCGGCTTGAAATTCCTGTTTGTTTGTCTAATGGGTTTTTTGGAAGAAACTGATTAGTTTTGGGACGCGAGAGACCGCACATCATTGAGCTCGTTTTGAATTTAAACCTGCGGTGAGCCTATTTGCTTTATTGAATCTTCATTTATGTCTAATTGTGACCAAAAATTGATTTTTGAAAAAACATATTTCTCCTAATAGTTTCCCTCCTTCCACAGAGATTGTCTGGCAAAACCACTCCCCTGATGAAGATCCGAAACGCATTGAGGGTACCGGGATGGTGGCGGGACTGCTCAAATTTCCTTTGAGAGATAAGCACAATCTCTGATTTTTGTTAAAAAGAATATTAAGAGAAGTCCGATAAATTAACACGAATGTTTACAATCATGCATTCCTGAAAGAAACCTTTTAGAGTGGTCATTGATGCAACCAGGCATCACTCCTTTGGTAAATTCATATCCAGGAGTGTTTTGCCTTCTATTTCTGAGACCACTGGTTTCTTTTTATGCTGGGACTTGTCTATATTACTATAGTGAGCATAGTGAGACAAGCATAGCAAACAATTGATAGGACTATCTCTTTCTATTTTAAGAGTGGTTTGACATCTTTATTTAAAAGGACTCCTCCGCCATTCCCTCAACTGCAGTTGTCTTCCACGGCATTGGAGGTCTCTCATGGACAAATGATATCCCTCCAGGCTCCTGGCCCTCTACCGAAGCCAGTTATGATACCTGATTTGGGACAGTCACCAGTGATTGTCTCTCAAGATATATCTTTGAAAGGTTTGTAGCTTGCTATTACAAATATGGATTCTAAATTGTCAGATACAGAGACCTCTTTCTGTACCTTCTCTCAGGAGATGGTTCAGAATTTTGTAGAATTGGATAATAGGTTAATGGATGTTGATAAAAATGTTTCTAGAAGAGAGGGACAGTTAGCCTTGGTGCAACATTCTAATGTTTCATTTATAAAGGATTCAGTATCTTTACGCTTCAAGTTAGAAACCCTTAAGAATGTCTCCAGGGTTAATTTGAGGTTCTTGAATTTTCCTTTGATACACTTGTTATCTGCTGAAATTTTGTTAAGTAAATATTTCAAAGAGGTACTCTTATTGGAAGAAGTTGTTCCAGTTCAGAAATGTTTTTATTTGCCTAACAAGTCTCGGCAGGTGCATGCTGGGGGTGAGGGGTTGGATATTTTGTCCAGTGTGAGTCAGGACCGGACTAAGTTTCTAGAAGATTCTTCAAATAATCTAGCCCATTGGGGTACTTTTATGGTCTCTTTCCTTCTGTGGCCAACAAGATTAAGGTGCTAAAATGGTTCTTTAAGTATAAGGATGTTTTATTTTGCTGTAAAAAGCTGAATGTTTTTCTCGATGTTTCTAGGAACACACTGCTACGCCGCAAGCAGTTTCTTGCATAAAAATCTAGGGATTTGGGTATGGGTGCAACCTTTTTTTTGCGCTTTCCATGCAAGTGTAATGTTAACTGGCATGGAAATACATATTATTTCTATGAAGTCTTCCAGCTGGAGAAATTTCTGGTTGATAAAGAGGGGCAGGGAAAATAGGAGTCTGTTGTGTATTTGGCCCTTAGTATTTGATTAGGATGGGGGAGTTCTTTTTCTTTTCTCTTCTCCTTTATTTCCTTTTGTTTTGTTTTTCCTTTTTGTACCCTTCTTGCTCTTTCGATGATGAGGACTGTTGCCTATATCCATCCAACAGCAATTTGCTGAGGAGAGGTTTTCATTGGTGACTCTTTTTGATGTGGTACGCATTTCTTGTAATGTTATTTGATTTGTATATTGCAAAAGCCTAATAAAATTGTAAAAAATTTTTAAAAAACCCTAAATGCCACAGACCACGGATGTGCATTCATTAATGCGCCTTAAGAAATGTAGGGCTCCTCCTACTAAAGGACACTATGGTTTTGCACTTAACATATGAAATAAAGGCACGTTAAGTGCAAAGTCTCCACGAAAGCTGCTGATGGCAGGACTAGCATGTCCCTAGCAGGTAACGCTGGGATGCGAACTCTGACCTGCACCCTAGTAAGGTGGATTCCGTAACGATTCCCATAGAGGTGTCATCAGGGGCCCTCATTTTAAGAGCCACACTGCTGCTAAGCAGGACACCATTGCTCTGGCACTAGCGCAATGTGCACTCCACGCCTGTATGCCACACGCCTACCCCATCCCATGATGGCCGATATCTGTATGTTTTGACGTGTGATGGCTGGCATGCCCGTACATTAGTGTTCCTGGCTGCCAGCTGACAGTTGTTAAAATTCACATTCACTGGTCACCTGGCTGGCTTTAGTAAAAGGGGCCCTTAGTAAACTTAAACTTGATTTAATGAGGTGAACCTACAAATCAGCGCATGTTAGGTCAATATTCAAAAGTTCAAATGTGCATTAAATATTTTTTTATCAAACTGAACGAGTGAAAAAATTTGAAAATAAAAAAACACCTGAAAATCAACAAAATTTCCAAATATTCTGATAATGAATTGAAATTCATTATCTGCCTACATCTGTACTGCAAGCCCATTAAGCTCTATGGGGGTTATTCTGGAAGTCTTATTCATGCTTAAGACATCTGAAACCAGGCATACAGAGGTTTCCAGAGCCATTTTAGATGCTAGGTCTGTGAATGTCCCAGCACAAGGACATCCAAGTCTGAATGGGAGCGTGGCGGAGGCATGGCTGTGGTGTTCCCAGGAACCTGGTTGTCACTGCCTGATTTCAGAAACATTCTGGACATATGTTGCAGTTTAGACCTGCTCCAGACACAAATAAAGATCAGGAAAGTGTTACTTTTGGCTGAAAACCCTCTAGATGGATAGAAGCAATGGGATTTGAACCCCACTACTCTAATCATGAGGGTATTCCCAGATGTCCAGGTTCTGAAATACTATTGTGGGGATGTCTATGTAAATGCCCCCACAGACGTCCATATTGCGCACATCTGCATTTGTGAAATTGTGTCTACACCTTGATACGCCTGCTTTTTTTTCCAGATGTTCTGGATTAGATGCTCTGGCTTAGATGTTCCAGATTGCACTTTGACATCCTTTCTAAAATGCCCCTCCACGCCTTTAAGGAGATAGGTCTGATGGCTACCACCACTGAGGCTGAGTGGTACATGTGAGAAATTGCCACAGAGACAATGGAGGTGCTTCTTTCAGCTTGACATCCCTTGGCAGCTGCCTATTTCACCTAGTAGAAAATCTGGGCCTGCATGTTTACCCATTGCTAGTCATCTTGAGATTTTCACTTGTTAGGGAATTTGCTATAACATAGTTCAAAATCCAAATCCAAATTAGTACAGCTGACTAAATCCAAATTAGTAGAGTTTGGTTCGCTTGAAGATTTTATGTTGTCTGGCTCATTATATCTGAGACTGATGCCAACTCATATGTGCAATTTCCAATTCTAACTTAGACCATATTTGTCCAGTTCTCCACTTGGAGGGTGGACTGGTAGGGTTCTCATCATTAAAGCAACTCTTTAAGCCACATTCCAGTTTTTGGCAGAATTTCATAGAACCTTCACATCAACTCTGTACCCAAATCACATCCATTCTTTTGGCTAGGATAAGATTGGTCGAAATTTGTAATTACGTGATAATGGGGTGGAGGAGTAGTCTGATGGTTAGAACACTGGTTTGTTAACCCAGGAGTGTGGTCTTGACTTGCCCAAGATCACACTCCTTGTGGTCTTGGGCAAGTCACTTAACCCTCCATTGTCTCAAAAAAAAGGCCTGGCAATCTACTTCTGGTTACAGTGCCAAGAAAACCCAGGAGCTGCTGAGTCAGCATTGACTCAAAGGCACTCATTGCATTTTTGCATAATTAGCTTTGATTATGTGTAATAGACTGTACACATTTTAATTCAATTGAAGATATCTCAGCACACTACTGGTTATGGGTCAGTCTAGTCAGAAATCCTCTCTTGTATGTTCTAGAAAATAATCTGACTTGGTTGAACCCTCTCTAGTACTTATTCTTCTAGCTTACAGAATCAGAATTCTAATTCAATAAATTGGGTAAACTTTAAAAGTATACTTAGATTCAATTATCATAAATGAATGCTGACCTAACAAAAAAACAGAAAATGAGTATTGCATGTGACTTTAAACCTTTATAAAGTCAAACTACACACAAGCTCAGGTTTACGAAAATCACAATGAAATGCTACAAATAGGTGCAATCCAATAAAATAATATTTTAAGTTCAAGTGAAAATAGGCATGTAGGAGACAAGCAGGGATTGTTAAGAAACTGATACAAAAATAAAACTGATACAAAAATAGGAAACAAAAGCTAGAACTTACTTCACAAGCCTGAGGGATGGTTAGCTTTGGTAGTTTAGTTTTAGAACTGGGAGCATTAACTTTTCCTTCCAGTAAGGCTCCAAACGTTTGAGTGCTATATCCATCCTCTGTTTCTATAGGAGGCTTTAGTTCAGGAGAATCATTGGGAACTTGGTCTTGACCATCCATGGGCCTTACATATGCTGTTGGCTTTTGCTGCATCATGCTTGTCTTGCAATGCAGGCTTGGTGGGAAGTTCTGAGCTGATAGTCCATTGTTTGCAGACAATAACGATGTAGAAGCTGCTGGAGAACCAGAACTATGCCCTACAAACTCTAGTTCTACTGGAGATTTTGAATAACTATTTTCCTTATAAGCGTGCTCTCCAGTTGCAGATTTGGAATGGCCGTGTCTTCTTGAGTGTGAAGATGACACAGGAGCAACCGAGTCCTCTATGCTTCCACTTTTATGCTGTTCATTCTGACAACTGTAGAGGTCTTCATATTTCCCTTGAAGCAGATCATGCGAGGAACCATGTTTTGTTCTACTCTGTTGACTATTAGATTGGTTGGGCTGTGTACCATTAGAGCTGTGAGCAACACGTGACCAGTCCGTCCTTGATTTCCTGTTGCTCTGGTGATTGTGGAGCAAAGCAGAACTCGATGTCATCGTAGAAGGGGGTGGCATTGAGGTTGATGGAGGACCACTGCTCTGGTGGCACTGAACCATTCTGTTCCTTTGATCTGGAAAAAAATTCTGTTCATTTTTTTCAACTGGAGTCTGTGGTACTGAATTCTTTGGAATTCCTACAAGGTGACTCTGGTTAGAATGGTTGGTCAACAAGTCCTTCATTTCATCATAGTTTCCCAAAGTGTTTTGGACACGGTTTGCAAGTGCATCTCCTTTGTTTGTCTAAAATAAAACCGAAAGAGAAAACGAAGCATGAATGCCTTCCTTCGACTAATAATAATACTAATGCTTAAAACAGTAAACTTTAATCTAGATTTATGGACTACCTTTTATCCAGTCAGGATACAGTCAAATCATGCACATATGTGCTGTAGATAATGATTGCCATGGAAATGTTTTGTGAACTTCGTCTGCCCTATATGCTTTACTGAAAGCTGACATATAATTTCAGGTTTGACTGATTGAGACTTTCAGAATGAAATATGGGGAACCCCACCTTAAATCTAGAAAAGGCAGCCATGATTATCATGCATTTACTCTATGCCCTTTTGTGAGTATTCTCTTGGAGGGAATGTTAAAAATCATTTTGATTGTAGGAATTATGGTAAAAACTGCCTTTTATTTAAGTCAGATGAGATGACTTTTCACAGATGTGATCTCAGAAATATTAGTTACTGAGCCAACTACTGAAAAAGAACTAAAACATGCTATTTAAAAAATATCTGCTTTATGTTTCAATCATATCTATTTATTCTAGTTAAAAAGATCATATAAGAGGTTGATTCTCAAAAAATCTGTAACTTATCTGTGCTAATGTTTTTACAAGGGTTAACTGTGGCAAAAGTACTGTTAGCATGCACAATCTAGTTTATGTGGCCTAACAGAACATTTAACACGTTAATTACCTTGCAAGCAAGTTCATGCAAAGCCTAGGCCTGTGGTTCCCAAATTTATCCTAAGGGTAGTACAGAACAGATTTGAAAAACACTGACCAAGATAATGAGGCAATGATATGTAAAACTATGTGAATCTGCTCATTACCTATTAGTGCATAGAAAAATAGTATACCTTAAAACAAGCAAAAGTGAGCATAGATTTGTTAATGCAAAAAACTCACCACCTAAGACAAAGGTAGCTAAAATTTCACAATAACATCTGCATTAATACATATGCTGATGTTAATGCTAGCAATTTAATGTAAAGCTCATTTGCATGTCATTGCCTTTGGCCATGAACATGATTTAATTAACATGTATTAGCGGCCAATATTAACACGCTATAGTTTCCTCCCTTGTAGGGAGTTATGTGGATAGATCTGGTTATTTGAAAATTTACTCTTGCCTAGCTGGTAACTAAAAAATATGTATTTTGAAACATGCAATCTTTTACCCACATAAAAAGACAAGCTCCCATGAGAATGTTAAGATCAAAGGAGTAACATATATGTGAATAAACACATTTTCAAATACACATGGTTTAGGTATCCACCATTATGGAAGATGCGAAGTACAGGGGGCATTTGATAACCATGTCAATAAAAGCAAATTTCTAGTGGGGTAAATTTTTTTTGAACGTTGCCTAGAAGTTATATTTACAAGTATCTGCATAGCTTCTCAGTAAGCAGCTCAGTGAAAATTGCTAGGAGTGTGCATTCCTCAATGTGCATTCCATTTGTTTAGGTGCCTCAAACATTTCTGTGCATACAAATTGCTTGTGTATATGTATATTTACAAATAAACACATGCACAATTGATTTTGATGTGCAAAGACCTTTTAGTGTGCCTAGAAAGCGCACATTTAAATCGACTATGCGCAAAAATACAAAAACATGAAAATTCTTAAAAATGTCCATAAAACAAAGATTAAC
Source organism: Ichthyophis bannanicus (assembly GCA_033557465.1). Taxonomy (NCBI): domain Eukaryota; kingdom Metazoa; phylum Chordata; class Amphibia; order Gymnophiona; family Ichthyophiidae; genus Ichthyophis; species Ichthyophis bannanicus. The sequence goes on from CM066036.1 coordinate 37,385,243, forward strand.
AAGATTGAGTTTTTGGCTGTGCATATCTCTAAAGATTTCTCCCATCTAATCTGCTGATATATTTCTATCATTGGAATTTCAGATTTTCACCAGTGATTTTTAGCCACATTCCTCCTTTTGTTAAGAATATAGCCCCTTTAGATTATCACTGAAATTCTTTTATGATTCATTTATATATTCTAGAGAGATCTTCTGCTTATTCTGTCCATACACGAGGAACGGAGTTTTAGCTCCCAAAAGTGAGCCAAAAAAATGTATTGTTCATTCCATTAAGTATAGCTACTCACCTTTAACAGGTGTTCTCCGGGAACAGCAGGAATCAGTCCTCACATATGGGTGACATCGCTGCTGATGGAGCTCGTGTGGAGCATTTCCCCAGCTTTCAAAGAAAGCCTTTTGGGACATGCTACCATGCATGCATGGTCCCCTTCCCGCCAAGGGTGCCATTTTGCTCAATCAGATTACATAGATAGGATGACAATAAAAATAAGGTAATGTATAGAGGCAACTCCCAGGGGAGGAGGGAGGGTTGTGAGGAATGATTCCTGCTGTTCCCAGAGAACACCTGTTACAGATGATTAACTACGCCTTCTCCAGGAACAAGCAGGATCATGGGATGAATATTTTAAGCCCGAAAAAAGACACATTTTGACACCACAGCTTTTATGCGTTTCCCTTCCCCCCATTTTTATACATTTACACCTTCTTTTACCTAAGTATTTATTATCTTTAATAGGTGTTATAGCTGTGTTTTATTCTCTAACTATAGCATTACATTACTATGTACATTTTTTAGTTACGTCTGTGACGTCAAAATATGCAAATTGCCGCTCACATAAGACGTGCAAAATCGGGCATCCCCCTACGGGCCAAGTGCTTCGTTCACTTTGTAGACTAAATGCTGGTATGTATGCTAATTTGGTCAAGCTATGCTTTTCATTATTCACACTTTTTTGACGAAGCTTCTCTTATCTGATTTTATTAAGTTCGCCGCGTCAATTTTGATAAATGACTTTTACCAAAAATCCTTTTTGATTACTTTCATACAAATAGCCATTTGAGTTGTGCTTATTTCTCCTTTTTTATTATTCACATTTGTGACTAAGTTCTCCACAGTTTGATTTTGTCTGGTTCTGGGCTGTTTTTGATATTTAAGATGCGCTGACAAAAAAACCCTCTATTTAAGATCCGTTGCTCTCTACATGATCTTTGGTGAGTTCCTTTTTAAAAGAAGTCTATCTTACATAGTATATTTTCTTTTAATCATGATGTTCAATTTGAACAAGCGCTTCACATCCCTTTATCCATGTTCATCAGTCCTTTCCCAGTTCGATTTTGTCTGTCTTGCCGTGCTGTTTTTGATATTCAAGATGTGCTGCCAAGTTTCATCAAAAACTTCTTTAAGATCCATTTCTTTTTACATGATTTTTTTGTAAGTCCTTTTCCAAAAAGAAGTTTATCTTACAGAATATATTTTTTAGATCATAATGTGTATTCTGAATTAGTGTTCTGTATTCCATTATCCATGTCAGTCTTCTTTTAGTGCCTTAGTTGTGTCTGCCACATTATTTTTTCATTTTTTTTAATCATACATGTCCCCTAAGCAATTTTAATGCACTAACAGTGTTTTGCCTTATTTAATGTATTTTAAAATTTGGAAAGTTCTTTACTATTGTTTGATATTAGTATCATCATTTTTACCATATATGAATGTCTACACTGTTTTCTGGTATGCTCATTGGTTTGTATGTTTATCAATTTTAATTGTGCATCCCATAACGTTTTATATGTCTTTTGTTTTTTATGAGTCAGTTTTTACCCATAGGGTTTTGAAGCTTTGACCTCAAGTCAATTTATGGTGCTCAACATCTGCACTTTCCCAGTAAGTATTACTGTGCCTTTCCTCCTATGTCTCTTTTAATGTAACTTTCTTTTAATCTAACCTCTATTTGTTTCACAATGGTCTGTCTTTATTTTATCTATATATAATTTTATTAGTTATATATATATTTTATCTGTTTCTATTTATTGCTTCATATATATATTTTTTAAGCATGTGTAATAATTTGTTTTTACTATATCCACCTTTTTTACATGTTTTGAATTGCTCTGCAGTTCCTTACCCCCTGATGAAGGCATAAGCCAAAACACGTTGGGGCTTTTTAATCAAATAAAGCACTTGTGCCCATGCGGGAAGGGTTAGGACAGCAGTTATAGTTGGTGATTCGATCATTAGGCATGTAGATAGCTGGGTGGCTGGTGGACGTGAGGATCGCCTGGTAACATGCCTGCCTGGTGCGAAGGTAGCGGACCTCACACGCCACCTAGATAAGGTCTTAGATAGTGCTGGGGAGGAGTCTGCTGTCTTGGTACATGTTGGTACCAATGACATAGGAAAATGTGGTAGGGAGGTTCTGGAAGCTAAATTTAGGCTTTTAGGTAGGAAGTTGAAATCCAGAACTTCCAGGGTAGCGTTCTCCGAAATGCTTCCCGTTCCACGCGCAGGACCCAATAGGCAGGCAGAGCTACGGAGTCTCAATGCGTGGATGAGACAATGGTGCAGAGATGAGGGGTTCGGATTTGTTAGGAACTGGGGAACATTCTGGGGAAAGGAGGGGCTCTTCCGAAGGGATGGGCTTCACCTTAACCGGGATGGAACCAGGCTGCTGGCATTAACCTTTAAAAAGGAGATAGAGCAGCTTTTAAACTAGATAATAGGGGAAAGCCGACAGTCGCCCAAGAGCGCATGGTTCGGAAGAATGTATCCTTGAAGGATACTACAAAAAGCAGAGAGGTTCCAAAAAAGAGTAAAGTAGCCCAAATGCCCTCGAGTATGGAGCAGACAGAACTTAAAGATCCCAAATTACCCATGTCTACCAATAGCCAAATTAATATGAATAAAATACAGTCTCTAAAATGCTTGTATGCAAATGCTAGAAGTCTACAAAACAAGATGGGAGAGTTAGAATATATAGCACTAAACGAGAGGTTAGATATGATTGGAATATCAGAGACATGGTGGAAGGAGGACAACCAGTGGGACACTGTGATACCTGGGTACAAACTATATCGAAATGATAGAGCTGATCAAATTGGTGGAGGGGTTGCGCTCTATGTTAGAGAGGGCATTGAGTCAGAAAGGATTAAAGTTTTGCAAGAAACAAAATTTGCTGTAGAATCTCTATGGATTGAAATTCCATGTAAAAAGGGGAAGGCGATGGCAGTGGGGGTGTACTATCGTCCGCCTGGCCAGAATGAACAAATGGATGATGAAATGCTCAAAGAAATCAAGGAAGCTAGCAAAAGTTACAGTGCAGTAATAATAATGGGTGATTTCAATTACCCCGGCATCGACTGGGTCAGTGTCACAACAGGACATGCTAGGGAGATAAAGTTCCTAGATGAAATAAATGACTGCTTCTTGGAGCAGCTGGTTCATGAACCGACCAGAGGGGAAGCAATATTAGACCTAGTCCTTAGTGGAACACCAGATGTAGTGCAAGAGATAAGGGTGTTGGGGCCACTTGGCAATAGTGATCATAGCATGATCGCCTTTGATTTAATTAGTGGAGGAGGGATAGTAAGGAAATCCACAGTACTACCCTTTAACTTTCGAAAGGGAGACTATGATAGAATGAGGAAAACAGTTAAGAAAAAACTAAAAGGAGCAGTTGCAAAGGTTAAAGACGTACATCAAGCTTGGGTGTTGTTGAAAAATACTATCTTGGAAGCCCAGACCAGCTGTATTCCACGCTTTAAGAAAAGTGGAAGGAAGTCCAAAAAATTGCCAGCATGGTTTAAAGCTGAGGTCAGAGAGGCTGTTGTTGCCAAAAAAGCATCTTTCAAGAAATGGAAAAAAGAGCCAAATGATGAAACCTGGAAACAGCACAAGCACTGGCAAGTCAAATGCAAGGCATTGATAAGGCAGGCAAAGAGAGAATTTGAGAAGAAGCTTGCTGCGGAAGCAAAAACGCGAAATAAAGACCTTTTCAAGTACATTCGTAGCAAAAAACCCGTGAGAGAGTCAGTTGGTCCATTAGATGATAAAGGGGTTAAAGGAGCACTAAGAGGCGACAAGGCGATAGCGGAGAGACTGAATGAATTCTTTGCTTCGGTCTTTACTGAGGAAGATGTAGGGATGTTACCCACGACTGAAGTGGTATTTAAAGGTGTGGAAGAATTGAAGGAAATATCGATACATCGGGAAGATGTCCTACAACTATTAGATAAACTGAAGAGTAGCAAATCACCTGGGCCGGATGGTATACATCCAAGGGTGTTGAAAGAACTGAAATTTGAGATTGCAGACCTGCTATCAGTAATCTGTGAACTATCATTAAAATCATCTCTAATACCTGAGGATTGGAGGATCGCCAATGTAACACCAATTTTTAAAAAGGGTTCGAGGGGTGATCCGGGAAACTACAGACCGGTGAGCCTGACATCAGTACCGGGAAAAATGGTAGAAACCATCATAAAGAATAAAATTACTCAGCATATAGATAGTCATGACCTAATGGGAGACAGCCAACATGGCTTTAGACAAGGAAGATCTTGTCTTACTAATCTGTTATGTTTTTTTGAAGGAGTGAATAAACAGGTGGACAAAGGTGAGTCAGTTGATATTGTGTATCTGGACTTTCAGAAAGCCTTTGACAAGGTCCCTCATGAGAGACTTTTGGCAAAACTAAAGAGTCATGGGATAGGAGGCAGTGTACTACTGTGGATCAGGAACTGGTTAAAAGATAGAAAGCCGAGGGTAGGGCTAAATGGCCAATTTTCCCAATGGAGAAAGGTGAATAGTGGTGTACCCCAGGGATCTGTGCTGGGTCCGCTGCTTTTTGACATATTCATAAATGACCTGGAAAGTGGAATAACGAGTGAGGTTATCAAATTTGCTGATGACACAAAACTATTTAAAGTTGTTAAAACCCAGGAGGATTGTGGAAAATTGCAAGAGGATCTTGATAAATTGGAAGACTGGGCATCAAAATGGCAGATGAAATTTAATGTGGAGAAGTGCAAGGTTATGCACCTAGGGAAGAACAACCCAAACTATGGTTACACGATGCAAGGTTCCACACATTAGGAACCACCACCCAAGAAAAAGATTTAGGCGTCCTTGTGGATACCATGTTAAAACCCTCGGCCCAGTGTGCAGCGGCGGCCAAGAGAGCAAATAGAATGCTAGGTATGATAAGGAAAGGAATGGAAAATAAAACAAAAGATATTATAATGCCTCTATATCGTTCCATGGTGAGACCGCACCTTGAATATTGTGTGCAATTCTGGTCGCCATATCTTAAAAAGGATATAGCAATTTTAGAAAAGGTTCAGAGAAGAGCCACCAAAATGGTAAAGGGGATGGAAGGCTACTCCTATGAAGAAAGGCTAAAAAGGTTGGGGCTCTTTAACCTGGAAAAGAGACGGCTGAGGGGAGATATGATAGAAGTCTATAAATTAATGAACGGAGTGGAACGGGTAAACGTAGATCGATTGTTTACCTTATCAGAATATAGAAAGACTAGGGGACATGCAATGAAGCTACAGGGTAAACTATTTAAGACTAATAAAAGAAAATATTTTTTCACTCAACGTGTAATCAAACTCTGGAATTTGTTACCGGAGGATGTAGTAAAGGCTGTTAGTGTAGCTGGGTTTAAAAAAGGTTTGGACAAGTTCCTGGAGGAAAGGTCCATAAACCATTATTAAGAAGGGACCCAGGATATCAATGCTTGAACCAATACAAGCATTGTGGAACCTGTGTCCCTTGGGGAAACTGCTAGGTACGTATGACCTAGATTGGCCACTGTTGGAAACAGAATACTGGGCTTGATGGACCTTGGTCTGACCCAGTATGGCATATCTTATGTTCTTATGTTGTGACCTCCATACCTTCACTCTTCTGTGTCTGTCTGAACACAGAAGGGTCAGAGGGCAGGAGTTGCCTATACCCTGAGCATATTACAGAGTACTGCCTGGCAAAAGTCACTGTCCCTTCAGGACTCACCCTCCAGGCAGTAGTGAGCTGCGGAAGTGTGAAGACTATGTGGCGGCCTTACAGATCTCAGTCACCGGCACTAACCAGAGGTTAGCCACCAACATGGCCATTGCCCTCAAGTGATGCGCTGTGATACGGTGCTCAAGGGAGAAGCCCACTCGCTCAGAGGTGAGGGCAACACAGTCCGCCACCCAAATGGACAGATTTCACTTCATCAAGGAGAGCTCCAGTCTGCTGGGGTCATAAGATACGAAAGCTGAGGAGCTTTCCGATGGGCCTGAGTCAGCTGTAGGTAGAAGGACAAGAGCCATTTGCAATCCAGTGTATGAAGGATCAGCTCCTCCCTGCCAGCGTGAGGCCGTGGAAAGAAGGTGGGAAGGACTCCCTCTTGGTTGAGATGAAAGGGAGATACCACCTTTGGGAGGAATTTGGGTGTGCATGGAGCACCACCCTGTTCTTATAGAACCTCATGTATAGCAGGGTCTGGAGCTCGCTCACTCTCTGAGTGGACATAAGGGCCAACAAGAAGGCCACTTTCCACGATAGGTACGTTAGGTGGCAAGTGGCAAGGGGCTCGAACGGTGGTCTGGTGAGTTGGGAGAGCACCACATTGAGGTCCCATTCTGCTGCCGGAGGACAGAGAGGGTGCTTGGATAGCAGGAGGCCCGGAGGAATCTGCAGATCAGGAGCTGGCTGGAGAAGGGTATCCCCTCAATGGGGTGGTGGTGGTGGTGAACGGGTATGGTGCTCAGGTGCACCCATACTGATTAAATTTCAGCCCAGTGCACGATAAGTGCAGCAGGTACTGGAGAACGAGCTGAACATGGCAGGAGAAGGAATTCTCCTCTTGTTCCACGCACCAGACGGAGAATCTCCTCCACTTAAAGGCATATGCCCTTCTGGTGGAAGGCTTCCGGGAGGTCAGAAAGATCTCCTCAACTTCCACTGGAAGACTGAAAGGGGCCAGGGATACCCTTTCAGCAGCCACGCTGTTAGCATCAGGGACTGCACATTGGGGTGCAAGAGTGAGCCCCCCTCCTGGGACAGGAGCTCCAGGGCTCCACCCAGTGGGACTGGAAGTGCCACCGACAAGGAGAACAGCAGGGGAAACCAGGGTTGCCTGGGCCACCTGGGGGCGATCAGTATTACTGATGCTCCATCGCTCTGAACTTTGAAGAGGGTCCCGGCTACCAGGACAGTTGGCTGGAACGCACTGAGTAGGCACTCATCCCATGAGACTAGGAAGGCATCCACTGCCACTCTCTCCAGATGTGTCTGACGGTAGCAGAAGAAGGTCAGCTGTGCATTGTCTGGAGAGGTGAAGAGGTCCATCACGGACCTGCCCCAGAGGTTGAAGAGCTGTCTCCCTAACCTGGGGTGCAAGCGCTACTCATGTGGCCACAGGATTCTGCTCAGCCAATCCACTAAGCAGTTATCCTGGTCCGGGAGGTATACCGCTCGGAGCAGCATGCTGTGACGTGCCATAAAAGAGAGGAGGGCTACCACCTCCTGGCAGAGGGAGTACAAGCCCGTGCCTCCCTGCTTGTTGATGTAAAAAAATGGCCACCTGGTTGTCCATCTGGATCAATACTGCCAGATGCCTTAGGCGGTGGCGGAATGCTGTTAGGGCCAGAAAGATCACCCGGAGTTCCATGAGATTGATCTGTAGGAGGGCAGATCAACAGCCTTGTGTGCATAGGCCATCGCAGTGCATTCCCCAAACCAGGAGGGAGGTCAGAGTCTCATGTGGTATGGATGCCTGAAAGGGCATTCCCACCCATAGGTGGTGAAAGTTCTGTCACCAGTTTAGTGAGGCCGCTAGTCAGCTGGTGACCTTGACCCTGTCCCTCAGCTTGCCTGTGGCCTGAGTCCACTGTGAGCGCAGACACCATTGGGCCGTCCACATATGCAGCCGGCCGAAGGGGTGACGTGAACCATCGAGGCCATGTGGCCCAGAAGACAGAGGAGGAGGTAGGCTGGAACTGTCCTGCGGTGCTGTACCTCCCCTGCTAGCTGCTGCAGGTATGCTGCCCTTTCTCTTGGGAGGACCACTCTTGCCTGCAGTGTGTCCAGGTGTCCCCCTATAAACTCTAGGCCTTGAAGTGGGGAGAGATGGGATTTGGGGTAGTTGATGACAATACCAAGGTGCTGCAGGAGGCAGACTGCCCAGCCTGTGGCCTGTCTGGCCTCAAGGGCCATAGTGCCTCTGATGAGCCAATCATCCAGATAGGGGAAGATGAAGGCCCCTTTTAAGCACAGATGGGTGGCCACTACTGCCAGAAACTTTGTGAAAACCCTTGGTGATGAGGCCAGGCTGAAGGGGAGTACCTTCCACCACAAATCTTAGGCACTGTCTTTGGAAGGGGTGGATCAGGATGTGGGTGTATGCATTCTTCAGATTCAAGAAGCAGAGCCAATCTTCCTAGTGGCAGCAGTGTCCCAAGGGAGAGCATCTTGAACTTCTCCCTCACCAGAAAATTGTTTAGTTTTCACAGGTCTAGTATAGGCCCGAGGCCTCCAGTTCTTTTGGTACAAGGAAGTACCTGGAGTAGAAGCCCTTTCCCCATAGATGTTTGGGTACAGGCTCCACTATCCTGTCCTTGAGCAGGCCTGCAAGCTCTGAGAAGAGCAAGGTCTGGTGAAGAAGAGGCCGCACCAGCTCTCCTGGGAAGAACCCTGGGGGTGTTTGCTGGAAGCGGAGGAGATACCCCTTCCTTACCACTTGTAGGACCCACTGGTCCGTGGAGACCCCGGCCCATCTGTGGGCAAAGAGTGCCAGGCGGCCTCCTGTGGGCTGAGGAGGGTCTCCTGAGGGAGAGGATGCCCTGCCAAGGGAGTCAAAAGCTGCCCCCCAGGTTGGGTGGGAACTGGGGCCTGGGGCTTCTGAGCCTTCGGCTTTTTCGGTCCATGGCCCTGACTCTTGGGCTGAGGGCCCTGTTGCTGTTGTCCCGAGAAGGGCTGGTAGTGACCCTGATGAAAGGACCCCTTTTTTTCTCAGAAAAGAGGGTCTTTTCCCCAATGGTTTCTTCCGGGGAAGGGCTGAGGTCTTCCTCGAGAGTCTCTGTCTGGTCATGACCTTGGCCTCTATTTCAGACGCTTTGTCGACCGTGGGCTTGCTGAACAAGTTTTCCTCAGTGCAGGGGACATCAAGCAATTTCTCTTCTACCCGCTGCTCAAGGTTGGAGGTCTGCAGACAGGCTTGGCATTGGGCACTGATGTCAGCTTCTGCCACAACGGCTGCCAACTCAAAGCTGTCATAGGTGGTGCAGGACAGGAACTTTGAGTAGTCCTGGATCCCAGCTATCAGGGTTTGGAACCTCTGAAGAGGTTCTCCAGCGAGGCCCTCAGAAAAACCAGCCAGTTCCTGGATGAGGCCCTTGAGGTACATTCCTATGTTCAATTCATAGGCCTGTAACCGGCAGCCGAACATGGAGTCCTGAAAGCACTTGTGCCCAAGGGCGTCAAGGGCTCGGGCCTCTCTGCCCGGAGGAACAACTGAATAATTCTTTTGGCTTTTAAGCATCTGCATAGGTGACTCCACAGCCAAGGAGTTATGCAGGAGCTGAGCCTTTTGGAAGCTGGGGCCCTTCTTGATGCAGTAGATGGCGTTGAGATGTCGGCTGCCCATTGACACTGAGGCCGTGGTCTCCTACATTCATAGGAGCAACCGCTTAAGGATAGGTTGCACCGGCACCGTGAGGGTTTCCTTTAGTGAGGACTCATACTGGAGGATCTCCTTAGGTGCACGGGTCCTCCTCTGATTCAGTCGGGACCGACAGGGCCCGGGCCATATCTCAGACAAAGTCGTGAAAGGCCATGTCCTCCGGGGGAGAATGGCACTAGGGCGCCAGGGGAGGCAGTTCCAAGGGGATGTTTCGGTGTTGAGAGGTCTCTGGGTAGGCCTCATCATTGGTCTCCCACTCGGAGCAGGAGGATGTCAAGGATTCTGAGACTCGGGATTCCCATTCCTCGAGACCGGCTCAGGGGAACTGGGCTCCTCCTCCAGATCTCGGGTCTGACTCCCGGAAACTGGCCGGGGAGGACCAGACACCTGAAGATCAGGACCAGGACCTTTATCAGTGCCAGGGGCTTGCCCATGGTTGGTGGTGCTCGGTGCCTGGCTCAACGCCCGGGGACTCCACCACAGTTGGAGGCCAGGTTGTCAGGGCAGATGATGCGGACATGCCAGACATCATTGCTTGCTTCAGGGCCAAGATGGAAGATCTTCTGCTCCAGGGCCATCATTCTGATTTCGAGGCCAGAAGGCTCCGCAGCATTTGGCACGGGCACTGAAGTTTTCAGGCCTGACATCAGCACTCTCACAAGTGCATCCTCGACAAGGACCATGGCCTTGAGGAGCTGTGCATTGTCTCTGCCGGCCTAGGACTCCTTCCTAGAGACCTTAGGGGGGGCCTCCTCGGAGTCGCCCGAGTGCCTCTGCGGGACCTTACCATGTTTCGTTGGTAGAATTCTGACTGGCTTAGAGGATTTTTTCTTTTTCTTCTTGGGGTACAGGGTCTTTTCGGAGAAGCTGCTGCCACAGGACTTTGAGGATGCCCAGGCCTCGCGGGAAGTGCTGGGTTTGGAGCTCAGCATAAGGAAAGCTGGAGATTAGTCGGACCGCAGGAACATCTTCCCCTGTAACTCCAACCATTTCTTGTTGGTTTTCGGAGTCATGGCCTGGCACAGGTTGCAGGTAGTGTTGTCGTGGTCTGGGCTCAGGCAGGGTAGGCAGCAGTCCTGGACGTCCCTGACAGAACATAAGAACATAAGATATGCCATACTGGGTCAGACCAAGGTCCATCAAGCCCAGTATCCTGTTTCCAACAGTGGCCAATCTAGGTCATACGCACCTAGCAGTATCCCCAAAAGACACAGATTCCACAATGCTTGTATTGGGTCAAGCATTGATATCCTGGGTCCCTTTTTAATAATGGTTTATGGACCTTTCCTCCAGGAACTTGTCCAAACCTTTTTTAAACACAGCTACACTAACAGCCTTTAATACATCCTCAGGTAACAAATTCCAGAGTTTGATTACACGTTGAGTGAAAAAATATTTTCTCTTATTTGTCTTAAATAGTTTACCCTGTAGCTTCATTGCATGTCCCCTAGTCTTTCTATATTCTGATAACGTAAAAATTCGATCTATGTTTACCCGTTCCACTCTGTTCATTAATTTATAGACTTCTATCATATCTCCCCTCAGCCGTCTCTTTTCCAGGTTGAAGAGCCCTAACCTTTTTAGACTTTCCTCATAGGAGTAGCCTTCCATCCCCTTTACCATTTTGGTGGCTCTTCTCATAACACTATATCCTTTTTAAGATACGGCGACCAGAATTGCACACAATATTCAAGGTGTGGTCGCACCATGGAATAATACAGAGGCATTATAATATCCTTTGTTTTATTTTCCATTCCTTTCCTTATAATACCTAGCCTTCAATTTGCTCTCTTGGCTGCCGCTGCACACTGGGTGGAGGGTTTTAACATGTTATCCACGATGATGCCTAAATCTTTTTCCTGGGTGATGGTTCCTAATGTGGAACCTTGCATCATGTAACCATAGTTTGGGTTGTTCTTCCCTAGGTGCATAACTTTGCATTTGTCCACATTAAATTTCATCTGCCATCTGGATGCCCAGTCTTCCAATTTATCAAGATCCTCTTGCCATTTTCCACAATGCTCTTGGGTTTTAACAACTTTAAATAGTTTTTAGTTTGACTGCAGCGGTCACATTTTTGAACCCACTGGGAGACATGATGCAAAACACCCGGCCGGGATAAACGACCCCTGGGCAGAATAAGGGCGCATACGCCAGTCGAGGCAAGCCTCATCAAAAAAGAAGAAAGGAGCCGAGAAACAGCGCCGGCTCTAGGTGGGAAGAGGAACTGGTATGCAAATTGGGAAAAAACAAGTTTTAAGGATAATTTTAGAGAGATTTTTCCAGGGAAACAAGTCTAGCATCTGTTGGGTTCCACGGAAAAAAAGAAGCTGAGCAAAATGGCACCCTTAGGCGGGAAGGGGACCACGCATGCGTGGTAGCATTCCCAAAGGCTTTCTTTGAAATCTGGGGAAATGCTCCGCGCCGGCTCCATTGGCGCCGATGTCACCCATATCTGACTTCCTGCTTGTTCCTGGAGAAGAAGATATCCCCTTATAGTCTCGTTGCTTTTATTTATTTTTATGCTTTTGAGTGAGTACATATGGCAACTACTCTATTCAAGAACGTAGGAATAACTTTGTGACCCACAGAGGAATCTTTGTGCCTATGGATTTTGAACAAAATGTTCGAAGGGGAAGCAATATGGGAAGTTTCCCTTTGAAATCTGGTTTTCTATCTGCTTTAGCTGCAGGAAGCAGGATGGGGCAAAATGCTTTGCATACCTTTGAAAATCTAAGGAGGTCTTTTACTAAAGGGCGGTAAAGAGTTGCATCTAACACACTGTGATGAAACTAAGGCACATTAGTACACCGCTGTGTTAGCTGTCTGGGGGGTGGAAAGTAGTTCCCTGGCAGTTAATACAGAGCACTTTCCCCTAACTTAGACTGCTTTAGCATGGGTGCATTTCACTCCACCTACTGAGGGGCATGAGGTGAGTCCACCCTAATACAGTTAGCGTGCGGTATGAACCCAATGATAATTGCGTTGAGCTCACCGTGCGCACTCTCCACCCTTAACCTACCCACACGCAACTCTAACGCTGGTTGCACAGTTAGTTTAGGGATCATCCCTCATTAACTGTCATGGCCCCCGTATTAGCGGGAAACACATGTCCCAGCGCACTTTCAGCGCATGACAGAATATGCGCTGTCAGCAAGCGCCCTTTAGTAAAAGACCCCCTAAATGTATGTACATTGTTCACTCCCCAAACAAAATACACCCATCAGGAATGCCTCTTTTTTATACTGCTGAAAGTGTGCTTTGTGCATCCACACATGTTCTATTAGCTACTCTGAGAGGGATATTTTCAACGAGCGAGATCAAGCTTGGTAATTAAATTACCTAGTTAAAATACTCTGGAAATTGTTCTCATACTTCCTAGTATATTTATTTGGTAGAAGGAAATATAAATTGAACAGCTCTATCAATGATTTGCCTAAGTGTCCATGATTAGAGCCTACAGCACTTTAATTGTCTCAGTAAAAACAGTGGGGGTTTCCACTTCAGACAGTTCCCACACTCTGCTCATTTTAACTTTGTTTCAGGAGTGACCTGCACAAAGCGGCAGGTGCATCTCCTCTTGCCGCCTTGCTGGGCAGACTAGATGGACCATACTGGTCTTTATCTGCCGTCATATACTATGTTACGTCATATACTACAGCCAAGTGCCTCTATATAAGAGAGATTGAGGGTAGTTATCTAGGGACTCAATTCAGTTGTCCAGTTAGCCAGCTAGACCCAAAGGTTTGAAAAACGGCATGTGTAGAAAGGCAAAATAGGTTCATTAGAGGCCACATTTTACTCACTCTAAGAGACAATGATATAGAATTACCTAATGCCTATCTGTTGTTCTAGGGCTATAACAAAATAAAGCTAGGCAAAGCTCTTTAACCAATCTAATATCTACCTTTTTTATATTCAAGGGCTGTAAAAAATGAAATAAAGCTAGGGCAAACTGATTTTAGACTCTTTAAATGCTTAATAGCTAACTTTTCTTTTTTCATGAAATTAAAACCTAAAATTTAGCAATCAACCCGCAATCTCTCTCCTATATCAAGCTTTAAGATACCAAGGCACATGTTCACTAAGCTGGGCTAATGGCTTGCATGCACAATCCATGCTGTCAGTCTAGATTAGTGAGCATTGCCCCCCCCCCCCCCAAGTTAGCCCAGCAAAGTACTACGTGTGTTTGAGCATTCCCTGCCCTAACCTCACCTCCAGGAAAGCTTCAGATCAATGTGGATAAAAGCATGCATGCTACAGAACAAGATTCACACTTTTATGCACATACAGGCTGAACAATTCGGTACTTACACTTCCTCTCCAGTACACAGACTCAATTAAAAAGCATTTCAATTTATGTCCAGATAGCCTTTTTCAAAAAATATCGTGGCTGCCCAATGATATCTTAAAAAAAAAATTGAATTCATAGGCAGAGGAATGGGATAGGTCACTGGGGTCATGGCCCAACCGATATTTTACCCAAGATAGTATCAGCAACAAGAGAACTTTGAGGCAAGAACAGAGATTGGTTTGTTTGGGCCCTCCAACCAAAAAGGTGTTCTGCTGCCCCTATAAATTGATTTGAACCTTTTCAAACTTAAGTATGTTTGAAAATTCAATAAAATCATCTATAAATCAGTGATGGGTGTGCCCATTATTAGATAGGAAGGACTTGATTCAATCAAATTTGGGGAATAAAAATACTGCTGACAAAAATGTATTATTGACTTTGCAACCATCATATTGTTTGTAAAAAAAAATGTGACTCAGAGGCCCTATCAACTTTGAAAAATGTGTTCTTTTCCTTTAAAGATCTGTCCTCTCTCAAATGTATGTAATATATTATCAGTTTCATTAAAATGTTCAAGAGCCTTTTATCCCTTTCCAAAGGTGAAGTTACTTCCCAGATGTTGGGCAGAGGAAGCACACTATCAGTTCATTTTTAGGGCAGAGAGCCCAAAATATTTGCCCGCACTTTAATCACCATATTGGCCCAAATAAATATGCTCTAAACCACTTACATGCCACAACTCCAGAGGAAGCGATGGGGAAAAAGATAGAGAAAAGAAAATTATAAATCTTTTATTTTTGGGGAAAAAACTTTTATATTGAGAAGGAAGTAATAAAGATTGTTAAAGAGGAATTAGGGAACTGTTCAATATGTGTCTGACAAGAAAAGAACAAAAAATGCTTTCAACATTACACATTTTGCTTTGCCTTCGCCTCCTTAGCAGATTTGGTGCAGATAAACACAGCCTATTCCCTTTACAAGCTCCACATTACAGCTTTCATGCCCATACCAGCTCATTTCTATTCATTGCACATTATGATAACAGTTTTGAATGATATTCCTTGGGTTGAAAATTGTCTCCCTTACAGCAGCTAAGTCTGCACATAGGATTTTATAACATGCATGCTTTTAGCTGAATTAAAAAGAGGCACTCCCTAGGGCATGTTTACTTCAGGGGAGAAAACTGTGCAGATACATTTAGGGGTCCTTTTACCAAAGGAAGCTAAGCAGTTAGCGAGGGTTGCAGCATGTGTTAACCAAGTGCTGTGACCTGCAGTAGCTGTCAGCATGGCTCGATTTCTATGTTGACTGTGCAGCATGCGTTGGGGTGATAAGTGGGTGATTAAGGGTGGAGAGGGGGTGGAGTGAGCACCTTGCAGTTAACGCACCCTGCTCTAACTCAGAGGCGTGCACCCTTGCTAATTTTAGGCCATATAAGGGCAGGGTGCACCGCGTTAACTGCCAAGAACATGCTTTTCATGCCCCGAGAGTTAACACGGCGGTATTGCACCTAACAAGCTATAGTTTTGAGCACTACCAATGGGTTAGGTGCAAAACCATAGCACCCTTTAGTAATAGGGCCCCTTAATTTTTATATACACTGTGCTGTTTTAAGCCCCCTCCCAACAATCGACCTCTTGCAAAATTAGCAGCTGCTATTTGTTACACATATTTGCAGCTGACAACATCTGCATGCTTATGTTAACATGTTCTTTTTTAAATTAGCCGGAAGAAAAGTGCACATGAATGTGAGTGTATACCTTGCAACCTGAAGGGCTAATGAAAAGTGCTCCCTATAGGTCTATTTATTCAAAGGCACTGGGTTAGGACTGGAAATGAGTTTCTGTCTGCAGGACAACACTGATATCATCTGGATCACAGCTTCTTCAGCAAGTGATCTACTGTGCCTTGCAAAACTCTTCATACCCTTACACATTCTGCAGGTTCTGGTGTCTCAAACACACAATTCAATGTGCATTAAAGTATTTATTTTACTGATCAGCACAGCGTGCTCTACGTTTTCATCTGAAAGAACAATTATTGAAATATTCATAAATAAATGAGGAATAAGAAATCAAAAAGTATTTATTGCAGAATTCTTCACACTGTCCTAGCAAATCCAAATTAGCTCTGGTTCTATAAACTGCCTTAACAAGACCTATAATAAATGATATAGAACCCAATCATATCCAATCATAGTGGCTGAGCTGATTTGAATATCCCTCGATGAAGAATCAAGTTGCTTCTGTTATATGAAGTGAATTTGAAACAAAAGTCTAAACATGCTGAACAGAGACCTGCCAAAAGAATTCTGGGATAGTAATTCAAAGGTACAGACTGGGGGAACACTAATCGATGTTTCTGAATATCCTTAGGGGCTTTATCAGATCTACCATTGTAAACTGGAAACCATTTACCACCACCACCACCAAAACATTCTCAGTCAGACTGTCCCTCCAAAGTCAATAACCGTGGATTAAGGAAACTGCTGAGGAAAATCATTGTGAGGCCTTAGATTGCCTTAAAAAAGCCACAGAGGTCTCTGGCTGAGACTGGAGGAAATGTGGACATTCAACAACTGCAAGATTACTCCACAGACATGCTTATGTATGAGGGGAGCAAGAAAAAAGCCACTGTTGAAAGAAAGCCATGCCATGTACATCGCTATTCGGAAAAGCACTGGGATCAAAATGGAAATGTCCTCTCTAGTCATTGGATGCATGATGGGATTGTGGCTATCATGTCACAAAGGAAATTACACGCCTGCCTAAAGAGAGAAATTCTATACAAAGGTGCCCAGGCTGTCAAGGAACACAGACGTATATGTCTGTTTCATAAAGGCAAGAAAGGCAATGGAAGAAGACCATGGCCACTTACTATGTGAATTGTTCCCTAAAGGTAACTTACGGATAGACAAAATTTGAATGTGGTAACTATACTGAGACCAGCTCCAACATCTCACATTTAAAACTGAAGAGGAAAACTTCAGACAAGCCCACAAACATTAAATTCTAGAAAAAAAAAAAAGGGTCTTGCTGGACGGACTCATATTGAGTTGGGGGGTCTGCCTGCTAATGGGGTGTGCTCATCAGGAAGAAGGACGTGATCAGGGGGTGCCCAATGGGAGGAGGGTTTCCGAATGGGGCAGCTGGACGGTCATATGGGGGGGTATTACAAACTTGGGGGATTTCACCACTGCAAGCACAGATGCACCCATGATCTCCAGGAACAAGCAGGAATGTAGTCATCACATATGGATATCGTTGGTACCGACGGAGCCTGCGCGGGAACGCTCCCCAGCGTCCAATTAGAACGCTTTTGGGAGCATCCCACAGCGCCTGCATGCTGCCTTCCCGCCTTTCCCAACTGCCTCTCTCCAGTTCTTCTTTTTCCGCGGAGCCAGCAGGTCGTGTTCCTGTCACCGCAGAAGAATTTTCTTTTTCTTTATTTCTTTTTGTGGTCGCGTCTGCCTTCTTCGACGCTCTACCGGTACCGCCGGTCTTCCTTTCCCTATTTCTAAAAAAAAAAAAAAAAAATCTGTTTTTTTCTATTTTCTTCAGGTGCACCCGCCTTTTTGAGCCTTAGGCCCAAAAACTGTCCTTAACATGGAAAAACCTGCCTCAGGTTTTAAAAAGTGCACCAAGTGTGGCGGTACCATTTCCGTCACCGACACCCATGAATGGTGTTTAAAATGTTTAGGTCCTGACCACTCTATCACGGATTGTGTGTCCTCTGCCATGATGTCTAAAAGAGGTCGGCAGAACCGAGCTGCCAAGCTCAGTACCCTGTTTCCCTCTGATGCGGCTTCAGTGGCATAGACGCCTTCCAGGGCTTCTTCTTCCTCCCGTGGATCTCAGGTAACTAAACATAAATCCAGCCGGTCCTCAAAGGGTAGATCTCCTTCTAAGCATTGAGATGCCTCTGGCGTTACCCTCGAGGATTCTGCACCGGCAAAATTACCCCGGCGGGAGGTTTCGGCTTCCAAAGCATTATCGGGATTCCAGGATGTTCTAGATGGCTCGGCCTCGACAGATCTCCTGGTGCCATGCTCTGGGGTACCGGTGTCTTCCACCGGTACTGACTTCCAGGCATTGGCGGCATCCATGGACCAGAGAATTCTGACCATGGAACGCAGTCTGGCGGCTTTCCTTGTGGCATCGACGCCCTTGGTACCGCGACAGACAACTCCACTGGTACCGGCACTGGCACCGGCATCAGTATCAGCACCGGTACCGATAGCATCGACATCGGCATTGGTGTCTGCTATGCCGGTACTCTGTCCTCCGATGCCCTCCGGTACCGATTCTCCGGTACCGGTTATTCCCGGTACCGACCTTGCTTTCAAGTGGAAAAGGTTTACTATTTGGTGTTCGGAAAAGGGTCTTAACCCCCTTGCGATACCTCTGCAATCTTTGCTGGAGTATCTCCTCCATTTATCTAATGCAGGCCTTAAGACATATTCAGTAAGAGTCCATTTCAGTGCTATTGCAGCTTCCCTTAAACCTCTAAATGGACAACCTATTTCCTCTCATCCTCTCATAGCAAGATTTATGAGAGGCCTCCTTCTAACTAAGCCTCCCATTAGACTACCTCCGGTAGCATGGGACTTGAACCTGGTTCTTGGGCAGCTCATGAAGCCACCTTTCGAACCTTTAGCTACCACCTCCTTGAAATTTCTTTCTTGGAAGGTTATCTTTCTCATTGCAATCACATCAGCACGCCGCATTAGTGAATTGCAAGCGCTAGTAGCTAATCCACCTTATACAAGGTTCCATCATGACAAGGTAGTCCTTAGGACTCATCCACACTTTATGCCTAAGGCGGTCTCGCCTTTTCATCTCAACCCTATCAGAGTAAGAACCTTTCTCTGGAGGGCCATGTCACAGCTCACAATGTGAGAGCCATGGCAGCCTCAATGGCTCATCTGAACTCTGTGTCTATTGACGACATCTGTAGAGCAGCCACTTGGGCCTCGGTTCATACCTTCACAGCCCATTACTGCTTGGACAAAGACTCCCGCTGGGATGCCTTGTTTGCTCAGGCTGTTCTCAAACACCTGTTCCATGCCTAATCAACTCCTACCCACCATCCCTGGTAGGATGCCAGAGATCCTAGGGGGGAAGTGGAGCCCTTCTCAGGGACACACAACTTCTGGGGTCTCTCCCTGGCACCCAAAGCTAGGGAGTCCCCATATGTGATGACTACATTCCTGCTTGTTCCTGGAGATAGCATAGTTACTCACCTGTAACAGGTGATCTCTGGGAACAGCAGGAATTTAGTCCTCACAAGCCACCCACCTCCCCTAGGAGTTGTATCTCTCTATCTATCTCTTTCCTTTCCCTCGCTCTCTCTCTTTGTCTCAGCTCTAAAACTCAACTGGAGAGAGGCAGTTGGGAAAGGCGGGAAGGCAGCACGCAGGCGCTGTGGGATGCTCCCTAAAGCGTTCTAATTGGACGCTGGAGAGCGTTCCCGCCAGGCTCCGTCGGTACCGACGATACCCATATGTGAGGACTAAATTCCTGCTGTTCCCAGAGATCACCTGTTACAGGTGAGTAACTATGCTCTATCTGCTGATGCATGCAACATGGGTCCGTGCAGTACGTTTCTGCCCTGTGAGGTAAATGCAAGGCATATGGTTGTCACACCTCCAACATTTACTGCACAGGCTTTTCACTTTCTGCATTTAGTTTTTTCTCCTAATCTGCAATAAATGCAGAGTCGCATTGCACTTTAATAAACATGCCCCTATGAACACAAATCCTTCTTTGATACCCAAATGGGCCGGAAAACAAAACATACCACTTATCTTTCCTATTTTGCAAGATATTTCCATAATTCATATATGGCATGGTCAAAGCCCCTTTAAATTTTTGTGCTGTGCTACCTTTGTGGTAAGCTATGGGGCTCTTGCCACAATCTTCATGTTAACACCATTAAGCAAATTGTGTCAGCTGTGGGACCTGCTCTTACTAATAATGCAATGCAATGTGTGCTTTTGAGTCAGTCCTGACTGCTGGCAACCCAGAAGCTCCTGGGTTTTCTTGGCAGTGTCACTGGAAGTAGATTGCCAGGCCTTTCTTCTGAGGCAATGGAGGGTTAAGTGACTTGCCCAAGGCCACAAAGAGTGCTAGTGGGAATTGAACCCTGGTTGCTTGGTTTCCAAGCCAGTGTTCTAACCACTAGGCTACTCCTCCACTCCCAAAAAATGCAATGCAATGTGTGCCTTACTAATAATCTGTGGAAAGAATTGCCCTGCATCTTCAAATTGGTGCAGTGAATCTATAGAATGGGTCTCTCTGTTAGGTTATCCTGTCATCCCCTCTAAGTATTTTTATGAACGTATTTGCAGGACATTTATATTCTGTCAATCTAAGGAGTTGTTATGCTTGCAGTTCACGTAGAGTTAAAGATGAATGCATTGTAAAAGCATGGTTGATGTGGCTATATTGGTCATGCATGTAATGTATGAACATAAGAACATAAGATTTGCCATACTGGGTCAAATCAATGGTCCATCAAGCCCAGTATTCTGTTTCCAACAGTGGTCAATCCAGGTCTCAGGTACCTAGTAAGAAATCCAGGGGTAAGCAAGTGGATTTCCCCAGGTCCTCTCTAATAATGGTTTATGGACTTTTCCACCAAGAACTTGTACCAACCTCTTTTAAAACCAGCTACACTAACAGCTTTTACTATGCAGTGAGGGAAAACTATTTTCTACGATTAGTCTAAAATGTACAATTTGTAACTTCGTTGTGTGTCCCTTAGTCTTTATACTTGTTGAAGGAGTAAACAACTGATTTCTATTTACTCATTATTTTATAGACCTCTATCTTATCTCCCCTCAGCTGTGTCTTATCCAAGCTGAAGGGCCTTAACCTTTTAAGCCTTTCCTCACAGGGGTATCCTTCCAGCCCCTTTAACATTTTGGTCGCCCTTCTCTGTGTACTCCATTGTTACATATACAAATTTGTTCAAGTACATGCTTTTCCTTGCTTTTGTTTTTCAGGACCAGGAAGGGAAAGTGACAGATGTGCACATGTATTGTATGAAATACATGAGTACATGCTTAGGGCATACGCACCCATTCTTACTAACTTCAGAGAAAGTGTAAATGTGCAACCTTTGCCTTTATGAAATAGGCACCTTTTTGGACTACTCACATAAGTGTCCTGTTATAAAATCAGGCCCAGCAAAACAAAAAAATAAAATGACAGTTTTCTGCCTCCTTAGAGCCCAATTCAGGGAAGGGGACATCTGGGCCGTCTGGATGTCCCCTAGGAAGACGGACCAGTTAGGACCCAATTCTGGATCGCGAGAACAAAATGTTCCCACAGTGCACAGAATTGGGCCTGTGGACAGCCTGGCGTGCCCCTGCCGCCTATGGGGATGTTCTCCCCGCAGGCGTCCCTGACTTCCATGGCTTTGGCCCCCCTCATACCAACCACCAGACCCATGGCTGGCCTGCCAGGGCCTGGATCGGGCAGCGGGGACCCTCCCCCCCCTCGCAACCAGCCCTGGCCCCTGGGGAGGATCCCCAGGCCCTGTACATCCTGCCGGGCTGGCCTGCCTCCACTCCACCCGTATCCCACCCTCCGCTGGCTCTCCCCGGAGGGGGAAATTGGGCCCGGATAGCTTGTAGGGCAACCCTGGAGCAACAGTAGAAACAAAGAGAGATGATCTGAATTTACATAAAATGTAGATGAGGGAAGGAGAAAGATCCGGAAGCTTATCAGCAAAAATGCTGATAGTCTAGGAAATAAAATTCAAAATCTTCAACCCCTGATGACAGAGGCGGAGGCCTAGGCATTGCCGTTATAGATAAGCGCTTTGATAAGTTTGACGAATAGGCTGTTGCTGTGTCAGGCTATAATCTGATGAGGAGAATAAGGCTGGCTGAAAATATAAACAGGGATAGATTTTACACAGAAGAATGGTCTTTTGCGAGGTGGAATATAGAAAGGTCTCAAATAAATGGTAAATTACTGGAACCTCATCCATACCAGAAGAAGATCATAGCAGTGGTCAACACCCACCCACTGGCAGGCAATGCATGGGTTACCAATACTTTGACCTGGATAGTGGCCCAATTCTTCTGGATGGGTATAAGTCAGCAAGTAAGAGATTTTTGCAGGGCGTGCTCAAAGTGTGGACTAACCTCTCTGTAGCAGAGGAGCCTGTCAGAACAATGGTGACAGATCTGGTGGGGGCGATTAGATAAGAGTGTTAAAGACTCATAACAAGGGCATACATATGTGCACCTATTAGCCAAGGGCAGAGGTTTTAGTCCTTTTTCCCACTTCTACAAATAAGCTTTTGCTAAGTGGTGAGGTCCACTCAGGGTGCTCAATAATTAGTATTCATTGATTATGAAGATTCCTAGCCCAGAGAATGGGGCTAGAAACCTGCTGAAATCTTGGGTGGCTTGGGAAGTCTTACTAGTTACCCTCTCTAAAGAGAGGGATGAATTTGAACCACAAATGGGGGAACTCTATCAATAGGGGCATCCAAGTAGATCCTCTATAGTTAAAGGAGCAGACATGCCACTTGGCAGATCATCTTAAGCAATTCAACAACTTATTGTCAACCCTCCTTGGCACGACAACACTGCTGGAGCATGAACTGATTTCTGGTACTTTAAGAAGGGTTTAATCTCTAGGTGAACTAAACTCATGGGAGATTATTTTCTTTAATACGGGACAAATGCCCGGATACTATAATACCTCTGCTGCTCTTTAATACCCTTTCTGTGTAAAGCAATGCGCTGTGGAGGAACTAGAATGACAACAGTTGAGAACAGAAAAGGACCAATCATTCCAGTCCATGCTAAATTCATATAATAAAACCAAGACTAGGTTTAATAGCGTGCCAAATGCACATGAGCAAATATTCCTTATCAATGGAGCCCATTTACTAATAATGCATGCTACTGAAATGCAGTATCAGTAATAATGTGCTTTACTAACAAGTATTATTTGTAGAATGAGACCTATTTACTAATCATGTGCTCTAATGTCATTAGCACACGTTAACATGGTGCTACATTTCAGTAATCTAGCACATAGCTATTAGTCAGATATACTCTTTCATTTAAGATATACCTATTCTTCATCACCACATTACATTTTTTTTTACAGTACTGACAGTGCCAAAAGTCATCCCAATAAAGTGATGGACATCAGCTGGCTCTCATTCTGTTGGATATTTTTACATTTTATTCATCTAAAAAATGGTTTATGTCTATTAAATACATTTAAAATTTTTCCTTTGAAAAAAACTTATCTAAAATCAAAACTCAAATTTGTTTGATTATTAAGTTAAGTACTTTTTTGGGAGGTTGTGATTAAGATGTGCATGGTCAATAGCTTACCATTAAGCTCTTCTATTTATGCTATTTTGTTTCCATTTTTTTTACTTCCACCTGTTTTTTTCTACTTTTGTAATTTTATAACCGGAGTATCTCTCACTATTTTTGACCTGTAGTTGCATTTCATTAGAGCATGGGTTGCTGATAGAATGGCACCCACAGCTGCTGTTATTATATCAATCCATCTCATTGCTGGCCTTCTACCTTGCCAATCATGATGTCTTTCTCTAGCGATCTCTCTCGTTGCATGTGTCCAAAGTATGAAAGTCAAAGTCTTGTCATCTGATCTTCTAAGGAAAGCTTAGGTTTGATCTCCTCTAGTACTGACTAGTTTGTTCTTCGGGCAGTCTATGGTATACACAGTATTCGTCGCCAGCACCATAATTCAAAGGCATCAATTTTCTTCCTGTCTGTCTTTTTCACTGTCCAACTTTCGCACCCATATGATGTTATTGAAAATACCATGGCTTGAACAAGTCAAATCTTTGAATGGAGAGAGACATCTCTGCTCTTGAGATTCTTGTCTAGGTCCTTCATAGCCATTCTGCCAAGAGCAATGCATCATCGGATTTCTTGACTGCTTGTTGTTTCTTTATTGATAGTTGATTCAAGTAGGTTAAAGTTGTCTACTATTTCAATTTCTTCTCCATCAATGCTGAACTTATTGATTTTGTCATTTGTCAGGGTCTTTGTCTTCTTTACATTAAGGTGCAGGCCCATTTTAAGACTATGTCCCTTGATAAGCAAATGTTTCAGATCATCTTCACTTTTAGCCTGTAATGTGGTATCATCAGCATAGCGAAGGTTGTTGATGAGTCTTCCACCAATTCACCCTATCACATGCTATGCATATAACAGTGCCATTGTTGTTCTTAGATAATTCAAATTATAGCAATTAGGACAGAGATTTTCATATCTGATTCTTGAGAACTACAAACTTGCCTGGTTTTCAGTATAACCCAAACAGAAACATTTACTGAGTTCCTAGACCCCATGTATGCAAATATATCTTATGAATATCCATTCCAATAATGACTGAAGTTCTTAAAGACTGGCATTGACTACCTGTAAGGAATGATGGGACTTCAACTGATGAAATGCAAGACAGTAGACACTTAATTGAAGAGCTCCTGGGAATGCTTGCTTCCTGCCAGCCACTTCCAATGCTTGATTTCCTTCTGCTGCCCACTTTGTCTTCTATCCAAAACCTTGCTCTTGTAGTTAACTCCTGCCTACTCCTGGATCCTTACTTCTGGAATATCTTCCACTGGATTCCTAGATACCTCTGTTCATGAACCTTGGGTTCCTCTCAGCTCCTGGGTTTGCAGCACAGTAGGCCAGGAGACACTCTTCCTTCAGGATCCCATGCACTGAACTCCAGCTATTGCAGATTGATCCTTGCCCAAACTGATGGACTACTAGTTCCCCCCATGGGTCTACAGTTAAATGTCCTTGCATGACCTTGATCAATCCTGACGAGTTCAGCCAGCGAACGCTTTTAGCACAGCTGAATTTAAATATTGCTGCCAATCAGGATTCTATCCTGAAATCAATCACCTCTCTCTTCTGAGGTCATAATCTAAACCTCTCTATTGATATGGGGAAGGCAATTTTAAAACCCCATTTGTGTGCATAAACGTCCATTTATCTGCATAGGTAGGCTATGCGAAAACTGCCCATCTTTCCTGTTTGCAAAAGAAAGCATGTAGTGGTATCTTTATTTAATAGAAGTGTGGGCAAGGCTAGGGTGAAGGTTGCTAAAATGTGTAAATCTCTGTGGGTACATTTCCCTAGGCCAGTGGTTCTCACCCAGTCCTCGGGACACACTTCACCAATCAGGTTTTCAGGAAAATCTAACTAGGTGGGTGTGTCCTGAGGAACGGGTCGATAACGCCTGCCTTAGGCAATTTTAAAAGCTAAAATTTTCACGTCAAAATTCTGGCTAAGGTGCTGGCGGACAGATTGGCCCAGGTATTAGGGGAGCTACTGCATGATTCTCAAGTAGGTTTTGTAAAAGGGCGATATGCGGTGCGGAACCTACGTAAAATTGTGGCTTCACTGGAGTGGGTATGGGGAAGGAAACAACAGTCGCTTTTGATTAGCTTTGATGCAGAAAAAGCATTTGATCAAGTGAATTGGGATTACATCAGATTTCTTTTGCCACAGTATGGACTTGGAGCCTCTTTTTACAATATGGTAGAACTTCTATATACGAGGCCCACAGCTGGAGTGTTATGTAATGGAGTGCTGTGCCTGTCAGATGAATTTACTCTGGAGAGAGGAACGAGACAGGGATGCCCACTCTCACCATTGCTTTTTGTGTTGTCTCTAGACCCCCTGATACGACGAATAGAGGCTTCTAATGAAATACAGGGTATAAGTATAGGGCGACAAAAGTTTAAACTGGCAGCGTTCGCGGATGATATACTGGTTCACCTGTTATCTCCTCGGACGTCGTTGCCAAGCTTATTAAAGGAATTCTCTTATTATGGTAACTTTGCTGGCCTTTGTATTAATATGGATAAGTCGGAGGCCATGGATGTGGCGGGCACAATAAGAGGACATTGGGGAGGGAGTTTTCCGCTTAAGTGGGCAGGTGATTCATTTGTGTATTTGGGGATTCTCTTGACTAGAGAGCCGCAGGAGTTGTATAGAAAAAACGTGGA
Organism: Ichthyophis bannanicus; assembly: GCA_033557465.1. NCBI lineage: Eukaryota > Metazoa > Chordata > Amphibia > Gymnophiona > Ichthyophiidae > Ichthyophis > Ichthyophis bannanicus. The sequence continues at coordinate 37,411,232 of CM066036.1, forward strand.
ACGAATCCTTGCAAAAATTAGATCACAACTCCAGATGTGGACTCCACTGCCCCTGTCCCTTTTGGGCAGGGCGGCGGCGTTGCGAATGGTGATTCTACCTTGGGTGCTTTACTGACTGCAGACTCTCCCAGTGTGGTTATTGAAGCGTGACTTAAATGCTTTAGACTGCGAGATTAGGAGTTTCCTTTGGAGAGGGGCAAGAGCTCACATTCCGCTGCATAGATTGGGAAGGAGTTGGAAGAATGGGGGGCTTGGAATCCCAGACCTAAAGACTTATGCCCTGGCATGCCAAGCGCAGCATATTGGAGATTGGTTAGGGAATGCGGAGGTGTATACCCCGAGAGCACTGGAGGAGGCCCTTGTGGCTCCGCTGTCCCTTTTGACAGTGCTGCACCAGGAAGGTAGGCTCTTGCCCAGTAGAGTGCTTAGTAGTGGACTTATTGGCCCGGCACGGCGGACGTGGCAACATCTGAATAGGCTCTGGGGGGAATCATCAGGGGTTTCGAGCTGGCTACCAATACAGAGGAATGATCGGTTTACTCCAGGTTCAGAAACGCCGGCGTTTGCACAATGGAGGAGACAGGGCATAAGGAATATTGGACATGTTGTAAATCAAATGGGGCAGTGCAAGTCTTGGGAGGTTTTGCGTATGGAGTATGTGTTAAATAGTCGGCATTATTACGCTTACATTCAGCTTTCTCATTACGTGGCTTCCCTCCCACAGAATGCGATGCGAGTGGAAAGGTCGGCACAGATATTAGAGTTTTTTGTATTGGGTGATGAGTTACCGCCCACAATCGCACAGCTGAAAAGACAGTTGGATGGCTATAGTAGATTGCCTGATTATGGAGTGGAGGAGGCTTTGTGGGCCCGAGAGTTGAACGTGGTGCTGCCTCTGGGTTCACTCCTTCGGACCTTGTGTAGGATTGCAGGTCTGGTGGGGGGAGCCTGTTGGCGGGAGATACAGTTTAAATGCCTCCTACGGGCACACTTTTCTCCGAGACGGGCATTAAGATCCCATCTTACGGAGAAGGGCAAATGCCCAAAATGCCCCGTCCCTTGGCAGATTTAGGGCATATGTGGTGGGGATGTCCAGTAGTTTGCTTGTACTGGAAGAGGATAGCTGATTTTATGAGTAGGGTTATACTGCAACAGATTTGTTGGACTGCAGTGCTTGTGGTGTTAGATCAGTTTGGACCACTCTACCCGAAAGGGAAATGGGAACGCCTTTTAGTCAGGAAGGCATGTCTGGTAGGTAAGGGACCAATACTTCATAGATGGAGGGAAACGACTGGTCCCACCTTTTGGGAATGGCGTAACAGCTTTCACCAGCTGATGCTCATGGAGAGGAGGGGGGGCTAGAGGAAGTACTCAACGATGGGCCGTATTCCTGCTGATATGGGAGCCATATATTCAGTTATTGAGACCTCGTGTCCGGAATGAAGTGTTTCAATTGGGTTAGGCTGGGGAAAGGGATAGGAGGAGTGTGATACTTTTGGAATAAGAAGGGTGTTGTAATCATTATGTATGTTCACTGAGGGGAGTCGGATGCCAAAGGGAGAGGCTGTGGGGGTTAGGGGATTGGTGGGGGTTGGTGGGGGGGGATGAGGGGGGAAAATTGTGAATTCTGTATTTGTACAATTGATCTGCTGAGGATTCTGGATTGTATATTGTTTTACATGATCTGTACTCTGTGGACTTTAATAAACAGAGTTTTCAAAAAAAAAAAAAAAGCTAAAGAATGCTTCTGCTCTCTCTTTGAAAACTGGTGCAATGTCCTTGATTTCCTGTTTGCCTCTTCCACCTAACACAGGGCCTTGCTGGTTAAGATGTAAATGTTCCAAAGGTTTGTCCAGCTAACTTCGGAAATGAGCCAGACAGAATTTACACTTTCAATTCCTCTCCCACTGATTGCCTAAAATCAGTAATTCCCAAACCTGCTCTGGGAGACCCTTGGCCAGTCAGGTTTATAGGATATCCATGATGATTCTTCATGGAATAAATCCGTATGAAGTGAGGGCGAGGCACGCAAATCTATCTCATGAACAGTTATTGCATATATTCTGAAAATCCAATAGTATACATAGAAGCAGGTTTACAAAGTCTTGTGGAATCTGCAGGGAGAATTCCAAGTATTTCCCCTGCAGATACTTTAGAGAGGATACAGGGATTGGTGTGGGGGGGCAAGCTTCGTGGATGCAGCTATCGCCACCCATTTAAGAAGCATTAGTTGCATCTGCAAAGCTTGCAAACTGAGGCAATTACCGTACACTGGTGGCGTCCGCAGTAATAGCCCATTGCAGGCATGTCCACTTTTGTCCCACTCTCCATCCTAATCCTGTCCAAGCCTGCAGCTGCCACACAAAATTCAGACATCATGGAAAAGCATTTTTCATGCATTAACTGTGACCGCCATGCGATAATTTTGCGTTATCACCGCAGTAACAGCTAATGCCATTTGGTAAACATGCCCTATAGATTTACATCTTTTTGCTTCCTAAGAATCCTAAACATAGGTTTTAAAATTAATACAGTCGTTGCCTTGTAGGAGCAGATGGAGGGACCTCTCTTTTTAAAGTATCTGACTAGATGAAGCATGTGCATTTAGAAATCTTAGGTAGCAAATATCCTCAAGGGGAGAATCGTTGGTGAGGAAAATATTTGGCAGCAGAATTCCACACAGAGAGACGCCAGTGTCTTTGATACACTCGGTTCTTTTATTTCTGAATATCAAGATTCTCCCAAAGGACTTCACTGTGAGACCACATGGTATGATCCAAAGCAATCAACTCATATGTGAAAGAGCCTCTGATGGAAATGATTCAACCATTTACATGTCCAACTTAAAAAGGAATGCATTAAATAGTAACTTGGGAAAATCTGCTTTTTGGCTAATGAAAAAGGTGTTTGTAAACTGTAAAATTACTTTGTAGGGTTCTCCGAAAAGATTAAAGCCTGAAGCAAATAGATCTTCCTCTTGTTGGACTTCTTGGTTTCTTCGTTCCCATTCTTTTCTTTTAAGTGCACTTCGGTCCTGTTCATAGTGGCTGAAAAAAAAAGGAAAACAAAGGACAAATGTTAATCATCTTGAGCCAATTAAGACCTGATTCACTAAGGGTTTTTTCCCCCCATAAACACAGAATAGGATAAAAGCCTTAGAGAATCAGGGCCTAAATTTTCATTGTTAAAAACAGAAAAAGACAGACGACTCAAATCATCTAAAGTCCCAGAAATAATGTAGAACAAATATCATTTGTTAAATAAAATAATCATAGGAGATAAAGAAAGATAACTATATAAAGGCCTGCACATCTTGGAAAAACTCAATGGACTCCACTTCAGTGTGATTTTAGATGTTTGGAGGACACATTTCTGCTTCATTATAATCTAGCCAAACGTTATTACCCATTTTCTGAAATGCAGAGCTGTGCCCCCAATGTTGCTAGCATTGGAATGAGACTTTGGAAGCTTCCACCATGATGTCATTTCCAGAAAGCAAAAATGATCCGTTACATTATCAATTACTCTACAGCTACAGTAAAATATGGTCGATAGCACCTATGACCAGTTAGAAGAAGTTATTTTAGAAGCATCTCCACATGTAAATAGTTGTACTTAAACATCTAAATGCAATACGTGTGTAAATGTGATTTCAGTAAACCATATTTACATGTGGAGATCCACAAAATTCAGAGATTTCTAAAGGTTGTGGTGAAGGGGTGGTTTGGGTATGGCTTGGGCTGGCCAAAAATTTACATGTGCATTCCTAATTTTTCAAAGGGAATCCACATAAATGGCAAAAAATTCCATGAAGGGTTTTTGCAAGCTCTGAGGCATGCATCAATTTTTCAAAAAGTGCTCAGTTAGGCCAGCGCCTTACACAAAGGGGTGTGTTTACAAAGCAGCAGTAGCGGCCTCCGTGCGATATCGGAGCCGCGGCACGGAGGTCGCTACCGCTGCTTTGTAAACATACCCCAAAGACTTAAGGAAATTATTCTCCTTAATTCCTATTGTTTATTTCTGCCTTCAAAATGAACATTTAAAATAAAAGAGGACTCGGTACTTAATTGGTGGCATTTAAATGTATAGGTTTGCAAAATGGCTTGACTACACATAGAAAGGCCAATACTTGCACATGGAAGTCGCCATGTACAAGGTCCTCAGGCCCGATTATTCAGTTCTCAGGACCTCGGGCTGCTGCTAAACATTAGACTTGGATATTCAATGCTGAGACCATATCCAGGTTGCCCGGACTGCCCAGTTAGTTTCAGTGGCGAAAGTTAGGCCAGCCCTTATGGTGCCCGAGTTTCGCTGCTTAGAGGTAACCGGCTAGCGGCTCAAAAGTGCCGCCCCCGAAATGTCCTGATCTAACAAGTTAGGATTGGGGCATGCAGCAGGGGCATCTATGGATACCGATCTAACTCTATTCAGAAAAGCACTCAAATCTCACCTGTTCCCACAATACTACCATACCAGTTGACCACCGACCTGAATGACCATCCCCTTTTGACCTCCTGTTTTACAAGACTTATCAAACTAAGAATAATTCCTACTGTACATACATGTATATACAGCATGTGAAGCACAGTTACTTACCTGTAACAGGTGATCTCTGGGAACAGCAGGAATAAGTCTTCACATATGGGTACGTCGGTACCGACGGAGCCTGCGCGGGAACGCTCCCCAGCTTCCCAAAAAGGAAAGCTTTTGGGAGCATCCCACAGCGCCTGCGCGCTGCCTTCCCGCCTTTCCTAACCATCTCTCCTCAGTTCGAGTTTAAAGCTGAGACAATAGAGAGAGAGAGGAAAGGAAAGATAGAAAAAGAGATACAACTCCTAGGGGAGGTGGGAGGGTTGTGAAGACTTATTCCTGCTGTTCCCAGAGATCACCTGTTACAGGTAAGTAACTGTGCTATCTCCAGGAACAAGCAGGAATGAGTCTTCACATATGGGGACTCCCTAGCTAAGATGCCTGGGAGATCCCCAAGGATATGAGACCCTGGAGAGAGGTCTACTTCCTCCTATGGATCTCAGGCATCCATCCAGGGAAGGAGAGTAGGAGTTGTTTAAGAATGGAACAGGTGTTTGAGGACAGCCTGACCAAACAAGGCATCCCGGCGGGAGTCCTTGTCCAAGCAGTAATGGACTGTGAAGGTATGAACCGAGGCCCAGGTGGCTGCTCGACAGATCTGGTCGATGGACACAGAATTTAGATGAGCCATAGAGGTGGCCATGGCCCTCACATTATGAGCTGTGATATGGCTCTCCAGAGAAAGGTTCTTACTCTGGTAGGCGAAAGAAATACACTGAGCAATCCAATTGGACAGTGTTCTCTTAGAGACTGGAAGTACCAAATGAGAAGGATCAAAAGCAACAAAAAGCTGGGAAGATTTTCTATGTTGCTGTGTCCTATGTAAGTAAAAAGCAAGAGCTCTTTTACAATCCAGAGTATGAAGATTTCTCTCTGCACTGGATGCATGAGGAGCTGGAAAAAAGACAGGTAAATATACCTCTTGATTAAGATGAAAAGCTGAGACCACTTTAGGCATAAAGTGTGGATTTGTCCTAAGGACTACCTTATCATGATGGAACCTTGTATAAGGTGGATTAGCCACTAATGCCTGCAGTTCACTGATGCAGCGAGCTGAAGTAACTGCAATGAGGAAAATAACCTTCCATGAAAGAAACTTCAAGGAGGTAGTGGCTAAGGGATCAAAAGGTGGCTTCATGAGCTGACCAAGAACCAAATTTAAGTCCCATGCCACCGGAGGAGGCCTAATGGGAGGTTTAGTTAAAGTTAGGCCTCTCATGAATCTTGCAATGAGAGGATGAGAGGAAATAGGTTGTCCATTGGTGGGCTTAAGGGATGCTGCAATAGCACTCAAATGGACTCTTACTGAATTTGTTTTAAGGCCTGCATTGGAAAGATGCAGGAGATAGTCTAACAGAGAATTTAAAGGTAGTGCTAGAGGGTCAAGACCCTTTTCAGCACACCAAATGGAAAACCTTTTCCATTTAAAAGCATAAGAACGCCTGGTGGAAGGTTTTCTGGAAGCATGGAGGATATCCTTCACTTGTTGAGAAAGATTCCAGTCTTGAAGGTCTAGGCCTTCAGTAACCAAGCTCTGAGGTGTAGGGACTTGGGGTTTGGGTGCCACAAAGTCCCTTCCTCCTGGGACAGAAGGTCTGGAGCAGCTCCCAAGTCCAGAGAGGGGGCTTGGGAGAGATGTAGAAGTAGAGGGTACCACACTTGGCATGGCCAGCGTGCAGCTATGAGGATCATAGATCCTTGATCCCTCTGGAGTTTGAACAGAGTCTTGGGGATCAAGGGAATGGGTGGAAATGCATACAGGAAGCCCTGACCCCAATGGAGGAGGAAGGCATCCTTGGCCTGAACTCCCTGACACGGAATTCTGGAACAGAACCGGGGAAGTCTGACATTCCATGGACTTGCAAAGAGGTCTATGTCCGGGGTTCCCCATTCTTGGAAGATTCTGAGAACCTGATCCATGTGCAGGGACCATTCGTGTGGAAGCAGAACTCGACTGAGTCTGTCTGCCCAAGAGTTTTGGACTCCTGGGAGGTATACTGCCAGGAGATGGATTTGATGCTCTCTGGTGAAGGCCCACAATCTTAAAGCTTCGTTGCAAAGCGACAGAGAGCCAGTTCCTCCTTGCTTGTTTATGTAAAACATGGCTACTTGATTGTCTGTATGAATGAGGACTGTCTTGTAGCTGAGGAGGGTATGAAAGACCTTGAGAGCTAGAAAAACTGCTCGAAGCTCCAAGTGGTTGATATGAAGAGAGGTCTCCTGTGGGGACCAAGTGCCTTGAGTGGAGAGGTCCTGTAGATGGGCTCCCCAACCTGTTTGGGAGGCATCTGTTGTGAGGGTTGCTTGGGGCAACAACTGTTGGAAGGGGGACCCCAGAAACAAATTTTGAGTGGACATCCACCATTGGAGAGACCAAAAGAGACGTTTGGTGGTTGCTATTTGGTCTGAGAGAGCTCCTGAAGCTTGAGTCCACTGGGTGGACAAAGTCCATTGAGTTGCTCTCATGTGTAGGCGGGCATAGGGTACCACATGCACTGTGGAAGCCATGTGGCCTAGCAGTTGTAGCATCTCCCGGGCAGTTAAGTGGCTCTTTGACTGAATCTGGGAGGCTAACTGCACTAGACGTTGGCAATGGGCCTGAGGAAGGTAGGTCCTTGCAGTAGTGGTATCCAACCAGGCCCCTATGAATTCTAGGGACTGAGTAGGGGTGAGCTGAGACTTTGGGAGGTTTACCACAAGTCCCAGATACTGCAGAATGCGCCTTGTGCGGTCCAGGGAAATCTGGGCCTCTGACTGAGATGGAGCTCGGATGAGCCAGTCGTCCAGGTATGGGAAGACAAATATTCCCAGGGTGCGTAGAAATGCAGCAACTATTGTCATGCATTTGGTGAACACTCTTGGAGCAGAGGCCAGACCGAAAGGAAGGACTCTGTATTGGTAATGTTTTCCTTGGAAAAGAAACCGTAGGAATCTTCTGTGAGAGGGATGGATGAGGACATGTGTGTACGCATCCTTGAGATCTAGAGAACAAAGCCAATCCTGACTTTGAAGGTATGGAAGGAGAGTGCCCAGAGAAAGCATCTTGAACTTCTCCTTGCATAGAAATTTGTTCAATTCTCTGAGATCTAAGATGGGCCTGTATCCCCCTGTCTTCTTTGGAATGAGAAAATAGGGGGAGTAGAACCCTGACCCTTGATGAAGAAGAGGAACTTCTTCTATTGCCCCTTGGGCAAGAAGGGTAGCTACCTCTTGACCAAGAAGGTCGAGAAGAGATGTGGGAGAATTGAAGTGTCTCACCATGGTGTGGGGAGGAAGGTCTGAGAAATGAAGCTTGTAGCCCTCTCTTATGATGGAGAGGGTCCACTGCTCTGATGTTATTTGCTCCCATCTGGGAGCAAAATGAGCCAACCTTCCTGGAATGGTGAGAGGCTCTGGCTGCTTTAGAGCCAGAAAGGCTAAGTTCTCTAGCATCAAGTCAAAAACCCTGAGGAGGTTGGGCCTGCTGAGTTGCAGCAGCCCCTGTAGGCTTAGGCCTGGCCTGTTTAGGTTGCTAACGCTTAGTGGCAAAGCGACCTGTAGAAGATTGTTGGCCAGAAGTAGAAGGAAATCTGCCCTTTATAAAGAAAGACTTTTTAAAAGGCTTTTTCTTGGCAGGAATGGAGGTTGACTTTGAAAGTCTATCCAGAGCAGAGTTTTCTGCGTCCATTTGAGTGGCTTTTATTTGCCATTCTTTGCCAAATAGGTTTTCACCTGTACAGGGAAGATTTCCTAAGCCATCTTGAACCCAGGGCTCTAAATCAGAAGCCTGGAGCCAAGCAATTCTGCGAGCAGCTATGGCAATGCCTGAGGCTCTGCTGGCACCTTCAAAGGAGTCAAAGGCTGCCCTGTTGGAAAACTTTGAAATGTCTTGGGTATGCTTAAGCCAAATGAGGAATTCCTCCCTTTTATCCTCTGGAAGAAAAGGGAGGAAAGTGTGCAGTTTTTGTGCAACTTCCTTTAGAAACATACCCATGTAAAGGCTATATGAGTTGATATTGGCAATAAGCATACTGGCTTGGAAGATTTTCCTACCAAAGGCATCCAAGGTCCTGCATTCTTTTCCTGGAGGAGCAGAAGTGTGTCTCTTTGTACTCTTTATCCTCTTCATAGCTGACTGCACCACAATGGAATGGTGAGGAAGCTGAGTTTTCTGAAATCCAGGACAAGGAGGGACACGATACATAGTGTCTAATCTACGAGAATGAGGAGAGAGTGAGAGGAGTCTCCCATAGATCAATCATGTGTTCATAAAGAATCTCATGAATTGGTAAGGTGACCGCCTCTTTAGGAGCTCTAGAATAGCCTAAAATATCCAATTGTTTAGCTCTAGGCTCTGATTCAGAAGTTACTGAAATAGAAAGTCCTTTAGCTACTTCTCTTATGAAGTCTTGAAAGGACAAGTCTTCTGGAGGAGACATTCTTCTTTTTGGAGAAGAAGGCTCTTCAGGAAGGGCTATGGATACTTCAGGAGACTCGTCTGATGTATCAGAATCATCAGAGGAATCGAAGTATCGCCTGTCAGGGTGCTCTTCCAACGCTCGATACGCGTATCGAGCAGTATCGACATCGGGCGTCCCCGGTACCGGATCGGTACCGGTAAGCAGCCCTGGACAAGGAACCGCTGCAGCCGGTATCCTGGTCGATGTCGATGCAGTCGGTACCGGTATCGGTGCTGGTGCCGGTACCGGAGCCGATACCGAGAACGGAGTTTGTTTCGGTACCAGCGGCGTCGCAGCTTGAATGAAGGCCGTAATAGCCTGCTGCATGGACAGAACATTGTGATCCATCGACGCCATGAATGCCTGGAAGTCGGTACCGGGAGATTGTGCCGGTACCCCAGAGCATTCTAACAGGTGATCGGTCGAGGCCGTGCCATCGATGTCAACCTGTAACCCCATAGGAGGAGCTTTGGAAGTCGGAGCTTCCCGCCGGGGTTGTTTTGCTGGCGCAGGATCCTCGAGGGCAAGCCCGGAGGCATCTCGATGCTTAGAGGGAGATCTACCCTTCGAGGACCTGCTAGGTTTATGTTTGGTTACCTGAGATCCATCAGGAGAAGAAGACCTGGAAGATGTCGATGCTACCGACGGTGCATCAGCGGGAAACAGCACATGGAGCTTGGCTGCTTGGTTCTGTAACCCCCGTTTAGACATTAGAGAGCAGGACGGACAATCCGGAATGGAGTGTTCAGGACCCAAACATTTAAGACACCATTCATGGGTATCTGTAACAGAAATAGTACCGCTACACTTAGTACATTTTTTAAATCCGGAGGCAGCACAGTTACTTACCTGTAACAGGTGATCTCCGGAACAGCAGGAATTAGTCTTCACACGTGGGAGACGTCGCCGACGGAGCCCGCACGGGAATGCTCCCCAGCATCCAATCAGAAAGCCTTTGGGAGCATACCCTGCTTGTTCCTGGAGATTGGTTTTTCCATGAGGGAAAGTGAAGAGAAAATAGATTTTTTTTTTTTTTTAAAGAAAGAAAGAGAAAAAGACCGGCGGTACCGGTCCGGAGTCGGGGAAGGCAGACACGCGACCAAAGAAATAAAATAAAATAAAGAACTTCTTCAGCGGTGACAGGGCTCGATCTGCTGGCTCCGCGGCAAAGAAGAACTGAGGAGAGATGGTTAGGAAAGGCGGGAAGGCAGCGCGCAGGCGCTGTGGGATGCTCCCAAAAGCTTTCCTTTTTTGGAAGCTGGGGAGCGTTCCCGCGCAGGCTCCGTCGGTACTGACGTACCCATATGTGAAGACTCATTCCTGCTTGTTCCTGGAGATATAGTTTCAGTCGACAATGTCCCCCATGTATATCCAAGTTGCTCATACCTGTTCTATGTAAAACCTGTTCTATGTAAAACCAAACTGCTTGCTGCTATGTTCTTTTGTTATACTGTAAACCGCGCTGATACTAAATAGTGCGGTATATAAGAGCCTGTAATAAATAAATAAAATAAATATTCCGCGGCACTACCCATGTTAGTTCCGCTGAATATCCCGGCTAGGGGGATTAACACGGTTAGCAGGTGTGCTAAACGTGTTAATTCCTTTCACTATTGGGCCCTGAAGGTTCCCATGTGTAGATTTGTAAAACGGCTCCTCCTTCTGTATACAGCAGCAAGTAAAATACTGCCCTCTGTCTCCACGTTCACATCTAGATATCTCTTTTCGCGTAAAAACGTTCCATCTAAAATGTTGCCTGGTATATCGTAGGACATAAATAGTTAATTGTATAATTACATGAAAGACAGAAATATTTCTAGAATAACAAAGAACCTTTCAGGAGAGAGGGAATGGTAGAAATGAAAAAAAAAACAACCCACAAATCGTGTCTCTTCACACTGAATGCTTTGCCTAGCCCTCATTCCCTTTGCAACTGCACTGCACATCAAGGAAGAGTTTGAGTATCACGAACAATACATATCTGCTTTGAACAGCTGCGAGTCTTTATTCTTCACTCCAAACCTCTTTTCAGAGCAGACATCCACAACTACAGATTGTACAATACAGAGCTAAGCACGGTAACGGTGTTGGAGAGGAAGTAAGGGGCAGTGGATTTTGAAGAGCTGCCATCTGAATATGACACCACAACCGTACACATCTCATTGAACAATCGACCTATCTCATGGTAGCACAATGGTACCTCTTTTCTGTTATGTATACTACAGTCATGCTGCGTACACTGGGAGATAATAGTTAAGCATGTCAGCCACAAAGGAACTGACACAAGCTCGCTCTTACAGAATGTGAAATCATACTGAATGTCCTCCAAGTTTTGGTATTTCTCAGCAGAAATAGTCATTAGATAGGAGGGTCTTTTGCAGAGCAGTGAAGGAAGTCACATCATACCTTCTGCTCTTCTTATCTTGAGAACCCTTCACTGAAATCCTCGATACCGTCATTCTATATAGTATGTTTAAAAGGCAAGTTCCCTTTGCTACAGCTGTGATCAGGGCTCTAGAGTTTTGTGATTTCCGTAATTTCCTGACTGACTGAGAAAAAAGGCAACTGTGCTACTTTGCTTGCCAGCTTGTTCAGGGCTTAATTGATCCCTGTTTTTGAGCAGATGATGTGAGTTCACTACTGTGAGCCACAGACGTTATATTGGCAAGTCCTCCTTCCAACCTCCTTATATGCTAAAAGAGGTCTATATTAAATACACTGAAGGAGACATTTTGACTTAGCTTGATAAAATAGCACAATACCAAAGGGCAAATTTCCAAATAAATTACCATTTATCTTGATAAATTGGGGTGTCTCAAAACTGACCTCTTCTACCTAGCTGGAAGTGTGCAGGAGATCCACAGCATGAGGAATGGGGGCAGGACAATAATTTTATAAAAGGACACCTATGTCAAATTTGGAAAAAAGTGCCTATTTGAAGCCTCTTTTGTAAAAATAAGAACATAACATTTGCCATACTGGGTCAGACCAAAGACTCATCAAGCATAATGGCCAATCCAGGTCACAAGTATCTGGCAGGATCTCAATAAGTAGACATAAGAACATAAGATAAGCCATACTGAGTCCATCAAGCCTAGTATCCTGACTAGACGTCCCCGCAGGATCAGAATCGAGTGCATCTGGCCTGGATGTGCAGGCTGGGCCCCAATTCTGGGCAACGTGGACATCTGGTTACCCGGCTAACTTAGCCAGGTTCTTGCAATGGAGTGGCAGTGGCATGGCATCCCATTGCCATGCCACCCACGGCTCCAGGCAGGAGGCATGATCACCGGCCACTTGCCAGACCCTTCTTTCCCCGCAGCCGGACCCACGATTAGGCCTTCCATGGCCAGGGTTGGGCTGTGAGGCATCCCCTGCACTCCCTCACCATTCCTCTGCACCCCGGCACCGCCAACCCCCGACGTCCAGGAGGACTTATTCCACCTCCAAGGTGGAATAAGTCCCTCATCTATCCTGGTAGTCCGGAATCATCCCTGTATGTCTTGATTGTGCACCATGCCCTTGGCCCGCCCACTCTCCTCCCAATTGCCGCCCCTGCCTGCCTCCGTCCAAAGCTCCCTGCACATCTCCTGTGTATGTGCAGGGAGCTTTGGGCAGGGAATATGGTCCCAGACATTTAGCGGGGATGGACATCTGAACCGGATGTCCATCCCTGCTAAACGCAGCTCGGAATCTACCCCATACTGTCTAAACCCTGCTCAGCCACCCACAGAAACAACAGACACAAAGGTGGTTATTTTAGAAGTCCTATTCGTGATTTGGACATTCAAAAATGGGTATGCAGATATCCAAATCAGGTAGAAGTCTCTGAAGCCATTTCACCAAACAGCTCTGAAGAGGTCTCTATCTTGCATGAGGGCATGGCAGGGAGTGTCCAGGGTATTCTGGGGACCTTAGACATGTGCACCGAGTCCAGAAATAGCAGACATATTTCTGGCCCTGTCCAAGAAAATACCTACACTGGGCATAAATAAGTATCAGAAAGCCCTCACTTTGCCAGAAAAGCATTCAGAGGATATAGAGGAGATGGTACTCTATTATCCCCAATACTGCCCACAATGCTAAAGAGAATTGGCAAGCATTGGGGACAACCACTGTGTGGTTGTTGAGCTGCAAAACATCTCTACTTACAGAAGGGTTGGCTGGGACTTGTCTATGTTCTACAATACTATTGTAGGAACGTCTATATAGCCATCCCCACCAACGTCCATATCGGGGATGTCCATGTTTCTGAAATCGTGCCCATATTTGGACATGAATGCCCTTTTCAAGCACATTTTGACCTGGATGTCTCCAAATGCAACTGAACATCCTTTCTAAGATGTGCCTTCATGAATAGAGATGCATTTAGCAGGCAACTTAACAATCGCTAACTTTTAAAGAAAAACAATGCAGATGGTTTTCCTTTAGAAACTAACTGTGATGCAAAAGGTACTCAAATATACTGCAAGCAAAGCATGCCAAATGAACTTGCCTTTTACATGTGCAGCTTGATTTGTGATTGTCATGATAGCTGTCAAAATACGTATTAAATCTAACGCCTAGTGCATAAAGGATATCTGAGTCAGGGGAATGTCTATAGGTTTAACTCACATTGTGAGAGCTATTCATTACCCATGTCTATCCTTGGGGGTGGGGGTGGGGGGCTCATAACATAATGGTGGCTTGAGGAAATTATGAAGCTACAGGTTGGGTTGCCTTTTGTTAGGTCAGTCAGGAATAAAGCACTGTTAATTTATGGGCATGCTTACTAAAGGATGTTAAGGGAGCGCCAAAAATCCCACGAGAGGTATTATGGACCCATGCTAACCGGTGGGAGGCAGTAAATACGCCTACCCTAACTGCAACACTGATGCTTAGCACATTCTAATAACCCCCATGCTAAATACAATGTTATTTTATTTATTTATTTAGCTGTATTTATATCCCGCTTTTCACTGGGTCAAAGCGGTCAATTGGGAGATACATTTAACACGTGGGGATATGACACACATACGCTAATACTTACAGGGAACATGGGCAATGGAGGGTTAAGTGGCTTGCCCAAGACCACAAGGAGTACCTATAGGACTAGAAATCCCAGTCCCTCCGGCCTGAGATTGCTGTCCCCAGGTGGGACTTGAACCCCCGGCCCTCCGGCCTGAAGTACCTTGTCCTAACCACTAGGCCACTCCTCCCAACCCAATGTGCAGTGAATGTTCACTCCCTGTCTCTGACCCACTCAGTCTCCTCCTTGCCACCTGCTAAGCTGTTAAGCAGGATTTTTACTATGCTGTTTTAGTGCATGGTAACAGTTACTATGGCAAACCTGCATTAAAAGTTGGCCCGCTTTAGTAACATGCTCCATGGGATCTTTCTGAAGAATATCTACAAATATAACAGCATTCGGGACCTATTGGATGTCCGTTGCCAGAGAGTGGTATATGCAGAGGCATACATTTCCCCGGGCATTTGCCGTTGATTGGAATTAGGAGCATATAAAGCCATGCTGGAGTGGCTGTGGGGGGAGGAGACTCTGTCGTCCATGGCCAGAGGAGATGTTGTCCATCAGACTGAGGAAGGCAGTCACTGAATGTGCCAGCTTCAGTGGAAAAGCAGCTGTGGAGTCCGGGAGAGGGAGATGAGGAAATGGGAGTGAGTGCTGGGCTCAGGAGAGTGACTATTGGTGGTGGGTGGGAGGGGGAGCGAGAATGACAGCTTTAACAATAGCACTCTCATGGACTGGCCATTCTCTGGTCAGGTTTGACTTGTGGAATGGTTCTGTAGCTCGTGTGAGGAAAGTTAGTGAATCAAAGAATAACAAGAATCTATATGGACAAAGAACAATAGAGGTGTTGAGAAAACTTCACTTTAAGTTTAGTGGTAAATCAGTTGACTAATTAGTCCAGTTACAGAATTGGGAGCAATTAATTGGGAGCAATGATTTCTTTTCTGGCACCAACTAGTTATTTTATTTATTTAGTATTTCTTATATACCGCCTTTCAGAAGTATCAAGATGGTTTACATCAAACAGTAAGCAAAATATGTGTACTAATTACATGAAAACAGTGGTTAGATATTGCTATCTAGATAATAAGGGAACAGGGGGTAGGGCTAGTTTGAATACATTGAACTATTTACAGTTTGAGCAACATTGGGTATGGTTATGAGTGTATTTGGTCATTTGGCTGTGAGGGGAGGAATTTCACAGTTTGTCCCATAACATTCTTGGAAGATGTGCGTTTTAAGATTCTTTCTGAATTCCTTCAGGTCTGTTGTAGCTCTCAATTTACTTGGAAGGGTATTCCATAAGGTAGGTCCATAGATGAAAAAGGTGCGCTGGCATGTTTCTTGTGTGCTAGATGTTTTATGCCTGTGGACTTTAAGTAGGTTTGTGGTTTAGTCCCTTCTTGGTTTGTTGTCGGAGGATGTGTGTATGAGGGACTGTAAGCAGCCAGCAGTTATGTTGTGCATACTCTTGAAAGTGTTCATAATTGATTTGTATTTTATGCATGCTTGGATGGGCAGTCAATGTAGTTATTTTAGGACCAGAGTGATGTGCTCTTGTCTAGATGTCCATGTGATCAGGCGGGCTGCAGCATTTTGAGCTATTTGAAGTGGGAGAAGTGTACATTTTTGTAGACCATGAAGTATAAAGTTACAGTAATCAAATATAGGAGTGACAATAGCCTGGCCAAAAGATGCGGAATAGGTTATGGTCCAGTAACGGGCGGAAGTTGTGAAGGATCTTTATTCTTTGATAAGTTGCTGCAATTGTTTTCTTAATATGGGTTTGGAAATTCAGTTTCTGGTCCAGAGTCACACCTAGGTATTTACAGACCTGATGAGGATATCATAGTTGTTGAATTTGATTTTCTCTGGTGGTATGTAGGCGGGATCTCTGTTAACGACTAGTGCCTCGGTTTTGCTAAGATTTAATGTAAGTGAATGTTCATATAACCAGTGCGTCATTTCGTTGAGACATGAGAGGAAGGTGGAGAAGTCTGTGTTCTTTGTTGTGAATGGAGTATATATCATAATGTCATCTTCATAAATGTGATATATTATGCTGAGCTTCCGGAGGATGTGATATATGGTCCAGATAAATAGGTTAAATAATATGGCTGAGAGGGCTGATCCTTGAGGTAATACGTGGTGTACTTGAAAGGGCTTTGGGGTCTCATTTCTCAGTTTAACCTGTTGTGTGTGAATGGATAAATAAGAGTGGAACCATCTTAAGGGTGTCCCGTTTTCTCCAGTTTCTTCGAGGCGATCAAGGAGTCTTCTGTTATCTAGGGCAGAATTCACCTTGTTCCACAGTGACTTGTGGGCACTAAAACATAGGCTGGCCAATTGGAAAGAAAGTGGCACGTGACTCTTGCTGAATTTAGGGGCTTGTTTACTAAGCAGCGGTAGCGGCTTACAATCGATATCGGCACCGAGGCTCCGATATTGGTCGGAAGCCGCTACTGCTGCTTAGTAAACAAGCGCCTTTGATTGCTGTAAGATGCAGGTTAAGAAGTATAATGTAGCACTGGGAGAGGTCAGGATGTATTAATGAGCCATTGGTGAGAGCCAAGAAGCAGCCAAAGGAAAACACAGGAGTAATATGAGCTTTTCTGGTTGAAACAAACTTGTATTATTTGTGAATAATGCAGCTCCAGTCAAAGGAAATTCATATGTGTTTTGGCTGTACCAGACAAAAAGATAATAAGAAAAAAGTTTAAAAAAACAGAGCCAACCAAAGGACTTTCATAATATGAGAGTATAATTAATTAATCTAAGTAATTAATCTAACTTATGACAAATTTGCTGATTACTTTAATTTGAACAAGTCACATGTACTCTCCAAATATTGATCCAATGCATTTGAGTATGATGGTCAGAACAGTGCTTATGTTCAGGGCTGCTCTAACACAATACCTTAATCACCACCTCAGTCAATTTAAGGCCAGTAAGTTTGGTTGAGGTGGATAAACAATTCCATGGTATCGGACCCTCTACATGCTGTTTGGAACCTATGCCTTTAAAATTCATCTAAAAACAGGCAAGGCATTTTACAACTACTTGTTTATATTACTAATACCATGTTATCCCGAGGCCATTTGCCTAAAGCTTTAAAATTAGCAGTACGTAGATCAATAATTAAATCAGTGTCAGATCTCAGGAACATTGATCAGTACAGGCAGTATTCAATCTCCTTTTCTCTGGACAAGAAAGCAACTTACCAGCAATTACTAGAGTTTCTAGAAGAAGCAGAGAAAATCACCCTGCACAATCTAGTTTTTGAAAGCTCATGGGACCAAAACAACTCAGTCCTGGGAAATAGCAGTAATCACTACTCCAAATTCCTTCCTAAGTCTTTTATACTTGCCTGCTACTCCCAAAATCATGGATACTTGGATATTGATATTGATGGATGAATAATTGAAATGGTTCACCTCATTTTAAATGTTAGAACTCAGTCAAGTCGATTTTCAAAAGTACTTACTTGGTCCATGGTGGCCGAATGTACAAGTGCTTTCTTAAAAACAAATTGCACCAGATATTTGTATAATGTTCAAAATGGCCCAAATTTTGCATTTTCAAAAAAGGGAGTGGCTTGGGGTGGACTAAGAGCCTTCTTGAAATAGTCTAGAACTGTGATTGAAAATAAGGAATAGTTCAGAGAAAATATAATGAAGATAGAAAAGATTCAGAGGGCAATTTTCACCCTGCCCAAAGTTATAAAGCGTGCAGGAGCATTTATATCTGCATAGTTTGCATCAATTTTAAGTGAAAACATATGATCTACTATTTTCATGTAGGGCATAGTTCACAAGAAATGTTATTTATATCCCGGTTATGGGGCATTTGTGGTGCAATAAGTTACTGAGTTGATTTCAAAAGCATTCAGCCATTATGTTTCAATGTCGCTATCCATACAGTACTGTTTAAAATGGCTACAAACTGCACAGGTACTATCCACATAGGGCCCAATTCCGTCCCACACGTAGATCCCCTCTGTGTGTCCGGTCTGAACCGGATGCACAGAGGGGATCACGATTCAGACCCCGCGGGGCACGTCTAGCCCTGCAGGATCAGAATCACGAACAGTCCTGCATGTGCAGGCCGAGACTGCGATTCATTCCAGCCTGCATGTGCAGGACTTCCCCCAGCTAACTCAGTCAAAGCTCCTCAATGAAGCCGTGGTGCCATGGCTTTATGTTGCCATGGCACTGCAGCTCCATTGAAGAGCCATGATGCCGGCCGCCTGAAAAAGGGGTATATGCCACGCAGCCTGACCCCCGATCTGGCCTCCTAAGGCCAGGGTCAGGCTGCGGGGAATGTCACCTGGCCCCCCAGCCCCATCATTAAAATTAAGATACGTCCAGGGAAGTTATTCCACCTTGGAGGTGTAATAACTTCCCCGGACATTTCTCCATCCCTGGACATACAGGGTGACATTAGAATTGGCCCTGTATGTCCAAGGCTGGCAACCACCCATTACCCGCTCAGACTCCACCCCCAGGCCGCCCTTTGTCTGCCCCCATCTAACTTCCCCGCCCAACCCGCAGGGAAGTTAGTCTGGTGCAAGAGCCGGCAAGAATAGCGGGGATGGACATCCTTTCGGGCCGTCCATCCCCGCTATTCATAGCACAGAATAACCCCCACAGTACTGGAGCGGAGAATGGTGAGTGGCAATATTCAGTTCACTTATCCATATAGCTATGCAGATAAATTTGGGTCAGCAAAATGCTGTCCTAAATACATCCAGATAACAATATGGATAGTGGCTGAACATCGCTGGTTATCTGCATAGCAATGGCGCTTACCACTATAAATATATATATATATATTTTCTGCAGCTTTTCCTATCATCCAAGCTTGCTCCTGCATTCCAAAGACATGGAAATATTTCCTACGAAAAACAGAAAGGACTATGCGTTAATGAATTTTTTATGCTGTTGATTTCACCCTATTAGACTGTTCTGTTTGTATTTTGAGTATGCTCACACAAATCTTTGTTTTGTGTGTTTATTTTGCTAGGATAACGGAGTCACCAGAAGGCCTATTAGAGAAATCTGCCTTCCTTCAAGAAAGGCCACTTCATAAAGGAGGGTATGTGATGGATTGGAGCTAGAGAGCCACATACCTTCACTTTGAAACCCAACTAAGGACAAAGGATCTGCAAATACTTACACCCTGCATTTTCAGTAAATAGTTTTTCCAGTGAAAACAACACGTGCAGTTTGGAACTATAAAACGATGCTCATTATTGCAATCCCTGTCCTAACCCCACCCACAGCAATGCCTCTGCTCACTTCAGGTAAAGTACACGCATCGTTTACAGACATGGTTCAAGTGACTGTGGTGTCCTGAGACAGTTTTTGCTTCTGTGCTCCCATCTCACTGGCGCAGAGCCAAGATTGTGGTATCATTGTACAGATCTTGGGGTTCGTACCGTGAGACTGGCCCAAAGCTTCTTTATCTGGATGTTTTCAATTTTGAGGGCCTCTAATTTTCAGAGCCCTGCGGCACTGTCATTCACCCTTCAAGCCATCTCCGATTCTTAAAGGATATACATATTTTTACCCACATGGAGGGTAGAGAATTTTCAAATAGCCTCTTTCCATCAGCAATACTGCTTTACCCATGGAAATGCCTTTAGAAGTTCTTTTACCATTGTTCTTAAGAACAGAAGTAAAAACTCCATTTAAGAATCACGACAGTAACACAAAGAACTAAAGAGTGGATTCGGGAGACTGAAAGAACATTCAAGGGATACAGTTTTCATCCATCCTAAAGGAGCCAAAGATTTTTCATATCGTGAGATGCTGAGGTAAATAGTCTAAATATGTAATGGTGCAATGTGACAGTGTCTTCATGAAGTGGTACCATTCCTGCAAAACCAATAATAATGTTTCCTCAGCACACAAAATAAAATGGTGAAGAAAGGAAGCTTAGGAAGAGGAACCAGCAGAGCTGAGAAACAGCCATGCTGAGATGTTAAGCAACCTTGATATGACTGATGCTTTAAACAGAACGCTGACTGCGTTGCTGCTTACCATTGATGTGTCTTTAGGACAGTTGATTTTATTGCCTGATCATTCTCCACACAAATAAAAAAAAAAAAAAGACATCTGTCACCTGAGAATAACGAAAGCAAGATGTCAGTTATTTCCATGCCAGGTCACTCTGAGCGCTTGACAGAGTGTCATGACAAGCTGATAGATCACAGGTGGCTTTCTGCTGAAGAAAACTGAGGTTTGTGGGTCTCTTGACTTTGCAAATCACATCCTGCTCCTACTAGGAGAGAAGCCTGGTAATTAAAGCCCCTGAAGGAAATAAAGAAGGATGCGTGCTTCAGCTTTCACTGACAAGCCCTCGTGTGACAGGCAGTGAGGGACACTTCTGCACTTCCAAATCATATTTGATTTTTTTATGAGGCTTTTGGCTGTATTTTGTATCATTTAATTAGCTACCACATTCCAGATGACAATTTGAGTAGCAGATTGGATATGCATACTGATGTTATCTGTTGCAAACAAAATTGCCAGCTAATTTTTTTTTATGCATCTAATAAGGAACAGTTAATTCTCATATTTCCATGGAGAGTGAATTTAGTCTCTGCAGAGGTCGACTGCATGTGGAAGATAACCAAAAAAAATCTAGAACTTCTTTTCACGTAGCTTGAATGCTGGACTGAAAGCTTCACATGGAGAGATGCAATGAGGAATGAACTGCTCAGTGATGAGACTCGAAGAGCATATGAAGTCACCGATTTCTGACAGAAACTGCAATTACTAATTTGAACCATCAGCTAATTAAAACCACAGCTATGTATTTAGCCACTTGTTAATACCTACAGCAGTTTGTAATTATGAGGACTCTTTATTGACTCAATTGCAGTTCTTAAGATTCAGGAGGGCTGTCTGAATCTGTAAACTACATGGAGGTTTTAGGACAAAATCACATTTCTCTCCTGATTATGGAATGTTCCTTCCAAATTTTTTGTTTATTTCACAGTAAACCCAAAAATTCTGAAAATTCAAATATCAATGAGTCTCAGCTAGTGGCTGAAGTTCCACCTCCGTGTGGAAAATTTTTAAAAATCCACAAAGCAAATGCACCAGAAATCAGTATAACCATAGATAAAGTCCTTGCAAGGGATCCACAGCACCTCCTATTCTTCCCCTTTGCCTCTGGATGGTGTCATGATTGCAGCCACCTACTGCAAGGACTTGAAGGGCTGCCTTACAAAGATGCTCCCATATTTGGTTGGAAAGTTTAGTCCCTGAAAGCGAACAACATTTGTGGGTTTCATGTATCTTCAAGCCTTGACTGGGGTTTGAGTCAACCCTTCCAAAATCAGTCATACCAAAGATTTATACGCGATCAGTTTTAGAAGATGAGAGAACCCATTTCTTATGACTGCTTTCCTGCAGCAATTGATAGCTATGATGCACAATAATGATCAATGAACTAGGAGTACTATTAAACCACATTTCTTTGTTGGTCAGCACCATGGTCTAGACAGCTCCTTTTGTGAAAGAACAATGGACAAAAGAAAAGCTACACTGATGCCCAAGTCCAATATTCAGAAGGGTTTATCTGGTTAGCAGGAACTGCAAATTGGATAAACATGGATAGTGCGGCACTATCCCAGTAATGCTGAGGCAGTATGTGGGCGGGGTGAGGGTAGTGCAAGCACTTATCCAGTTAGGAGCAATTTCCAGACTGCTAACGGAGCCTAACTTTAATGCAGTCTTGCTATCCAGATAGAGGCTGAATACTAACCCACAACAGCCACTGCTGCAATCAGATACTCAGTGGAAGACACTTCATGGGGACTACTGCTGATTATTCCGTTTCACTTTGGCTCGCTGTGGCCAACATTTAAAATACACTGGCACCGGAAACTGAATGTCAGCTTGATAGTGCTTTTCAAATATTTGAAAAGCACTAACAAATTTATAAATTCAAGATAAGCAAATTAAGTGCTTTATAAGCAGGCTTTTAAAATGAAGACAAACAGAGTTGGGAGCTATGGGGGTCATTCTGAGCTATGAATAGCGGGAATGTACACCCTGCCTGGAAGTACATTTTCACCATCTATCCCCCTTGCCATCCCTGTGCAAGGCTCCCTGTACGAACAGCAGAGTTGTACGGGGAGCCTTAGACAGAGGTGGGAGGGTGCAGGCGGAAGGCAATGCGACAGTAGTGCTTGGGCGGGTGGTCACTCTAGAGGTACAGGGATGATTCTGAGGTCAGCCCTGTTCGTCCGGGGTATGCCGGTTAGATGGGGGATTCATTCCGTCTCAAAGGTGGAATAAGGACCTAAGAAATGCCATACTGGGTCAGACCAAGGTCCTTCAAACCCAGTATCCCGTTTCCAATAGTGGCCAATCCAGGTCACAAGTACCTAGCAGTTTCCCAAAAAGACACACAGGTCCAATTTTCAATTAGACAGGATATGCACTATGACAGCACGTAAGCCTGCCTGACAAACCATTAACACGGATGTTCACTTCCGCATGGCGGAAGTGAAAATCCATGTTTGTCTGGATACGTCGGCAGCCGCCATGCCTAAACAGGTAGCAGTGATTTTCGATGCTACCCACTTAGTCCCTGCGCCTTAAAGATAGGCGATCACAGAGAGAGGAAGAAAGACATCTATATTTGGAAAAACTAACAGAAGCTAGCAAAGTAGTCAGGAAAGCAAAGATTCAGAAACAGGAGGAAATAGCCAATGCAATAAAATGGGGAGATAAGACATTTTACAGATATGTTAGTGAGACGAGGAAGGGCAAAAGTGGTATTGTCAGACTCAAAGGTGAAGGGGAGGAATATTTAGAAGCTGATGAGGATAAAGCGGACTTGCTTAACAAATATTTCTGTTCTGTGTTCACAGATGAAGAACCAGGAGCAGGACCTCAGAAAACACCCACAAACAGGAAAAGAAACGAGGGGCATCTTGAACAATTTTTAGAAGACTGTGTTCGTGACAAACTAGCTAAACTTAAAGTAGACAAAGTGATGGGACCAAATGGGATACACCCGAGAATACTGAGGGAACTTGTGGACGTTCTAGCAGCTCCACTGACTAACCTTTTCAATACCTCGTTGGAGTCGGGAGTGGTGCCAGAGGATTGGAGAGAGGCACATGTGGTCACTTTACACAAAAGCGGAAGTAAGGATGCGGTTGAAAACTACAGGCCGGTTAGTTTAACCTCGTGGTAAGTAAATTATTGGAAGCACTGCTGAAAGTGAAAATAGTGAGGTTTCTGGAGTTCAACAGATTACTGGATCTGAGGCAGCATGGATTCACCAGAGGCTGATCTTGTCAGACAAATCATATTGATTTCTTTGATTAAGTGACCAGGTAGTTGGACCGAGGGAGAGCCCTAGATCTGATGTATTTAGATTTTAGTAAAGCCTTTGACACAGTTCCACACAGGCGACATAAACAAACTGAGCACCCTAGGGATGGACCCTAAAGTTACTGCTTGGGTTAAAAATTGGTTGAGTGGGAGGCAACAAAGAGTACAGGTAAACAGAGCTCAGTCTGAGGAGAAGGTTACCAGTGGTGTGCCCCAGGGATCTGTCCTTGGTCCAATTCTTTTTAACATCTTTGTTAGTGATATTGCAGAAGAGCTGTCGGGTACGTTTTGCCTCTTTGCAGATGATACCAAAATCTGCAATAGAGTAGCCACCCAAGAAACTGTAGATAACATGAGGAGGGATCTAGCTAAGCTTTAAGAATGGTCTAGAATTTGGGAGCTGAGATTTAATGTTAAAAAATGCAAGGTCATACATTTGGGCTGCAGCAATCCAAGGAAGCAATATAGTACAGGGGGTGAAGTAGTTCTGTCCACAAAAGAAGAGGGGACCTAGGCGTGATTGTGTCTGATGATCTTAAAGTAGCTAAACAGGTAGAAAAGGCATCAGTGAAAGCTAGAAGGATGCTTGGGTGCATAGGGAGAGGAATGGCCAGCAGAAGAAAGGAGGTGTTAGTGCCTCTGTATAGGTCTTTGGGGCAACCTAATTTGGAATATTGTGTGTAATTCTGGAGACCGCACCTTCAAAAGGATATAAACAAGTTGGAGTTGGTACAGAGAGTGGCTACTAAAAAGGTCAGTGGTCTTCATTATAAAGCATATGAGGACAAACCTAAAGATCTTAATATGTATACTTTAGAGTAAAGGCGGGATAGAGGTGATATGATTGAGATGTTTAAATACCTCCGTGGCATAAATGCACAGGAGGAGAGCCTCTTTCGATTGAAATCAAGCTCTGCTACGAGGGGACATAAGATGACGGTTTAAGGAGATAAACTCAGGAGTAATATGTGGAAATATTTCTTTATGGAAAAAGTAGTAGATGCGTGGAATAGTCTCCAAGTGGAGATGATGACAGTATCTGAATTCAAAAAAGCATGGATCTCTGAAGGGAAAAGGGGGACTGTTGTAGTGGTTGATATGGAAGGGCAGACTAGATAGGCCATGTAGTCTTTTTTGCCGTCATGTTTCTACATTTCTTTGCTAGATTTACCCTCTGCTTTCTATCTTTTAACCAGTTCCTGATCCACAACAGTATACTGCCTCCTATCCCATTACCTTTTAACTTCACCAGAGTTTCTCATGAGGGACCTTGTCAAAGGCTTTCTGAAAATTCAGATACACTACATCAACCGACTCACTTTTGTCTACTTGTTTATTCACACCTTCAAAAAAAATATAACAGGTTAGTAAGACAAGGCCTTCCTTGGCTAAAGCCATGTTGGCTTTCTCCCATTAAACCATGACTATCTACATATTCAGTAATTTTGTTCTTTATAATGGTTTCTACCATTTTGCCAGTACTGATGTCAGGCTCACCGAGCTGTAGTTTCTTGGATCACCCCTGGACTTCTTTTTTAAAAATTGGAGTTACATTGGCCATTTGCCAATCTTCAGATTCGTGGGCCAGCTGCTCCGGGAGGTGTTCATTTGTTTCATCTGGAGACTTTGTCTCCCTGGCATGTCCTGCCATGGCATTGGCCCAGTCGGTGCCGGGGTGGTTGAGGTCACCCATTGTTATTGCTGTGTTCTGACTTTTGTTGGCTTCCCTGGTTTCTTTGAGCATTTCATCATCCATTTGTTTGTTCTAGCTAAGTGATCAGTAGTGTACTCCCACTGCCATCACCTTCTCCTTTTTGAATGGAGTTTCAGTCCATGGAGGTTCTGCCGTGTGTTTTGTTTCCTGCAACACTTTGATCTTGTGTGGCTATGTGCCCTCTCTGGTATGGAGTGCAACCCCTCCACCGATTTGATCTACTCTGTCATTGCAGTGTGCTTTCTGCCAAGATGTCACAATGTCCCACTGGTTGTCCTTCTTCCACCGGGTCTCTGAGCTACCAATCATATCAATTCTTGTCGCCGTATTTTAAAAAAGATACAGCAGAATTATAAAGGGTACAGAGAAGAGCCACCAAATGGGAAAGTGGATGAAAGGATACCTCTATGAGGAGAGGCTAAAAAGATTAGGGCTCTTCAACCTGGAAAAGAGACGACTAAAGGGAGATATGTTAGAGGTCTATAGATTGATGAATGGAGTGAAACGGGTAAACGTAGATTGATTGTTTACACCATCAAAATGTAGAAAGACTAGGGGACATGCAATGAAGCTACAGTGTAACCCATATAAGACTAATCAATGTGCAATCAAACTCTGGAATTCGTTACTGGAGGATGTAGTAAAAGCTGTTAGTGTAGCTGGGCTTAAAAAAGGATTGGACACGTTCCTGGAGGAAAGGTCCATAAAGTATTATTAAAGAGGACCTTGGAAATCCACGGCTTGCCCCAATACAAGCCTTGTGGAACCCGTGTGTCTTTTTGGGAAACTGCTAGGTACTTGTAACTTAGATTGGCCACTGTTGGAAACTGGATACTGGGGGCTTGATGGACCTTGATTTGACTTAGTATGGCATTTCTTATGTTCTTACATTCTTATGATTTTAATGATAGTTCACTGATTAATAACAGTAGGTCTGCAATCTCATATTTGAGTTCTTTCATCACCCTTGGATATATACCATCTGGTCCAGGTGATTTGCTACCATTTAGTTTATAAAATAGTTGTAAAATATCTTCTTGGTTTATCGAATAAGTGCACGTGGATGTGGGGTAGCAGCGGCAGCCAGCAGGGACAAAGCAGGGAGGCATGCAGGATGTTCCCCGCAGCCGGAATCTGGCCATGGGAGGCTGGATCAGAGGTCTAGCTGCGGGACAAGGATATTCTCGGTGGCGGCTGGCGGTCGCGGCTCTGTAATGGAGCAGCGGTGCCATGGCAATGAGACGCCACGGCACTGCGGCTTCATTACAGAGCTAGGCAGAGTTGGACTTGGATGTGGCTGGATGTGTGGACCTTCAAGATTGGGCCGGCCTCCATGTACAAACCAGTACATGTTTGTAGAAAAGCCCAGTATGGACATCTGCTAGGATATCCACACAGATATCCCCGGCATCTAAGAAGCATTCAGTGGTAGTTCAAACACAACAAAAGTTGCTCTATCACACTATAAATATTATAGTGATTGTGGAGAGTATCAGGGAAAGTGAAGTAACATCTTCTCTGTGCCCTCTGATGCCCTTATAGCCCAAATAAGCACTTTCCCAATGCCTATTCATACCTGGAGCAAATCTAAAGTTGGATGGATCACAGACATTCCTACATTTCTGAAATTGGGTGGGGGCTTCTAAATTCATATCTACACCCCAGACAAGCCTCCACCATATCTCCCTGCCATCTTGGTCATCCCTGCAGCAGTGACGTCTTAAAAAGCCATTTATAAAATGGCTGTGGGGACGTCTCCAAGATTTGGAGGTCTGCATGCACTTTTTTTGGCCGTCCAAATCACGTCTAAACCTTTTAAAATGAACCTTATAAGTTGTAAAAAGGCAAATACATTTGTAAATACCAACATTTACAAGTGCAAAGTCACAAGTGATGCCGTTCCTTTTCTGAACATGTTTGTTCTTAGAATGGCTGTTCCCAGTAGACCTCCCAGACCATGCATGCCTATTTTTGTGTATTTTACGAAAGATTCTGCATTTTAACATACATTTATTTGGTACTGAGCAAAAAATCTGTATAAAAACTGTATTTGCTAAAAAAAAATGCATGAGCAGCATTGCAGGACATTTGCCCAATCCTTAAATCCAGCCTTATGTCCCCAAGGTTCCCGCGAAGCTGCATGGGAGTTCTCCATCTACACTGCTGCCAGTAGGGGGCTTTGCTGCAATATGGTGTTTTAAATCGCCCTATCGATAGCTGCGTGGGTGGAGGACTCCAATGCAGCTTCATGGGAACATTGTGGGTCTCTTTAGTTTATAGAGCAAGAGTGGGAAACCTACAGTCCTTCAGAGCAACTAAGAGGTCAGGTTTCCTGGCTATGACCAGACTGCTGCTCTCTAGGAACAAGGGTTTCTAACTCTTGTTACAAAGGGCGTCATTCAGTCTCTCATACAGAATTCAGTACCTAATGCAGGCTAGATTTATCTCCAGTGCCCCAGAGCCTTAATAAAATGTTTGCAAAAGCTGATATTGGCACTGTTAATCTGTTTTATTTTCATTGTTTATGGTGCTGTGGGTATATGTAACATTATGTACAATGATACCTAAACCAGTCTGGGCTTTCATTGCTAGAGTTTTATTGGGGGAATAAAGCAATAGATTATCAGGTTTAGATATCCAGAGATAATACATTTCTTATGGATATTAAAAAAAAAACCCAAGGCCTGATGGGATCATTATCCTGTATTTATTTTGTAAATATTGTAAGAGTGATATTTTAAGGCCATTTAGTTTCTATCTTTTTTATGATGTTAATAGCCATTCATTACAGCCACTTGATGGTAATAATTTTGCCAAGTTACTAAGAACACAATAGAAAACAAAGATAAATTAAACAGACTTCTTCTTTAAAATGTTATACGCTACCTAGAAACTACATTAATTGAGCATACGAAGGTGAATAATTCACATTTTAGCATAAAAGAAAGCAGCACTAAAAATATTTCTCTCTTAGCCCATCTCTTCATGAAACAAAAAGATACACATTTAATCCACCCCAGAGACAATTTCAAGGCTCTAACTCAGTCCTTGGGGTTCTGCTGGTGTTTACAAACCGCTCAAACTGTGCTTATGTTCTTTATGACATGAGCAAAACCTAGAATGAATTACTGCCTTCCACTTAACGTGCAAATATCTATTCTTTTCCATTTATCTCATATTTCACGGCTCAAAGAAATGCGAATGAGATATGGCATGCCACCAATAATTTCTCCCAGATGAAGGCAAATGAACCTTAAGACAAACTGTGATCCTTCTACCATAACTTCTGTTAATTTTCTGTCCTTTGAAGCTGATAACTTTGCCTCTGTAGATATCTTTGAATCTCCCAATTTTCGAGCCCTGAATGTAAGGAAACTAAACACTTCTGACATGTTACAGACGATCTCTGTATGCATATTAATTATTGGAAGTATTCAGTAGGGGGCTCATTCCTTAATGCACATTCAGTGAATTAATATGCTTTAGAAATGTAGGGGTCATTTTACTAAAACGTGCAAAGCAGTTGATAAGCATTTTAGTGCAGGCTCATCATAACATCTATCGTGCGTTAAAAACAGCCGGACCAGGGTGGTAAAAATCCCATGCTAACTGCTTAGCATATTATGGGGCGGGGACTTACGGGTTACTGTACACTAGTTACCATGCACCAATCGTCAGCTGTACAATTACTGCAGGTGCTCTATGTGTCCTCAAGAGGAAGCATTAAGAACACCCACGCCAATTACAAATGAATTTAACGCACAGAAAAGGGTTTCCCATGCAGTAAATGCAGGGGAAATGCTGAGCATGCCCCCGACAGTTTCCTCATGCAAGATGTCAACCAAAAATCCCCAAATATTTGAAAATTGTAGTGCAAAAAAAAGAACACTTAAATTTTCCTTACTTCCATACATCACTAATATTTAGACCAGCAAGGTAAGTTGCTTCCCCCCTCCTAAAATATATATATATTGGAATGAAATAACTACAATAAATTATGAATAGTATTATAATTAAATGTAAATGACTTTAGGTTATGCACATTTGTGCAGATTTATTTAAATATTTGTAAAAGAACCCATCCACTACTGTTCTCAGCAGTGTACAAAGTAACGTAGCCCATAATCATAAGACAGATAATACTGAAGGAAATTCCACAAATAAGGCTCAGATGCTCCACTGAAAGATTTAGAACCACTTATTTGGATTTTCGATGTAGGAAGAAAGTTACAAAACTAAGAAAACGTTGCATTTTATCACAGCTTATTTTACCACAGGAGTCTCTAAAAAGAATAAACCAACTTGTGATCCACCTCACATTATTCTTCTCTCCAGGAACAAAAGGACTGATATTCCCCGGGGCATTTTTAAAGAACCCAATGCTAAACAAATGTTTGCATTGATAAAAAGCTCTGTAGACATTCCTCCCTCCCCCCCCAGAACAGACCCTCACCTTCATCAGAGCCCCCAAGATGTACCAGGGAATTCCTTGGTGTTTAGACACTGAAGCATGAGTGAGCCCTGTCATGCTTTGGGTTGAAAGTGGCACCAGTGACTCCTAGTGGTAGTCTCATGGTACTATCACTAGGGGTCAAAGAATGCCATTTTGAATCCAGAGCCTGATGGGGAAGGAGTGACTGCGCAACATTCTTGCCCAGGTGCTGGACACTATGGGGGTCATTCCAATCCTTGTTTAGCGGGTCTGGAGTCCAGATCACACTAGCGGCCACAGATCTCCCCGCATGTATAGTCGACTTGTGCGGGGAGCTCTGTTTGTGGGTGGGAAGGGTGGGCCAGGGGAGGAGCAAAGGTGGGCAGTGGGTGGGAATTCGATCCTGGACAGACAAGGCCAATTCTGAAGTCAGCCCTGTATGTCTGGGGTCTGCCATTTAAATGGGGGATGCCAGAGCAGGGCCCATAAACCAAGGTGAGGGGTGCAAGGGGTTCCCTGCAGCCCGACCCTGGCCATGGAAAGCCCAATCGGGGAACGAGCTACAGGGAAAAAAGATAGTGAAGTTCAGCCAGTGATCTCGGCTCCTGCATGGAACTGCGGTGACATGGCAACAGGACGTCATGCCACTGCCGCTCCATGCAGGAGCCTGGCTGAGCTAGCCAGAGAAGTGGCTGGACATCCATAGTGCCTGAATCAGGGTACATCCCAGACATCCAGCCACTATGCCGTGATTCTGCTCCCACGTGGATGTCTAGCCGCTGCAGGAGCAGAATCGGGTGCATTCCCAGACCGTCCAGATGTCTGGACATCCAGACAGCCCAGGGACGCACAACTCAGAATTGGCCTCCACAGAAAACCTCAGTAAGTCCTGTGGGGGGGGGGGGGGAGAGACTTTTGGGGAAGGTCCAGATGGTGGTTTCAAGGAATGGGAGGCTGTGAGGGAGATGGGATCTCCCTCACAGCCTCCCATTCTAGATCTTCTAGAGGGGTAGCAAGTGTTTTTGGGAAAAGGGGAAAACAGGCGTCCATGCCCCAATTCCTTTAGCACCAGCACTGGGCATGTGCTGGGGACCCAATGCTCCAGAATAACTCAGCCTGCAAATTTGAACACAAACAGCGTCAATTTATATCCTGACGAGATACTTTGAATGCATGTGTCTGCATTGCATCTCATTGTTATGTAATGATGTGCATGGCCTTAAACCAACACGCTTTATGGTAAAATAATGCAAGATTTTCCCCTTTAATATGTATTAAGTAGCAAATATCATATGTTATTCCCTCAACGCACATTAGTAGCCACCCCCACCCCCCCAAATTGTTCGTCTTTTCAAAACCAATTTGAAGATGAGATACAGCAGCATAAGCAAATCATGATAAATCTTCCTTAAGTCAATAGCTATGATGTACCCTGTTCCTACTAGCATCCATGCAGTTTGCGATCAGAAAGGAAAATCATTCAGAGATGTTAGACATAAGCCTTCAAGACTATGTCGGTCCCTTCCTGAGATTCACTTTCAGTTAGATAATTCAGGTTTCCTTTTCTTCAATGAGTCCTCAAATTCTCAGGTTCTCAGCTATTCCATTATGATACATTAAAGAAAACAACTCCAGGCAGTGCCTTATCTGCCTATTCTGATGGCTTCAAATCAAAGGAACTAAAGATCCAGTTCCATGTCTTGGACTCTACCTTATATAGACAGCAATGCATGAACTACACACATACAGCAGCAGGCATTCATTAGTAAATGTAAAATGCACTCTATTTAATTAGAAACCTGTTTATGCTCAAATTATACTCACTGCTTTCCTGAGATTAATGTATATCGTAATGAATAGTATACCATGAAACTGTTTGAACATTGCAATGGCCTCAAAGTACTCATTAAACAAGGGTTATTCTATACCTCGTTAAGATTAGAAAAGTCTCTATTTTGCTTCACTCAGAGTTGGATGTATACATTGGAAGTTGCCTAATACACGGTCTTGGAACTGACACATGGGCATTTGCATTAATGGTGTAAAATGCTATTGGTATTAATTTGGACAGAAGCTGGATATCACTGCCTTTTTATATTAAATTCAAAGTTAAAAATGTAAGAGTCTTGATTGTGTTTTATTATTGCAATCCAGATTTGATAGGGATTGTGTCCTTGGAAAGTAGAGTATAAATCCCAAATTAAATTAAAATACAAATTATTTTCTCTGCCGGCATCACAAGTGTCATGCCTGTAAATTAAGAAAACACAGTATCCCTTCTATTCATTTGGTAGAACCTAACACATTTTTTATCTACCTAACACGTATATTTAATCATTTGAGGGCACATTTTAGAAAAGTCATTTAGGTGCCCCCTGTGATGTACCAATAAAAATGACCAAAATTTCATAGGAGGGACAATAGAGAAGGTGGACAAATGTAAATGCAATTCTAACATCAGCCTGTCCCCCACCCTGAAAGAGAAACATCACCATCAACATCTCAGGAAATGAAGATGTACATGCAGAATATAGATCCGGACACCTGCAGGGAGACGATCGATTTTAGAAACGTCCACATGTGAAAGATCGGCATTTGGGGACCGGGTGGCATACATGTGCCAATGGCAGTATTTCAGGACCTACACATGAATATGTCACTACATCCACCTACGGGCCTGCCTGTTTGGAAAGGAGGCGTGTAGTGGCGATGCAGTAAGCAAAGGGGCCTCAATATTTACTTGCTGTCCATCTTTTAGGGGAGCTAGATTATTGAGGGAGTGAGAGGGCATTCCCTTATTATCTCTTCTGGTAACAACTGGCAGAAAACAAGCACTTTTGAAATTCCTGTATGTGCTGGGAACCAGGCCTAACTATGGACATGTCCGCCAGTGAGTTTAAACATGTGACGCTGTTCTGAAATCAGGTGTACACATTTATCTTTTTTGGACTGCTCTGGACACACTTCCATCACACCCCTATGCATCTTAGACACAATCAGCGCAGATGTGTGTATATTGGGCCTATTTTTAAATCGCTGTCGGGACGTGGATGTGATTTGCACAAGTGAATGATCATTTTCACACGTGCAAATCATGAATAGGGCTTCTAAAATGACCCCTTAATCAATGATTTTTTCAAAAATAGAAGAACCAATCAATTATTACATTGGGAGAAGAATCAGGTTTTTAATTTTTTCCTGAATATTTTTTGACATTTTGTGGAACCATGTTATTATATTATTAGGAACAATGCATAAACATACCACAGTGACTGCCTATTTTTGCACTATGCATTGTAGCTTATTCTCCATCTTTACCATTCCACTGATGAGGTCTGTTCTTGAGAGAGATCACAGACTCCCAGTTGAGCCTAACCACTACTTTCCTAATAGACTCAAAGGAGAGGAGGCAGACTGCACTGTACCCCTTTCTTCCACTTGGTCATAGTTTTGAACAGATTTCTCCCTGACCTTACACCATGTTTTTTAAAGCAATATAAGACTATTTCTAAATATTTTCCGTTATCTTGTTTCCCTTGTTGCCTTTATAACATATCTATTTCACTCTTTCTTCTTCCTTCAAAATCTCTGTTTTGAAAAACATCTGACTCTAATATATACCACACTCAGAAAAATTGTCATGTGTCTAAATAGCAGTCAAGTGAAGCATTTCATTTTCTTCCAGGAAAATGAACTTGAAGGACATTCAGAATGTGCCCCATAATTGTAATCTGTTTCTCTCTTTCATTTACGTTTAAATCTTGGACAGCGAACATAACTGATTGAAATCTGTCTTACAGATGCAAACAGCTAACCTTTAAGGGTAATTTTCTAAGCAGTCACCTAAAGTTCCGTGACATCAATGCACAGTGTAGTGATTTACATGTGTAAAGAGGCATTTATGTGCCTACTTTTACATAAATGTGCACATCGCCCCGATGTTCTGTACTTTCACTGTTGGCATGCGCATAGGTGGAGTTTGGGCCGCGCGCACAAGTACATGTACTGTAAATTTTAAAATCCTATAATTTATGCATTCGCACCAGTTTTAGGGCTGGTATCAATGCCCATGTCCTAATTTAAGGCACATCGTTGGCCATTCATGCATTATTTTATGAATAAAATTAAGTGCCTACTTTCTTTATAAATAGGCTTAAAATAGGCACCTGGCTGAATTACCCACTACATGCTGAGAGTGCATTTGCCATCTCAAAGTAGAGTTTGAAATCAATGAACCAAAAAACCTCATAAGCTGATTTCTGGATCAACACTAGAATGCGCTGCGTCAGACCTTTAATTCTCCTCAAGAGATTCTGAAACAAGGCTCGTAACAGTGGCGCATAAGTAGAATAAGCTATTCTTTAAATGTGGCTATCTTAGGAACACGTTAATTAAGCTGGGATAACATTTAGCACAGGATATTTGTAACTACATCCCATGTTTCTCAATGGGACCTAGCCACAAAGAGCCCGTGCTGTTAGTCCAGCTTAGTAAACATGCCCCTAATTCTTAGCAAGCAACATTTAGGGGCCAGTTTTATAAGGAGCTTCCTATTTTTAGACGCCAACAAAGTGGCTAAACATCAGTATGGTATTTTAGGGACCCTTTTAGTAAATCTCATTAAGGTTGTGCACTAACGCACATTTTTAACACACGGTACATGCAAAGCCTTCCCGGTAACTGTTAGGGGTGTGACCGGTATGTTCCCAGCAGTTAACACGTGGGAACATATACTAACATGCAGCACAGTTAATACTGGTGCACCTGACAATACCTGTAGAGATATCAGATGCACTCATGCTAATTGCCACATTGATGGTAAGCACATGGTAATGAAACCCATAGTAACTGCAATGTGCATCCCTAACCCGTCTGGTCCTTTCCCCATCACACGATGCTCAATTAACTCGCGTGCTAGCGATCACTTGTATTAGGTGTCGCTGCAGTGAGCACATGCTAAAATGCCTGCTAACCATCTAGGGGGCTTTAGTTATAGGGCCCTTTAGTCATTTATGCACTTATGCCCCTAAATAACTTCTTATAAAATAACTAGTATAAAATATATACGTTGCATCATGTGCACTTTTCCTGTGGAAATGCACATGAGCAGAGACTGGGTGAAAGCATGGATATAGAAGAAACCGCCTATAGTCAAATACTTCATGTTAATTGCTGGAAAATACAGGCGTGACCCACAATCTAACTAGGTGCAACTTTATAAAGTATTTGTTAAAGTGTGGAACAGTTTTGCAGGTACTGCAGATTAATGACCAAAAATGAACTTGTGGTAACTGTAAAACCTCTGTCCTGGGGAGTCCCCTAACAATTTGCCATTCAAATAGCTCAGAGAGAAGGTCTTCACTGCACATTAATTTAATGGCAGATAACACTATGCAGTTAACTATTGGGGATGTGCACAGCCAAGAAATGTTTGGTTAGTTTTCATCTTCCGTGAGCTTTTCCTGATTTATGGATGCTCTTTCGGTTGTTTTCATAGAGAATTTTTAGTACATGCTAAGTTGATTTACAAATTAAGGAATGTTAAGATCATTAGTGCATGTCAAATAAATTTAGCAAGCACAACATTTTTTGATGTGCACCAACAAACTGAATGTACATTAATGAATGCACACTCTATTACTGAAACCTATTCAGATGGAGTTAACTGCACCATGTTATCTGCCATGTTAACAACTAACGAACGGTAACTGCTAAGGAAACTGTAAGACTGAGACCCATCATTTTCCACTCTATTCCACATCAGCTATTAATGTGGCAATGAACACAAACTAAAGGGCGTGTTTACTAAACTGAGATACCAAGGTAACACAGAGTTAGCACACAGTTTGGGCACTGAGCTAAAAAGTAGTGCGGGCCCCCACACTAAAAACTCCATTTCAGGGTGTGCCTGGACTGGACGGGACGAGACAGATCATAGGTGTTCCTGGCGCATCATGGCTAGAGCAGATGTGAGTGGCCCATGCTAACTGCACTTTAGCTGGCCTAGACTTTATGGTACTGTGTGTCTTGTCTGCGCATGCCCGCTGCAGTTAGCAATGAGCCCTGTGCTGGTAACACAGTCCACATGCACATTGCAGGCACGGAGCTTAGTAAACATGTCTCCAGCTGTTAAAGGTGCTGTTTTAACTGTTAGTGCAGCATGCAGTTTAGTAAGTAAGCCCTTTAACAGATTATCTCAGATTGAAAACAAAAGGGCAAAATTTACAGGATGACACTTATCCATATATCTTTATGCATATCTTTTGCAAGGATATCCATATAAGCCTGTCCACTGAATATGCATCCTAACGTTACACAGACATGTGATCTGTGTAAAGCTAGGCTTGCTATTTCTGCATTCAAATTTCTCTCTGCTATCTGGATAGGTTTTGCCCCTACCCACAGGGCATCTCTAATCCCACCCTACTTTGCATAACTTTTGAGAGATAATGACATATGGCCAAAAGTTATATATTCAGAGGTACAGGTATCTTAAAACAAAGGGCTTATTTTTTAGACATGTGCAAGATTTTCATCATTTTTGTCACAAACTAATTTTATTTTTGTTTTCATCATAATTGCATGCCTACTGTGCATACATATTGCTTGTGTGTGCATATATCTCTAAATTTACAGAAGCACAAGCGATATATTGTATGCAGACACAAGCAATTTGCATGCACACTTAAGGGCTTGTTTACAAAGCCGCAGTAGCGGTTTCCGATTGTTATCGGAGCCGCGGCCCCATTGATTTCATGGGCCCGCGGTTCCGATAACGATTGGAAACCACTACCGAGGCTTTGTAAACAAGCCCCTTAATTTTTAGACACAAATGAATTTTTAGCCAATCGAACGCAAAATGCACAAACTACTCTTGAAGATGCGTGGACAAGTCCATTTGAATATCATCTTCAGAGAAGCTCATCTGAAAAGACCAAATCATTCAAATGATCAGTTCAACCTTTTTCATTGAAAAAAGCTGAAAAGAACTGCACAGCAGACAAAAATAACCCAACTTGACTTCCTGGTTCATTTTATTTTTTTCCTGTCTATGCCTTCACTTTTGAGCAGATGCATGGCGTGTGGCTCTGAATACTCTCAATGAATACTTTCAGTAACACCCACTGGTCAGCAAGGGCTGTCATAGTAGCAGCAATCATCTTTCCACCCTCCCTAGACCCAGTGGCATACCTGGGGAGAGGGGCACCTGTGTGTAGAAGGCACTGAAGAGACATCTGGCAGCTGTATCTGGTGCTGGGGTGGGGCGGTGGAGTAAGAAATGGCAACTGCAGGGAAAAATAACAGAGTAGGGCTTTGAAACCAGGCACAAGCCTGGGGTCTGTCATGTCCTTCGCCTCCCAATGCAGACTTCCTCTTTCTGAGGGGGTGAAGCACAAGAAGCTGTGAGCATGTACAGCGACTCAATGGCCCTCTCTGCATTTCTTTCTTTTCAGCTGGGGGGACTGCAACATCAGCGATGTCGGTGAGAAAGGAAGGCAAGCAGGGGACATATCAGACCTGAGAGGAAGGGAGGGAACCGAAGGGGTGCAAGGGGAATGGGGGGGGGGGGAATACAGGACTCAGGGGGGAAAGAATGCAAGGAGGAGATGCTGGACCCAAAGGAGTTGGGAACCAAGGAGGTCTTCAACCAAGGCAGGGTGGGAAGAGAATCGAGTTGGAGATGCTGTACCCAGAGGGGGGTGTGGAAAGGTGAGCAAGGGAGAGGTGCTGCACTCAGGAAGTTGGAAGGAGAGATACTTCACCCAGGGAAATGGAAATGAGGGAGATGCTGGACACCATTTTTCCCGCTAAGATCTGTGATGATACACCAGCATTCCTAGTTTTGGGAGTTTTGCATCAATACTGGAGTTTCAATCACAGACAAGCTCTAGATCTACCTGCCCCTTTCTGACTGAAAACGCAATATTCCTGCACCACTCCCAATGGGCGGGAAAGTGGGTGAAAGCCGCCCATGTGCCTTAGGGGAAATGTTGCTGGACACATGCATTGGGGAAGAATATAAAAAGAGGGAAGATGCTGGGTATAGAAACAGAGAGAGGTGATGCTGATGGTTTGGGGGAGGGAGGGAAAAGGGAGATTCTGGATGATTCTGGAGGGAGAGAAAGGGGAGGTGATAGATTTTAGGAGGGAGAAAAAGAGGAACTAATTTATTTTTTTTATTTATTTATTTTTTCTTATATACCGCACTCTTTAGCATCAGCGCGGTTTACATGGAACCATAATTAACAATAACAGTTTTACATAGAACAGGGAAGAAAAACTTGGATAACTTAGGGAGAAATGCACAAAATTATTTACATATATAACAATGAGTTTTGTGAATATCTTATGAACTAATGATATTGTGGGGGAGGAGGAGAGAAAGGGAGATGCTGAGCAGATAGGAACCATATGGAAGAGGTCATAGGATGACAGGAGGATTAAGCAGAGCTGGGGAGGTAATGAAAGTGGATAGAGATTGGGTGGCAATGAAAGACAGAAGAATGGGACTGAAAGCTGGGAGGAAGTGACTGACACGGAAGGAACTGGGGCTAATGAGGGAATAAGAGGGAGATGAAAGTAGGTGAGGGCTGGTGAGTGAGCGAGTACAAACAGGTCGAGCTTGACACTTTATTTCAGATGACCTAGGCATCAGGGAAAGTCCTTGATGCCATCGGCATTGGGAGAACAACTCCCTGATGAGGCTGTGGTCCGATTCCCCCCACCCATCTGTAGACTGATGGCAGCGGGGGCTGTTCCCGATGCCACGATACCCTCAATGCCTTCAAACCACTGTCGGGTGGTGGGATTCCTGTCACTCCAGAGCTGGCATTGCAATGCCATGTTCAGCCCAGTTCGACAAATGCCGGCCATGGAAGGAACCAGTTTGCACGAACCGGGTCGAACTGCTGAATCTCACCACTGCCTCCACCTCCCTACAGGTACCTTTGATCTGGGGCAGGAGCGTTGCCCACATAGAGAAGTGTATATAGTATAAAGTTAGCCTGTACATAGTTTTCCCGGTTTATCCCATGTTTAATATCCTGTTTCACTGTAAGCTCAATGTCGCCTGTATGCATTGTAGTATGTTTCTGTTTGATGTATACCGCAATGATTATAATAGCGCGGTATAGAAGAAATGTTAAATAAATAAATACTCCCACGTCTTCACCACCATATTGAAAAATGGCAGTGCAAAGCCCCACCAATGCATCCCGGATTTCACAGAGTAAGGTCAGACTACCATATAAGGCAAAAAAGCCTTATATGACAGTGTTATCCCCCTGCTGCACCCTGGGACAGTTCGTGCATCCCAGGATGCAACACTGGAGGGACACTCTGCCATATAAGGCTTCTTTTGTTTTATATGGCAATCTGACCCTGCCCGGTGCATTCATATGGGGCCTGGTGCATTCGTGTGGGGCCTGGCATCGCCATTTTTTAAGATGGCAACTTTCCTGCCCCAGATTAAAGGTAGTAAGAAGGGGGTGGAGGGATTCAGGGGCCACCAGAGAATTTTTTTTTTGTTTGGGGAGTTTTGTGGCTGCTAGGCCAACAGAGATTCTTTTTGTTTGGGTGGGTGGGGCCATCGGGGATTCCTTTATCAGGTGGGTGGGGAGATCAGGATCATTGGGGATTTTTTTTGTTTGGTGGGGGGGGGGTCGGGGCCACTGGGCCACCGGGGAGTTTTTTTATTCAGTGGGTAGAGGGATTGGGGCCGCTGGACCACCAGGAATTTGGTTTCTGTCGGTAGATGGGTGTCTGGGGGGGAAGGGGCACCGTCTCACCAACAGTATGCCAATGGCATTAGGGGATTTCCCCGAAGCCTGGATCATCTGAGGTGAAGTGTCCTTAGATGATACTTTTGCTCCCAGCTGGATCTTTACACCTGCCCAAAGCTGGTATGAAGATCCAGCATTAAACAACAGTGCAAAAAATTCTGCTAAGTTTCAGCGCAGTTTTGTACATCAGGTGCAATTACTTATGCAGTGATTTGCATGTAATTTGCATGCCAAATGTGCTGCAATTTAGCATAGTTTGGTTTTTTTGGCGTTTTTCATGCGCTAGCTTGCTTTCTGCATCAGAGCAAGCCAAGCATGGAAAAAGCACCAGAAAATGCCACATTAAGCTTTTGTGCATCGGTCCAAAAAGCATAGTTACTCACCTGTAACTGGTGTTCTCTGGGGACAGCAGATATCAGTCCTTACATATGGGTGACACCCGTGCAGTAACCTCTCTCCAGCTTTCAAAGAAAGCCTTTGGGAGATGTACCACGCATGCGAGGTCCCCTTCCCAACTAGGGATGCCATCTTGCCTCAGTACGATAATATAGCACAAGACGGCAAAAAGGAAAAAGCAACTCCATGGGGAGGAGAGAGGATTGTGAGGACCGATTCCTTCTCTCCCCAAAGAACACCTGTTACAAGTGAGTAACTACGCTTTCTCCGGGAACAAACAGGAAGCCAGTCATCACATATGGGACTCCTCAGCTACAGGCTACCGAAAAAAAAAAACCCTGTAAAAAGCCACAGGAGACCAGAAAAAGGTGAACCATGAGAAGCAGCAACTTAGTCAAGGACACCAGACCCACGAGCGGCCCCAAGTGTCAAGCGAGGAACCAGTTCTCCAGTGGCCTGAAATTACCGAAGGGCCAGAGGGCCGGAGTTGCCTTACACCCCAAAGAAATGATGGAGTACTGCCTGGCCGAAGGCACTGTCCCGATGGAACTCCCTCTCCAGGTAGTTATGAGCTACGAAGGTACGAACAGAGGACCAGGTAGCAGCCCAACAGATCTCAGCTAAAGGGACGGAGTGCAGGTTTGCCACAGAGGCCACCATGGACCGGAAGCTCCCACGAGAGACCAGCCTGCTCATAAGCAAATAACTGTTATTGCAAAGGCAATGCAGTCTGCCATCTAAGTGGCTAGGGTACGTTTAGAGACCTCTGGCCCCAGTTGATTTGGATCATAGGAGACAAAGAGCTGTGAAAAGTGATGATGGGCCTGAATATGCTTCAGGTAGAAGGACAGGACCCACTTAGAGTCCAGGGTATGGAGAGCCACCTCTGTCCTGCTGGCATGGGGGCGTGGAAAGAAAGTAGGAAGCACCATCTCCTGTTTGAGGTTGAATGGGGACACCATCTTTGGGAGAAACCTGGGGTGCGTGCGGAGCACAACCCTGTTATTGTAGAACTTGGTATAAGGTGGATGAGTCACTGGGGCCTGGAGCTTGCTGACCCTGCGAGCTGAGGTGAGCATCATAAGGAAGACCACCTTCCAGGGTAGATATTTAAGGTGGCATGAACCAAGAGGCTCGAATGGTGGCACAGTGAGTTGTGAGAGAACTACATCAAGGTGCCACTCCACTGTCAGGGGGCAAGCAGGTGGCTTAGAGAGAAGTAGGCCCCATAATAATTGAGTCACAAGGAGCTGACAAGTTGATGGTAGGCCGAAAGTGCACAGAGGTGTACTCTGATGGAGTTGGACTTCAGCCCTGCCTGGGACAGGTAAAGTAAGTACTGGAGGACCAGCTGGACCGAACAGGAGAAGGAGTTAACCCACCTCTTCACATATCAAACCGAGAACCAACGCTACTTGAAGGCATACGCCCGGTGGGTGGAAGGCTTTTGAGAAGCCAAAAGAACTACTTCCACCTCGCTGGAGAAGCCAAAATGGACCAAGGCTACCCTTTCAGCAGTCAAGAGGTCAGAGATAGGGACCCCAGGTTGGGGTGCAGGATGGAGCCATCTTCCTGTGAGACCAAGTCCAGGTCACTCCCCAGAGGGACCGGGGTGCCTGGGACAGGCGGAGGAGCAGCAGGAACCACGAATGCCAGACCCACCGAGGGGTCACCAATATCACTGTGATTCTGCCAAGCTGGACCTTGAACAAGGTCCTGGCAATCAGCAGTGTGGGCGGTATGGCGTAGAAAAAGCCCTCCGTCCACAGGATGAGGAACGCATCTGCCCCCATCTGCAAGGGATGTGGTTGCATGGAGTAGAAACAGGCTAGCTGGGGACTGGCTGGGCAGGCAAAGAGGTCCATCTGCAGGAGCACCAAGAGATGGAACAGTCGACTGGCCAACTTTGGGTCCAGCCGCCACTCGTGCAATTGGAGGATTCGGCTGAGTCACCTGGTTGTCTGGATCAGGACTGTTTGATGTTGAAGAAGGTAATGGAAAGTCCAGAAGGTTGATCTGCTAGAGGTTGTCCTGCGACCAGCTGCCCTGTGTGCGGAGGGTGTCACAATGGAAAATCGACTCATGCTGCTTCTTGTGGCTTTGGAGAGCTTTGAGGGGTCATCTGCTGGCAGAGACCACACTCCAAGGCATCATGATCCGGCCCAAGGCATTGAAGGCAACAATCATGCAGGTCCGTGCACGACATGTTACGAGCGCAGCAGTTGCATGGCTTGAAGCCACTGACCAACGCCATGGCAGGGAAGACAGTCCCCGTGAGGTCAAACTCCTAAGGCCCGGCCAGAAAGGGTGCTAAACCCATGCATCAAGGAAAGGATCCCCGAAGGGGAAAAGAGAAAAAAAGAACCTGAAAAACTGTGACACCGGAGGCAAGTGGAATTGGGAGACGGGAAGGAACCGGTACACAACCGGAGAAAAGAAACAAAAAATAGCCAAAAAAACTAAATTTTTTCCATGGGAGAGAAACACGTGTCCGATGGGCTCTGTGGAAAAAAGGAGACTGAGGCAAGATGGCACCCTTAGGCGGAAAGAGGACCACACAGGTGTGGTACATCTCCCAATGGCTTTCTTTGAAGGCTGGGGAGAGGTTACCCTGCAGGCTCCATCGGCGCCAACGTCGCCCATAAATGAGGACTGACTTCCCGCTTGTTCCCAGAGAAGAGTAGAAATTAGGAGTTGGTGAAAGGCAGAAGAATCTAGTGAAGGAGTAAAGGATGGAGGCTGGGCATACTAGTGAGAGAGTAACAGTGGGGAGATGGGATAGGATGGAGGTACGAGAAGAAAATGGAAAGGTGATAGGTAGGTATGAATTGTAAATGGTGGGAAACTTAGGACTGCACGGTAAAAAGAAAGGGCGTAAATTTGAGTGGACAGTGAGACAATAAAGAAAGAAATGAAGGGAAGAGCTAAAAGAGCATGATCAATGTCAGAGACAGATGAAGGGAAGGTATGGAAAAAGAAAGGCGGAGGGAGGAGAAATGTCAAATTGACAGCAAACCCTGGAAAGAGGAAAAGACAGACAAAAGAAAGGAGAAAAGAGAGACTAGGACCAACATGACTAGAAAAATAAAATGCCCAGTCAAACACAGACAGCATATTGCATTTAAATTGTTAATTGGAACATGACCACTTTGGGAAATGTGCATCTCTGATGTTTTTGTATTTTGCTCAGTATGAGAGGAAATGCAGTCTGGCTTACTGTGGTTTCCAGTTTAGTTTTGGCCTGCATATTTCTACTTGTAATTTGTAGCTCCTTGTGTTGTATTTGGTGGTGCTGGTCTGTCTGTGTTTTGCTTGTGTGTTAGCATGTCATTTCTGGCAGAACTATGTAACAGTCCTACTTGTAGGGGATGTACTGGTATTCTAAATCCTGATATTTTCAGTGTTAGCTCTTCTTAAGTAGGGTTGATGCTGTTTGAGCCCTGGCAGTGCTGTTATGGTATGGAAGGTTTGATATAGGCTCTGAATGCTCTCTTTGCAAGGTTTTGTAGTACTTCATAATTTACATGACAATTAGTACTGGAGAGAAGTTATAGAGCTGTTACTGAGGTGGCACCAAATTTATATTATGTGCCCTTTTTAACTTTAGACATTTCTGCTGGCTGAAAGAGGATTCTATAAAATTGGGCTCTTCCTGTTTATGCAGATATGTACTGCCCTTTATGCCCCGAAGCAGAACGAAACCAGACAGCAGTTCCATGCACTGCTCTGTTCTGCTGCCGGAGGAGAGATATTTATTTATTTATTTATTTATTTAATTGGATTTTTATACCGCCTTATCATACAATCAAAGCGGTTTAACAAAAGAGAAAATTAGTAATAGTGAAAAAATCTGTGATAATATATACATAGTTTGTAAATATATGATTAAATGTCTTGGGAAAAGGTGCACTATATATATTGTGAGCTATACTATAAAGTGAGCTATTGTACAATGTATATATAAATAATTGCTTTCTTAAAAATTAATTAGTTGATTGCATGACCGTAGTGCTCCGTAAACAAAACTGTTTTCAGTTGTTTTCTAAAGTCTTTGATGTCCTGAGCTGCTCTCA
The DNA here is from genome assembly GCA_033557465.1 of Ichthyophis bannanicus. Lineage (NCBI taxonomy): Eukaryota > Metazoa > Chordata > Amphibia > Gymnophiona > Ichthyophiidae > Ichthyophis > Ichthyophis bannanicus. Next base: position 37,455,022 of record CM066036.1, read on the forward strand.
GATCATTAGGTAGGGAGTTCCAGATGGAAGTCGCAGCAAACGAGAAAGCTCTCTCAGAGGTCTCCTTGCGTGTTTTTCTGATGTCATTTGAGGAGCTGATTCTATTTTCAGATACACTTCTCCTAGGTCTGTTGCTAATATCTGACCGGATAAGATACGTCAGACTTTTTGCAGAACATTGTTGCTTTATCTTGAAAATATAAATTACTGTTTTGTATTTAATACGAGATGATATTGGTAACCAATGAAGCTCCTTTAAGATAGGAGTTATATGCTCTTTACTTGATAGACCAAAAATTATACGAGCAGCGGTGTTTTGCGCTAACTGTAAAGGCTTCAGTGACTGCTTAGCTAGACCCAGATATATTGGATTGCAGAAGTCAAGTAATGGTGTAATTAGAGCATGACAAACATTGCGGAAGTGAACAGTTTCCAGAAGCGGCCTTAGTCTTCTGATGATTTTCATTCTATAATAAGCGCTTCTAATCGTCTTGTTTATGTGTGATCTGAGATTTAATTCCTTGTCTAGAGTAACTCCAAGATATTTCACTTCTGATTTAATAGGAATAATTGAATTATCTATCTTGATGACAGGTGGATGTGCAAAATTTTGGTTACGAGATATAAATAATGCCTCTGTCTTGCTAAAATTAATTTGCATATTGTTGGTTTTACACCAGGTGGACATTTGTGATAGACAATCTGTGATGCTGGAAAAATCAGGTTTCTCGATGGAGATAGTTGTGAAAATCATAATATCGTCAGCATAAATTGTATACTTTATGCCACTTTTTAATGGAATATTGCAAATAAATAAATAAATAAATAAATAAATAAATGTTGGTATGAGGAGTTGGCACCTTAGGCAAACCTTAAAGCCTTATGCCCACTGGCTGTCGGAATCTAGCTTTGAATGCTCTGTTATTTGTCGCCCTTCCCGCAAAGAAGCTGCTGCCCTAGGCGACCACCTAGTTTGCCTAGTGGTTTGGCCAGCCCTGCTCGCTGACCCCAGAGACGCAGAGGCAGCCACACTGTTTGCTTCTTCTGCCGGCATGGGAGTGGGATCCCCACTTCTATGGGCTGTACGCATTGGTTCATTTGCGCACACGCACACACACACACACACAAACAAACAGATGCAAATGGCCCAAAGAAGGGACAGACAGACGGCTCAAACTTCCCCAATAGGCACTATGGTTTAAGCAAAATGTGTCTAAAAAAACCAGGCCTTTATTCTGCAAAAATATGTGGCCAATTTAAATGGCTTTTTAGGGCTACAAGGGCTGAAATACGTCATATTTTTTTCACAAGCTGTAATGGCAAATAAATAAATAACTACAGAAATACATAAAATGTCAGAGATTCTGGGAATTTTAATCAGTGTATGACGCAATCCTGTGCATAATTTTTTCACACCCCCATGGTTGGCAGACTAAAAGCCGTAATAAACAGAGGTCAAATACATCTAGTAAAATGGAGAATGACCAATGGTTTCTGTGAAATAAAACTGTATATGCTTAAATATCAGTAAAAGCTCATGTCCCATTACTGTGCTCTATAATTATATGAGTGTGTTTTAAAAAAAAGTGGTTATATATTAAAGTGATAATGTTCTGCTAAATACTTCCTACAAATCATTCCTTGTTAATCCCTGATACTTTCATTAGCCTAAATTTTATCTTCCTTTTAATCGTACCGCTTTAATAGAGTACATTAATGAATAAAACCAAGCAAATTAACACACATTTATCAAATTTTAAACACCTTTATCAAAACTGCAATTGTGCTCACATTTAGACGTAATACATTATATGTTAATTATATTTTGACTGTAATAAGTTTCCCGGAGGTGTTAACTGAAGTTCAGGATCAATGATACACAGTGTAAAAACAAAAGCATATTAAATCTGCAAAGCTTAGCTTGTTCAGTTCTATCCGAAATAAAGGATCCCAACCAACCATAATAAATGCTAAATGTCCCGAAGCAGAAGTACTTCCAGTATATATCTGTGCGAGCATTTCATTTAATAAACAAAGAAAAACATTTGCATGTTGTGTTTCTACTTTATCCGAGTTATATGAAGGGTTTTGGACATTAAGAAATAAACAGGACTGTGCTGGTAATGAGACTACAAGATTACACAGCCATCTTCCTCAGATCATGGTTTTGGAAGTCTAGAAAAAAAGCGTAGGGGAACTACTCAGCAAACTAACGAACGCATAGACATAGAGCGGAGGATAAACCAGGCCTGATGATCCAGAAATTGCAGTAAAGTTCATTCTGTTTCTAGTTCTTCTGGTCCGGTTTATCCTCTGCTTTGTGTCTACTTATTCTTTAGATGTCCAGCTACGCCACCTTCTCTAGAAAATTCTTATTTTGGTCCAATGAAAAGCAGCAAAGCCTGTAAAACATCCTGGGTTCGCCAGACTCCAGTGCGAGCCCTTCGAAGCCTGCAGTTATTCCTCATATTCATTTTGTTCCTGAGGCAAAGAGAGCATTTGACGTTTCAGAAACTCTCCCCCATCCCCCCTCCTTTGCTTAGACATAGAAAACCATCATGGATCTGAATAAACCTGAGAGGCTGCTATGCTTAAATCTTCTAGATATGTATATCTATAGCACGAGAATACCTGAAAACCCAGATCAGAGAAAAATGTTTCTTTTAAAAACAAAGAAAAGCACAAATGTTTTTCTTAAAAAATAAAAAATATGTTTCAGAAACAGGTGTACATTCATCAGTAAAACAAGCAGAGACACTGAGAAAGGAGGCCGAAGGCCAGAAGACAAATTGATCTTGAAAGGAGAACAGGATGTTCCACATGCAAAATAAACAAGTATGTTACCATACCAGATAGTGTGCCAAAACACATGGGATCAATTTATCTGGGCAGCACAACACCTAAGAGACAATTATGTAATTTATGGAAAGATTTATTTAACATGACAGGTTAGAAGCACAGCGCTGACATTTTAAACAAAGAACAATTCCGTTGTTGGACTGAGACTTCCAAACTGGAGCACAGTCTCTTTTGCCTTTTTATGTTTCATATCCACATACTAGGAATTGGCGCAATATTTGTTCATTCTCTTCAATTTTTATCAAGTGATACCTCCTCCCCACCACCAGCACCCCCCCCCCCTCCCAGGCTCCTCTTCCAAATCTCCCTGAAAGAACTAATTTCAGGACCTTACAAAAGGGGAATGGATGACACCGATAATATTCACAACAACAAAAAAAAAGAGAGTGAGAGAGAAAGAAAAAGTGTGGAGGGCGGATGATGTTTCCAAGAAGGCCAATTATTGTTTTCTGTATCATAGCACATTGGCGCTCGATATGATTAGTTATCAGTCTCACTTATCAAAACCTGGTATGTAATAAAACGTTTACACAGTTATGCTTCATTGATGTCAGCTAGGGGAGCATGAAAATCTCTACGAGGGTGGGTAATTGATGTGTAAATCAGAGCTCAATCACTCTATAACAGAAATGGTCCCACTGAAAATATGCTTGTTGTACAGAGCTGCATAGAGGCCTGCTGACAATGTGAAAAAGGAACGATGAATCAAGACAGGACTTATTTATTTAAAAAAAATTATAATAACTGGCAATTTGTGCAATTTTCCCTTCAATAGAAGTCTGCTGTCAGAAATACTTTAGACGAACACCTTGGATGATATTATGCACATCTACTTATTCTGTGAGCTTTTGCTATTTTTTCTTCATTAAAATGCTTGGGGACATTTGTTATAGGTAGTTAAAGAATACGATTAAAAGAACTCATTCATCTAGAAAAGGCACACAGAAACAAGAATCTGTGATTGTAATTTGGTTAACAATGGGTGTTCAAGGCGTATATAAGCAGCTATTATAATCCTCTTGTCAGTTTACATTTTCTGATTAAGAACGGAAAGACAATAACTGAAAAATACACCATGACAAAACAAAAAGAGGAAAAGAGACAACTCTGTGATTCTAACCCTAATTAAAAATGGTGCAAATCTCTAATTCAATAATGGTAGCTTCCTTATATGGATTACAAACTGAAAACACTTAGCATCCCCCTGTATTTATACAAAGCAAAACAAAGACTAAGACCCCCGCGCCGGTCTCCTGTCCTGCGCAGCTTGCCTCAAGGATCTGAGATCTTCCTACTAATGGTGTTTATCAGATTGCATTGGTAAAGTGTACCATGAGTGTGAAATTCATTAGCACGGCTTAGTATGAGATAAATTAGGTTGAAGATAAAAGACTTGGGCTTTGGAGTTGTGAGAGAGAGGTGCCCTGCTGTGAGGGCTAGGGGACTCTGCAAATCCCCACGATTGTGCCTAATGAGGGTATTCCTCTCCAACACATCATATTTCTATTGTTGTCAAGCCACCTGGCAAGGAAGCCTTGATAAGGTGCTAAGCCTACAAAAGGTGACAGTAAGTAGAGAGGAGGCTGGTATAGACATCCCTTCAGCTTTTCAATAGCAAAAATTATTTCCTTTCCTTATGCCCCATACTTACCACTGATTGATTGCAGAATGTCTCAGTTTACCAACTGATATATATTACAAGTATTTATCACTTCTACGGTCTTACTTAGAGGTCAGTTTTCAGTGGCAACAGCTGCCATATAATTTTAGATGCAGCAAAATCCACAATAGATCAATAAGAGTCAACATAATAAACCCATACCAAAAACACCCCTTACATAACAGTAGTGACATATATTGAAAATAATTTTTTTCAAATCTATTCATATCTGTTAACAATCCATACTGTCAACATCCTTCAAGGTCCATTTTACTTTAAATATAAAAACTCTTCAAGCGTTTTCAAACCTCTTCTAAACTCAGTTCATGCCACATTTCTAAGACACTTGGTATAAATTTCAGCACAATTCTTCATAATTTCATAACCCAACCTAGCGCCATGTTTCAAACCCCAAAACTAAATTCAGAAAAGTGTTCAGCAGCAGGGAAAATAGTTAGCTGTCACAGTAGATAACATCCCATTTCAGACTCTTGAACAGCTCACCCTTCAGAGTGTTCTTAGTGACAAATTAGTTCAAAAATTTTAAACATGTGGAGAGTAATTTTATAAATTCCCTTCTAATTAACAGGTTCTCACATGCCTATGTCAAGCCTATGTCACTTGGTTTGCAGCTTGACATGCTGTTAGGGCTTGTGTGCAACAATGATGCTGAGAGCTAAGCTATAAGGGAGCTTAACTACTGGCAGGGTCTCCTGATTGACAAGTCTCAGCTGAGGTGCCAGACCAAGAAAAATGACCCATCTGGGCAGCAGCAGAATGTTGGCAGCGGAGGATCACATTTCTGTGACAATGGCAACAGCACTAGAATTACCTGCATGGAAGAAAGGCCTGGCAATCTACCTCTGTATCTTGCCATGAAAATCCAATGGATAGTCACAACAAAACAAATTGCACTATAGTGCTGGAAGATGTGACCCCCAGGTTGGAAGGCACTCAACTGGCTACTGGAGAGGAGCTGAAGACTTTTCAGAGTAAAGTCAACATTTATCATATGGTTGGTTCAAAGCCCTTAGAACATCTGAATGCTGATGTAGCTGTGCATGAAGTGAGAGTCAGAAACTGCAAAGATGTCTTAGATATTGAGACATGGAATGTAGGAAGCATGAACCAAGGGAAGCTGGAGGTAGTCAAGAGTAAAATGGAACACGTACATCTCGATCTGTTGGGTGTCAGCGAACTGATATTGACTGGCATCAGGCACTTTGCATCTGATAATCATGTGGAGGCACATTCCATAGAGTGCGTCCATGCCTCTGTGCATCTGGTCAGAATGGGACGCACAGAGGCAGACCCAATTCTGATCGCACAGGGGCTAGATGTGCACCACAGGATCAGAATCAGGTCTAGGGTCTGTATGTGCAGACCAATCCCTATTCCGATTGGCCTGCACATACTGAGCCAAGCCCAGCTAACTCAATCAGGATCCATGATCCATGGCACCAGGATCCAGGATCCATGGCACCACGCCTCTGTCCTTTTCCCGCAGTCCGACCCCCGATCTGGCTACCCGGGTTGTGGGGAATTTCCTGCACTCCCTCACCTGTTTGATGCTGGCTGGGCCTCCTGTAACCAGACGTCTAGGAGGACTTCTTGCACATCCAAGGTGGAATAAGTCTCCCGTTCAGTCTGCCGGCTCCAGATGTAAAGGGCTGACTTCAGAATTGGCCCTGTACGTCCAGGGCCACGGACCGCCCACTGCCCGCCCTAACTACGCCTCCACACTGCTCACTCCTGCCCCCATCTAAGCTTCTCCATACAAACTCCTTGTTCGTATGGGGAAGCTAAGTCGGGAACGGGCACTGGGGATGAACAGCAAGGATGGAAGTCCCAACAGGAAGTCCATCCCTGCTATTCGTGGAACAGAATAGACCACATGGTCTATTATGCTGGAAATGAAAGACAAAGAAGAAATAGAAAACTTGCAAGAACTGTAATGAAATACAATGCAATCAATGAATGCTTAATTTCTATTTGTCCACGAGGAATGCCCATCAACACAACTATAATTCAGCTATATGCCCCAACAACTGCAGAAGAGGAATAAGTTGATGAGTTCTATGAACAAGTACATGCTGAAATTGACAGAAAATGCAAACAAGACATCCTGATAGTCATGGGTGACTGGAACGCAAAAACTGGCAACAAAGAAGAAGGCAAAGTGCTTGGAAAATATGGAAATGAAGCTGGAGAAAGATTGATAGAATTCTACAAGACCGCGATCTATTCATTTCAAACACCTTCTTCCAGCAACACAAACGGCGACTGTACACTGTCACAGCCCCTCCTAGTGGCAGCGTGCAGAAAGGAGAGGGCGGACACTTATTGTTGGTTGAAGAAGGAAAAACATTTCTAGACCAGGTGCATCATGGTCTTTGTAGTCCCACTTCATAAAGAAATAGTTGTGAGCCTTGTGCAGGGTTAAACTTAAATGGTTTTTATTCCCTTTTGTTGCGCAAAGGTTCTCCAGGAAGACAAAAACAGAATGTACCTTACTTCAGGGTTTATGCCAAAATATTTACAAAGTCAGTAACTGTTACAGGCGCTTCGCAGTTCTTTGCGTTCAAACAGGTTTTCAACACCAAGAGGAAAAACAAATACAAAAACTTCTTTCAGCTTAGCAAAAGCAAAGATATGTTAAAGCATGTCCTGCCAGTTACAATTCTGTGAGAGACTCTAGACTCTTGGAAACACAGAGTGAGCAGTCCATCGGGTGCTCTAACTGCAACGGCTCTAGTTCTATCACCTCTATTTGCATAGGTTCCTGTTCAGCCGTCTTGTCAGCTAGTCCTGAGCTTTCCCTGGATAAGGCAGGTTGTAGTTCAATAGATCTCTCTAATATTCCCCAGCCTTGCTGGTCTTGGTTTGGCAAATAACTGTTATGGCTTTTTACTATGCCTCTCTGTAAAGGTTTCACAAGCCTTTCCCAGCTTTGTTTCCTATCAGTACGGCTCTCTGGGTTATAAGCTTTTCTAGGAGCTGGCTCACATCTTGGAAAGGAAATATAACTCTATCTTGGATCTTTGAGACGTGCTCTGCTGGTATTTGCTCTACCTGGCAGTCTCCTTCTATCACCGTCTTCCCTGAAGACTGGCTCCTGGAGCTTTCTGGAACGGGCTTGTCCTCCCTGGAACTTAGCTCTTCCTTGTAGGTACTCCAAGCTTCTCTGCCTTTCAGTATGTGAGGTTCCTCTCTCAGGTCCCCTCTCAGTTCCTCTCTGAACTTGTGTTCCTCTCCAAACTTGTGGTCCTCGCTGAGCTTGAGGTCCTCTCTCAGCTCCCCTCTCAGCTCCTCTCTCAGCTCGTAGTCCTCCCCCCAGTTCCTCTCTCAGCTCGAGGTCCTCTCTCAGTTCCTCTCTCAGCTCGAGGTCCTCTCTGCTTTCTTCCTTCTGAGCACTGTTTATAAATCCATTTCTCCACTGAGCTTCCTGGCTCTCTACTCAGGTGTACCTGATTAGCTCCTGCATTCTCAAAACCTGGGTGTGTCAGCTTAGCTTCTGCAGCCTCGTGCCTTCTCCCTCTAGCTGCACTTGTAGGTAACTGCACCTTCTGTGAGTCAGTTGCTTTATAATAAACAGTGTTTATTTCTAAGTCTATAGCTTCAATGGCTTCAGCTTCATCACAACACATGGACTTCACCCAATGGATTGTACAAAAATCAAATTGACTACACCTGTGGAATTCAATGAAGGAAAATCTTAAAATATCAACAAAGACATAACCTGGAGTTGACTATAGTATAGATCACCAACTACTAGTAGGCAAACTCAGGCTAAAGTTGAACAAGATCAAGCCACTCATGAATGTAGCAAAATATGATCTTGAGAATATACCACCATAATTTAAAGTATGCCTGCAAAATCAATTTGCTGCTTTAGATACAAATAGCAGAGCTTCAGAAGAGATATGGGATGACATCAAAAAGTTTGCATTGGAAGAAAGTGAGAAGTCTCTACAAAAGGTGAGAAAGCAAAAATGGCCAAATGGATGACAGAAGAAACTCTGAAAATTGACCAGAAACACAGAGAAGCTAAAGCCAGAGGAGAAAGAGAGGCAATCACAGAACTCAACAGAGATTTCCAATGTACAACAAGACAAGACAAGGAGAAGTACTACAATGACGCATGCAAGGAAACAGAATCAGAAACTATTAGAGGAAGTACAAGATCGACTTTCTTATAGCTACCAGAGTTAAAGAAAAAATTTCAGCCTTGAACTGGAAAGCTACAAGATGCTCAAGGATCCATGTTGAATGATGCTGAGAAGATCAAGAAAAGGTGGAAAGAATACACAGAGTCAATATACCATAAAGATCCAGTGGACCAACAGCCATTTCAACCTGTACCTTATGATCAGGAACCATTGGTGATGAAAGAAGTTGAAGCAGCATTGAAAGCCTTTTCAAAGAATAAAGCACAAGGCATTGATAGCATTCCCAATAAAGTATTATAGTAATCAGATGCAGCTGTTACCATACTTACAAGGCTCTGCCAGGAAATTTAGACGACATCATCATGGCCAACTGATTGGTAAAGATCCGTGGGCCCAATTTTCGAAGGAATTTACATGTGTAACTGCCCTAGTTACCCATGTAAATGCCTCATCCGGAATTTTCAAAAGGCACCTACATGGGTAGTGTCCTTTGAAAAACCTGATAAGTACCTAATGGGCCCTGATACTATGCGGATATAATCGGGGAGAGTGAGGGGTGTTCCGGGGCGGAGGAAAGGACTAGCCAGATAGCACCGATCTTCAATGTTACCTGCTTAGCCCTCTGTGCCTTAAAGATAGGCGAGGTTTTTCCTCCCCTATCTTTCAGGCGCAGGGGCTAAGCGGGAAGCATCAAAAATCGGTGCTACCTGAGTAGCTCCTGCAACTTCTGGGTTTTGCGGCAAGACCCATATTTTCAATGCCGGACAGATGGTGGATGGGCTATGTGCCAACGCAGCACATAGCACTACCCAGATGAAAATCAAGCCCTATGTTTATACCAATACTAAAGAAAGATGATCCAACTGACTGTGGACATTATCGCACAATCACTCTAATCCCACATGCCAGTAAGGTTCTACTGAAGATTATTCAGCAAAGACTACAACCATACCTGGAACATAAACTGCCTGAAGTGTAAGCAGGGTTCAGGAAAGGGCAAGGAAAGAGAGACATCATTGCGGATGTGAGATGGATCCTTGAAAAGACTAAAGAATGCCAAGAAAATATCTATATATGTTTTATCGACTACAGCAAGGCTTTTGACTGTGTAAACCCGGAGAAACTCTGGGCCACGTTAAGAAGTATGGGTATACCAGAACACCTGATAGTTCTCTTACATCCTTTACATTGATCAAGAAGCAGCAGTTCGAACGGAAAAAGGAGAAACAGAATGGTTTAAAATCAGCAAAAGTGTACGACAAAGCTGCATACTTTCCCCCTCCTCTAATTTATATGCAGAACAAATCGTCAGAGAAGCAGGACTGTATGAAGACAATCAAGGCGTGAAGATTGGCGGAAGACTCAACAACCTTCACTATGCTGATGATACCACATTACTGGCTGAAAGTGGAGATGATCTGAAACATTTGCTTCTCATGATCAAGGAACATAGTCTTAAAATGGGTCTGCACCTTAATGTTAAGAAGACAAAGATCCTGACAACTGGCAAAATCAATAAGTTCATCATTGATGGAGAAGAAATTGAAATAGTTGACAACTTTAACCTATTTGGATCAACTATCAATAAAGAAATGACAAGCAGTCAAGAAATCCGATGACACATTGTTCTTGGCAGAATGGCTATGAAGAACCTGGACAAGATTCTCAACCGTAGAGATGTCTCTCTCCATACAAAGATTTGACTTGTTCAAGCCATGGTATTTTCAATACGGATGCAAAAGTTGGGCAGTGAAAAACACAGGAAGAAAATCGATGCCTTTGAATTATGGTGCTGGCGATGAATTCTGTGTATACCATGGACTGCCCAAAGAGCAAACCAGTCAGTACAAGAGGAGATCAAACCTAAGCTTTCCTTAGAAGGTCAGATGACAAGACTTCAACTTTCATACTTCGGACACATCATGCGAAGAGAGAGATCGTTAGACAAAGACATAATGCTTTGCAAGGTAGAAGGTCAACGCAAGAGAGGAAGGCCAGAAATGAGATGGGTCAATACAATAACAGCAGCTATGAGTGCCACTCTATCAACAACCAGCTGCCTGACTGAAGATTGAACACAGTTTAGGACAACTATCCAGAGGGTCGCCACCGATTCGACAGCACTTAACAAACAAAGGTGCCTACTTTTCTTTAGAGAACGCTAGTGTGTGTACCATTGACCCAATGCATGTACTTTCAGAATACTTATTTATGCACATAAGTACCCATTTACATGTGTCACTCACTAATACACCATGTTTTACATGCGCAGAACTTTAGGCGGCTCCTTATAAAATCATTCTAATCAGATATATGTTTAAGGTTATATGTATTTACAGTGAACAAAAAAATCGTATAATCTCAATCTCAATGAAAATTCACAAAAACTTGAAATGGATTTCTTCTCCTTAGGGGGATATTTTGAGGGTGCAAACCTCAAAAAGACAAACAATCATAATTAAAATAAACAAACAATAACAACATTTAAAGTAATTAAAAGTGATAAAACATGCAATAGATAAAATCATAATATAGCAACCAAAAAACATTGCCGCTAACATTCATATCCATAAAAATCATAATCAAAAAAGGAGAGGACACATATGTAAAACATGCTCTGAATCTATATGCATATTAAAATACAAAAAAGAGATGAGGAGGACATAGATAAAACATAAACATGTATACCGATACCTTCACTGTAAAAGACTTCTGTCAAATAAAGTGCATATGTCACTGCAGTGCTTTTCAAACTTTTATCCTGTATGACCCCATTTTAACAACTGTAAATTTATGTGACCCCCAGATGATGTGAAATCTAAAGAGGTCTCCAGCCTCCTTTTCCTACTCATGTAAAAGCAGAAAGACAGCAGCAACAGTAGTGGCAACAGCAATCAGTACAGGGTCCTTTGTGCCAGTGTCAGTGTCCAGTGTGTGCCTACAGACCTCAGTATTCAGCATGGGTTTCCAAGCCAACAGGAAGCTTACCGTGGGTGGGGGGCGGGGGGCAAGGAACTATGAATGTTCACTGGCACACAGGCCACTTGCTGATTGGTGATCTCTACTACTTAGCATAATTCAAAGTGAAAGTCCATAAAGCAGGGGAAATGGCCATGTGTCTGTGACCCCATCTACTGATGATGTGACTCCATTTGGGGTCCCAACCCCAAATCTGGGAACCACTGGGTTAGAGACTCCCAAGGTAAAGGAATAATATAGTTTACAGTGATCATCACAAGATATGTTATTTCAAGGGATAAACAATGCCAGCTTAAAGCCAGCATCACGTTTCCCAGCTGGGAGTATCAGGCTTCTCACAAATGGCCTGATGCTCATGGTCAACATCTTAAAGGGGCTGCATTGTTAATAGTGATCAGTGGTCCCCAACTTCCCAGCACTACCAAGGAGTCAGGGTCCCAACAAAAACAAAATTTACACATGCCTCTGACTCCCCCTCCCCCAACCTCCCAAAATCATCATCAAAGTCCCACCCCTTCTGTTAAGTCCTCCATCTTCTGGACCCACCCAATCCATACCCACACACCCCACCCATCCAAAGACTCCTCTTTGCTTATCTTCAAGTGAGCCTGGTGGTCTAGTGGTGTCCAAATGGGAGCAACCCCATTCACTCCCATCTGGGCCAGTTTTAGGGTCAAAACAGTGGCAAGCTCACTTGAAGGTAGGCTGGGAAGGGGGTTGGATCAGGGAGGTCCAGGGGGTGGGAGGTTTAATGGAGGGGTTGGGATTTTGATGTTGACTTTGGGAGGTTGGGGGGAGTTGTAGGCTTGTGTCTGGGGGTGATATTTGGCAGAAGGGCTCTAATTCATTGGTAACCACCACACGCTGCGTTATTCAATTTGAATACAAATGCATGTTTGCATCTCATTAGTATTCAATGCATGTTGTGGTGCCAAATTGTGCGTAAAGGTAAAATAATGCAAGTTATCATCCTTTAACTTAGTTAGGGGCAAAATAATGTGCATTATGGCCATAACACATTATCTCCCTTAGGTATTAAAGTTTATGGCAGTGCACCTAGGTTAAGTGAGCAGGAAGGTGCCTCTTGTGACTTTATAAAACACTAGCATGCTTTCAGCAGCAATAACGCCTACATTCAAGGTGCTCAAAAGCAGATGTCAATGTTGCACATATTTTATGCATATTTGATAAAAGGCATGTGTAACCTGCGAGTCCACCTATGCTCCATACAAGCTCCATTTCCAAGCATGTCTAATGAAGTATGCATTGGCTTGCACCATGTGTACTTTTAGGCCTTACCTAATTTTTGTAAGAGCTGTTTTATGCACAAAAATGGTTAATGAAATTACTCTCCTCATTTATTTATTTATTTATTTCAATTTCTTATATACCGCACTATTCAGAATCAGCGCGGTTCACAAAGAACACAAAAGACCAGAACAACAGGCTGTTCGGTATTACATATAACAGGAGTATCAACTTGGAAAACATGGGAGAACTATATACATAGAATATAATCTGTTAAATCGATAACATGATGGAACTATTTACACAAGTTTGTGGTGTGACTATTATATTGCACTTCATACAGGGTAGTACTTGATAAAGAGGTTGAATTTAAGGGCCTTTCTGAACTGGGCTAGGTCGGTTATGGCACGGATGTCAAGTAGTAGGGAGTTCCAGCATTTTGGGGCGCAGAACATGAAAGCTCTGTTCGCTGTCGATCGGCTGCATGTTGTTATGGCTTTTGGCATTATTAGCGTGTTTAGCGCCATTTGTCTTCTAGATCTGGTTGGTGGTACAGTTTGTATGAGCTCGGTAAGTGAGTTGGCTGATAGACCATGGATGGCCTTGTATGTGAGAAACAAAGTTTTGAACATAAGCCTGCCTTGTATCGGGAGCCAGTGGAGCTGCTTGAGGATAGGTGTAACATGATCACTCCTGGATGCTCCTTGTAGAACCCTTGCAGCAGAATTCATTGCAAGCTGTAAAGAACTCAGGGTGGATTGTGGGAGTCCTTGTAGAATAGAATTGGCGAAATCGAAATGTGGTAAGATGAGTGCTTGGTAGATGGTTCTGAAGTCCTCTGGGTCAAGTAAGGAACATAAGTGTCTGAATGTGCGTATCTTGAAGTATACAGCTTTTACAATATTATTTACGTGTGATTTCATATCGAGACGGTGGTCCAGTGTGACTCCGAGGTATCTTATTGTTTCCTTAGTGCATATATCAGCTCCCTTAACACGTATATGTGATGGTGGAATGAAGTTGGGGTCTCTTGTGATAAAGAGAACCTCAGTTTTCTTGTGCTGGATGCGGAGGTTCTGTGAGAGGAGCCACTCTGAGACTGCATCGAAGCAATTTATTATAGGCAATAAATCTGTTTACATTGTGGAAAATGGCATGTAAAGTAGGATATCATCTGCATATATCATACATTTCACATTGAATGATCTGATGATATTGCAGATAGGCTGCATATATATGTTAAACATGAGAGATGAAAGAGAAGACCCTTGCGGAATGCCTTGTTTTTGATGGAAGAGATTAGATTCTCCTGTTGCAGATTTTACATATTGCATTCTAGTATCCAAGTAAGATTTACACCATTCAAGTGTTGAGCTACCGATGCCTTTTTCCTTCAGTCGTGAAAGGAGTATCTCATGATTTACCGAGTCAAACGCTGCTGCTATATCCAAGAAGATTAGCACAACGCCTTGTCGGATGTTATCTATGCTAGTGAGTATATTATTGAAGAGGGTGGTGATAAGTGTTTCAACGCCATGATATTCTCTGAAACCATGTTGAAAATGGTCTAGCGGGGCTGCGGAATCTATGTGGTCTTGAATTTGACGTTGCACCTCTTTCTCAAAAATCTTTGCTAGGAGGGGGATACTAGCAATAGGCCTGTATGAGTCAGCCCTTTTTGGGTCTAATTTGTTTTTTTTTAGCAGTGGTCTGATGGATGTGATCTTTAGAGCGGAGGGGAAGGACCCGGTTGTAAATGAAAGGTTCATGATTCTTGCAATGAAAGGGCTAAATGCACTTCGGAGATCTTTGATCCAAAAGGCTGGGCAAGGATCGGTTTGAGCGGTGGTAGTGTTGAGTGAGGTGATTGTGTCTTCAATGTGTTTAGCCGAGGGTGTGGTAAATGCAGATAAGGAAGTTTGGCAGGTTGTTTCTTGTATGTTAGTTTTTGATAGCTCATCCGTCTGTAGAAGTTTTGATTGCAGTAATCAGCAAATTCTTGCGGGTGAATATCCTCCTTTTGTTCGGATAATGGTTCCTTTGATAGTGATTTTACTAAGTTGAAAAGATCACGAGGTTTGTTCAATGATCTTTTGAGCGTATCAGTGTGATATTGCTTCTTTTTGGTTGTGATTGCTTTGCGGTGAGTTGCTAAGTGGAGATTGTAGGCTGTTTGATCATCGATGAAGTGTGATCGGCGCCAGCGTTTTTCAAGTCTTCTTAAGTGCGTAAGAGAAGACCGCAGGTCAGGAGAGAACCATGGAGTAGAGGTTCTTTTCCTTGATATGTTCTTTTTGTATGGTAGATGAGCAACGGCGTTGAGGCTGTTGTTCAAGGCTTCAATTGACTCATCAAGGTTGAGTGTTGTGTTAATGAGAAGTGGTTGGGTACTTGTTAGTATAACTTCCTTGTTGAAAGGCCGAAAGCCTCTTGTTGGGCTCTTGGTGTGTTGTCTAGTTTTCTGTTGTTTAAAGGATGAATGTTGCTCAAGGGAATTTGTAGGTTTATAAGTTTGTGGTCTGACCAGGGTACATCAGTGATAGACTTTACAATGTTGCTATTCTGTGCAGAAATAAATTGTGGAGCGAAGACCATGTCGAGAATGTTTCCTTTGATATGTGTGGGCTCCATGATAAGTTGTTGATATCCAAGATTTTCAATGGCATTGAGGAGTGAAGAGGACTGGTGTTGCTGAAGTGATGGGAGATTTAGATCTCCTATTATCCAGTTTGGGGTGTTGAGGTTGCTGGTATTAGCAGTTAGGTCTAGTATGGTGGGAAGGTCGTCCGGGGAGCTTGAGGGGGCTCTGTAGACCAGGTTGATGGAGCATTGCTTGTTCACTATGGTGATTATATCCAGATTGTTTGAGCTGTAGGAGTTAGTCATGTTGAAAAGGAGATCAGACTTGGTGAGTATGAGTGCTCCTCCTCCCTTCTTGTCTTCTCTGTGGGTTGTGTGTATAGAGAAGTTTGGTGGAATGAGTTGGTTAATGAGGACATTATCTTCTTTTGATAACCAGGTTTCAGTGATCATGAGTGCGTCGAGATTGTGATGGATTACAGGCCATTTTTTCCGAATCGAGCGGGCATTTATGAGGGCACAGTTTAAGCTTTGGGAAGGTGGGGAACCTTGTTGCTTAGGATTACTGGTTTCATGACTGAATTTTCCTGATGAACACATAAGACCCTATTTCATCCCGCACGTCCGAGCCTTCTGTATGTCTGGCCAGAACCGGACGCACAGAGGGATTTGCAATTCTGATCCCATGGGGCACGTCTAGCCCCACAGGATCTGAATTGCAAACAGGCCTATACATACAGGCTATGACCCCAAATCCTCCAGGCTGCACATACAGGCCTGTTCGCAATTCTGATCCCGCGGGGCTAGACGTGCCCCATGGGATCAGAATTGTGAGCAGGCCTATACGTGCAGGCCGTGACCCCAGTTCCTCCGGCCTGCATGTACAGGCCTTCCATGGCTAACTCAGTCAGGGCACTTCAATGGAGCCGCAGCACCATGGTATCCTGTTGCCATGGCACCGCAGCTCCATTGAAGAGCCGTGATTCCCAGCTGCCAGCTCCTTAAGCTGATTTCCCGCAGCCCAACCCCCCCGATCTGGACTTCTAAGGCCAGGGTCAGACTGCGGGGAATGTCCTCGCTCCCCCCCCCCATCCTTTCCGTGCCCCGGGCCCACCGATCTCTGGCGACTAGGGGAACTTATTCCACCTCGGATGTGGAATAAATTCTCCGTGCAAGTCGCCAGCCCTGGACATACAGGGTCAACATTAGAATCGTCCCTGTATGTCCAGGGCCGATGACCCCCACTGCCCCCGTCCCAACGCTGCCCCCGATCTGCCCCTTTCCCGCCCGCATCTACCTTCCCCGTACAAGACATGGTGAAGGTAAGCGGGACCAGGAAAGTCCATCCCCGCACTTCGTGCCTCAGAATGACCCCAATATGTTTTTTTGCGCCCCATGTCACTTGGCCAAAGTTATATGAAGACATGGCTACGTATAAGCACTGATGTGATCAAAGCCACTCCCAATCACATAAGTGTTTCCGATATTGCCTAATAGCATATCTATATTTATATGCATGTCTATATGTATGCTGTATATATTTGGAGCAACACCAGTTAATGCACACTAGGAATTAATATGAACCTTTTAGCATAAAACAATCATTTATTAACACATTGCACTGGAGGCAGATGAAAATGGCGGTCTTAGATGATGAAGTACTCTTTCACAGTAGTACACCACTCTCCAAAGTGAGGAAATATTGCTCATTTACGGAGAGGTACTTACTAGAAGCACATTCAGTTACTTTATGGCGCTCTGCCACATGTTCCTGAACATACAATTTGTTAAACAACAAAGAAAGGCAAGAAAATTAACAGTTTCATATGACTGATTTATTTCATTCACTAATTATACATGTAAGAAAGAATGAACACCGTACCTGCAAGAATATTGATCCACAACCCCAATACTATATTGGAATTGTTATTTTACAGCAAGGAATCTAATGTGATTTATTGTCATTTGGGATGCTGCTTGGTGAAATAAATTATCTGTCACTCATTCAGTTTCTATAATAACTTCCATTCAGTGTAATGTGATTTATTGGAGAAAAGTGAGGTAATCCACTGTAGCGTTATCAGCATTTCCGCTAGCTTAATACTTGAAGCTATTAAATAACCTAGAATACATAATCTATACTGATATCCCTTGAAAGAGAGAAGCTAAAGCAAATATAAACTTAAGACATATAGCCAAGGGTTCGCAGCAATTAAAAGCTTTAGGCATTTAACATGTCCAAATATCAGCTCCATATTTCTAGAGGTTAAAATAATAAAACAATTCCCAAAATTTTAAGCACAGACAATTCTTGGAAACTGATTATTTCAACATGCCATAACTTAAAGAGGTTTCTGTGCACGTATCTTTGGAAGTACAATATCGCCAAATAAAGGTTCACCCAACATGCCACTTCATCATTTTCATACTGTACCAGCCAGGGATTCAAAGAAAATATTGCTCCATAACAGGGTGCCTAGGCAGATATGTTGGGCTTATCTTATTATGGTAACATTTGCACCTATGCTTTCCCAAAATCTCCTGTACAGAGATATACCTGCTCCTCAACAGAATAACTTTGAGCAAGTATGTATCGCTATTCGCACATATACAGGTGTTCCGTAAAATATGCGCATAAGTGCAGATCTTATTCCCTCCATCCTCAGGTAATCCTATGCATATATGGCCCAAAATGGGTGCTATGTTTTTGAACGCTTATTGTTATACGCATAGACCCCCTACTTGAGCATGAAATACACTGTCCTACATGTTTCAAATTGCTTCTAGAATTAGCACCTGAGAGAATCATTTTCAGTGCCATCTTAATGGACAAAACAGTGCTTTAGTCATAGAAATGGGCTTTAGAAAACTGTCTGCCTGATAGGCAAATAAAGGGGTCCTTTTACTAAAGAGGATGGGTTTTGGTGTAAGTTAAGTGTGAGCTGAAGCTCACAGTAACCGACAGCATAGGGTTAAGGTAGGTAGCGCATGCTGATTTCTGCTTTAGTAGCATGTCATGCATTGGGTTGGTAAAGGGGTGGGTTAGGGGTGGAGAGTAGGCATGGTGAGCATTGCACAGTTAGCACACAAGTATTTATTTATTTATTTTACATTCTCTTATATACTGCGCTATTCTGCATCAGTGCGGTTTACATTGAACAAACTGAAATTACATTGAACAGGGCATTATAACTTGGAGATAACTATTTTACAGGGAACATGGGCTATGGAGGGTTAAGTGGCTTGCCCAAGACCACAAGGAGCACCTGTGGGACTAGAAACCCCAGTCCTTCCGGCCCAAGGTTGCTGTCCTCTAGTGGGATTTGAACCCCCGACCTTCCAGCCTGAAGTACCTTGCCTCAACCACTAGGCCACTCCTCCACTCCTCCACATACCATGCGCTACCTGAAGCTCATGCAACTAGTGTAGGTTCACTTAATGCCACCTCAATAGGTAGCGTTCAGAGCACTCGCGGTAATAGTGCATGCAACCATGGCACATTGGAGTACTGTTCTGTGCAGTATCTGCAGGGAACATGCTGGCCATGGCCCTAGCATCTAGCACACAGTGGTCGCAACTGCTGTGCATTAATTTTAGTTCTAAGGTGTAATTAGGCAATATCTGCTAACTGCCTTTCCTTGAAATCCTACAATCCAGTCCAGACGCATGGATTGTACCCCTCAACCAGCAGAGGGAGACTGAGCATGATCAGCTGTACTGATGTCACCTACTAAAGGCACTGTACATCAGGAGCCTGGCCAGTATTGGAGTCACAAAGCAGAATACAAGTCAACCGAGACCAAGCGGTCCTAACCACACCTAACAAGAAAAATAGCGAGGAATGTGCTACCTGCCACCCCTCAGGCCATGCCTCCAGGACTCCTGGCCCCTCTAGTGAGAGCTCCTAACCTCCAAGGGTACTCTCAAGATAACAAGATAAGGACTGCGAACTCATACGTCAGAAGCCACCCAATCCTTTATTTTTCTCTTTTTGTTTACTTCTTCATGGTCTCTTGAGTACTTTGCTCCAACACATTCACCACCAGACCAAACAGCCAGACAGGCAGACAGACGGGCAGACCAACCAAAACAAGCACCATCGCGGGACAGACCTGGACTGGATTGGAGGGATTCAAGGAAAGGCAATTAGCAGGTAAGGCCTAATTCCAAATCATCCCTCCAGTCCAGTCCAGACACCCGGGATGTATCATAGCAGTGCCCCTTACTGGGAGGGACCCGCGAGTCCAGACTGCAGAATCCCCACCCCAAAGCGAAACTCCTCCTGGGCCCAAATGTCGAAGGAATAATGCTTGGCAAAGGCATGCAAGGACGCCCAGGTGACCATCCTACAAATCTCCCTGGGCAGAACCAGGATCGTCTCCGCCCAGGACGCCGCATGCGCATGGATGGAATGACCCTGTAGGTCCGAAGGAACAGGCTGACGCCTCAGGAGATCGGCCAACACGATAGCCTCTCGCAGCCAGCGTGCAATAGAAGGCCTTGGAGGCCGCGGACCCCTTCCGGGCTCCTCAAAACAGAACAAAGAGATGGTAAAACTGCTGGAACACCTCTGTCTGACACAGATAGAGCTGGAGAACCCACCTGGTGTCCAGCAACTGCAAACACTTGTCGTCCCCAAAGCTCCTGGATCACGGGAAAGGCAGAAATGACCTTCGGCAAGAAGGAAGGCACCATCCGCAAAACCACCTTCTCCGAATGGAAAACCAGAAATGGTTCCCGACAGGACAAGGCCTGGGAGCTGCCACAGGGCCCCACCTTCAGTCATATGAGGTTCGCATACCATGGCCTCTGCAGCCAGTCTGGGGTGATCAGGATCCCCGTCCTCCAGTGCCGGTCGATCTTGTGCAATATCTGCCTGGTCAGCAGCCAGGGTGGGAAAACCTCGGGCCATGGCTGCACCAGTGCATTGAGGCCGTCCAACATGTGTTCGGGCCATCCGCTGAAGAAACGACTCACTTTGGAATTGGCCATTGAGGCCATCAGATCCATAATCAGCTGGCCCCACCAAGTCCACCAATGCCCACTCTGCTGGGCCCACCCGATAGCGGCTCAGGAAATCCGCCTGGACTTTCTCCTTGCCAGCTACATATGCTGTCGTGAGAGCTAGAAGGTTTTCCTTCATCCACAGTAGCAACAGCATCACCTCCTCCATCAGTGGTACACTGACCATGCCCCCCTGACAACTGGTGTAGGCCACCGCAGTAGCATTGTCCGAAAAACTTGCACTGCCTATCCCAGCAGGAGGTTCTCAAAGTGGCACAGCACCGTGAAAACTACCTGAGCTCCAACCGATTTATAGACCAGTCCTGGTCCTCTTCCGACCACAGGCCCTGAGAAATCTGATCCAGACAATGTGCCCCCCCAACCCATGAGGCTAGCATTGGTCATCACCGACACCTAGGAGGGAGTTTCCAAGGGGTGACCTGCTGTCACAGCTGAGGAGGAAAGCCACCATCCTAGGCTACTCCGCACCTTCCCCGGGACACAATAGCCTCCGTGTGAGAGGGTCCCATTGGGGGGACCAGCACAACAACAGCGCGGCTGAAGAGGCCTCATTTGAGCCCAAGCCCAGGTAACCAGGTCTGTGGTCACTGCCATGGAGCCCAGGAGTTGCAAGTAATGCCAAGCTGAGGGCCAGGTCATCAAGAGAAATTGGTACAGTTTTCCGAAACGTTCCAGGAAGGAGGCCTCCAACGAGTCAGCTTCTCGCTCATTCAATGCGTCCACTGAGAAACCTGAAGAGCCTGCTCTGCCATCTTGCTCTCCTCTGAGCACAGATGGCAGAAACCAGCAGCAGAGACCAAACCTTGACATGCCCCGCAGGCATTGCAGACGGGCTTAGATGAGGCTATGCCATGTGCTCGCCACAGGTTACTCATGCAAATGGGCTCAGCTCACCAATAGAAGAACGTGCCCATAAAGAATCCCGAGTGAAGAGGCCAAGCCATCCACCCTGGAGCCCTCCGCAACAATGGCGGTAGGAAGGTGAGAGCAAGCGCACGCACACACACACACACACACACAGACACACAGAGCGAATTCACATTCACCCTGATGCGACTGCACCAGCACTTCGAGCAGAGACCGGAGGGAAGGACCCAGGGCTCCCGGGTGTGCACCCCATTGCAGAAAAGGCCATCACCACACTGGAGCAGATCATAGCACTCCCCACCAGGAAGCAGCAAACATGGGATATGAGAACCCTCTCCACTAATGCCCGATCATGCCCTAGTAAATTTTCTCCCCTGTGCGGCTGTCCATTTACCTTGCCTGTTCTTTTTTCTTTTTTATTAATTATAGCTTTCCTTATTTTATTGTTCTTTTTTTTCCTTATTTTATTGTTCTTTTTTTCTGCCTCCCCCAACCAAAAATAGCAGAAACCTACAGGCTCAATTCCCCTAAGTACTGCAGGCCTAAACAGACTCCAAGATAACTAAAGTACAGCTCAGATGCCAGGGAGCTCCCCTATCTGCTGGAGACTGGGCAATACTGGCCAGGCTCCTGATGTACAGTGCCCTTAGTAGGTGACATCAGCAAAGCTACTCATGCTCAGTTTCCATCTGCTGGTTGGGAGGCACAACCCATGCGTCTGGACTGGGCTGGAGGGATGATTTGGAAATGCAGGTTAATTGCTAAACCCTAGTGCACTTTAGTAAAAGGGCCCCAAAAGTACATGTAAACAGCCCGTGTATGTACCCTTTTGCCCAGAAAATTGTGTCACACAAAGAGCAGGTGTACCTGTATACACATACAGTAGGTTTCCTGCTGTAATTTCAAAGCGGATGTATGCCCACACTTTTCCTCTGACAATACAGCAAAGACCACAGAAGCTGTCTGTATGTTTTACCTATGTGTACGGTGTTTCATCAAATTCAAATGACTGCATTGGGCTATCTCTTCAAACTCATCTTCTGTCCTTGGGTGTGTGCAACGATTGGGCAAAACAGCAGTAATATAGCAGCAACAAGAAGACACGGAAGCTAAGTATTGCTTTTCATTTGTTCTGATATATGGATGTTTTTTTATATAAAATTTATAAATTTGCAATATTTTTGAATTTGTTTTGGATATAATAAAATGTATTTAGAACAACGACTATTGGTTACCCATGGGTGAATTTATATGATCCACAGTGGGTTATAAACTGAGGTCCATTATATATCAAAACATTTTATTGCACTTTTTTCAGGTTTGTAGGGTTATGTAAAGAGTGCAGTTGTAGGGCAATGCATGTTAGTGCACGCATTTTAATAAATCTAAACATGACTATATTTAAACACCTGCAAGCTGGACTGTGATTAAGTCTGGCTTCAATTCTCTTCCCTGACATGTTGCCATGTTTAATTTCATCACTCAAATATTCGCGAATACACAGCAAGAGATCTTAGTCATGTCACAGTGCTAGCAAATGCGTTTCCATTTATACCTATTTACCCATTAGCACTTACATTTATAATTTACACATTTAGAGGGATAGTTACTAAGCTGCAGTAAAATCCAAGAATTCCTGTCTTTTTTGGAAAGGCTTTTTAAAAGCCTTGGGCGAATCCCATCATAAAGGTGGTAAATACATCCTAACAAATAAATTAAAGGACACTATAAATAGTAGACTACAGCAAGTCATTTTTGCAAGTGCCAACTCTGGCTACCCTCATTTAGAAAGCCATGTCTGCTAAAAATATGTCTGTATCTCATAAAATATTCAGTATTGAGCTGAAATTGTACCATTTCATTCTGTTTCAGTAATCAATGCAACAACATGACCCACTGAGTAAAGAAAACGGAATGAACATGCATTATCTGAGAAAGCTACTGCTTCAATTCACAAGTCAATGCCTGCTTTTAATAGCAGAACACCATCTGGTGCCTACCTGGTCCCCTATTTGCTAAAGTTTGCTAATCAGTTAACATGGGAATTTGCACACCCAAGCAGCATGGCCACTGGAAGGTTAGGATGTGCTAATCCCTGCACTAATTTCCTAATCTGGGATAGGGTTGGGACTGCATTTTACAGTTAAGAAGGTGGAAGTCACTGAGTGTTATGCGTTACCACAGCATATGGAGCTAGTTAACTGCACTACATTATCTGCAGCACAGACAAAAGGCATGCGCCAGTAACAAACGCAAATGACAGTATTTTAATGATTCTGCATGTAACTGATGTGCTCGCTGTTCTGAAAGGATGCCCGTCAGCCCAATGGCGCTTGCTTTCACGATGGGTATACACATAAGCAGAGTTTGGGTGGAGCGTCGGCAGGGGGCACAAGTAAATACACAAATTACAAGCGCTCTTTACAAATCTAGGCTGAGCATTACACCAGTTCTAGAGTTGGCATGAGTGATCATGCCACAGATAAATATACTTATGTGGCCACTTATGGAGGTATTCTGTAAGGAAAAGTACGTGCCTACTTTTCTTTATAAAATAGGTTTGACAAAGACAGGACTTTACAAAATTACCCTGGTAGGAGAATATGTCATACCCACCTACACGCAGAAATCATGTATTCGCCAAGACTAACACATGCGGATGGACACTTCCGCACATACTCTAGAAAGTCACTATTCTGTAAGTCAATGGTGCTTACTTTCAGAGTGGTTGAGCAAAGGTGCGGAGTTTGGGTGGGAAAAAAAACAAATCCAAGTTATCAATTTCCCTGTTTAATGTACATCACCAAGTAAAACTTACAATGTAATCTGCTTTGACGGACAAGATAAAGAGGTATAAAAAAACAAAACCTGTTAAATAAATAAATAAAATAGCTGGAGTTTAAATTATAGTGTGTAAGTTATATAAATCTATATGCATGCATTGACACCAAGCCAAGGGCTGGCGTAAGTGACCGTGCCTGGGTTTGGTGCATGCATCTTAAGGCTTGCGCCCCTGTTTTATAAAGAAAAGCAGGCACATGTTTTTCCTTATCGAATAAGTATGCTTCATGTGCAGTGCCCGACTGGGTGATCTTCATAAATTGACCTTCCTTCTATGCATTAACTGTCTAGAAAGATGCAGGGAACACCGCGGCAGTTAGCACAGAGGATTTTTAGTTACTATGTGTTAATTTTGGCACTTAATTTGCAGTAATTGCAAAGACATACCACATTTTAACAAATCTAGCCTGAAATGTATAATCATGTCGAACATCTCTAAGAAAAACAATATGCTGTAGCTGCAAAACTTTACCATACTGTAGTAAATCGACCTCCAAACGTATATTCATGTGGAACATTTTTTAAGAAGAACTACTAGTCACTTTGGGGAAATTCTTCTCTTCTGCACTTATGTTACAACAAGGTTTAAACTGACATCACCGGCTTCAATGAATACATGACTGAAAACTCAACAGGAGTGCTGGCTTGATGGCTCACTAGCCATGCTATGTTCTATCAGGAGGGAAACCTGGATTTAATTCTTAAAATGAGTTCTTGCTGTCTGTCTTAGCCAAGGATAGAAATACTGTTGAGGCCGTGTTTATAACTTCTAATATACAGGTGGCCCAGAAGACACACAACCGGAACACCTACCAGTCAGCTCTAGGAACATGTGCACCAAGTTTTAGAGTTAGTTGAAATTTGTGGCCCATACTGAAGACTGCTACTCTGATGAATATGATATTAATATGGAAGAAAAAGCATAGGTAGCTGTGGATCATAGTTTATAGTAGCCTCAGGTTAGAGCCCAAAGAGGTAGAAAAACTGTTAGATGAAACTCTCCCTCTCCGGTAAAATAAAGTCAAATAAAAAATATAACAATTTATACTGAGGATAAATTTAATTCTACATAGCATAGCTATTGACTCATTCAATTTCAACTTCCTAGTATGAAAGGCATTGCCTCTGTCCTAATTTAGTTCAAATTAAATTTATTTGTGACTGTGCAGTTCTTACAAAACTTCTTAATATTTTGTGTCACTTGTTCTGACAGTTTAAAACCTTTAAACCCTTAAATATAAAATCTGTAGAAGAGTATTGTGGAGAGGACCCACATTCAGAATCAGGTAAATGGAATGAATTATTTTCTGAACAAGATTTCTACAATGAGCCTCGGTCGTCGGAGGAGATAAATGAGGCCTATCCAAAAAATGCATTTTCTATTGAGTAAACGTTATATTGATTAAGACCCATAATTTTTTATGCAGAGTTTCCAATATCAATCAGAATTCGCTTTCTATACCACCTCTCAAGATAAAGTGCAACCAAACCTGCCACATAGCCTTCACTCTCTTCGCACCTTCAATATGGAACTTCAACCCAAATCCATCAGATCAGCCCATAAGAATTCACACCCCAAATCCATAAGATCAACCCGTAAGAACTTACACCACAAATCCATAAGAACTGCGAAAGAGACTCAAAACACATCTCTTCATAGAATACTATGGATCAGACACAAATATATAAAACACTAGCCCCCCCCCCCAAGTTACAAAACCAAAACTCTCTAAGTTATTACCCCCCTCCCCATTTAACTCCAAGCTGCATATAGCCTAAGTTCTATGTACAACCCTAATTCGGTTGAGTTACTGTATGTTTTTCCTGTTCAATGTAAACCACTTTGATTTAAGAAAAGTGGTATATAAAACATGTTCAATAAATAAAATAAATATCAGGCTGCCAAATTATTCAACAGAAAAATTTATATATATCTGTGCATAGCGTTGGACTGGAAAATCATATTTGTAACTAATACCCATTTGCAGCTATAGGATTCTAGGGATTTGCAGGCAGAAAAAATTTGTTTCATTTTGTTTTCAGAAAAAAGTGCTAAAATTTTCATTTTGTCTTCTTTTTTTTCACCGCTTCCTGGTTTTCATCAAAAGCATGCAATTCGCTTAATAGTGCATGCTATGACTCAATTACGTGCACTATTAAGCAACAGTGCGCACTATTAATGAAAACCAGGAAGTGATAGTTTCATCATTTTCTTTTTTCATTTTTGTTCTAAAATGATAAGAAACAAAATGAATGTACATGTCTATAGGACTCAGCATTCATTTGAGACACTGGGAAACGGCAGCTGTGATATAATGTGAAGCTTTGCAATAGAAAAACATCCTTGAAGACCTATGTACTAAAGTGCATTAACATCAGCCATTAACATACATTAATTAGCTTGCATTAATGAGCCAGGTTAATGCCATGTAAATGATTTTTGCAATAATTTACTAGTATTAAAGTTATTATGTTAGTGCAAATGTTTACATATAATTTAATTACATCTCCCCAGGTGTAACTTTTTGACTTAATAGGTCTGTGTTTATTTTTATTCATTTTAATGCACTTTATTTTTATGCACTAAGAGGTAATGAGCTGCTACCTCATTAGCCTAGATTTTTGCGCTAAAACTCTCACCAGCTAATTAATGTGCGTTAAAAGCATAGTCATCTCATGTAAACTAGAATGCTTTTAAAGCAAACATTTGCAAAAGCGTTAGCACCTTTTAATACATAAGTCTCTTGGAAACTAAGGTACTGAAGTGAGCTAAAGGGTCATTAATGTATGTTAATGACATAAAAACGAATTCTGCATTCATTTACTAGCTCTGAATTCTCATTTTGCATAGGAAGTCTAGGTCAGAAAAGGGACATCCAAGTCCAGATACTAAACATTTCCGGAATATTTTGCAAAAGGATTGTTGAACGCAGAGCCTTTGGTAAAATATATGTAAGGACATGCAGGAATACACATATATCTGCCAGCACATTCAGTGGGAATAGTCATTTTACAAAAAATGTATAAGGACAGTGGCATCACTCAGAAAATACTGATTTTGTTACTTAAATGCGCAAGAGAAACATAGAAAATGATAGCAGATAAAGACCATTAGGCCTGTTCAGTCTGCCCATCCATAAGAACTATTACGATCTATATTTTCTTCCTCTGCCTCAGAGATGCTCTGTACTTAGCCTATACTTTCTTGAATTCAGATATGGTTTTTGTCTCTACCACCTTCACAGAGAGACTGTCCATGCCTCCATTACCTTTTCCATAAATACATATTTCCTTAATAACGTCCGAGTTTATCCCTTTTACCTTTATCCTAAGACTCCTTGTTCTACAGCTTCCTTTCAACTGAAAGAGGGTCACCTCCTGTGTATTTATACCATGGAGGTATTTAAATGTTTCTGTTATCTCTCCCTCTCGCCTTTCCTCCAAAATATACATTTTCAAGGTCTTTAAGTCTATCACCAGGCACTATTACCTCCTTTTCCTGCTGGCCATTCCTCTCTCAATGCACCCAAGCATCCTTCTGGCATTTGCTATTCCCTTGCTTACCTGTTTGGCCACTTAAAGATCATCCAGTAAGATCTCTACCTGTGCCAACTCTTCTTTTATAGCCAACAAAAAAGCTTTTTCATTTCCCATTGGGAGTTTGAGTAACCAGACGGAAAGCTGACTCAGGTCAAAAATGTTCTGTCCTGAACCATCTGCTGCATTTGAACAAAAAGTTGCCATTCAATCAGTTTGTTAAAAAAAAAAAAGGCAGAGTCAAAATAAGCCAATAATTAGCTTTTCTCCTGAATTCAGGGTTGGTTTTTTCAGAACTGGTCAAATCAAGGCCTCCCAGAGGTTTTAAGGAAAAAGCCTGACTGAATTGAGGCACTATAGCTTGAAGAACAACAATATCAGAGCCACAATGTTTGCCTCATCAGCTTGGGATAGAGGTCTATAAAATAATGAATGGGGTGGAAAGGGGAAATGTAGATCGGCTGTTTACTCCTTCAAAAAGTAGAAATATTAGGGGACACACAATGAAGCTACAATGAGGCACATTTAAGACTAATTGGAGAATATATTTTTTCATGCAGCACGTAATCAAACTCTGGAATTTGTTACTAGAGGATGTAGTAAAATCTGTCACTGTGGCTGGATTCAAAAGAGGTTTGGACGAGTTCCTGGAGGAAAAGTCCTATAAATCACTATTAAAGAGGACTGCAGAAATCCATTGCTTACTCCTGGGACAAGCAGCATGGTATGTGTATTACCTTTGGGAACCCGACAGGTACTTGAGACCTGGTATAACCACTGTTGGAAACAGGATACTGGGCTTGATGGACCCTGGGTCTGACCCTGGCATCTCTTATGTTCTTACAGGTTCTGGGTCTTTAAGGCTATCAGTGCATTTGGAGGGTCTAAGAACAATTAACACAATTTGGTCTTAAATTCTGGCTAATGATTTTCTAAGATATTCTCACCTAAATCTGCAGGCAAAGCAGTGAGTTCTTTGCTGATCTTATCAGTTTTAGCTGTATAATACTGAGAAAAACCATTCACATTCCAAGATAAAATCACCTCAGACGTATCAGCACTTCCAGCCTTGCCCTGGAGTTTGTGCACAATATTAAACAACAATTTAGGATGACTTCCAGCCTGAGCAATTATCTTTTTAAAATACAACCAATTAGCTTTCATATTTACCCAATTGTATTCTTCCAAATGTGTTCTTTATCCTTCTTTTCTCAAAGAATGGTGCCAGGGATGCTCCACACAGCTGCCTTTTTGCTTTCATACAGTAAATTAAGTTTGGAAGTATTCTAGGGAGAATATTCATGTACTGATACAGCCCATGTTTACTTGAGGGCAATTTTCTCTAAAGTAGACTTCAATACCTGCTAGCAGCAAGCCATCAGATAATATGGGGAACTTTTCTCAGGGAACTATGGACCATCTAAATCTTCTAAAGTTCTAGACATAATAATTTATATCTAGCAGGATAAATTTGCATATCTGCTAATTTCCTTTCCTTGAATCCTGCTAGATCAGTCCAAATGAGTGTGTTGTGCTTCCCAGCCAGCAGGGGATGACATCATTAGTTATATATGCTGGTGCAGTACTGAGAACAGACAGTATGACACATCACAAGCAGAACACAAGAATGAAAAACCTCAGAAAGTCAGAAAAAGTTTTAATCAACCATAATGTTTTACAACACTTTTGGCTCTCTTACTACCCTTGACACTCTGTCAGGCACCGATACAGATAATGTGGGGCTCATTGTAGGGGTAGTCTAACCAGATTGGGTCCTGGACTTGTCTAGCAGGATTCAAGAAAAGGAAATTAGAAGGTATGTAAAATTTCTCCTTCCCTATCATAGTGCCAGACCAGCAATATGAATAGGATTTACACAAGCAGTCAGGACCCAGGATAGGAGGAAGACAATGCTCCAGACAGAACTGCTCTGCCAAAGGCACCATCTGCTCCAGCTCCTGCATTTAACCTGTACTGTAGTGGTTTGCAAAGGTGTTCAAGGATAACCAGGTAGCCACCTTGCAGACGTCTTCAGGAAACACCAAGGCAGACTCAGCCCATGGCAAGGCTTGTGCCCTAGTGAAGTGGGTTCTGAGTCCCTCCAGCACGTATTTTCCATCGAGTAGGTAGGCTGAACTAACTGCCTCCTTATGCCATTGGGCAACTGAGGACTTGGTAGCCACCTTTTCTTTATTTGGAACACTGAAGAGGACAAAGAGATGGTCCAACCGCTGGAAAGAATTAGTAGTCTCCAAATACTTTACCAATACCCTCCTCATGCTAACAGACATAACAAAGGGCTGACCAGAATCATAGACTGACTAAAATGAAAGGAGGATAGCACTTTCAGGAGAAAGGATGGTGGTGTCCTCAGGAAGATAGATGTTGATGAGAAGACCTGAAAGGGCTCTGTACAGGATAAGGCCTGTAGCTCTGACACCTACCTGGTAGAAACATCCTTTAGCGTCAAATCCTTGAGGGAGGCCTTCCATGACAGCAGTCCCCTCTCCTGAGGTAGCAGTAGAGGAAACCCCACCAACAGACTCAAGAGATCCACTTATAGCTTGCATGGCCAGTCTGGTGCCACCAGAATGACTAAGACTAGGTGAAATAAAATCCAGTGCAGATGCTGACTCACTAAAGGACACAGCAGAAAGGATGCAGGCCCTCCTAGCTCCATGTTTTTTGAAGGGCATCCAAGTCTACCATCTGCATATTCCTCTTGTGGCTGAAAAAGTTCTTAACCTTGGCATTCTCCTGGATAGCCATCAGATTGAATATGTCTGTATGATGAGATTGAAAATATGAGGGCTTTGCATCCACTCACTGGATCCATGGTGTCCTGGCTCAAGCAGTCAGTCTGTCTATTATTGACACCCGCAATGTGTGCCACTAACAGAATCAGGAGACAAGCCTTTGCCCACCAAAAGAGTTAAGAAATGCCTTACTGGGTCAGACCAAAGTCCATCAAGTCCAGTATCCTGTTTCCAACAGTGGCCAATACAGGCTACAAGTACGTGGCAAGTTCCCAAAGAGACACACAGGTTCCACAATGCAATTTATTTCCTGGGTCCTCTTTAATAATGGTTTATGAACCTTTCCTCCAGGAACTTGTCCAAACCTTTTTTAAAGTCAGCTACACTAACAGCTCATTACATCCTCTGGTAATGAATTCAGAGTTTGATTACACATTGAGTAAAAAAATATTTTCTCTTATTAGTCTTAAATGGGTTGCATTGTAGTTTCATTGTGTCTCATCCCTCTAGTCTTTGCCACCTCCTCTCTGAGTTCCTCCACTTGTTTCCTGAGAACTTCAGCATGCAGTCATCCTGCACATGGAACCAGTCCTTCAACTGGCATTGGGACCTCTGTTTGGACAGAGGCAGAAGCTGTAACTGGGGCAACAGCTTTGGCGATACAATTTTTCCCAGCCATTGTTTATCTGTTGAAGCAAAAGAGAGAGAGACCTACCAAAGTACCAGCCGGTTTCCCAGCTGTCCTTCAGAGAAAAAGCAGTTACATCTCTTAAGTGTGTTCAAAATGTCCTGTTCCAAGTCCCTGTGTGTAGTTAATCGGGGTGGTGTCCTATAAAGCAAGACTGCTCACTAGGGGTGGGTGGGAGTTGGAGGGGTTAGAGAAGGAACTAACACCTGATGAGGTGTCAGTAATTTCAAAGAGCTGAGAGAGATACTAAGCAGAGCTACCCCACTAAAGAAAATATTTCCCTTTTAAACTAAAGCACCAAAAAGAATGTAATTTTGCTTTAAATATGTACCAAAACCCTTTTAAGAGCTCCCAGGCAGAGAGTTAGTAAATTAAAAAGCCACAAACTCTTACCTTTGCTTGAAATGTATAGCCCCTGTTAGCAATGAAGCTATAATGTAACCCATTTAAGACTAATAAGAGAAAATATTTTTTCACTCAACGCGTAATCAAACTCTGGAATTTGTTATCAGATGATGTAGTAAAAGCTGTTAGTGTAGCTGGGTTTAAAAAAGGTTTGGACAAGTTCTTGGTCCATAAACCATTATTAAAGAGGACCCGGGAAATCCACTGCTTACCCCAGGACAAGCACTGTGGAAGATGTGGACTTTTGGTGCCTGTCAGGTTCTTGTAACCTGGATTTGTCACTGTTGGAACCAGGATACTGGGCTTGATGGACCTTGGTCTGACCCAGTATGGCATTTCTTATGTTCTTAATTGATCTACGTTTACCTGTTCTACTCCATTCATTAATTTATAGACCTCTATCATATATCCCTCAGCCATTGCTTTTCCAAGTTGAAAAGCCCCAACCTTTTAAGTCTCTCCTCATAGGGTTATCCTTCTATTCCCTTTACCATTTTTGTCATTCTTCTTTGTACCTTTTCTATTTCAGCTCTATCCTGTTTAAAATATGGCGACCAGAATTGCACACAATATTCAAGGTGCGGTCACATCATCGAACGATACAGAGGCATTCCCTTCCTTATGATTCCTAGCATTCTGTTTGTTTTCTTGGCCACTACTGCACACTGGGCGGAGAGTTTCAAAGTGTTATCCATGATGACGCCTAAATTTTTTTCCTGGATTGTGGTTTTTAAGGTGGTATCTTGCATCGTGTAACCACAGTTTGGGTTATTCTTTCATAGGTGCATAACTTTGTACTTGTCCACATTAAATTTCATCTGCCATTTGAACATCCAGTCTTTCAATTTTTCAAGGACCTCTTGCAATTTTTCACAAATCTCTTGGGTTTTAACAATTTTGAATAATTTTGTGACATCTGCAAATTTGACTACCTCACTTGTTATTCTCATTTCCAGTTCATTTATGAATATGCTAAAAAGCAGCAGACCCAGCACAGATCCCTGGGGTTCTCCACTTACTCACCTTTCTCCAATGAGAAAATTCCACCTTTGCAACTACAGCGGTGCTGCAAGTTACACCTTGCTTATTGACATTTGCCGTGGCATTATCTGTGAACATTATGACCACCTTGTCCTTCAGAAGGATCAAGAACTTCCCCAGAGCCAGGCAAATTATTCTGGTCTCTATCCTACTGATCTACTAGGAGGCTTCCTGAGGAGACTAGCAACCTCGTGTAAACTGACCCAGAGAATGAGCTCTCCAGCCCCAAAGATTGACATACATTGTGGCTATCACTCAGTCTGTCACCTGTAGAAGTATTACATCCATCTGAGGGTGAGTTTGAAAACCAGGCAAGCTCCCCCTTGATCTTCCAGGGAATAGGAAGATCTATTCGAACAACTGGAAGGAGACCAGTGAGTCAGAAGGTGCCCCTGCGGGTGGGGTTTAGGTTCAATGTCACTCAAGGCACAGCTACAAAGTCAAAGCCATCAAACCCAGGAGTTGCAGGTAGTCCCACAGTCTGGGAGCTACCTGAGAGCAAAAACCTGCGAGTTGCACCTCCGGGGTGAGAATCACTTAGCCCATGCAAGAGTCAAAGCAGGCACCCAAATACTCCAAGTCCTGAAAGGAAGTCAAACTGTTTTTGGAGTATTTGATAACCCAATCCACCCTTTCCAGCCACTGAATCACCTGGGATGTATCTGCCATGGATTACTCCAGGGAGTTGGACTGAATCAGCTAGTCATCCAAGTACAGGTGAACCCAGATCCTCTGCTTGCACAGGAAGGCTGTCACAACCATCATAATACTTGAGAAAGTGTGAGGGGCCATGGTAAGACCAAAGGGCAAGTATTGAGACAAGAAGTGGCAGCATAGGGTGCAGAAGAAGAGAAACCGTTAATGTTGTTCCCTAATAGCAATATGGAAATATATCTCAGAAAGGTCCAATGAATGATTAGCAGTCAAGAAATCCGATGACGTAAGACCTAGATAAGATTCTCAAGAGCAGAGATGTCTCTCTCCATACAAAGATTTGACTTGTCCAGGCCATAGTATTTTCAATAACGTCATATGGATGCGAAAGTTGGACACTGAAAAAGATAGACAGGAAGAAAATTGATGCTTTTGAATTATGGTGCTGGTGACAAATTCTGAGTATATCATGGACTGCCTGAAGAACAAACCAGTCAGTACTAGAGGAGATCAAACTTAAGCTTTCCTTAGAAGCTCAGATGACCAAACTTCGACTTTCATACTTTGGACATATCATGTGAAGAGAGAGATCATTAGAGAAAGACATAATGCTTGGGAAAGTAGAAGATCATCGTAAAAGGCTGGCAATGAGATAGATCGATACAATAACAGCAACTATGGATACCACTCTATCAACAATGAGCCACTTGGCTGAAGACTGAACAGAGTTTAGGTCAACTATCCAGAGGGTCACCAGGAGTCGACACTGACTCGACAGAACTTAACAACAACAATGATGAAAGGCCCAGTGTACAGTGCAGAGGCACATATAGAAGCACAAAAAAGCACCAGGTAGTGCTAGAACCAAGCATGGAACCCAGCCAGCAAGAGAAATGAAACCATGAACATTAATCCAATAATCCAGTCCTAGGAGCACATCAGAAACCAAATCAAAATGGTGAATGCTTATAGCAATATTCCTGCCAAGCTGCATGGAAATTCTCTATGCATGCTGCTGCCAGAAGGGGGAGTGCTACAATATCACATGTTTGGTAGAGAGGATCAGGCAATGGTGTGTAGCCTGGCAGGAAGACTGGTCTATTGCAGGGGTTCTCAAACCAGTCCTCAGAAAACACCTAGCCAGTCAGATTTTCAGGATAACCACAATGAATATATATGAGATAGATTTGCATGCACTGCCTCTATTGTATGCAAATCTCTCTCATGCATATTCATTGTAGTCATCCTGAAAACCTGACTGCCTAGATGTGTCCTGAGGACTAGGTTGAGAACCCCTGGTCTACAGAGATCACTATTAACAGCAAGTCTTGGTGTATGAACTTCGAGTCATAGACATAGATCTTTTATTTTCAGAGATGTTGAACCTCATTAAGCAAAGAAATCCTACAGGAAAAAACAAAACAATTGATTACAATTAAGTGAGTGCTAATGGAACCTCGGCGAGTATACATAGGACTATTTAGGAAGCTACAGCAATGCCGAAATGAAAAAGACAAAATATAATGGAGAAAACTGGGCAGCTAGCTTATATAAGGGAAACAGTTTAGGGAGAGCTACTTGCCAGTTAAGTAAGAGATCAGGAAGACATTACTTCCATTCTTTTCTAGAAAAATGTAGTTAGCCATAAAGGTATGACTCAAACGTCCGGCATACTGGGGAACAGTTAACTAGAAATACCTAAATGGCTGACTCACCTGTACTAATAAACAGCAAAAATGTGTCCACATATCGACTGTGTAAAAGCTTTAGAATAAATGCCTTACTTTGCAAGGGAACTGTAATCCATATGATTTAATTAACATTCCTGACGGACTGAGTTATTCACCAGTACAGTACTTAGTGACTGGTGAATAGCCTTTTATTTTTTCCAAATGACAAGCAGAAATAAACAGGGTAAGCCCTGAAGGGCTAGAAGCCCCAAAGCAACCCTGTAATAAAATCTGGAAGACAGCAATCAGGCCTAGAGAAGGGATTGCTGATAAGACAGTTAAACAAAACAGGGAAAGAACAACATGAAATGGGTGGCGGATCATCTTGAGGCAATCATGAGTCTGAATGCCTGCTAACAAACTCAGAGACCTCGGTACCCTCATGACAGAGGAAGGCTGGGATGTGGCTGCGATCACGGAGTCTCCTTGTGCTGGTACACTGAGTGAGCAGAGTAGAGAAGCAGCCTGGTGATCAGAGCAGCAGGTTGGGAAGCCAGGGTTCGAATGGAACATTCCAGGCACACAAAGAAGATCACCACAACCGAAACAGACAGAAACTAAAATTACACCACTGCAGAAAATCAGCTCCCTTCCATATGCAGACTAGCTGATACCTCTCTGTGATGTCTTCCAAGTGGCCAGTACTATCCATCCTCCTCACAATGTAGACCTTCATGTCAAAGGACAGCTGTTCTTATAAGAACATAAGATATGCCATACTGGGTCAGACCAAGGTCCATCAAGCCCAGTATCCTGTTTCCAACAGTGGCCAATCTAGGTCATACGTACCTAGCAGTTTCCCCAAAAGACACAGGTTCTGCAATGCTTGTACTGGGTCAAGCATTGATATCCTGGGTCCCTTCTTAATAATGGTTTATGGACCTTTCCTCCAGAAACTTGTCCAAACCTTTCTTAAACCCAGCTACACTAACAGCCTTTACTACATCCTCCGGTAACAAATTCCAGAGTTTGATTACACGTTGAGTGAAAAAATATTTTCTTTTATTAGTCTTAAATAGTTTACCCTGTAGCTTCATCGCATGTCCCCTAGTCTTTCTATATTCTGATAACATAAACAATCGATCTACGTTTACCCGTTCCACTACGTTCATTAATTTATAGACTTCTATCATATCTCCCCTCAGCCATCTCTTTTCCAGGTTAAAGAGCCCTAACCTTTTTAGCCTTTCTTCATAGGAGAAGCCTTCCATCCCCTTTACCATTTTGGTGGCTCTTCTCTGAACCTTTTCTAATAACGCAGCAGGATAATAATACAGCAGGATGTAGGGCAAAGGTGGCAACAGCAAAAGCACAGGAAATCACTGCCTGGTAGCACAAGCTTACCTCCAACCCTACCATGCATTTTTGTAAACAGGTCCTTAAGTAAAGTTCACCAATGGGGGTGGTCTCCCCTGGGTTGAAATACAGTAACAGCTTTTTCACTATCACATTTTTTCAGCAGGTGCCTATTTTTGTGCGCCATGTTGCATTGTTGAGCATCAGCCTTTTTGGTATTGAATTCAAAATTCTTTTGAG
The DNA here is from genome assembly GCA_033557465.1 of Ichthyophis bannanicus. Lineage (NCBI taxonomy): Eukaryota > Metazoa > Chordata > Amphibia > Gymnophiona > Ichthyophiidae > Ichthyophis > Ichthyophis bannanicus. Next base: position 37,491,597 of record CM066036.1, read on the forward strand.
TAACTTCCTACTGAATTTTGCCATTTCTGTATATGCAGTTTGATACTATGAAAAACATAAAAACCTTGTTTAGTATATTCCCAGAATGAAATCTGATATCAGTGCTTTATTTACAATAGTACGTTTCCTTCAGAGAATATCTAAGGATATTTTATGGCTACTGCATGCCCAATAAGTACCATGGTAAAGTAGGTCTATATACCAATTACTTCTCTGCCTTTGCAAAATCTGCTATTTATCTATTCTTTCATTGCTAACATAAAGCTTTAGAAAGCTTGACTAGGTAATTCCACCAGTGAACTACATAATAAAATAATAACAACCAGTGCAAGGCTTTTCTAAAATTTCAATGTAGGCTATAAAAGTGTATCAAAGCACACAATGCAACCGTCATAGATATCTGCATTTTAAAGAGTACTAAAAAATAATTACCATATAAAATAGTCCTCTTGCACGGGAGTGGTGAGCCAGCAGGGCAAGTGTCAGATTTGCTCCTTACTGCCACACCTTAAATCCCTTCATTGCTAGCTTCTGATTTTCACATCAGCAAAGTTTCTGAAACTGTTCTGCATAAAAATCTCATAAATAAACTGAATGGCTGAGGGGAAGGCCCTATAGTGATCAAGTGGAGTAGAATGTGGTTGGGGATAGGAGACAGATTGCGGAGAAAATGGATGCAGAGTAAACATATTTGAGGCAGTGGACAGTGTGGGAAACAATCTGTGAAAGCTCGAGATATGGTCAGCTACTTAGCAGCCATCTTAAAAGTAAAAAAGAGGAGTGATGCATCCAAGAGCAATTTTCAAAGTCCTTGACCCAGGGAAATGGAACTTTCCTGGGTAAACAGGCTGGGGCAGGATTCCACAACACTGTCCACTTTTAGTTGCATTAGTAGGAAGCATTCCTGGGAGCGTGATTTGGTTGGCTTCCAAAAATAATGTGGAGCTTTATCTTGTGACAAAATTTTCCCTGCTGTAATAGTAGTTGCAAACGGTACTTACCACCGGCAAAAGTTTTCAAAAGGAAAATGTATGCATGCTTTCTCTGAAATTTGGGGCAAAGTCCAAAGGTAAGAGAACAACTAACAGCTGTGCCTGTCTGGCAAGCTCAGGACACAGCACTAATTAGGAGAACTACAGGCAATGTAAATCCTGGTGTACCCGGTCTTTAGAAGTCTGCGATGACGGAACTAGCTAACAGCTGGATTTGTATATGGCCTACTCAAGATGATTGACAACATCAAAAGAGGAGTCCTCATCATCTTCATCGACATCACATCAGCTTTTGACACAGTCGACCACAGCACCCTGCTAGCACGACTCCAAAGTATTGGACTGCACGGCACAACCCTGAACTGGTTTACCTCCTACCTCTCAAATAGACAGCTACAAGTCAAATGTGGCCCAGTAACATCCCAAGCATTCTTAGCCAAACAAGGAGTGCCACATGGCTCAGACCTTTTTGCGCTGTTATTCAACCTCTACATACACCCCATCTGTGCAATCATCAGAAAACACAATATCCAATATGCTAACTACGCTGACGACATTATGATATACACCCAGATAAACATTGACAACCCAGATTACTCAAAAATAGCAGACTGCCAACAACAAATGACGAGCTGGCTCGCACAAAACAACTTGACCATAAACTACAACAAAACAGAAGCACTACTCATAACAAGAAACCCCACATTCATCTCACCACCCAACATTGAACTCAACAACATCACAATTCCCATAAAACCAGAGGTGAAATACCTTGGAGTCACCCTCGACAGAGAGCTGAACCTCCAAGCCCACATCAGCAAAACCACAAGGAACGCCCATCTAAAGATGAGAATCATCAGACGCCTCAAGCCTATCCTCTCCCAAGACCACTTCCGGACTGTTTGTCAAGCCATCATCACACGATGATTGGATTACTGTAATCACATCTACCTAGGACTCCCAAAACAAACACTCTGACCCTTGCAGTTAGCACAGAACACCGCTGCCCGCATAATAACTGGTTCCTCAAAGCAGGATCACATCACTCCCAACATGAACAGCATGCACTGGTTTCCAATTGACTCCCTCATTCGATACAAAACCATATTGAATATTTACAAAATCAAACAGGGCCTCTCAGCGAACAGTCTACTATCCATCATCAAATTCGACCCAAGCAACAGGCCAAGGAGGAAAGGCACCTCCGACACCATCGTAACCCCCAAGGACTTCACCAAAACAAAGCAAACCACGAAAAAGAGAGCAACATCCCTCGCGGCACCAGCCATATGGAACTCCCTCCCTGCCAGCCTACGATCAACTGTCGACCTGAAGGAATTCAGAAAATTACTCAAGACCACACTTTACAAAGAACACTACGGTGACATCACGTAAACTGTCCATAGACCCTGCTCCATTCACCACAATCCCCCTCCCTTCAAAGTTCCCCCCCTTTTTTCTCTCCAAACCCCTCCCCATAACTGTGTATAGTACATTGTAAATAGCATACACTGTATATATTGCATGTATTGATTAAACTCTACAGGTCCTCCCCCTCACAAACACTTCTACTCAACCACTACATGCAGACACCCCCACCCTACCACAAATCTAAATCATGTGATGTGAAAGCGGCCTTGATTTTAGGATAAGGCGGGATACAAATCCATTTAAATAAAATAAATAAATAAAATAAAATAAAAGCCATAAATCCAAGTACTCACATAGCCCAGTCTGTCTGGCAGGTTACAGCCGCCTCATGTTAGCTGGGCTGGTACAATGGGTTGGTGATGGTGGTGCACCATCAGGAATGAGCAGGGGGACTTAGGAGGAGCTACACTGGTGTGGGTTGCTGTTTGTATTACTGTGGGACCTTCGGGTTCAGCTGGGAGTGAACTATAAAGGGTAGTTTACTTACTCATTTACCCATGAGATAGAGATACAATACAAAAAGATAAGAAAAAACCGACTTGGATAATTGCTGGTACCTGAAGGATGATCATGCTTTATTTTATTTTATTTATTTATTTATTTAGACAGATTTGTATACCACCTTATTGTTAAATCAAAGTGGTCACATCACAATTGGAAGGTTACACAACATGAGGATACTTAACAACATTTAGACAGCACAATTGGGGTTACATTTAACATTGTACAATGAACTCTTATGTCTAGTTGATGTGAGTGGGTATCGAGTTGGCGGGGTAGTTGCATTACCATTCAGGTTGAGACCGTTGTCTGTCTGCTCATAGGTTTCTGTAAAGAGCAGAGTTTTAAGGGCCTTGCGGAAGTCTATGATGTCATTTAATGCCCTCAGGCTTGTTGGGAGAGAGTTCCAAAGTGTGGGCACCAGTAGTGAAGGAGCTCTTCTTGAAGTTGTTTGTTTAGTTTTGTGATAACCTGCAGGTGTGCCGATCATGTTGTCATTATTGTACCTTCTTGGTCTATTGCTCATATCCCTTGTTAGGATGTCTTGGAGTGCGTCTGCCGAGAGATGGTGGATGATTTTAAAGATGATTAGAACTGTTTTAAATTTTGCTCTGGCTATCATTGGGAGCCAGTGCAGTTGCTGTAAGACGGGGGTGATGTGCTCGGTTCTTGGAGTGCCCGTAATGATGCGTGCTGCAGGGCTTTGCACCATTTGGAGTGGGTGTAAGGTCTGATGAGGTAGGCCTTGATATAACGAGTTTCCGTAATCAAGCAGAGGTGTGATGAGTGCTTGGCACACTGTGCAGCAGTGGTCCTGTCGGAGTATTGGCTTGATTTTTCTGATGGTCCTCAATTATTGATAGGCCTTGTTTGCTGTTTTGGAGATCTCTGATTTCATGTTCAAAGCTCTGTCCATTGTGATGCCCAGGTACTTAACTTCATCTTTGACTACTATGAGTTTGTCTAGAATGCTGATAGTTTGTGGTGGAATGAAGGTGGGGTTCCTGGTGACGAACATGCCTCAGTTTTATCGTAGTTGACTGTCAGGTTATTGGCTGTGAGCCAGGCATTCATGTCTTCAAGGCATCTGATTATTGTTGTGGTGTTAAGTGTTAGTAGGTTGACTGGAGCGTACACCATGAAGTCGTCAGCATATATGTGATGGAGTTTATGGCGTTGGATGATGTTGCATATGGGTTGGATGTAAATATTAAAGAGCATTGATGACAAGGCTGAACCCTGTGGTATTCCCTGCGTGACGGGGAACTGTAGTGATTTCTTTTGGGCGCATTTGACTTGTTGCATTTGATCTTCCAAGTAGGAAGTAAACCACTTCAGAGTGTTCTTACATACTCCTATCTGCTGCAGGCGTTGCAGTAAACTGGCATGTGATACAGTACTGAATGCTGCCGAGATGTCTATGAACACTAGCAGGAATCCGTTCTTTATGTTATCCATGCCTCTTAGGAGATTGTCAAAGAGGGAAGTGAGTAGTGTTTATGGATTCGTAATCAGGATATTTTACTGGCAGAATGCACATATTTAACTGGGCAGACTAAATGGACTAGTTGCTATTTTTCTGCCATCAATAACTATTGGTCTGACATTTAAAAGGACTTATACAGTTAGTAGCCCCTGATAAGCAGATAAGCTTCACTGAGAGGGATATTCAGGAGCACTACCCGACTGCCTCTGCACTAGCCAGATAATGCCGGGTTGATCTGGAGGCTGAGACTAATTTTATCCGAATAGTGGCAATTTTCAGGGCTGCTGTCTGCATAACTATCCATATACTCTAAGTGGTAGGCAGCTAGCCTGTCTGATAGTGTCGGAAAGTGACGGCACTGACTGCAGTATCTGGAGGTTCTGTACCACCTGCTATTTGGGACTTCTGCTGAAAATTCAAATTTTAATTAATTGAAGCAGGTGGCATTTAAAAAAAAATGCTGATCACTGCAGTTCGATATTGAGCGGTGTATTACTAGGAAGATGATTCTATAAAAGTTCTTCCAAACAGAAAACTGGTTTTACAAGCACAAGAGTTTTTATAAAATAGTTTGGCCATGTAAGTATGTGTGTTGACAAGAACATGCGCAAGTTAAGTGTCTTTAATTCTGTCACTTATAGTCTGCTTTTATCATTAGATTCAAACAGATGACATTGTTAAATTAAAAGACATGAAACCAAACAAACACAATTAATGCAATATATTGTGATAAGGAAGCTTATCATGACAGAGGAGAAAGGGATAAAGGAAAGGAATTCACCCTTATAAAAGGACCTATTTTGCAAGGTCAGAGAAACAAAACCACAATCACACCTAGAAAGCAGGAAATTCCCAGATGGGATAGGTTTCAGAGTTCCTCTAGTGGGGAAAAGGAGAGGGAATACAGACCCAGAGTAAAGGACCCTTACGTCACTGAGTTCCCTAATTACCCAGCTGCCAGGAGGCAAGCTGATCTCCGTCACCTGAGAGAAGAGGTGGGGCTGGAGTCTTGGGGATTTAAGTCTAGGATAGAGAAAGAAGCAAGGGAGAGGAGGAGGAGAGTCCCAGATAGAGTCTCAGGGAGAGACCCAAGCAGAAACACAAGCTGGAGGACAGGACGAGGAAGCACAGGAGAATGGTGGCCAGTGCATGAGGGAGGAGAAGCTGCTACAAGTCCAGGCCCAGGTATGAGCCTTGAAAGCTTGTCTAATACAGAGCAGTGCAGAGTTGCAAAGGATACTCTCAGCTCTAATGGAAGGCCGTCAGCTGAACCCTGTGAACTGGAAGGAGAGGCAGAGCCTATGCAACTAGGTGAACCAGACCTAGCTGTGAATGACGAAGACTCATACATGGATTGCTCCTTGTGCCAATCCTTTACTGCAGAGGGATTGAAAGAAAACTACCCTTAAGAGAAAACCTTCAGAGTCAGGTAACCTTGAAAGCCTGTAGATGGTTGTGTGCATGTCTTGTGTTAAAGAAGAAATACGTTTCCCATCGAAGCAAGAATCAAGTACAAAGCCATCCTACTCACCCACAAAACCATCCACCAAACACAGAACACCCCGCTTCACACCTTACTGCCTCGCCCAATCCACGGCAGAACAACCAGACAATCCTCCAATAACTCCATCACCGTCCCCCACAAAAGAACCAAGTCCACACAACGGACCTGCAACAGAGCCTTTGAACTTTATGCTCCATCCCTCTGGAACTCTCTGCCGAACAACATCAGAAACAACGGTGATCTCACATCTTTCAAAAAACAGCTGAAAACGGTCCTATTCCATGAACATCTCTGAACAGAAACACCACCACCTCTTCAAGAACCCATGATTAGAAACTGTAGGATTGTAAATGTTTATGTCCATCCCAAATCATTAATGTTGCCCCACGGTGATGGCCCTACCCTATAACCATTGATTCCCCCCCCCCTGTTATGTGTTACACCGCTTTGACCCAGTGAAAAGCGGGATATAAATACAGTTAAATAAAATAAAAATAAAATAAAATAAATAAATATTAAAGAAGAAATACGTTTGCTGAGAAAGCAAGAGCAAGCTGAAGCTCTCTGACTGTGCTTGATAAACACCTGATATCCAGAGCAGTGCACCGGCAAGAAGCCGAGCTATTGGTGAAAGGAAGTAAAGTTTTTGGCTTTGTTTTTGAATATTCCTAAAGCATGGAATAGAACATTATTTGCTTATGCGAAGTTTTTGTCCTGTTAAAAGTTTTACTTTGTTTGTAAGGAGACAAACCAGCCTGGAAGTGTTTGGGACTATGAGAACAGAAAACTGCCATTGAGAAATGCTGTTTTTGTTTGCTTTAAACAGCAATGCTGGCCAAGCTAGTAGCATTGACTGTTAAGAGGCAGTTTGCTTTGAGTTTATTTATGTCCTGATGTGTATTGTGAAGAATCCTGGAGAAAGTATCCAAGGGTAGTATTTGTGAACCTTGCGTTTGAGTCAATAAATTCTGTCATTGCCAAAAGCGGAAGTAAGGATGTGGTTGAAAACTACAGGCCGGTTAGTTTAACTTCAGTGGTGAGTAAATTAATGGAAACGCTGTTGAAAGAGAAAATAGTGAGGTTTCTGGAGTCCAGCGGATTACAGGATCCGAGGCAGCATGGATTCACCAGAGGCAGGTCTTGTCAGACAAATCTGATTGATTTCTTTGACTGGGTGACCAGGGAGTTGGACCGAGGGAGAGCTCTAGATGTGGTGTATTTAGATTTCAGTAAAGCCTTTGACACTGTTCCTCACAGGCGACTTATAAACAAACTGAGCGCCCTAGGATTGGACCCTAACGTTACTGCTTGGGTTAGAAATTGGTTGGGTGGGAGGCGACAAAGAGTACAAGTAAATGGAGCTCACTCTGAGGGGAAGGATGTTACCAGTGGTGTGCCCCAGGGATCTGTCCTTGGTCTGATTCTTTTTAACATCTTTGTTAGTGATATAGCGGAAGGGCTTGCCTCTTTGCGGACGATACCAAAATCTGCAATAAAGTAGACACCCAGGAAGGTGTAGATAACATGAGGAGGGATCTAGCTAAGCTTGAAGAATGGTCTAGAATTTGGCAACTGGGATTTAATGTTAAAAAATGTAAGGTCATGCATTTGGGCTGCAGCAACCCAAGGGAGCAATACAGTATAGGAGGTGAAGTACTTTTGTCCACTAAAGAAGAGCGGGACCTAGGCGTAGTTGTGTCCGATGATCTTAAAGTAGCTAAACAGGTAGAAAAGGCGACGGCCAAAGCTAGAAGGATGCTTGGGTGCATACGGAGAGGAATGGCTAGCAGAAAAAAGGAGGTGATAATGCCTCTGTATAAGTCTTTGGTGCGACCTCATTTGGAGTATGGTGTGCAATTCTGGAGACCGCACCTTCAAAAGGATGTGAACAGGATGGAGTCGGTGCAGAGGGTGGCTACTAAGATGATTAGTGGTCTTCATTATAAAGCATATGAGGACAGACTTAAGGATCTTAATATGTACACCTTAGAGGAAAGGCGGGATAGAGGTGATATGATTGAGATGTTTAAATACCTCCGTGGCATAAATGTTCAGGGAGAGAGCCTCTTTCAATTGAAAGCAAGTTCTGCGACGAGGGGACATGGGATGAGGGTGAAGGGAGATAGATTCAGGAGTGATATGCGGAAATATTTCTTTACGGAAAGAGTAGTGGATCCGTGGAATAGTCTCCCAGTGGAGGTGGTAGAGATGAGGACAGTAACTGACTTCAAAAAAGCATGGGACCAACACAGAGGATCTCTAAAGGTAAAAAGTGGACTGTTGTAGTTGTTGTTATGGAAGGACAGACTAGATGGGCCTTGTGGTCTTTTTCTGTCATCATGTTTCTATGTTTCTATGTTTCTTATCATTCGAGCTAACTACAAGTGTTTTTTTTTCTATCTGAAGCCAAGTGGATAGTGACTGAACTACCTTTCCCAAGGGGCATGGCAAAGGAACCAGTCAGCTAAAGGCAAAAAGGTGAAACTTTTTATGATAACCATGCCCCTCCATACTGGAAGTAAGGGGCAAGGGCGTGACAATATAAAACACAGTTCCAAACACAAAAGATAACACCATAGAATCAAGTTCAATGTAAAAAGCTAAAACAGAACACACCTTAATAATAAAAGAACAAATCTAAATTTCCAAGCTTTTCTCTAAACAGATAATTGGGTTCACATCTAATTTCTTTATTTAAAAAATTCTATTGTCTCATAGTCTTATACTGTATTTAAATAATTTATCAAATGTGCGTTACCAATTTATTCCCACCAGTCGAGTGCAATACCCTAGGAAGAACACAAATATCCACCATTGAAACCCAATATCCTGGAATGAGGCTGTATAGAATTTCTAAAACAACAAGGTAATTTAAATGATATTCTAACAAATATCGGTGGACAATATAACTGTTTCAAAAATAGGGGTAATTTTTTAAAGGTTGCCTAGTTCTGCAGGCATTCCAACATATGCTTAAGTTATAGTGTTCGACAACCTGCGTGTATAAATTTAGGCTCTGCCTATATTCCACCCAAGCTCCGCCCTTGTGCTTACCCACTCTGAAAGAACACACCATTGGCCCAACATGTATACCTATAGAACAGAGAGCATCTAAACTATGTGTGTAAGCATCCATCCACATGCTTAATTGATGGAAAATACATGATTTACACACGTGGATGGCGCATAACTTTATGCAGCTCATTATAAAATTTCTTTGTCTACATGTACCGTCCAGTGGCCTAGTTTGGGTTGAGTTGCAATGTACACACGCATTTAGTAAAATGCAGGCATTTGTGCTTAGAGTATGCAAACATACTGTATTTAAAGATGCCTCAGAGCAGGTGTAAATTGGTGCACTATCGGGGCCAGTTCTAGGGGCTTATTTTATTGCTTTTATAAAATATGAGTCCTGTTAATATTTTTTTTAGCACTTTGCTCTAAAATTAGTCACCATGTTGCTATTTACAGGGTAAAGCATATCTATACATGCAAATGAATTCTAACCATAGCGTGAAAGTGAAGTGACTTGTCAACAAACATTTTTCAACATCTGATATCTTTTGTATGGGAAGCTATGGTTTTAATAAAGAAGCAGCTGCCACTGCTGAACGATTAATCAATACTGATACGCTGACATCTTAAGAACTTGCTGAACCAAAGCTTTGCTTTCCCTCCCATGTCTACAAATAAAGTACTCACTATTTGACTAAAGCCTGTCTACTTGACTGGAAAATATCAGTCCTATTTAAATGACATTTGCAGGAATAAGATTTTATCCTGGTCGCCTTTCCCTATCGCTAATAATAACATCAGATTAGTGGATTTAGGCCAGTCGAGTTGCAATGCTTATTCTGCTGTCTTCTTAACGCAGCTCTTTCCATCTGGCTAGCCTGGTTTCTCCCAGCTTGCTGGGCCAACAATTAGTTCTTTAGTGGAATTTCAATTAATACCATGTGGGATAGCTATATAAAGGCTTGTTGTGTTGCTTGGTTCCACATAAGTAATTTTATTTATCAAATCGAACTATGGTTGAGCTTCAAAGATCGAGGCGTCTGGATCTATGCATAAAGGAGCAGGAATTCAGCCAACTCTTCCTCTATTGCCATAAAGAAAGACAGCAGAAAGAAATCAAACATATTCTATTTTCTTTTTAATGCTTGTATACTGCTTTATTGGACCCATCGGACCATCCAAAGTGGATTATTCCTTTCATGGGGGTGGCCATTTACTAACAGGTAGCATGCCTTACTGTAAGGCCAACGATTCAATAAAGTTAATGCAAAAGTTACTTTACTATAGAGGCACAAAAACTTCTAACATGCATGCTAAAATGTATTTCTTTATTTATGCTGATGTTATATAGACCACCATTTGAACAATATTCTGATGCAATGGCTGTTTACAAATCAACAGATTCCCAAAAGTGGCTAACAGTAACAAGTGGACCATAAAATTGTTAATCAAATACGCCATACTTCCATTTATATGATGAAACATAAGGGCAGGGGATTGACTAGGATAACAATGAAGACCTTTAAAAAATGTTGATGTTGAAACATAATGGAAAGGGGGATCCCTCATAGGGTGATGGGCCAAATAATGAGGCCATTTTACCAAAAGGTTGTACTTACTGCACAATTGGCAGCAAAATTAACACTTTTTAATTGCAACAGCCGTGCACTACTTGTCGAGGGCATGCCCAGTAAGTTCACAGCACTTAGCACACAGTCCAGCATCAGAACATGTGGTGTGATTAACGCGGGGGACATCTAACCATACCCACAGAGGTATCGTTATATACCCTTGCACTAATTGCCATATTGTTGCTGAGCACATAGGAATTGCCCTTGCTTTAGTGGTAAAGGGCTCTCCACACTGCGCTCCTCCTTTTCCCAGCCACTTCCCGCCCGTGCACATCATGGCCCCTTGCAATGTGTTTTAGTAGCTGGTAGCTGGTACGCACGCATTTTAGTGTCGGCTGCGCGTTAACAGGCTAACAGCCTTTAGTAAAAGGGCCTCTATATTCATAAATATTCTTTATCCAAACATTGTAATTACAAAGTTTGCCTGAATGAACTTTTAGGCCAAATATACTAAGAGCCAGGGTGAACAACACACTCTATCTATCCGACAGAGGAGAAGGGGGAATTCAACAGGGCACTAGAAACCTACCTAGTTGTCTTCAAAGCGTAAATCTCTCACCCTATCACTGAGGTAATGGGGACTGGCCTCAGTAGAGGGGGAGCAGAATTGCACTTGCGGAACATTTCACACTGCAAATTTCTTACTTTTAAAACCTCCACACTTGGAAATTTTGACCCAGAGGTCCAAAACTGAACATAGTACAACTCCTTTTTTAAGTTCCATAGCTGAAATAATACTCAAGAAAAATTACTTTTGTTTTGCAAAAAAAACATTATCTTCAAATACATGGGATTGCAATGGGTGCCAGTGTGGCCCCCTAGTATAGCTAATCTTTATGTGGCAGCCTTTGAAGAAACATTCCTCTTTGGCTCCAAATGGTATAAACATATTGGGCTTTGGGTGAGGTTCATAGATGATGTCTTTTGTATTTGGTTGGATACTGAAGATACTTTGGATAAGTTTTCAACTTCGTTGAATACTCACAATTCATGCTTACAATTCGCAATGTCTAAGTCCTCAACACAATTACCATTTTTGGATGTGGGGGTAAGGTGTAATAAGAGAATTTCATCTATATCGGAAATCAATTGACCGGAATAAATTCTTACACTTTAACAGTCAACATCCCTATAAATTGAAGAAAGTTCTGCCTATAGGGCAATTTTTGAGGGTGCATTGGATCTGTTCTTCAGATCACGACTTTATTATTCAGACAAAGGACCTCAGTAAGAGACTACTCCAGAGAGGATATCCCAAGATGGTGATTCATAGAGCTCATCTTCGGGCCAAATATGCTCAATGCCCCCTTCTATTACAAAAGAACTGTGAGGAAAATATGGACAAACAAATATGTGTTCTCTGGTATTCAGATCAAGCGCAAAAATTAGCACGGAGCATTTATAAGCACTAGCATGTCCTAGCTTTGCATATGATCTTTCAGACAGGACCCTGTATTGCTTTTACCCATGCTTGAAACTTGAGAAATATTCTAGTTAAATCAGACTTTCCGGAGCAAGGCTTGGAGAGACAAGTAAGAGGACATCACGGCCCCTGTGGATACTACAATATGTGTGCTATATCATTGGACAATGACTCCTGAACAGATCCTATGAATGATATGTAGTACTTCCTAAGATGAAACAGTGACTGTCAAACGTCATGGGTAGTTTATATTACTGTCTGCCCTTGTGCATGGGTGTATTTCGGTAGAACGTGCCATCCTGTTAAAACACGGCTCAGTGAAACAAATCTCAGCAAAACAATGAGGTATTGACAGCACCCATTGTTCAGCACTGTGTGGATCATCAACATCGTTGGCAAGATCTGCGATGGCTAGTCATTGATGTGATCAGGGAACTTCAGGCCAGCCAGGCAGAACAGCTCCTGGCCTGGCTCGAAGAAAAGTGAATTTTCAAGCTGGATGCCATCCAACCAGTGGGACTAAACAAATCTTTGGATTGGATGACAGCAGTTTGAATCAATGACCTGTCCACGCCGTTTCTATGGGAGTGTTTTCCTCTAGCATTGATTGATCTGTGAGTTTGAGGAATCAATGGCTGGGCATTTGTTTGTCTGTTCCTGTTGCTTCCCATTTTAAAGCCTCCAACTGAGGGGCATCCACAATCTGAAAGGGGTCTTTTTGGTTTGTCTGCTTAGTCCTACTCCTGAAACAGCCTGTAGAGAGAGGCGAAACTCGAGTTGACAACTATATAGCAGGGATGAGCAGCGACATCGAGCTTTGAGGAGTAGAGAGTTATCCACAGAGACTGAGAAAGGAGGAAGAGGAGATGAGGTTTTAGGGGGAAAAATAAGAAGATCAGTTTTGGCCATGTTCAATTTCAAGCAGCGGTGAGACATCTAAGCAGAAATGTCAGAAAGGCAGGTGGAGATCCGGGTCTGGATTGCAGGAGAGAATTCAGGTATAGAGAGGTAGATCTGGGAGTCATTAGCATAAAGATGGTACTGAAAGCCATGGGAAGAGATGAATGCACCAAGGGAATGGGTATAGAGAGAGAAAAGGAGTAGACCCAAGCCAGATCCTTTGGGTACACCATCTGAAAGTGGGATAGCAGCAGAGGAGGATCCACCAGAAGAAACACAAAAGAGCGATGGGAGAGGCTCAGACTAATGCCAGAGTCGGACAAGAGAAAATATCAATGGCATATATGTATTTGGGTGAGTGTTTGGGTGGAATGGATGACACTGATGTAGCATCTATAACTGTTTAGCTTCTTCTTTTCCTGTAGACCCCAAATACTTTTCCTTGGGATATGACAAATATCTTCTAGTTTTCCAATTAATTTGCAGATATTATTCCTCCAGAGCTTAAGAATAATTTTGATGAATCAAGGGCACAATGAATAGGAAACAAAGTTAAAGACAAATTGTTTTCTTAAGATTCAACAATTGCATCCAGCTTCAAGATATACTCTCTTTTCTATTTTTTCACCTAATGCCACTATTCATAAATACTATAGAGATTATATTAAAACGTCAATACTATAGAAACCTCTCGTATATACAGATTGATCTGCTTTACATATTTATGCATGTCTAAAAGGTATTGGAATCCCTATTATACACTATGATGGTCATTTTAGAAGCCTCATGTACAATTTGGACATCCAAAAATGTGCATTTGGATGTCCAAATTGCAAAGACATCCCCAGAGCCATTTTACAAATTGTGTTTGAATACGTATCCACAGTGGGGATGTCCAAGTAGGCAGGGGGTGTGCATGTCCAGGGCAGAGCAATAGATGTAGATATCAATTATTGAGTTCAGAATCCTTGCGGACATTTGCGACCATGTCCAGGTTTAGACCTGCTCCAGGTATGAATAGGCATCAGGAAAGGGCTCGTTTGGGCCCTAAAACAGATGGAGGGTGTAGAGAAGTTGGCACTCCGCTATGCTCAGTAGTCTCCATAATCGCAATGATTTTTGTTATTGGGAAACTTGTCTTGTGTTTGAACCACTGTCGCACGTGCCTTAGACATCCCCCATATTACATGCTATACCGGGGACATCTACGTAAATGGCTCTGCAGATGTCCATAGCGGGCACATCCACATTTGTGGAATCATGTCCAAAAGTGGACATGCCTGACTATTATTTCTAATGTTCTGGCTTGGACACCTGAGATTGCACTTGGACATCCTTTGTCAAATGTGCCTTCACATATATCGGTTTTCAAGGGAAAGCTACAAAGCAATGCCTTTCACTTAGAGGTTTCAGTGAGAGATTAATACAATTAACTGACTGGCAATCATTTTTCTACAGTTCTATTCTAAAATGTTTATTTCTGCATTTTAAAAAATGATAGGTCTATGTTTTCTTTACGGTGCTTTTAGAGTGTTAAAATGTCAACCCATATTGCTTCCAGAGAGATGGAAGAAACTGATGATGTCACCTTGGCTACCAGATGCAACCCACAAGGGAGCTCTTGACAAAGAAATGTTGGCAAAGCAGTGGCTGGTTTTGGAATCCACATTTGTTTAGTCTCTTTCCTCAATTATAAAAATGCCTTTTTAGTGAAAGGTTAAGAGTCAAAGCTTCCATCTTTCTTAAATCTCTGTTACAAAACACATGCTCTTCTTTCTTGCCTCAGTTTTTCCCACATCTCCTGTGGAGAAAGAGCACTTCTTGCTGTGAGACCAGCTATTGTCATTCAGTTTTCATAATGCAACAGTTTGATAGCAATACATTTTTTCACACAATAAGGATGTGAGAATAATCTTTACTTCACTGTACTTGAAAACTTTCCTTTCAAAATTGCCCATGACACATGGAACCAGTCAATCTCCATCAATAGATAAGAATGAGAAGAGTTCTATAGAAGTTCACGTTGGATAAGATCCTACAGAAGTTCTTCAATGTAGGTGTGAAAGAGAGGGATTTTTTGTCTCTAGTGTGAGCGATATTTTTCCCTTCTTCCTCTATATTCATTGACAATATTGAGGTCAATATTTAGTAATCCATGGGCACACAACTTTAACTAGCTAAGAAATCCATGTGGATTTTCAACAATCATAAATGTGCAAGGGTCACCGCTGATATCAGTGTATAACTTTACGGATTTCTTATCAATAGAAAAATATATCTGCCATTTGTGTTGTAGCACTTACATGTTTAAGTTACATGGATAGCAGTTGAACGTAAGAACATCAAAAAAAGGCCATACTGGGTCAGATCAAGGTCCATCAAGCCCAGTATTCTGTTTCCAAAAGTGGCCAATCCAGGTCACAAGTACCTGGCAGGTTCCCAAAAAGACACAGGTACCGCAATGCTTGTACTGGGGTAAGCAGTGGATTTCCCGGTCCTCTTTAATAATGGTTTATGGACCTTTATTCCAGGAACTTGTCCAAAACGTTTTTAAGCCCAGCTACACTCAGTTTTTACTACATCATCCAGTAACAAATTTCAGAGTTTGATTATACGTTGAGTAAAAAAAATATTTTCTCTTATTAGTCTTAAATGGGTTACATTGTAGCTTCATTGCGTGTCCTCTAGTCTTTCTACATTTTGATGGCATAAACAATGGATCTACGTTTCCCCATTCCACTCCATTCATTAATTTATAGACCTCTATCATATCCCCCCTCAGCCATCTCTTTGCCAAGCTGAAGAGCCCCAGCCTTTTAATCCTCTCCTCGTAGGGGTATCCTTCCATCCCCTTTATCATTTTTGTCACTTTTCTCTGTACCTTTTTTAATTCTGCTATATCCTTTTTAAGATATGGAGACCAGAGTTGCACCCAATATTCAAGGTGCAGTAACACCATGAAACGACACAGAGGCATTATAATATCCCTGGTTTTATTCTCCATTCCTTTCCTTGTGATTCCTAGCATTCTATTTGCTTGCTTGATTGTTGCTGCACACTGAGCAGAGGGTTTCAAAGTATTAACCACGATGATGCCTAAATCTTTTTCTAGGGTGGTAGTTTCTAATGTGGAACCTTGCATCGTGTAACCATAGTTTGGGTTTTTCTTTCCTAGGTGCATAACTTTGCACTTGTCCAGATTAAATTTCATCTGCCATTCGGACATCCAGTCTTCCAATTTATCAAGGTCCTCTTGCAATTTTTCACAATCCTCTTGGGTTTTAACGACTTTAAATAATTTTGTGTCATCTGCAAATTTGATCACCTCATTCATTATTCCTATTTCCATGTCATTTATGAATATGTCAAAAAGCAGCAGACCCAGCACAGATCCCTAGGGTACTCCACTATTCACCTTTCTCTATTGAGAAAATTGGCCATTGAGCCCTACTCTCTGCTTTCTTTTAACCAGTTCCTGATCCACAATACTACACTGCCTCCAATCCCATAGCTTTTTAATTTGGACAAGAGTCTCTCATGAGGGCCCCTGTCAAAGGCTTTCTGAAAATCTATCAGCTGACTCATATTTGTCTACCTGTTTATTCATACCTTGAAAAAATAAAACACATTAGTAAAACATGCTGGCTTTCTCGAATTAAAACATGTCTATCCACATGTTCAGTCATTTTTTTCTTTATAATAATTTCTACCATTTTTCTCGGTACTGACGTCAGGCTCACCAGTCTGCAGTTTCCCAGATCACCCCTAGAACCCTTTTTACATTGGCCATTCTTCAATCTTCCAGTACTACAGATGATTTTAATGATAGTTCACAGATTACAAATAGTAGGTCAGGTCTGCAATTTTATATTGCAGTTCCTTCAACACCCTTGAATGTATACCATCTGGTCCAGGTGATTTGCTATTCTTCAGTTTATCAAATAGTTGCAATAAATCTTCTCGGTTTATAAATATTTCTTTCAGTTCTTCCGATACATCACCTTTATATAACATTTCAGGCACAGGCAACTTCTCTACATCTTCTTCAGTAAAGACAGAAGCAAAAATTCATTCAGTCTCTCTGCTATGGTCTTGTCTTCACTTAGCGCCCCTTTTACTCCTCTATCATTCAATGGTCTAACTGACAGGCTTTTTGCTATGAACATATTATGCATTTTTGCTTCCATGGGAAGCTTTTTTTCAAATTCTCTCTTTGCCTGCCCTATCAATGCCTTGCATTTAACTTGCCAATGCTTATGTTGTTTCCTGTGTTTGTCACATGGCTCCTTTTTCCATTTCCTGAAAGATGTTTTCTTGGCAACAACTGCCTCTCTGACCTCACCTTTAAACCATGCTGGCAGTTTTTTGACCTTCCTTCCACTTTTCTTAAAGCGTGGAATATATCTGATCTAGACTTCCAAGATAGTACTTTTAAACAATACCCACGCTTGATGTAAATCTTTAACCTTTGCAACTGCTCCTATTAGTTTTTTCTTAACTATTTTCATCATGTTATCATAGTCTTTCTTTTGAAAGTTAAAAGGTAGTACTGTGGATTTCCTTGCCATCCTTCTTCCATTTATTATATCAAATGTGATCATGCTATGATCACTATTACCAAGTGGCCCCAAAACCCTTATCTCTTGCATCAGATCCTGTGTTCCACTGACAAAGAGGGGAAGCTATTTTGACCTAGCTGCTCCAAGAAGCAGTCATTTATTTAATCTAGAAACTTTATCTCTCTAGCATGTCCTGCTGTAAAATTGACCCAGTCAATATCAAGGTAGTTGAAATCACTCATTATTATTGTGCTGTAACTTTTGTTAGCTTCCCTGATTTCCTTCAGCATGTCATCATCCATTTGTTCATTCTGGTCAGGCGGTTTGTAGTATACCCCCACTGTCATCACCTTCCCCTTTTTACATGGAATTTCTATCCATAGAGATTCTACAGTGTATTTTGTTTCCTGAAAAACTTTAATCCTATGTGACTCAATGCCCTCTCTAACATAAAGCGCAACCCCTCCACCAATTTGTTCTATCCTATCATTGCGATATAGTTTGTATCCAGGTATTACAATGTTCCATTGGTTGTCCTCCTTCACCAGGCCTCTGAGATGCCAATTATATCTAACATTTAATTTAGTGCAGTATATTCTAACTCTGCCATCTTATTTTTTAGGCTTCTAGCATTTGCATACAGGCATTTTAGAGGCTGTATTTTTTTCATATTAATCTGGTTATCAGTTGATAGGGGTAATTTGGAATCGTTCAGCAGTACTTAAGGGCATGTGGGTTACTTTTATTTTTTATCTTAATTTTACCACTATGTGTGAATAGTAAAGCAGTGAACAGTGCAATCAAAACAATCGTAGGGATTTATACAACAAATCTTAATCTTTAGCTGGCCTGAAATCTGTAAATCCAAGGAATTAGCAGTTAGCACCCTTGCTGACCACACAAGTTATTTTGAAAACGGACCTCAATGGGGTTCATTTCATAGGGATTTTTACGCATATGTGTGTTAATAGCTGCTTAGAAAATATCGATTATGAAAGTAGATATGTTGTCATGAATGTGTGTACTTTGTCGGTAAGGTAGCTGGAAGATAAGTCAGGGCAGAACGCAGGCAGAGTTTGCAACCATGAGTGGATTATGAAATACCTTCATCTACATGAATATTTGTGTAGTTTATGCGCGCGTTCATTTGAGCAGCTACTAATAGCTATGCCTGCATTTAAGGCACAATCCCTGGTTTTTATAAAGACAAATAAACACCTATGTGTGTTTTTAAAATAACGCCTAGGTAGGCACCTACTTGCCCTCTTAAATTCAGTGCCCCAGTAGAAAATTATCCTCCACATGTGTAGCTTTTGCTGTGTCTATTGATATCTTGCCTACAGCTATGGAATACATCAAAGGAATGTTATAATATAGATCATTGCCCCTCCAGGGCAGTTATCAAGCAGACCACTGAAGTCTTGAAAATGAGCATCTGATGCCTGCAAAGGGTTGTAAACCATGCTGCAAGGTCTCACTTCTAGATCAATATTCAGCCTCCTATGTCAGGATTACGTTCACCTGACCATTTTATCTGAATAATCAACTCAATCCTCTTCGCTTACTATCTGGCCAAAAGCTATGTGGACAAAGTTGACTGGAGTAAGTTAGACCTGCTATTTGGGCAGTCTGAGTTACCTGGACAATTTTGGCCAAAAAGTGCTAAATATCAATGCTGGCTTGCCAAAGTGAAACTGCACCTTAGGAGCACGTACAATGCTGTCTTTTTTTTTTTTTACAGGATACATTTGTTTTGTCCAGACAATGAGTTGCTTAGACAAAATACATTCACTGAGCGAAGAGGAGGAAAGAAGAGGGCAGAATTCCCATCTATGGGGCATCTAATATCAGAGTTATTTGGACAAGCCCTTTGAATATTGCCCTCTACAAATGCTAATAAAAACCAAGAGAGATCAAGCGAAATGGCTGTGTTGTGACTCAGCAGTTCCACTGAGTTATTGACCGATGATGTGAGCTCTTCATAAGTGGACATAATTGTTTAACTCTGTGTGATTCCTCTGCTTTTTTTTCCAGTTATACATGACATCAGTCAGAGAAAAGACTCATTCTGGAAAAGGCATAATGAAGTTTATCCAGATTCAACTGAGATTAATACTGTTAGCGCATTTTGGAATAGGGATATTCCAAAACCTTGTATAAAAGAGGTTTACACAGAATTTACAAAATAAACATCCATCCAAGTTGTGTTTCTTAAACAGAGAATCGTTCAAAATTCTGAGGTGAACTGAGGTCTATGAGAATTATTTTAAAAGTCCTATTCATGATTTGCATGTATAATCACGCATATACAAATGTGAATCACACCCCCAGGTAAATAGTCAATTTAGGGGATTCCAAGATGGCGCTGTGAGGGTGTGTCTTGCTCTTACCTGCTTTGCCAGCTAGAAAGTGATCTCCTTCCTGTTGAGCATGGGCAAGAGAAAGGAGAAGGGGAGGATTAACTTACCGGTGAGCTCCCTCCCTGGGCCTTCTCGCTAACAGAGGCTGGAGAGCTTTGGCTTCACTTCAGCTGTTTCAATCCCGTTAGCCCTCGACCCGCCTGGAGGGAGAGTGACAGGCAGCAGTGAAGGAGCTTCTCTGAGTCCCATTCAGTGTGCACCACCTTCCCATCATGGGGCACTCGCGATGCGTCGGAGCTGCAAGTTTGTCTCAGTTGGGAGGTGCGCCAGCAGCAGTTCCTCTTCTCCTTGAGACTAGAGATCAGGAGATTAAGGAGAATATACAAGACATCGCCCAGGAGCAGAATGACTTTCCTTCTGGTCGATCATTTGGTGAAGTGCAGATTCCACAGGCAGTGACATTGGAGTCACTGTGGGGTATCATCCAGGGGAAAAAACTCTTCTCTTCAAGCAGTTTCGTGATTTGTCAGTGGTGGCCCAGGCAGTGATGGAACAGTCCAAGGCGGTGGAAGTGAATGCATTTAGGATGTATACCCTTGAGTCAAAAATGGATGCTTTGCAACTGGTGAAAGATGATCTGGTGAAAGATAGTTGTATCTTAACCAGGCAAATGGAGTACTTGGAGAACCTGGCCAGACGTAATCATTTGCATTTGTTAAGTTTCCCTAAGTCCCCGTTGATTTCGCCAATTGAGATGGTGAAGAAATATTTGACTGAGGTTTTGGGGATGGACCAGGAGAACATTCCTCCACTGGTGAGGGCCCAATATCTCCCTCCTGGCCCAGGACAGTCATTTTTAGGCTGGGAGGTTGCTGTTGGAGATAATCTGTCAGATTTTTTGGAGTCCTCCTTGGAGGTTGTAACCCAGTGATGTACCCTGATATTGACTTTTGCTTTGGAAGTAGACCGTAACCTGGTGTTTAAACTTTATTTCCGTCATTTTTTTGGCTCTACTATTTGTTTATTTCCTGATTTTTCTAGAAGTACACAGAAACGGCATCAGGGGTTTTTGGCCCTGCATTCTAGGGCCTTGGACCTTGGGCTGCAATTTGTACTTCATTTTCCTTGTGTTTGTTTTGTAGTATGTGATGGTAAAAACATTTTCTTTTTTTCAGCCAAAAACGTTATTGGAATTTCTTGTAGCTAGGGAAGGGATGTTGATTCCTGGAAGCCTCCCTCAGATACCACTGTAGGGGTTATTTGGGTGCTGGTTTTGAGGCAGTACCCTCTGTGAATTTGATTTGTATATGCTTGATATAATTTTCCTTCTCTTAGAGTCTTAAAAAATTTTCCTTTATTGTGGGCTGTTTCTTTAATCTAGATTTTCCTTTTATTTATTTTCTTTATTATGGTGTGTTGTTGATTATTACACTGTTTCACATGTTTGTGACACTGTATTGAAAATAGATACATATTAAATTTAAAAAAAGGGTCCAATTTAAACATGGATGTCTGTATCACATCTAAGTTGCATGGGGGTGTGGCCTGGGTGGGACAAAATTCTATATATGTATTCCCCATTTCATACAGGAAATGCACATGTAAGCCAAACATTGTTCATATCCAGATTTACACCTGATCTCTTTGACATAAGGAGAAATTAGACCTTACCTGCTAATTGTCTTTCCTTGAGTTCCCTCCAGGCTAGCCCAGGTACGCAGTTCTCAGCTGCTGGTGGACAGAGACAACCCTTGCGTACCTGGACTGGCCTGGAGGAACGATTATGAAATAGGGATTTAAAAACTGCTCATTTCGGCCAGCTGAATGTTTACTTCTCCCTCCAAATTGAAATGAGATCAATAGAAGCCTCTGTAGGTGATTAAGAGCGGCTGCACATCTGTGTTTCCAAATGGCTCAGATACACATGTAGGTGCCAACATTGACATGCCGGCTCATAATTCTGGATTTCCTTCATCAATTTTTTTTCCCATGTGTATATTGGTGAAACGGCTCCTCCCATTGCATGCAGATATCAGTCCTCATGCATGCCTGCGCTTCCTTCTGTCTGTGGCTCACTTTAAGAAACATGTCTTTTTTGAGGGGTAGAGATATGTTGATTTCACTTTTGCCTCACACATACAGACCCTCTCTTCTAAAAGTTAGCACAGATCTGCAAATGTTTTGCCTTTCATGTTTTTCCTACCTCATAAACAGCCTTCCTAAAATGTGCTTTTATATGAACAAGAATCTGGATCATCACACAAGCAGGTTTCTATGAAACCAATGTCAAAGTGGAATTTTAAGGGCCATGCACTTCTATGTGATTAATGGCAAAACTAACGTGCAGCAATTGTAACCATGGTGCACTCTCGGGGGCATTAGCACATGACTGTGTACCTGAACGCACAATACGATTAACGTGGGTATACTTAACAATATCCATAGCAACATTATTATCTGCACTCATGCTAACTGCCACATTTCCAATGAGCACGTGGCAATTGCCTTCGTGCTAGCGTCAGTGTGCTCTCCACACCCACCCTCTGCCCCTAATTTGTCCACTCTGCCCTGGCACGCGATGGCCACTCTACGTACAATTAGCAGCCAGTAGCTGGCATGCACCCTCTTTAGCGTTTTCAGCTGTCAATTACTACATACTAAAAACACATCAAGCAGCTAGCGGTCTTTAGTAAAAGGGCCCCTTAGTAATATTGGAACTGGATCCGATTTTAGAGGTTGTAGTTCTAGGAATCGTGCTGAGGACCAATTCCAATTTCATTAACATGAAATAACAGCTCTACGGTAGAAGCAGAGCCTCTTGGCGTTTCCTTACATTTTTCAACAGAAACGTTTCTTCCCAGCAGTGAAAATCTGATCAGTGCAAGCACAGGATTTAATTGTAGAAGAGCACCCCCTCATTCTCCATCTAGCCTACTACAGTGGGCAACCAGTCTTGCAATTTGTGTGGATGAAGCAGAAGATGGTAGACTCCCGTGATCAAAGTAATTTTTAACTAATTTATTTTATTATAAAACTGAAAGAAATTTACTAATTACAATGAGGTAACGGCATGATATGTGGTTATCCTAGGATAATCACATCCCTGTGGGATCAAAGGTACTCAACTATACTTTTTGCTTTGCAACTCCTCAGGGGTGTAATTATCTCATGATAACAATACACCCCACCCCATTGTGCCTTATTGCTTAATTAGCTACTGGATGAAATACAGTTCTGTTTGTATCAACTTTATGACTATAGTAATTGCACTGAACTGCTGTTCCAAAAAGGGGGAAAAAGAGATGAAATAACTATATATATTTTGAGTAATCGTGAAACTATCTATTAAAAGATTAAAGTGAAACCATTTCCCTCCTACTGATCATGTTCTGTAATGTGAAATTATTTTATGATCATGATAATTGTAATTAATGAGAATGGTTGTTAATTAGTTACACTGGCAGGTGGACCACAGAAAATGTGAGTGCTTAAAAGGATACTACAGCATCTCATTCAACCCGAGATCAGTATTGCTTCAACTAAGCTGGGACAATGGAAATTATACCCTACCCAGGACTTACTCATAGACATATTTCTTTTTTTTTTTTTCATTTTGCCCCCTCTGCTCTGGTAGGCTAAGTGGCCATAATAACGCTCACGGCAAACCTAGTGGTTGCAGCAGGGTCTGCCGTGAGCTGTCTGCTTATTAGGGGTCAAGTTCCCCGATATCGTAATACTTAGTTGTTCTTTCCCGATACGTTTTGCTACTCTTCTCCTTCCTTGAGAGAAAGACTGAAAGCGTTAATACTAAAATTGCAATTATGTTTCTGATTAGCAACGCAGAGGGCCCCATATTCTTCTGGGATGGCTATGCACTGTTATAGCACATAGCCATCGCCGCCGACCTTTAACCCTAGATATTCAATGCCGGGATCGTATGCAGCCCCAGCATTGAACATCTGGGGTCGACGCACAGTCCACAAGCCTGCAGAAGCTAACCAGGCAGCAATATTGAGTCGCTGCCCTGTTAGTGACTGGTGCTACCCGCCCCACGACACACCCTGATGATAACAGGTTAGCATCGGGACATGCAGTGGAGATAAAGCGTAGTTACTCACCTGTAACAGGTGTTCTCCAGGAGCAGCAGGAATCAGTCCTCACTTATGGGTGACGTCGGCGCCGACGGAGCCCTCGCGGAGCAATTTTCCCCAGCTTTCAAAGAAAGCCTTTG
Source organism: Ichthyophis bannanicus (assembly GCA_033557465.1). Classification (NCBI taxonomy): domain Eukaryota; kingdom Metazoa; phylum Chordata; class Amphibia; order Gymnophiona; family Ichthyophiidae; genus Ichthyophis; species Ichthyophis bannanicus. Next base: position 37,515,630 of record CM066036.1, read on the forward strand.
GGAATTGCAGCGCGCATGCGCGGTCGTCTTCCCGCCCGAGGGTGCCATCTTAGCCAGTCAGATGACATAGCTAAAAAGACAGCATAAAAATTTGCAAAAAGAACATAAGCAGACGATTGCAACTCCAAGGGGAGGAGGGAGGGTAGTGAGGACTGATTCCTGCTGCTCCTGGAGAACACCTGTTACAGGTGAGTAACTACGCTTTCTCCAGGACCAAGCAGGAAGTCAGTCCTCACTTATGGGACTCCCAAGCTCAAGGCTACCGGAGACCCTAAGCACAAAAATGAGCTCCCTCTAGCTCAGCAGCACAGAAGGACAGAATCTTCGCTGAATTATCACCCACCGGTAGCCCACATCCGGGATGGAGGGTAGGAGTTGCTCAGACCTCAAAGAGATTACGGAGGACTGCCTGTCCGAAAGCACTGTCCCTGCGGGACTCCCTCTCGAGACAGTAATGGACCGCAAAAGTCTGGCTCGAAGACCAAGTAGCGGCCCGGCAGATGTCTGCCAGCGGAACAGAGCGGAGGTAAGCCACTGACGTAGCCTTTGCCCGAACGCAATGAGCCGTGACTTGGCTTTCTAAGGAGAGTCCGGCTGCCCCATAAGCCCAAGAGATACAGTCTGCAACCCAGATGGACAGAGTACGCTTGGAGACCGGGAGCCCCAATTTATTGGGGTCAAAAGACACAAAAAGCTGAGCAGCTTTACGGTGCTCCCGCGTACGGTCAAGGTAGAAGTTCAAAGCCCTTCTACAGTCCAGGGTATGGAGGACCGTTTCAGCTCGGCTGGAGTGTGGTCTGGGAAAGAAGGTTGGAAGTACCACCTCCTGATTGATGTGAAAAGGGGAGACCACTTTAGGCAGAAATTTTGGGTGAGTCCGTAGGACTACCCTATTTTTGTAGAACCGAGTGTAAGGGGGATCAGACACGAGGGCCTGCAATTCACTTACGCGTCTAGCGGAAGTGAGGGCTATCAAGAACAGTGTTTTCCAAGACAGAAAACGGAGAGAACAGGTAGCCATAGGTTCAAAAGGCGGACAGGTGATCCGCTGCAAAACCACATTCAGGTCCCAGTCAGGCGCTGGCGGGCGCAGAGGTGGTTTAAGTAGAAGGAGACCTCGGAGAAACCTCGCTACGAGAGGGTCGCTGGAGAGAGGTCTACCGTCCACCGGCACATGATGTGCCGAAAGAGCACTGAGGTGAACTTTGACGGAGTTGGACTTAAGTCCCAGATTAGAGAGGTGTAGCAAGTACTGCAAGATCACCGACACCGGGCAGGAGAAGGGATCCTGAGACTGTTGGGTACACCAGACTGCAAAGCGACGCCATTTAAGGGCATAGCATTTGCGGGTAGAAGGCCGTCGCGAAGCCAAGACGACCTCCTCCACCTCCGCCGGCAGGAGAAGGGGAGCAAGGACTACCCTCTCAGCAGCCAGGCCATGAGGTTGAGAGACCTGAGGTTGGGGTGCAGTAGGGACCCCTGATCCTGAGTGAGGAGATCCGGTTGTACCCCCAGAGGGATTGGATCCTCCACCGCCAGTTGCAGTAGGAGCGGAAACCACGGCTGCCTGGGCCAGCGAGGGGCCACCAGGATCATGAAGGCTTTGTCTCGGAGAACCTTGAAAAGAGTCCGAGAGACTAGCGGGATGGGAGGGAAAGCGTACAGAAGGCTCCCCGACCATGAGATCAGAAAAGCGTCCGCCGCAACCCGAAGGGGGTGTGGCTGACGAGAGCAGAAGCGAGGAAGCTGCCGGTTGTGAGGACTGGCAAAGAGATCCACCGTGGGGAGGCCCCACTTGAGGAAGAGCTTCTGAACTACCAAGGGATCCAGACGCCACTCGTGCGGCTGGAGGACCCTGCTGAGTTTGTCCGCAAGGCAATTTTCTTGGCCCGGGAGATAAACTGCCTTGAGGAGAATGCCGTGACTGACGGCCCAAGAGCAGAGCTTCTGTGCCTCCCGGCAGAGGAGGAAGGAGCCCGTGCCCCCCTGCTTGTTCACGTAGAACATGGCAACTTGATTGTCCGTCTGGACAAGGACGGACTGGTGGGAAGTCAGGTGGGAGAAGGCCTTGAGAGCTAGGCGGATCGCCCTGAGCTCCAGGAAGTTGATCTGCTGAGCAGACTCCCACGTGGTCCAGAGGCCCTGAGTACGTGCCTCTTGGCAATGTGCTCCCCAGCCCAGGAGGGATGCATCGGTGGTCAGCACCCGGGTCGGCTGAGGTGACTGGAAAGGCATTCCGAATATCAGGTTCGGCTGCCGGAGCCACCACCGTAGAGACGAGATCAGCGGCTCGGAGACGCGCACTAGGTCTGCTAGGCCGCCTGTGGCTTGTCGCCACTGCTGGCGGAGACACCATTGAGCAGACCGCATATTCAGGCGGGCATTGGGGGTCACATGGACGGTGGAAGCCATATGGCCGAGTAGTCTCAGGAAGCGCCTGGCGGAGACCAGGGGCTGGCTGCGAAAGCGGTCGGCTAGGTCCATGAGCCGTTGAGCCCTGTCGAGCGGTAGGTATGCTCGCGCCTGAGGAGTGTGCAGCCTTGCGCCGATGAACTCGAGATCCTGTGAGGGGAGCAAAGTGGACTTTGCGAAGTTTATAACAAAGCCCAAGTGCTGCAGAAGAGTCACCGTGCGGCGCGTGGCGTTGGTGACCTCCCGAGCGGACGCTGCTCTGATGAGCCAGTCGTCGAGGTACGGAAAGACATAGAGGCCGTGAAGCCGGAGATGGGCCGCCACGACCGCGAGACATTTTGTGAAGACTTGCGGTGCGGAGGACAGGCCAAAGGGCAGTACTCTGTACTGGTAATGATTTCCTGCCACCACAAACCTTAGGTATTGGCGGTGGCTTGGGTGGATGAGGATGTGCGTGTAGGCATCCTTTAGATCCAAGGAGCATAGCCAATCTCCCTGCTGGAGGTAGGGCAGAAGGATTCCAAGGGTAAGCATTTTGAACTTCTCCCGCACAAGGAACTTGTTGAGGTTGCGCAAGTCCAGGATGGGTCTGAGGCCCCCTGTTCTCTTTGGTATGAGAAAATACCTGGAATAAAAGCCTTGACCTTCCAGGTGGTGTGGCACCGGTTCCACCGCCTGTTCCTGCAGAAGACCTGCTAACTCCTGAAGGAGTAATTCCCTGTGCAGAGGGGGTCGCGGAGGTTCTCCCGGAAAATAGGAGGGAGGGACCTGGTGGAAGTGGAGAAGATAGCCTTCTCGCACGACTTGAAGCACCCAGGCATCTGCGGTGATGCTGGACCACCTGTGGGCGAAGTGAACCAGCCGGCCTCCGGTGCTGGGAGGAACCAGCGGGGGGGGAGAGGCTATGCTTTGTGAGTCAAAAACCCCCACCCTGCTGAGCAGGGGCTGGTGGTGCAGGCTTGGGGGCTTGCTGCCTACGGGACCCGTTACCCCGTCCCTTGGCCTGCTGGCCCTGTTGGGGAGCTGCAGGGGCCTGATAATGGGGGTATTGTTTGTAGGCAGCCGCCTTCCTCGGGTAAAAGGACTTTTTCCCCGAGCCCTTCTTTTTCTGGGAAGGGGCGGAGGTCTTCCTAGAAAGCCTGGTCCTGGTGAGAGTCTCAGTCTCAATTTGTGCAGCCTTTTCCGCCATGGGCTTGCCAAAGAGGTTTTCGCCTCGGCAGGGGACATCGACCAACTTGTCCTGCACCCAGGGCTCAAGGTCTGACGACTGAAGCCAAGCCTGTCGGCGGGCACCGATGCCGGCTGCGGCCACTCGAGCCGACGCTTCAAAGCCATCATAGGCTGCCCGGGACATGAACTTTGAGCATTCCCGAATGCCAGTGGACAAGGCCAGGAACCTCCGCAAGGGTTCCTCGGACAAACCAGCGGAGAATCCGGCTAGCTCTTTAGCCAGATCCCGGAGATACATGCCCATGTATAGCTGGTAAGTCTGGACACGACATGCGAGCATAGAGCCCTGGAAACACTTCTTACCAAGGCCATCCAGGTTACAGGCCTCCCTGCCAGGGGGCACCGAGGAGTGCATCTTCTGGCTCTTAAGACGATGCATGGCCGATTCCACTACCATGGAATGGTGTGGTAGCTGTGCCTTTTGGAAGCCAGGGCTCTTGCGGACTCGATAGATAGAATCGACCCGCTTGCTCAGGACCGGCGAGGAGGCCGGACTCTCCCACATGCGGAAGAGTAGTCGTTCCAGCATAGGAGGAACAGGTACAGTAAAGTGTTCCCTCGCGGGAGAGAGTCATACTGGAGGGCGTCGAGCTCTTCGGCTCGAGGCTCCTCCTCGGGATCCGCAGGGAAGGCCAAAGCCTTGGCCATATCCCTAACGAAGTCCGAGAACCGGGCATCCTCCGGGGGGGACTGCTTCCGAGGCTCGGACTCCGGTGAGTCCGAGGGGACACACCGAGTCCGGAAAGAATCAGGCGACTCTTCCTCTTCAGACTCCCAGACCGACTCCGACGAGGACTCGGTGGGGTCGGCCCGGGCAGGGCGCGGCGCCTGCCGCCCCAACGCCGAGGGAGTCGGCGTCGGCGACCTCAGTCCCGAACGGGAGGCCGAGGGTGACCTCGACCGAGGATCGACTCGAGTTCTCATCAACTCGAGGATCGGCTCGGTCTCCGGGGTCGACTTAGACGTCGACGTCCCGGCGGTCGGGGCAGCGGCGCCAGCGAGGCCAGCGAGCAGTGCCCGCTGCTGGTCCATGAAGGCAGACAGTCTGCTCTCCAAGGCCGTCAACCTGAGTCCGAGCTCAGGTGACCCAGCAGCCCCCGACTCGGGCCCCGACGGCGTCGGGCCCGACGTCGGCTGTCGCAGAGGCGAGTCCAGAAGGACCACAGGACTTACCCGAGCAGGCATCTCCGACTCCAGGCGAGGTCGCTTCGGGAGGTGTTCCTTCTCCAAGGACCCGGGGCGGCTATCGGGGCTATGCGACCTGGCCCTCGCGGAACCAGGAGCGTCCACCGACGCCGCCCTCGCGGGTTTCACCGTCCGACGATGGTCCCCGGAGGGAGAACCCCGGTCGGAGGAACTCCGGCGACGGTCCGAGCTGGAGCCTTTTGACGCGGAGGCCTCCGACGAGGTCCGGGTACGGCTGGGGTCAGCGAAGATTCGATCACGCTGATGCCGCCGACTTCTCAACGCTTTTGAGGACATTTTGCCGCAGGGCCCACAGATCAGTTCTTCATGATCCGGGCCCAGGCAGCGGAGGCAAAAGTCGTGTGTGTCAGTTAGTGACATATTTCGGTCACACTGACCACACCGCTTAAAGCCACTGGCAGCCATCGGGGGAAAAAGGGCCCCTGCGAGGTCAAAGGACCGGGCTGCCAGGGAAAAATCGAAAACGAAAGCTGACAAAGTCAGAAAAACCGAAAAAAGTAAGAGGACTCGTGACCGGCGTCGCGAGTCCGGGCGGGAAAAGGATCGGCGTCGAACCGAAGGAAATAAGAATAAAATAATGAAGAAAATCGACTTTTTCGCGGGGACAAGACGGGGACGTCTGTAGGGCTCCGCGGAAAAAAGAAGACTGGCTAAGATGGTACCCTCGGGCGGGAAGACGACCGCGCATGCGCGCTGCAATTCCCAAAGGCTTTCTTTGAAAGCTGGGGAAAATTGCTCCGCGAGGGCTCCGTCGGCGCCGACGTCACCCATAAGTGAGGACTGACTTCCTGCTTGGTCCTGGAGAATTGGTGATATTCTGCTCAACAACATTTACACGGTTTATAGGTCTGTAAACCATGTAAATGCCTTTGAATGTCAGGCCCAGAGTGTTCAGCAGTTTTTATGCATTATCGGGATATCAACATCACCCTAAGATGTTTAAACCTTGTAAAATTCCCCTCTTAAGTAAATAACTTTGCATAGGTCTAGATGAGCAAATGGACGTCAGTGTCCACCCATTCAAAACTATACAAGAATTCTATAAAAGGTTGTAGGACTACTGAGGCTTTTATAAAGTAAATACAGTGCCTTCAAAGAAACGCGCAGAGGTTAATTATTATCAAAGAGTTTAGCTCCGAACTTTTAGGAGCATGTTTACTAAGATGCGAGAGCTGTATTTTGCACCAGGACTCATTGTGTCTGCAGGTGCAATCCCAGCTTTTCCCCTGCAGATACAGCAGAGAATTTGAACTTACTGTGGAGACTCGCAATCTCTGCATCAGCAGGCAGCGCAGGAGTTCCCAAGGCGCCTTCCGTTGCAGGGATTACAGGATCCATGGCACCGCCGATCGTCCCCCTGAGGTCCAGATCTGCCCCCCCCCCCAACCTGTGTCCATTGCCAGTGCCATGGATGTACCGATCCACAGCACCAAGGATGTAAAAGGCTTGAACTAAAAACTACCATTCAGTTCCAACCACCTTGGATAGCTCCCAATCCATATTGGGACCCATCCAAGGGGGACTGGGCAATCTCAGTGACAAATTACTATCGGGTTATTTATTTATTTAGCAACTTTTCTATACCACTGTATCTACAAGTCACAGCGGTGCACAGGTAGCAGGTAACATTGGTTTAACGGTTTACATATAACTTGGTAAAAACTTGAACACAGGTATAACTTATAATGACATGTGAACAGTAGCTGATAATGGTATAACTATAACCACGTGTGAACATAGACTAAGATAGTAATGTAGCTTATGGAAGGAAAAGTACAGGTTTAAGAGACAAAGGTGGGGCACGGAGCGTAGCTAAGTCTCAGAGCCAAAATGTTCATTGAACATTTAGACAGTTGTCCTTCCCTCTAACTCCCTCCCGTTACCTAAGTGACCCCAGCTAGCCAGTCAGCCTCTTCCTCCCTCCCTCCTATCCCTCCACCCCCCTCATTCAATAAGGCAAGTCGAACTAGCCAGTCAGCACCCTTTGGCCACTCCCACCCCCCACCATTTACCTGTCCAATCCACAGTAATCTAGTGGGGCCGGGTACAGGAGCAGTCCTCCCGGCTCCTGTCCCCATCCTCTGTGCTTTCTAAAATGGCAATGATCTTGTGGTGCTAATTGTCAGGACACTAGGGGGCAGTACCACCAAACTGGCACAATTTGTTTTAGTAAAACTGAAGGGAGCAGCTGCAGAGGGCGGTTACTAAAATGATCAGTGGTCTTCATCATAAGGCATATGGGGACAGACTTAAAGATCTCAATATGTATACTTTGGGAGAGGGGAGATATGATAGAGATGTTTAAATGCTTCTATGGCATAAATGCACAGGTGTAGAGCCTCTATAAATTGAAAGAAAGCTCTACAATAAGGGGTGATGTGATAAAGGTGAAAGGGGATAGACTCAGGAGAAATTTGAAGAAATATTTCTTTATGGAAAGAGTAGTAGATGAACAGAACAGCCTCCCAGTGGAGGTGGTAGAGATAAGGACTGTATCTGAATTCAAGACGGCATAGGACAAACACAGAGGATAAGGGAACAAAGGGACTGTAAAGCTTAGTAGTTGGTATGGAACAGCAGACTCAATAGGCCGTATGGTCTTTATTTGCCATCATATTTCTCTGTTTCTTCATTGTTCCTTCCGAAGGTGGATTGAACCCATCACCCTCAGGAACAGAGCCTGAAGAGTTAAAGCTTAAGCCAAATGAGCTACACAGGCAGAATGTAGGCTGCCTCTGGGCAGCTGAAATCAAGATACCTCCCCTCCCATCAAAGGAGCCCACTGGATCCTCATGGGCTACGTCCTTGATTGGAACTAAATGCTAGTCCAGCAGGCTCCTTCAGGGGCTTGTCTCTCCTCTGCTATGAGGAGGATAATTATACACTAGCTTCTACCTTGACTCTGCAAGTTTCTAGCTTCCAGCCACAAGCTGTTGAGTTCAATGAGCCTCATATCCATCAAGCAAGTGCTCTTTTCATGGCCTCATAATGGGTACCAAAAACAAATGGAGCTTTGGGTCATTTGGGACCCATACCCATTCAGTCCATTTAGAAACATATTTAATTTAGTTTAATAACAGCACTTATATTCCGCTTTTACAATCTACAGATGTACAGAACCTTTACAAAATTAAATTTAAACAATTCACATTAAGTATAATTAAAAAATGTATTCTATAACCATGCCTTCAAAACGTTTCGACATTGCACATAATCCTCAACGTCCCTAATTATAACAGATAATTCATTCCACAATTTTGGAATCACACCTGAAAAACAACTTTCTCTAACCCTCTTTTGTCGAAAAACAGAGGCTGAAGGAAATGGGAATCATTCACTGGCACGAATAGCGGAGATGGGCATCCGTATTGAACGTCCATTCCCACTATTCACTCCCCTGCAACCCCGGCTAATGTCTACCCGTTCAAACAGCTAGTTTGTATGGGGAGGCTTAGATGTGAATGGGAGGGAGCAGTACTGAGGCAGAGAGGATGGGGCATGGTTGGGCCACGACCCAGGACATATAGGACCGATGCTGAGGTCAGCCCTGTACGTTCAGGGCTGTGAACATGGACGGGGGACTTATTCCACCACAAAGATGGAATTAGTCCCCCTGGATGTCAGGGATCATGCTGCCGGGTCGGAAAAAAGGTAGGGGGTACAGGAAGATCCCGCAGCTGGACTCTGGCCATGGGAGGCTGGTTTGAGGTTCTGGCTGTGGGGAAAGATCAAATTCATCTTCACTCTTCTCATTGTTCCCTCAGGTCAGTCCATCTGAACCACATGTCCCTTCCCTCTCCATCACAGGCTCATCTTGAATCCACCCGTTCCTCTGCTTTCTTCTTCTTAGGCCCCCGACTCTGGAACTCGCTTCCCCTTGCCCTCCGCCTAGAACCCTCCAACAAAACCTTTAAGACTATGCTGAAGACCCATTTATTTTGCTCTGCTTTTAACTTCCCTCCTCCCCCTGCCCCCTCATCTCCCCCACCCCGCTGAATTCAGATGTTTCTCAACCCTCCACTACTATGCAATGTTTCCGCTTTGCCTTGTTGCTCTATCCTCCTTTCTTATTCTATCCTATCTCATACTTTCCTTTCCTTTTGTTTTGCGTTCTTTTCCTTTTCAGCAGCCTTATTATTTCTGTTATTGTAAACCGTTCTGGTGCCTTGAGTGTGAGCGGTATATAAAATATGTTAATAAAGATAAAGATAAAAACTGCGGCACCCGGTATTTGCAGTTCCTGACCAGAAGCAGGATGCCTGGAGTTAGACCCAATTCTGATCCCACAAGGGCTAGATTTGCCCGTGGGATCAGAATCGGATCTATGGCCCAAAAGTGCAGGCCGGGCCCCGATTCTAGTCGGCCTGCATGCTTAGCAGATCCCTGGCTACCCCAGTCAGGCTCCTGAATGGAGCCGAAGTGCCATGGTGTCCCGTCGCCATGGTACCGCGGCTCCATTCAGGAAACTGCAAATACCACAGGGGGCTGGACGGAAATTCAGAATGTTCTTCCCTGTCAATGTGCAATGTGCAATGTGCTGAATGAAGTAATTTAATTGATGAACCAAAAATGGTCTCATTCCACCCAGCTTATTATTGATCCAAAAACCAATGCACATCCCTATTTTGCAGCTCAACTCACATCTCCATATTTTCCTAGTCTGGCTTGATTGAGTCAGTTTGGATTTGGTTATTTGCAGATTTGCATTTGAGGTAGTCAACAATTTGTGTTATCTTCCAATAGTTACAATCTACAAATACAAAGCAATCTGAGTAAATCTGGATTTTAAAACATCTCATCTGTACCCAGATAGCTTTGTATCTCTGAGTAAATTTCATTCAAATATTTGCAGACCCAAATGTGGAATCAAAGCAGGCTGCAGGAGGTTCATCCATCCATAGCTGAACTGACAATAGAAAGAGGCAAGCGCATACTGCAGTGCAGCACAACAGTTCACAACAGTGCAAGAGTTTCTGCCGCCCTAGGCAGACCCTTCATGCCACCCGGCCTACCATGCTGCCCCCTCCCAGTATCCATTTTCCCACCTTGGGGAGGGGAGCGGCACGGAAATGCCTCTGCTGCATCGGGCTTTAGAGTGCCCAAACTAGTGCTCATGACTTCAATGCAACTTCCTGCCGCTCCTGCCCCCACAACAGGAAGTTGCTTCAGAAGGGAACAAGAGCGGCAGGGAGTGAGTTTGCTAGCACAGGCACTTTAAAGCCCGACGCAGCAGAGGCATCATCATGCCAGCCCCTCCTCCCCCAGGTAAGAAAATGGATGCCAGGAAAGGGGGGGGGGGGGGTTAGCATGGCAGGCCAGGCGGCGATGAACTGCTGCTTCGCTGAGAGGAGGGAGGCTGATGCTACCCACTAGGGTCTGTCGCCTAGTTGACCACCTAATTTGTCTATTGGACAGGCCGGCCCTACCTAGGAAGGACAGAAAGAAAGTTCTTTGCTGATGTTTAACATAATATCATCAATAATAATAGCAACCTGGCAGGAAAAATGGATTAGGGGTTAGAGCAATAGGCTGGGAACCAGGTTTAATATCCCACATCCCACTGGCACTCTTTGCTAACTTGGGCAATTCACGATCTCTTGCTGCTTTTGTTAGTCACTTAGATGAGCTTCTCTTACTTGAATACTTTCACTAACATAAAGTGTTGATTATAACCATTGGCACCAAAGAAGAAAAAGAGTGAAGCTTGGAGCCAGGCAAGAGGTCACTGTCCAGCTTTGAGATGACAGTCTGTATAATGATAACATCATGCTTCTTTTAATATGCAGGACCTTTGTATTATTACGGAATATTTGCAGGCAACTTAAAAGGCTGTCCCTCCCCCCATGCACCACTACTGGGGGCAGTGGAGGAATCATATGTGAAAAGGGCAAAAGCAATCGCAAAATGCAGTCTTTCACTCTTCAAAGCTGTTTCAGTGACACAATAGCAGTAATTTAGATGGACTATGTCTAATTAACATGGAACGAACTCCATTCACCTTGCCTGCTGGGTCCTGCACTAAGTATTCCCTCCATATAACTGTTGGCTTGATCCAGTGTACATTGGCCTCTTCAGCTGAGAGAAAATTGGTGTCGACAGCCTTCTGAGCACATTTTAATAATCAGCCTGATCATGGGTGCATGGCAGCTGCTCAACTGATGGTGTTAGACAGCGAATAAAGAAGGATGCCAGCAGTGCCCTCAGATCTGACATAACGAGGGAGACATCAGTCATTCGGCTAAAAGGCTCATAAAGGCTCCATCAGCTGTGACACAGAAGTCTGTCTTATACAAAGCTAATGAGTACATGTGGCAGCGTTAGCATTCTCTTCAGACAGTAACAAGTTGTAAGTGATCTGCATTTTAGATGAAATTCTCCAGTGACGAGCGAAGTGTCTTCTATGCATCCTTTGCAACAGCAAAGATAAGTTACTGATTTAGGGGAAAAGACAAAAAAAGAATTTGGTGGTATCATTCCTGCAAAACGATGATGATGGTGAAACAAAATGTACGGGAACAGAAGACAGGATGACAAATAAGCAAGTAAAGCGGCCTATTTACCAAAACGTGCTAACACATTTACGTGCACTGTCACGCACTGCTAGCAAAGAGACCCCACTGAGATTAATGAAGCCTATTAACTAGCAATATGCATTAACATATATGTTTTGCTAAATAGTCTCCAAAATTTCCCTCAAAGTTGTTTTTTCCAAAAGGTACCATCTTTGAATGAGAAAACAACTTGTAGAATTAAATGAATGATTAGCGTATGTAGTTTGCTGGCTGTTCCACTTTAGTAAGGGAGAAGCTATTAGCACTGAACAGAAGCACATAAGATATGGACAGAGAGGGGATCATGTAGGTTACTCAGTGTGCCCTTAAAAGCCAGCTGCTTTGAACCACTAAAATGTTAGAAGGTGAATTCCTTTGAAAGCAGAACTGTCTAACCAATACAGAATTCAGATTTGCAAATGAGCCCACAGATAAGTGGCTCTCCCACCACATTACTAAATTACTACACGTTACATAATTGAATCATTAAAAAAAATCTTTAAACATACATGTCTCTTTCTGTCCCTTCCTGTTCTTCTCTAAACCTGGTTGCAAACCGGAGACTACTTTAGCAAACCCTTATCTGGAGCCTGGAAGTGTAACAAGTTAATGAGAAACAAAGGGGAAGAAGACATAGGAGAAAGAGGCAAAGCAACAGCAGGCTTTATATTTGTTTCCAAAGATGCATGTTTTGTGTCAGTGTGAGCTTCTTTTAAGTTAGACAAAGAGGGAACAGTCTCCAGTGCAAGCAGAGACTCAAGCTCTGTTCTCATAGATGTACGAATCTGCTCTAATTCCATCGGAGCTCAACAGACTGCAGACCGAACAGCGTTAATCAGCAGCTAATGCTGGCAACGCTGGCTTGTTTATAAAAGAGGAGAAGCTAGCGGTCCAGGGCTGCAGAGGTGAGAGTTAAGTAGGGCAGCTTAAGGATAGAGCTTCACTCGCAATCAAATTAATTCCCAAGTCCTTTCATTAATTTGATACTGCAACATTATTTAGTAAAATCATTATGGTGCCTCAATTATATATTTTTTTTTACTTAGATTTTTTTTTCAACAGATGCCAATTTTTAAAAGATTTAACCTGGGTAACTATCAGTTACCCATTTAAAATCAGGGCTGAAGGGGCCGATGTAGAGAGAAGAATGGGGAAGGTGGAGCTAGACGATAATGCATGGGGATTTTATTTTGAAGTACTGTATGTATGTGCCGGTATATGGTGAGGATTTCAAATTTGGTTGGCCCCAAAAGTTCAAAAGGAAATGCTGTACAAATATGTTTGAAGGTCCATGAGCACAAAGGAGCTGTAGGTCTGCAAACCCCATGCTAATTCTTAAAAGTGCTCTCTAATTCATAACGGAATGCTATTTTCTGTTTGTGCAAAGTGCTCATCCAAACTGCAACAAAACATTATGAAAAAGAGACAAGGCAATTAGAAATTCTGTTGAAATGTTTTATATAGATAAACAGATTGATAAGATAGGTAGACAGATACAGATAAAGAAATATATATATTGTCTGAGGGCTTGATCATCCCATTGTGTATTAAATTAAGATAAGAATAGGGTGGGTGGTTGATGTGATGCTCCTACTGTTATTTGGAAGGCTGTGATAGTTTGTATTTAGGATTTTACTGTTTTGCAGGTACTAATGTATTTATGCCGCTGGAAGCAGTTTACTAAGCCTGCACTACACAAATTTAAATAATAAATAAAGCTCATCATTAGTACTCATAAGTAGGATTGCACCACCAGGCTCATAGCTGAGAAATAGCAAGATTTACAAGACTATTCCACAACTGTAATGAGAGGACAGGTGACAAGAACTGAACGTTGTGAGGTCAGGGGTCAAAGCTATTTATCTGGTTAATAACTAAAATATATGCATGCACCTTTAACCTCATTAATGAGGAGCATTCGCTTAGACATGTTTAGGATGGGGAAGTAATGTATGCACACAGAATGGCGCTCCCAAACCCGCATGTGTTCTCTTCCCCCTTTCCTCTGCCTGTAGAAAAGGAAGGTGACAGCCTCATAGGTACCTTTGTCACCAAGGACCCATGGCAGCAACTTTTCAAAAGAACACTGCCCAAGAGGTTGACAGGAGCAAAACCACTCATAGACCGTACACCTACCGAAACTACTGAAAAATGTCCCTGAATGCATATACAGTATGATATAATATATACAGGGTGGCCCAAAAAAAGTGAGAACATCTCATAGCATATGTTATTTAAAAATTCAAAAAGACAGATGTAAACGATTGACAAATTTAAAAAAAAAATGACGACCAGAAATTGTCGAAATAAAGACGTTATATACCTAAAAAAGGTAAATAAGTAAACTATTTAAGCTTTTAATTTATGAGATGTTCTCACTTTTTTGGGCTACCCTGTATATATGGAATTCAGAAACGCTAACAGTGCTAAAGTAATATTCTTAATAGAATATATTGCTATTAAGTCTATTCTCACGTTTTACATTAGAATTTAGTTGGATACTTGGTTGCAATAGGGAGTAATAATGCTTTCTACTTCCACTGATGTCTCTTCTGTCAATGGTGTGCTTTAAGGCCAACCTTAACATACTGCCTGTAGTAATGGCCAATAGATTAGAAGGTCTTGTTCTTGTCTGAGAGAACTCTACCCTATACAGTATTGCAGACTTTCATTGGCTACCTCTGATACTCCAGTTGAAATTCAAGGTCCTTTCCTTGGAATTAAAGGTTTTACATGGACTAGGGCCAGAGAACGTCAATGAAAATATTAAAAAGAACATGCCTGATCAGCACCTTAGATACAATGAGGATTTGCTACTTAATGTCCATGCAAGCTTTCATTTGGTTTGTAGCTTGTAATGCCACAAGAGCTGGCATATGTCAGTGGCGTTGAGAGCTTTGCCATTGGTACACTAACTTCTGGTAGGGTATCCCTAGGTGGACAGGTCTCAGCTAATCTGCTGGACTAGGACAAACAACCTATCTGAGTGGCAGCAGTATGAAAGGGAGGTGGCGGTGGAGGATCACATTTGTGTGACAACAGCAGCAACGCTGGCATTACCTGAATAGAAGACAGACCTGACAGTCTACTTATGTATCTTGCCATGAAAGACCAATGTATGGTCACAACAAAAGAAATTGTGATGTGGTGCTAGAAGATGAAACCCTCAGGTCACAAGGCACTCAACAAGCAATGGGGAAGATCTTCAGAATACAGTCAGCATTTATGATGTGATTGGAACAAAGCCTTAGGGACATCTGACTGCTGATGTAGCTGCACTTGAAATGAAAGTCAGAAACTGCAAAGACATCTTAAATATTGGAACATGGAACATACAAAGCGTGAATGAGGGAAAGCTAGAGGTGGTCAAGAATGAAATAGAACATGCACAACTCCATCTGCTGAATGTCAGCAGACTGAAATGGACCGACATTAGGCATTATAAATCTGATGCTTACATGCCAGAAATGTAAGACAAAGGAGAAACAGTGTTCTATTTATAATTAAGAAAAACATGAAAAGAAATGTAATAAACGCATGGAGGGCGATTTTAGAAAGGACGTCCAAGTGCAATCTGGGATGTCTAAGCCAGAACATCTGAAAAAAAAAGCAGGCACGTCCAGGTGCAGACATGATTTCACAAATGTGGATGTGCCCAATATCGACATCTGTCGGCGTCTGCATAGACATCTCCAGGATAATATTTCAGGACCTGGACATCCCTACCTGTTCTCAGAAATGTCCAGTGCTGAGTCTAAGTTTAGATCTGCTTTAGACACGAAGAGGCATCTGAAAAATGCTAATTTTTGGCTGAAAAACATCTAGAGGGTGTAGAGAAAAAAAGCACTTCGTTATCACCAGTATTCAGCACAATTTGAGTGATAATAGCAGTGGGATTTGAACCATCACTTCCCTGTTCCCAGCTCCCTACTGTAACCATTAGGCTATTCCTAGATGTCCAGGTCCCTGGGAACACCTCCACCTTGCCCCACTCCAGATTTGGTCATCCTCACGCTGGGGACGTCCACAGATCTGGATTTTAAATGACTCTGGAGACATCTCAGTGCTTTAGATATCTCTATGCCCATTTTCGGATATCAAAAGCAAGAAAAGGACTTCCAAAATGACCCCCTTAATTTCTATTTGTCTATGAGAAATTCCCATCAACACAACTATTATTCAGTTCTAAGTGCCAACAATAGTACTGCTGCTACTACTACTGAGCATTTGTATAGAACTACAAGACGAACACAGCGCTGCACAGACAGATGTAAAAGACAGTCCCCACTCATCAGAGCTTACAATCCAGTCAAGACTGACAACACAGTAGCTGTAGACTTGGGATACATCTTGGGGGGTGGGGGGGGGATGGTAAGGAAACACAAAGGAGACCAGGCGAGTCAAGATCCGAAAGCGGCAGTGAAGAGGTGAGTTTTCAGCCTGGATTTGAAAAGGGTCAGAGAAGGCCTCTGATGTACAGACTCAGGTAGTTTGTTACTGGCATAAGGAGTTGAAAGGTGAAAGAAGCGAAGTCTGGAGTTAGCAATAGAAGAGAAGGGCACAGATAGAAGTGATTTGCCACAAAAGCGGAGTTCCCGAGGAGGGGTGTAGGGAGAGATAAGAGAGGAAAGGGAGTGAGGAGCTGCAGAGTGAAGGCACTTATAGGTCAGCAGAAGTTTGAACTGAATGCAGAAACGGATAGGGAGCCAATGAAGTGATTTGAGAAGTGGGGCAATATGAGCAAGACAAGGCTGGCAGAAGATTAGCTGCACAGCAGAGGGTTGAACAGATTGAAGGGGAGATAGACGATTCAGTGGGAGACCAGCAAGGAGTAGGTTAAAATAGTCAAGGCGGGAGGTGACTAAAGAGTGGATAAGTGTCTTAATAGTGTGTTCAGAAAGTAATGGGTGAATTTTGTTGATGCTATAGAGAAAGAAACAACAGGTTTTAGCTATCAGATGTATGTATGTGAAGGAGAGAGAGGAGTCAAAGATGACCCCAAGGTTGCAAGCCGAGGAAACAAGGAGGAGAAGTCATCCACAGAGACTGAGAAACGAGGAAGGGGAGAGGAGAGTTTAGGGGGAAAAATAAGATCATCAGTTTTGGTCATATTCAATTTCAAGCGGTGGTGAGACATAATTTCTTAAAAAACAGGGGTGTCCTACACGGAGCAGTGGGTTCACCCCTAAAAAAAGTCATGGGGAGGGGTGACCTGCACGGAGCGGCAGGTGCACCTACTCTTGCCATCTTACTAGACAGACTAGATGGACCATACTGGTCTTTATCTGCCATCATTTACTATGTTACTATGTTATATCCAAGCAACAATGTCAGAAAGGCAGGCAGAGATCTGGGCCTGGATTGCCAGAGACATTTCAGGTGTAGAGAGGTAGATCTGGGAGTCATTAGCATAAATATGGTACTGAAAGCCATGGGAAGAGGTGAGTGCACCAAGGGACTGTGTATATAGAGAGAAAAGGAGTGGATCCAAGGCAGATCCTTGGAGAAAACCAACTAAGAGCAGGATAGCAGCAGAGGAGGATCCACTAGAACAAACACTGAAAGAGCGATGGGAGAGATAAGAAGAGAACCAGGATAGTACAGAGCCTTTAAAACCAAGTGAGGGCAAGGTATCGAGGAGAAGGTTGTGGTCAACAGTGTCAAAAGCAGCAGAAAGGTCAAAAAGGATGAGGATTGAGTAAAAGCCCTTGGATTTTCCCAGAAACAAGTCGCTGGAGACTTTGGCAAGAGCCGCTTCAGTAAAATGTAAAGGACGAAAGCCAGATTGTAAAGGATCCAGGAGGGCTTGAGAGGAGAATAGGTGCAGATTATTAGTTCCATAGGCAATAGAAGCTAAAATCAACAGAACATGGGCGACTGGAATGAAAATGGGAACAAAGAAAGGGGCAAAGTGGTTGCAAAATAAGGGCTTGGCAACAGAAATAAAGCTAGAGAAAGCCTGACAATAGTCTACAAGTCTAACAATCTGTTCATTTCTAAAACTTTCTTGCAGCAGCACAAGCAGCTACTATACACATAGATTTCACCCAATGGACTCTGCAAAAATCAGATTGACTACATCTCTGAAAGTCAACAATGGAAAAGCTCAATAACATCAACAAAAACAAAACCTGGAACTGATTGTGGCACAGATTACCAGCTATTACTATGCAAATTCAAGTTAAACCTGAAAAGGAACAAGCCACTTAAGAATGTACCGCCAGAATTTAAAGACTGCTGCAAAATTGATTCACTACTGTGGATACAAATGACAGAGTACCCAAAGAACTATGGGATGACATCAAGAAAGTTGTGCTTAAAAAAAGTGAGAAGTTTCTGCAAAAGGTAAAAAAGCAAAAACAGCCAAATATATGACTGAAGAAACTCTGAAAACTGCTTAGAAATGCAGAGAAGCTAAAGCCTGTGAGAAAGAAAGACCATTATGGAACTTAACAGAGACTTCTAATGTGCAGCAAGCCAAGATAAAGAGAAGATCTACAATGACATGTAAGAAAATGGAAAATATTAGAGGAAGAAGAAAGCACAGTTACTTACCTGTAACAGGTGATCTCTGGGAACAGCAGGAATAAGTCTTCACATATGGGTATCGTCGGTACCGACGGAGCCTGTGCGGGAACGCTCCCCAGCGTCCAGTAAGAAAGCTTTTGGGAGCATCCCACAGCGCCTGCGCGCTGCCTTCCCGCCTTTCCCAACCGCCTCTCTCCAGTTTGAGTTTTAAAGCTGAGACAATGAGAGAGAGAGGAAAGGAAAGATAGATAGAGAGATACAACTCCTAGGGGAGGTGGGTGGGTTGTGAAGACTTATTCCTGCTGTTCCCAGAGATCACCTGTTACAGGTAAGTAACTGTGCTATCTCCAGGAACAAGCAGGAATGAGTCTTCACATATGGGGACTCCCTGGCTGCAGATGCCAGGGGAAGACCCCAGGTTGTGTGTCCTTGAAAAGGACTCTACCTCCCCCCATGGATCTCTGGCATCCAACCAGGGTAGGTGGGTAGGAGTTGATTAGGAATGGAACAGGTGTTTGAGAACAGCCTGACCAAACAAGGCATCCCGGCGGGAGTCCTTGTCCAAGCAGTAATGGGCTGTGAAGGTATGAACCGAGGCCCAGGTGGCCGTTCAACAGATTTGGTCGATGGACACAGAGTTTAGATGAGCCATTGAGGCTGCCATGGCTCTCACATTGTGAGCTGTGACATGGCCCTCCAGAGAAAGATTTCTACTCTGGTAGGCGAAAGAAATACACTGAGCAATCCAGTTGGACAGTGTTCTTTTAGAGACTGGAAGTCCTGAATGAGAAGGATCAAAAGCAACAAAGAGTTGAGAAGACTTTCTATGTTGCTGTGTTCTTTGTAAGTAAAAAGCGAGAGCTCTCTTACAATCCAAGGTATGAAGATTCCTCTCTGCACTTGATGCATGAGGTCCTGGAAAAAAGACAGGTAAATACACCTCTTGGTTCAGATGAAAAGGTGAGACCACTTTAGGCATAAAGTGTGGATTGGTCCCGAGGACTACCTTATCATGATGAAACCTTGTATAAGGTGGATTGGCCACCAAAGCTTGCAACTCACTGATGCGGCATGCTGAAGTGACTGCAATGAGAAAAATAACCTTCCAAGAAAGAAATTTCAAGGAGGTGGTGGCTAAAGGTTCAAAGGGTGGCTTCATAAGCTGGCCAAGAACCAGGTTTAAGTCCCATGCCACTGGAGGTGGTCTAATGGGAGGTTTAGTTAAAAGAAGGCCTCTCATGAATCTTGCTATAAGAGGATGAGAGGAAATAGGTTGTCCATTGAGAGGCTTGAGGGACGCTGCAATAGCACTCAAATGGACTCTTACTGAATTCGTTTTCAGACCTGCATGGGATAGATGCAAAAGATACTCTAGTAGAGAATTCAGAGGTATTGCAAGAGGGTTTAGACCCTTCCCTGAACACCAAATGGTAAATCTTTTCCATTTGAAAGCATAGGAGCGTCTAGTAGAAGGCTTTCTAGAGGCATGAATAACATCTCTGACTTGCTGGGAGAGATGAAAATCTTGAAGGTCTAGGCCCTCAGCAACCAAGCCCTGAGATGGAGAGACGGGGTTTGGGTGCCACAACGTTCCTTCTTCCTGGGATAGAAGGTCTGGAGCAGAGCCCAAGTCCAGGGAGGGAGCTTGAGAGAGATGCAGAAGTAGAGGGTACCACACTTGGCGTGGCCAATGCGGTGCTATGAGGATCATGGTCCCTTGATCTCTGTGAAGCTTGAATAGTGTCTTTGGAATTAGGGGAATTGGTGGAAAGGCATAAAGGAAGTCTTGACCCCAGTGAAGGAGGAAGGCATCCTTGGCCTGAACTCCCTGACACGGAATTCTGGAACAGAACCGGGGAAGTTTGGCATTCCACGGACTTGCAAAGAGGTCTATGTCTGGGGTTCCCCAAATTCGAAAGATCCTGGCTACCTGGTCCATGTGGAGGGACCACTCGTGTGGAAGCAGAACTCGACTGAGTCTGTCCGCCCAAGAGTTTTGAACGCCTGGAAGATATACTGCCAGAAGATGGATGTGATGCTCTCTGGCGAAGGCCCACAGTCGCAAAGCTTCGTTGCAAAGCGACAGAGAGCCAGTCCCTCCTTGGTTGTTTACATAGAACATGGCTACTTGGTTGTCCGTATGGATAAGGACTGTCCTGTAGCTGAGCAGGGAATGGAACACTCTGAGAGCTAAGAAAATTGCTCTGAGTTCCAAGAGATTGATATGCAGAGAAGTCTCCTGTGGAGACCAGATGCCCTGGGTGGAGAGATCCTGCAGATGAGCTCCCCAACCCCTTGGAGAAGCATCTGTTGTGAGAGTTGCTTGGGGTAGCGGTTGCTGAAAAGGGGACCCCAGCAACAGGTTTTGAGAGGACTTCCACCACTGGAGAGACCAAAAAAGGCGACTGGAGTTTGCTATTTTGTCTGACAGGCAACCTGATGCCTGAGTCCATTGGGTGGACAAGGTCCATTGAGCTGCCCTCATGTGAAGGCGAGCATATGGAACCACATGCACAGTGGATGCCATGTGGCCTAATAGTTGTAACATCTCTCGAGCAGTTAACTGGGACTTTAACTGAATCTGGGAGGCTAACTGCACCAGACGTAGGCAACGGGCCTGAGGAAGATAGGCCCTTGCAGTTGTGGTATCCAGCAAGGCCTCTATGAACTCCAGAGACTGAGTAGGGGTGAGATTGGATTTTGGGATGTTTATTACTAGTCCCAAATACTGAAGGATACGCATTGTGCAGGTTAGACAAGTCTGGGCCTCTGACTGGGACGGGGCTCGCATAAGCCAGTCGTCCAGATATGGGAATACGAATATTCCTAGAGTGCGGAGAAATGCAGCTACTACTGCCATGCATTTCATGAACACCCTTGGTGCAGAGGCCAGACCAAATGGAAGCACCCTGTATTGGTAGTGCTTTCCTTGAAAAAGGAACCGAAGGAACCTTCTGTGTGTTGGATGGATGAGGACATGGGTGTACGCATCCTTGAGATCTAGAGAACAAAGTCAGTCCTGACTCTGAAGGTATGGAAGCAGAGCCCCTAGAGAAATCATTTTGAATTTCTCCTTGAACAGAAACTTGTTCAATTCTCTGAGATCTAATATGGGTCTGTAGCCCCCTGTTTTCTTTGGGATAAGAAAATAAGGGGAGTAGAACCCTGAGCCCTGTTGAAGAAGAGGTACTTCTTCTATTGCCCCTTGGGCAAGAAGGATAGCAATCTCCTGACCTAGAAGGTTGAGGAGAGATGTTGGAGAATTGAACTGTTTCACCATGGTGTGAGGAGGAAGACTCAAGAAATGAAGCTTGTACCCTTCCTTTATGATGGAGAGGGTCCATTGCCCTGCTGTGATTTGCTCCCATCTGGGAGCAAAGTAAGTCAACCTTCCTGGAATGGTGAGGGGCTCTGGTTTTTCCAGAGCTAGAAAGGCTAAGTTCTCTAGTTGCAAGTCAAAGGCCCTGAGGAGGTTGAGGCTGCTGGGCTGTGGTAGGCCTGGCAGCCTTTGACTTGGCCTGTTTAGGTGGTTGCTGATGCTTTGCAGCAAAACGACCTGCAGAAGATGTCTGCCCATGAGCAGGATAATATTGTCCCTTTTTAGAAAAAGATGTCTTTTTAAACAATCTTTTCTTAACAGGGGCAGAGGTAGACTTTGAAAGTTGATCCAAAGCAGAGTTCTCAGCATCCATCTGAGTGGCCTTTGCTTGCCAATCCCTGCCAAACAGGTTTTCACCTGTACAAGGAAGGTTTCCCAACTCATCTTGGACCCAGAGTTCCAAATCAGAGGCTTGTAACCAAGCAATTCTGCGTGCACCTATGGCAATAGCCGTGGCTCTGCTTACACACTCAAAAGAGTCAAAGGCTGCACGGTTGGAGAATTTGAAACATCTTGGGCATGTTTGAGCCAAGTGAGAAATTCCTGCCTTTTATCTTCTGAAATAAAAGGAGCTAAAGTCTGCAGATGATCTGTGACTTCTTTTAGAAACATCCCCATATAGAGACTATAGGAGTTGATTCTGGCAGCAAGCATATTGGCCTGGAAAATCCTTCGGCCAAAAGCATCTAGAGTCCTACATTCACGTCCTGGAGGGTTAGATGAGTGTCTCTTTGCACTCTTTATCTTCTTCATAGCAGACTCAACCACAATAGAGTGGTGAGGAAGCTGAGTCTTATGAAAACCAGGACAGGGAGGGACACGGTACATGTGTCCAACCTAAGAGAATGAGGAGAGGTGGTGAGAGGAGTCTCCCACATGCCCAACATGAGATCATAAAGAATCTCATGAATAGGTAAGGTAGCTGCTTCCTTAGGAGCCTTAGGATATTGCAAAATATCTAATTGCTTGGCTCTAGGCTCTGATTCAGAGGCCACTGTAACAGAGAGGCCTCTAGCCACTTCCCTAATGAAGTCTTGAAAAGACAAGTCCGCTGGAGGAGACATTCTTCGTTTTGGAGAAGCAGACTCCTGAGGAAGTAGTACCGGTGCATCGACAGAAGCCTCCGACTCATCAGTGTCTTCGGAGGAATCGAAGTATCGCCTGTCTGGATGCTCCTGTAAAGCCCGATACGCGTACCGAGTGGGATCGACATCGGGAGTAAGCGGTACCGGTTTGGTACCGATGGGCATCATAGGACAGGGTACCGTTGCAGTCGACACAGAAGCCGATGTCGATGCAATCGGTACCGGCACCGGGAACGGTGCCAATGCCGGAGTCGGTACCGGCAACAGGGATTGTTGCGGTACCGAAAGCGTCGAAGCCTGCATGAACGCCGTAAGGGTGCGCTGCATGGATAGAATTTTCTGATCCATCGACGCCACCAAAGTCTGGATGTCGGTACCAGTGGAGGCCACCGGTACCCCAGAACACGGCAACAGGTGATCGGTCGAGGCCAAGCCATCGATGTCAACCTGTGACTCCATAGATAATGCTTTGGAAGCCGGAACTTCCTGCCGGGGTAATTTTGCCGGAGCAGAATCCTCGAGGACAAGCCCGGAGGCATCTCGATGCTTAGAGGGAGATTTGCCCTTCGAGGACCGGCTAGATTTATGTTTGGTTACCTGAGATCCATGGGAGGAAGAAGAAGCCATGGAAGACGTCGATGCCACCGAGGCTGCATCAGAGGGAAACAGGGTACTGAGCTTGGCTGCTCGGTTCTGCCGACCTCTTTTAGACATCATGGTGCAGGACACACAATCCGTGATGGAATGGTCAAGACCCAAACATTTTAGACACCAATCATGGGTGTTGGTGACAGAAATAGTACCGCCACATTTTGTGCACTTTTTAAACCCGGAAGCGGGCTTCTCCATGAGGAGAAAATATTTAGGCCTAAGGCCCAAACTGAAAATGCACAGTTGAAGAAATAAAAGTTTTGGGGGGTTTTTTGAAGAAAGAAAGAAAAGAAAAGACCGGCGGTACCGGTCTGACGTCAAAGGCAGACGCGACACAGAAAAATAAAGAAAAAAATAAAGAACTTCTTCTGCGGTGACAGGAACACGACCTGCTGGCTCCGCGGAAAAGAAGAACTGGAGAGAGGCGGTTGGGAAAGGCGGGAAGGCAGCGCGCAGGCGCTGTGGGATGCTCCCAAAAGCTTTCTTACTGGACGCTGGGGAGCGTTCCCGCGCAGGCTCCGTCGGTACCGACGATACCCATATGTGAAGACTCATTCCTGCTTGTTCCTGGAGATTATCAGCTTTCCTAAAACTACAGTACAAGAGTTAAAGAGAACATTCTGAAGATGTGAGAGAGGGATTCCAGCACCGAAGGCTTGCTTTTCCACCAGCCATTTTAACTACAGCTCCTCCCTCCTGTGTGTGTTGGGGGGATAAAAAGCCTGCTTGCCCCGCGGGTAGTGGACGCAGGTGCGTGTACAAAGGGGTGTGTTCTAAGTGGCTAGGTTTGCCCCTTGTGAGCCCCTTTGGAGTGCCGAGGATGCCAGAAGATAGGATTTTCTCTCCCCTGTTAGTACCTTTTGCAATGGGCAAGAGGAAAGCTAAGGTGAAGGGCCCTAAGGAAGAGTTGGTGGTGTTGAAGGGCCCAATGGACCATCATGTTGTAAGTACTGGGAAACTTAACTCTTTGCCTCTGCAGACAGGTGTGAGTATCTCATCTTTGGATTCCTTTACTGACTTTTGGATTAAGAACCCCTCCCCACCAGCCAAATTCTCAGTATGTCTCCAGCAGATTGGCACATCCCAGGTAGGGGATATAGCCCCATCTGCTTCTATTCCCTTACCGTTGGTTGTGACTGCCATTACGGAGACGGCTGTAGACTGTGGACCTAAGTTACCGGTGCTGGTTTCTTTTTCTGTTACTTCTTCAAAACTACCACTTGAGGGCATTGGGTCCAGGGAAGCATCACTCTGTGATGTTTGGTCTGCAATCAACAGGGTGGAGGGGGGTGTTGCAGGGCACGCTAGGGCAGCTATGTGATTTTTCTAGGGACACTGCTGACATTTTGCGCTAACATGAGACCTTGCTTGCTGATTCTGCTGGGAAGGTCTCTCAGTTGGAGGCTAATGTTTTCAGCTTACAACAGTTGTGTAATTCTCTATCTAAAGATAACATGTTGCTGTATAATAAATTGGAAATATTGGAAAATGCTACAAGAGCCAAGAACCTTAGTGTTCTTAATTTTCGGGTGGTTCATCTACTTTCTTCCATGGAGCTATTTAAAATGTATTTAAAGGATATTTTGTTGTACTCTGATTTTTTCAAAGTCTGCTATATCTTCTATTTATTATATACCTCAGAATATTTCTAAATTAGCATCTGTGGGAGATGCTGATGAGCCAGTTAATCCTGATGATTTAGGATTAACTCAATGTTTGGAGACTTCTTTGGGTAATGTACCCCAAGGAGGTACTTTATTCGTTTCTTTTTTCTCAAAGCGGGTTAAGAGTCGTATTATGAAAAGTATTTCCTAAAGAAGGCTGCTCCTATTTGGGGGCAGCAACTGATGCTATTTCCTGATATTGCTCGTACCACTCAGATCCGGAATAAAAGCTTTTCTTCGCATAAGAACTAGGGTATTGGCTCTTCGAGGAACGTTTTACTTGAAGTTCCCCTGCAAGTGCTTGGTAACAATTTCTGGCAACGGTTATGTATTTGTTGAGGCTTCCCATCTTGAGCAATTTTCTTTTGGATAAGTAGTTTTCCTTTTGAGATGTTTGCCTGTATTTGACTGGGTATAGTTAAAAGGGGTTGAATGTATTATTAGTTTTCGTCTTGACCTCCATGTACCTTCGATGGTCTCTCGTAAGGTGGGCTTGTGTAAATTCTTTGTTTAATTGTTTCTTGAGGTTTTTCTTGTATTACTTTAAATTAATTTACGTTTCTTGTAGGTTGCTTATTGTAACTGTCAAAAACTGAATGAATATCAATTTAAAAAAAAAAGGAAATTCCACCCTCAAATTGGAATGCTAAAACATGCTCAGCCCCCTTGCAGTTGGCACAAAATCCCATGCTGGCAACACGGCCCATACGCACATTACCAGCAAGGGGATTAGTAAACATGCTCCTAAATTCTATGTTTTAGAAGTCTTATTCATGCTTTACATGTCTGCAAATGTGCACACAGATGTCCAAATCACAGAGACATCCCTGGAATCATTTTAGAAGCTGTTTATAGAAATCTCCAGAGCAGGGACATTCAATTCATGAAGGGGCGTTCTGAAGAAGTTGGACTTGCCTCCTGATTTCAGAAACAGTGAGCATGTCCCCACCCACTAGTGGGACCATCCATGTCTATTCCTGCTCCAGAGCACGAATAGGTCATCAGAAAAGCTCTCATTCTGCCATCAAGATACCTTGACAGCATAGAGAAGAAGGTACTCTGATACTCCCTATATTTTTTATGATGATAATGAAAACTATAAGGAAGCGAGGACGCTTCTTTTCAGTTCGGCATGTTGATATACATCTCTACGTGTAAAATAGCTTGCATTCAGCATAGGATAGATGTCCCCAACCCCAACCCCCGTTTTTCTAGCATGGACATTTATGTGGCCACCGGCACAGCTGTCCATTTCCAGAACATCCAGGTTTTCAAAATTGGACCAAAACTTAAATGTCTCTGACATTCTTGTGAACATTTTGCCCTGGGCACCCTGGATTTCACCTGGATGTCCTTTCTAAAATATATATCCATCTTGCTATGTGACAGTTTTCATTCTAATCATACATTGTCTTTAGCAATGTTAAGGCAGTGTTGTTGCATCCAATAAGACATGTATCTTATTGGGCTGGGGCAGAAATACTTCTGTGTTCCTGCTGCCAGTTATACATTTGCTCTACTATGATAATACAAGGCCATTTCTCCAAAGCCTCTACCCTTGTGACTAAAGAACCTGCTCTGGCCAAGATCCTCCCAGATGGTTTCCCTCCTTCAAAAGTAGATGAATAGATTTTAAGTTTTAATGTCTCCCCTACTCAGCCCCCACCTCCCACCTAAAAGAAGATAGAGATAGAAGAAAGCACAAAGATCTTTGGTCTATTATGATCTTTGGGTCCAATGGGGTAAGAGTGAATGGCAGTGGCATGAATTCTGTCCAAGCAGCCCCCCACAATGCAAGAGGGGGCCCGGGCAGAAAGGGGGCCCACACAGCGGTGGCAGAAGCAGCGCAGCAAATGTACTTTATCTTGTAAGTTCCTATGGATCTGGTGGTTGTTCCTTGCTGGGCCGAAGCCTTGTGATAAGAGCCACACCGTGAGACCGGCCCGGCGGGGAACAGCCACCAGGGCTATGGTTAACTTACAAGAACAGAGTGCGGTAAACATAAAGAAGTAAGTTTGAATAAATGTAGCTTGCCGTCCGGTGTGGGTGGATATTCAATTCCATTCCTCCTTCGGCGTGCTCCTACAAAAAGTAATTACAATTTGGGGCTTTTTTTCATGGTGAATTTAAATCTGTACAATAGTATTTCGTTCACTGTGTGGGGTTTAGGTGATTTTGCTACTGCATGGGGGGCATGCCATCGCCATGACAATAGGGGACCCTCAGCAAAATTTTGTTTGGGAGTATCTTATTGTAACTTCTGCATTGGTGAATGGAGCTGGTTTTTAACTTCTAAGACCATTGTGTTGCCATCTGATGGGTAGGAAGGGGTGGAAGGACCTGAGAAGTCAGGTGAGAGAAAGATCATCATTCTTTCATCTGCTCTTGGGCAGGCTGGTAGTCAATCGGTCTCAAGCTCTATCTGCCCATGGAGGAAGGAAGGGATGGAACCAAGCAAAAAATGATAGAAAATAGGAATCTATACCCTTCTTTTACCCGTCAGATTCAAGCAGGGCATAAACACAAAACTGGGGCATTTCTGTACTCCATGAAATACTATCACCCTTAAAATCTTTCATGATATTGTCATCATTTATTAAATAATAGTATCTTCCACGCAACTCCCCCTCATAATACTTCTCCTAACCAAGCCTCCCATCATCCTTAAATCCTGTGCTAAGCCCCCTCTTAACTAACCAGATTCCAGAGTCCCCTATGCTCTATCCGCTCTGTTTCACTGTATTCTGCCTTCCACACCAATGTATCGTCTAACACAGTGCTTCCCAAACGTTTTTCCGGTGTGATCCCATTTTAGCAGCTGAAAATTCCCATGACCCAGCTGGATCACAGCCATATCTAACATTAGTCCTAACAGATATTGCATTCCAAAAGTTCACATATTCCAATCACTAAATAGAAAATAACATTATTTTTTCCTTGTTTTCTAGCCATTTTATTTTTCTAATCGTATTGGTCCAAGAGTTTGGTTTCTGCTTTTCTCTGCTTTCCGTTAACTCTTGTTTTGACGGTCACCTGTCTGCCATTTCTTCTCTCTCCTGTCTTTATCACCCATATCAATCCGTAATACCTATCTCTTCGTTTCGGTTTTCTTTCTTCTCTTTTTATCATTTAGTTTCAAAATCCTGCTGTTTGCTACATTTAAGTACAGTTTTCCATCATGTTCTCTCATTCAGCTCTCCCATCCCCATCTCTCTCTTTCCCAGCTCTTATTGGCCAGTCTTTCACTAATTCTCCCCTGTCTCTTCTCCCCTGTGTCCTGCATCTCCCCTCCCCATCCAGGGTCTCTTTGTCTCTCCCATGTTCAGTATCTCTTCTGTCTCCATAGTTCCCCTTCCCTCCTATCCAGTATCTCCTTTGTCTACCTGCCCCAGTACCACCCCCCAAATCAAACATTTCCCTCCCATTCAAACTATTCCCTTTACCCATCATATCCAGCTTCCTCCCTATTTACCCTTCCCCTGGTGGTCCAGCATCCAACATTCCCTTCCCCTCCTCCACAGTCTGCACTATCATAGCCAGGCCGCGGCAGACAGCATCATGCCCCCATACCCCTCCAAAACTGCAGCAACAAGCACTCACATTACAGATACAAAGTGCCAATGCTGCATTCAACCAACCTCCTCCACCGTCAATCCAGCACGAACCTTCCCCTTCCTTCTGCGGCCAACTGAATCACGCCACTCCTCCCTCCCCTGGTACCTGTGTCAGCACTCAGCATACAGATATGATGTGCCGGGACCTCCAGCTGGAATCTGTGCATGCGCAGAAGGTTCAGCCTCAACTGCATCCTGCCCCATAGAAACAGGAAGTCGGAGAGGGGGCGGAACATGACTGAGGCTAACACTTCTGCCCATGCACAGACTCCAGCTTGAAGTCCCCGTACTTCTCTGTTTTGTGAGTGCTTGCTGATGCAGGTTCCAGGGAACAGAGGAGGAGCACGATTAAATTGGCCACTGAAGGAGAGGCACAATTCAATTGGCCACTGAAGAATGGATGTGATTCAATTGGCCGCTGAAGGAAAGGCACGTTCAATCGGCCGCTGAAGGAAAGGCACAATTCAATTGGTTGCAGAAGGAAAGGGAAGGCTTATGCTGGATCGGGGGAGGGGAAGTTGATTAAAGACAGCAGTGACCCTTCTTTCTCTTCTCCCAGAATTCTGCAGGTGGCCGTGACCCCAAATGAGAATTTTGCGACCCCATTTGGAGTCGCGTCCCACAGTTTGGGAACCACAGGTCTAACAGCTACTATTAGTGTGTGTAAATGTTATTAATATATATCAATGTTGTTTAATGCAAGCTAGGGAATGCCAAAACAAGCATTTAGAGCACATTCACATACTTAAGTAAAACGGCCCCTTTGTGTGGTAGTGTAAAGGATACCCAGTATAAGCTTATGAAAACTTATAAAATATATTAGCCTTTTTACTCTTTCAATTATTTTACTGGTGGAATTTTCTGTTTGCAATTTACCTTGTTCAGAGCATTATTTCATATTATTTTAGTAACAAAAGGATATAAGCAGGTTGGAGTCAGTGCAGAGGGTGGCTACTAAAATGGTTAGTGGTCTTCATTATAAAGCATATGAAGACAGACTTAAAGATTTTAATATGTATACGTTAGAGCAGCGGTTCTCAACCTGTGGGTCGCGACCCCAACGGGGGTCGCCACAGGATTTAGCGGGGGTCGCTTAGCCTCCACCAAGTTAAAAAAAAAAAATTAAGATGTGCACAAGTTGCTGCCGCTGCCGAGTCCGCTTCTCGGCAGCAGCAAACTCCGGCAAACTCACCGCCTTCTTCTGCAGCCGCGGCTCCCTGCCTTTTAGGGAACCGCGGCTGTACTTGTAAAATCGTTGCGGAGCCCTTCCTGTCTCGACGGGCTCCGTGCAGCATTGTCCCGCCTCCAAAGGAAGTGGGAAACAACTTCCTTTGGAGGCGGGACAATGCTGCATGGAGCCCATCGAGACAGGAAGGGCTCCGCAATGATTTTACAGGTACAGCCGCGGTTCCCTAAGAGGCAGAGAGCCACGGCTGCATTAGAAGGGAGGCAGACAACCTGCAACACGGCTGACATCGACAGAGGGGTGCTGACATGGAGGGAGGGGGGCTGACATGGACAGATGGAAGGATGGGGCTGACATGGAGGGAGGGATGGAGGGAGGGGGCTGACATGGACAGATGGAAGGATGGGGGCTGACATGGAGGGAGGGGGCTGATATGGATGGATGGATGGAGGGGGCTGACATGGACAGATGGAAGGATGGGGCTGACATGGAGGGAGGGAGGGAGGGAGGGGGGCTGACCTGGACAGATGGAAGGATGGGGCTGACATGGAGGGAGGGGGCTGATATGGATGGATGGATGGATGGAGGGAGGGGGCTGACATGGACAGATGGAAGGATGGGGGCTGACAGGGAGGGAGGGAGCTGACAGGGAGGGAGGGAGGGAGGGATGGGGGCTGATATGGATGGAGGGAGGGAGGGGGGCTGGGAGGGAGGGAGGGAGGGATGGGGGCTGATATGGATGGATGGAGGGAGGGAGGGGGGCTGACATGGACGGATGGAAGGATGGGGGCTGACATGGAGGGATGGATGGAGGGAGGGGGGCTGACATGGACGGATGGAAGGATGGGGGCTGACAGGGAGGGAGGGAGGGAGGGAGGGATGGGGGCTGATATGGATGGATGGAGGGAGGGAGGGAGGGATGGAGGGAGGGAGGGGGCTGACAGGGAGAGGGAGGGAGGGATGGGGGCTGATATGGATGGATGGAGGGAGGGAGGGAGGGAGGGGGGCTGACATGGACGGATGGAAGGATGGGGGCTGACATGGAGGGATGGATGGAGGGAGGGAGGGGGGCTGACAGGGACGGATGGAAGGATGGGGGCTGACAGGGAGGGAGGGAGGGGGCTGACAGGGAGGGAGGGAGGGAGGGATGGGGGCTGATATGGATGGATGGAGGGAGGGAGGGAGGGAGGGGGCTGACAGGGAGGGAGGGAGGGAGGGATGGGGGCTGATATGGATGGATGGAGGGAGGGAGGGAGGGAGGGGAGGGAGGGAGGGGGGCTGACATGGACGGATGGAAGGATGGGGGCTGACATGGAGGGATGGAGGGAGGGAGGGGGGCTGACATGGACGGATGGAAGGATGGGGGCTGACAGGAGGGAGGGAGGGAGGGAGGGAGGGATGGGGGCTGATATGGATGGATGGAGGGAGGGAGGGAGGGAGGGAGGGGGGCTGACAGGGAGGGAGGGAGGGATGGGGGCTGATATGGATGGATGGAGGGAGGAGGGGAGGGAGGGGGGCTGACATGGACGGATGGAGGAGGGATGGGGGCTGACATGGAGGGAGGGAGGGAGGGGGCTGACATGGAGGGAGGGAGGGAGGGATGGGGGCTGATATGGATGGAGGGAGGGAGGGGGGGCTGACAGGGAGGGAGGGAGGGATGGGGGCTGATATGGATGGATGGAGGGAGGGAGGGAGGGAGGGGGGTTGACAGGGAGGGAGGGAGGGATGGGGGCTGATATGGATGGATGGGGAGGGAGGGAGGGAGGGGGGCTGACATGGACGGATGGAAGGATGGGGGCTGACATGGAGGGATGGATGGAGGGAGGGGGGCTGACATGGACGGATGGAAGGATGGGGGCTGACAGGGAGGGAGGGATGGGGGCTGATATGGATGGATGGAGGGGAGGGAGGGATGGAGGGAGGGAGGGGGGCTGACAGGGAGGGAGGGAGGGATGGGGGCTGATATGGATGGAGGGAGGGAGGGAGGGAGGGGGGCTGACATGGACGGATGGAAGGATGGGGGCTGACATGGAGGGATGGATGGAGGGAGGGGGGCTGATATGGACAGATGGACGGCTGGGGGCTGACAGGGAGGGAGGGAGGGAGGATGGGGGCTGACAGGGAGGGAGGGAGGGAGGGAGGGATGGGGGCTGATATGGATGGATGGAGGGAGGGAGGGAGGGAGGGGCCTGACAGGGAGGGAGGGAGGGAGGGAGGGGGGCTGATATGGATGGATGGAGGGAGGGAGGGGGGCTGACATGGACGGATGGAAGGATGGAGGCTGACATGGAGGATGGAGGGATGGATGGAGGGAGGGGGGCTGACAGGGAGGGAGGGAGGGAGGGGGCTGACAGGGAGGGAGGGAGGGAGGGATGGGGGCTGATATGGATGGATGGAGGGAGGGAGGGAGGGGGCTGACAGGGAGGGAGGGAGGGGATGGGGGCTGATATGGATGGATGGAGGGAGGGCGGGCGGGCGGGGGGCTGACATGGACGGATGGAAGGATGGTGGCTGACATGGAGGGATGGATGGAGGGAGGGGGGCTGACATGGAGGGATGGAAGGATGGGGGCTGACAGGGAGGGAGGGAAGGATGGGGCTGACAGGGAGGGAGGGAGGGAGGGGGCTGACAGGGAGGGAGGGAGGGAGGGATGGGGGCTGATATGGAGGGAGGGAGGGAGGGAGGGATGGGGGCTGATATGGAGGGAGGGAGGGAGGGAGGGGCCTGACAGGGAGGGAGGGAGGGAGGGATGGGGGCTGATATGGATGGAGGGAGGGAGGGGGCTGACAGGGAGGGAGGGAGGGATGGGGGGCTGATATGGATGGATGGATTGAGGGAGGGAGGGGGCTGACAGGGAGGGAGGGAGGGATGGGGGCTGATATGGATGGAGGGAGGGAGGGAGGGGGGCTGACATGGACGGATGGAAGGATGGGGGCTGACATGGAGGGATGGATGGAGGGAGGGGGGCTGACATGGGACGGATGGAAGGATGGGGGCTGACAGGGAGGGAGGGGAGGGAAGGATGGGGGCTGACAGGGAGGGAGGGAGGGAGGGATGGGGGCTGATATGGATGGATGGAGGGAGGGAGGGAGGGAGGGGGGGCTGACATGGACGGATGGAAGGATGGGGGCTGACATGGAGGGATGGATGGAGGGAGGGGGGCTGACATGGACGGATGGAAGGATGGGGGCTGACAGGGAGGGAGGGAGGGAGGGATGGGGGCTGATATGGATGGATGGATGGATGGAGGGAGGGAGGGAGGGAGGGAGGGGGGATGACATGGACGGATGGGGGCTGACATGGAGGGATGGATGGAGGGAGGGGGGCTGACATGGACGGATGGAAGGATGGGGGCTGACAGGGAGGGAGGGAGGGGGCTGAAAGGGAGGGAGGGAGGGATGGGGGCTGAGATGGATGGATGGAGGGAGGAAGGGAGGGAGGGAGGGAGGGGCCTGACAGGGAGGGAGGGAGGGATGGGGGCTGATATGGATGGATGGAGGGAGGGAGGGAGGGAGGGGGGCTGACATTGACGGATGGAAGGATGGGGGCTGACATGGAGGATGGATGGAGGGAGGGGGGCTGACATGGAGGGAGGGAGGGAGGGGGCTGATATGGATGGATGGAGGGAGGGGGGCTGACATGGAGGGAGTAGGCTGGCATGGACAACGGGGAGAGAGAGACATGGGGACATACTGGACAGACGGGATAAATGCTGGACAGAGGCGAGAGACAGTGCGGGTTAGGATTATAATGGGCTGATGGGGGTGCTAGCACTGGTAATGGGCAGATGGGGGGGCTACGAATGGTAATGGGTTGATTAGGGAAGGCTAGGACTGGTAATGGACTTATCAAGGGGGGGGGGTAGGACTGGTAATGGACTGATGGGGGTTCTAGCATTGGAAATGAGCTGATCAGTGAGGTTAGGACTGGAAATGGACTGATTAGGGGAGCCTAGCACTGGTAATGGGGTTGAGGGGGGGACTAGCACTGGAAATGAGCTGATGGGGGGTAGGACTGGTATTGGGCTGATTAGGGGGGGGGGGGGTAGGACTGGTAATGGGGTTGAGGGGGATTAGCACTATAAGTGAGCTGATTAGGGGGCTTTGAATGGGAATGGGCTGATTTTGGGTAGGGGAGGAAAGAGCTGCTGACCCAGGAAGAAAAATGGGGGCTAAGGCTACAATTGGGCTGATACAATGGGATTGGAGCATGGAACTGAAAGTTAGTGGATCTGAGAGGGGATGCCATGTTATTTTTACTAGAAGGGACTGATCAGTTGGGAAGGAGGGGGACTGGAAGGGAATGGACACCAGTGGCAGTCATGGGAATGCAAGTTGACATTGGAAGGTACTGGGAGTGAGGACTGGAAAGGGGCTGATACTGGGGAGGGTTACTGGGACTGGAAATAGGCTGATGGAAAGAAGTGAAGAAAACAAAAGAGATAAGAACTGGCAGATGGACCATAGACCACAGAAAGAGAGCTAAGAGAAGACAGGAAAGCAGAAGCCTCAGATCGGGACCAGCATGATCAGAGAATAAATTGGTCAGACAACAAAGGTAGAAAAAATAATTTTATTTCATATTAGTGATTTGACTACAAAATCATCATAATTTTGAAATCAAATATTGTTACTTGTTGTTTTGATTATTTAAATAAGTATTTTATAAATAAAAACATATTGCAAAGGCCTATAATATATTAATAATTCAACAAATGATTACAGCGACAATGCGTTAACGGTAAAGGAAGAGAGACGCCTTTGATTTTATCATTGGGGGTCACCACAAGTTGACCAACGGTAAAAGGGGTCACGGTACAAAAAAGGTTGAGAACCACTGCGTTAGAGGAAAGGTGGGATGGGCTGATATGATAAAAGACACTTAAATACCTCCATGGCATACACAGGAGGGTCTCTTTCAATTGAAGGCAAGCTCTGTTACGAGTGAACATTTATTTATTTATTTACATTCTCTTATATACTGTGCTATTCTGCATCAGTGCAGTTTACATTGAACAAACTGAAATTACATTGAACAGGGCATTATAACTTGGAGATAACTATTTTACAGGGAACATAGGCTATGGAGGGTTAAGTGGCTTGCCCAAGACCACAAGGAGCACCTGTGGGACTAGAAACCCCAGTCCTTCCGGCCCAAGGTTGCTGTCTTCTAGTGGGATTTGAACCCCTGACCTTCTGGCCTGAAGTACTGTGCCCCAACCACTAGGCCACTCCTCCACGCTGACATAGCATGAGAGTAAAAGGGGATAGACTTAGGAGTAAGATGTTGAAATATTTCTTTATGGAAAGAGTGGTAGATGCATGGACGAGTCTCCCAGTGGAGGTGGTGGACACGAGGACAGTATCTGAATTCAAAAAACCATGGGACAAACACAGAGGGATCTCTAAAGGTAAAAAGAGGACTACTGTAGTTGATATGGAAGGGCAGACTATATATGCCATGTGGACTTTTTCTGTCGTCACGTTTCTATGTTTCTAAAATTTTTTTTTTTTTTAAACAGCAGATTACTAACCAGGTAATCATGCGAAGAGAGAAGTCATTGAAGAAAGACATAAAGCTTGGGAAGGTAGAAGGTCACCGTAAAAGAGGAAGGCCGGCAATGAGATGGATCGATACAATAACAGCAGCTATGGATACCACTCTGTCAACAATGAGCCGCTTGGCTGAAGACCAAACAAAGTTTAGGTCAACTATCCAGAGGGTCGCCAGGAGTCGACACCGACTCAACGGCACTTAACAACAACAACAAAATTGTTTGTTTGTTTGTTTGTTTTAAATAGCAGGCTACTAACCAGGTAAGAAGCTGTTGAGAATTACCTGAAAAAGACTGTGCAAGCCTTAAAGTTGTGATTTTAAATATTGAGCAGCAGTGGAAAATAATGGCAGTACTTATGGTATGCTATATGTTAGTGACACACACACACAGCAGTACATGCTTGCTCCTGTATTTTGAATGTGGCAGGATACATGAGTAAAAAGACTGCTCTGATTAATCTACCAGCTCTCACATTTTGAATATCCCATTTTGTTTGTTTGGTTTAATTGCTTTTATGTTAGATTACAGCTGTTTGTCCTTTGTAATCTGCCTAGATTAGTTTCAGTGGAAAATGATGCAACAAACATGTAAATAAATAAAGACATAACTAACTAACAGGCCAATGAAGAAAACTAGCGCTAGACATGTGCTGAATGACCTTATACGCACCCCGACAGCGCATACCTATTAACCCGTCGTGTAGCAAAGATAGAATATGCAAATGAAGGATGCAGTAACAATGCGCAAGCAAATGAGCCACCTGTTAAACTGGAGCAAAATGGCAGCGTTAAACTCGGAGAGCAAGCCAAACACAAGCGCACAAGAAGTTGGCACCAGTTTGGCATGCTCTCCCAGAAAAATGGGCACCGCGTAGCTAATTTGTATATCAGCCCAACAGTATTTTGATGACATCGGTGAAGATCGAGGCATCAAGAAAAGCCCCTGATGCCATCAAACTACTGTCGGGCGCTGGTGCCCCAAAAGAAAGAGAATCCCTGGTGGCCCAGCGGCCCCAATCCCCCTACCCAACAGTATTTTGATGGCATCGGGGATGATTGCAGAATCGGGAAAGCCCTGATGCCATCAAAATACTGTCAGGGGCCAATGTCTCTACAGAAAATGCCTACCTGGTGGTCTAGTGGCTCCTGTATCACCCACCCCTTCCCCCAAATTAAAATAAAATAACCTGGTGTTCTAGTGGCCCATAAAACCCCCAACCCCCCACCTCAAATTAAATTAAATTAAAATAACTTGGTGGTCCAGCGGCCCCTAAATCCACCATCCCCCAACCAGTACCTTCAAATAAGCGGGAGCGCTGCCTACGTGCTCCCGCTCTGGGTCCACCATCTTGAAAAATGGCGGCACCTGGTTCTGCACAGTGCATCCTGGGATGCACTGGGTGAGGTCAGACTGCCATATAAGGCCTTATATGGAAGTCTAACCCCATCCGGTACATCCCTGGCAGACTCAGAGCGGGAGTATGTAGGCAGTGCTCCTGCTTATTTTAAGGCACCAGGTGGGGGGTGGTGGATTTAGGGGTCGCTAAACCACCAGGTTATTTTATTTTAATTTAATTTGTGACGGCGGTTTCAGGGGCCTCTAGACCACTAGGGGGGGGTTTTGGGGGGGGGTGAGGGGTAGGGGGTACAGGGACCACTGGACCACCACATTACTTTATTTTATTTTGGGATGGGGAGTGGGGGGGGTACAGGGGACACTTATCCACCAGATTATTTTATTTTAGTGGGGGTGGGGGTTTCAGGGGCCACTAGCCCACCAAGTTATTTTATTTTAATTTGGGGAGGAGGATGGGGTACAGAAGTCACTGAACCACCAGGCTATTATATTTTAGTGGGTGGTGGGAAATTCAGGGTCTGCTAGACCACCAGATTATTTTATTTTAATTTGGGGTGGAGGTGGGGGTTTCAAGGGCTGCTAGACCACCAGGTTAGTTTATTTTAGTTGGGAGGGGGGATTTCAGGGGCCACTAGACCACCAGGGTTATTTTATTTGAATTTGGGGTGGGTGGTGAGGGTTTCAGGGGCAGAAAGACCAACAGAATATTTTTTTTAGTTGGGGGAAGGGATTTCAGGGGATGCTAGACCACCAGGTTATTTTCTTTTAATTTGGGGTTGGGATGGGGGGTACAGAGGCCACTGGACTACTAGGTTATTTGATTTTATGGGGGGTGGGGGTTTTAGCAGCCACTAGACCACCAGGTTATTTAATTTTAATTTGGGGTGGGTGTGAGGTATACATGGGGCACTGGACCACCAAGTTATTATATTTTATTGGGGGTGGGGGTTTCAGGGGCACTAGACCATTGGGTTATTTTATTTTCATTTGAGGTGAGTAATGGGGGTCTCAGGGGCTGGTAGACCATCGGGCTAGTTTATTTTAGTGGTGGGTGGGGGCTTCAGGGGTTGCTGGACCACCAGGTTCTTTTAATTTAATGTGAGGTGGGGATGGGAGGTACAGAGGCCACTGGAACACTAGGTCATTTTATTTTAGTGTGGGGTGGGGATTTCAGGGGTCACTAGACCACCAGGTTATTTTATTTTAATTTGGGGTGGGGTGGGGTACAGGGGCTACTGGACTACTATGTTATTTTATTTTATTAGGGGGTGGGGGTTTCAGGGCCTGCTAGACCACAAGGTTATTTTCTTTTAATTGTGGGTAGGGGTGGGGCTTTCAGGGGCCATTATACCACCAGGTGAGTTTATTTTAGTGGGGGTGGGTGTTTTAGGGGACGCTAGACCAGCAGGTTATTTTATTTTAATTTGTGGTGGGGTGGGTGTTTCAGGGGCTACTAGACCAAGAGGTGACTTTATTTAAGTGGGGGGTGGGGGTTTCAGGGGCCGCTAGATCACCAGTTTATTTTTTTTATTTGAGGTGAGGGTGGGGGGTACAGGGGCCACTGGACCACCAGGTAATTTTATTTTAGTGGGGGTGGGGTTTCAGGGGCTGCTAGACCACCAGCTTATTTTATTTTCATTTGGAATGGGGTGGGGTTTCAGAGGACACTAGACCACCAGGTTAGTTTATTTTAGTGGGGAGTGGGAGCTTCAGGTGTCGCTGGACCATCAGGTTATTTTATTTTAATTTGGGGTGGGGTGCAGGGTACTGGAGTCATTGGACTACCAGGTCACAT
This sequence comes from Ichthyophis bannanicus, assembly GCA_033557465.1. NCBI lineage: Eukaryota > Metazoa > Chordata > Amphibia > Gymnophiona > Ichthyophiidae > Ichthyophis > Ichthyophis bannanicus. The sequence continues at coordinate 37,553,844 of CM066036.1, forward strand.
TATTTATTGAGGAGTAGGGGTTTCAGAGGCCGCTAGACCACCAGGTTATTTTATTGTAATTTGGGTTCAGGGGTGAGGCGTACAGGGTCACAGCATCACCAGGTTATTTTATGTATTGGGGGGGGGGCTTTCAGGGGCTGCTAGACCACTCGGTTATTTTATTTTAATTTGGGGTGGGGGTGGGAGGTATAGGGGCTACTGGACTATCAGGTAGTTACTCTGTCGGGGCACCGGCCCCTGACAGTATTTTGATGGCATGGGGGCTTTTCCAGATGTTGTGATTGTCCTCGATGCCATCAAAATACTGTCGGGTAGGAGATCGGGGCTGCTGGGCTACTAGGGATTTGATTTCCCTATTTTGATAGCATCTGGGGCTTTTTCTGATGCCTGATTGAGGTGAAGATGATCTAAGCACCGAGGAAAGCACCCGGTGCCATCAAAATACTATCGGGGACATGCGTTAGAGGTTTAAATCACCTCAGACTCTACAATAAAAACACTGGTGCTAAAGCTGTTTGCAAAATCCTCTATGCTTGTCTCTGCATACCAGACTATTACGCGCAGCTCATTTTCCTACAAACTGAATATGTTTAAATACATTTAAATACCCGTGGCGTTAAGGTGGTAAATTGAAAGGCAATGTCAGGAAATACTTTTTTACTGAAAGGGTAGTGGATGCTTGGAATGCCCTCCCGATGGAGGTGATGGGGGAAAACACAGTGACGGAATTCAAAGTGGTCTGGGACAGACACAGTGGATCACTTTACAGCAACAAGATTAAATCAAAATAAACTGAACCATCTAATTTCTCAACAAATAGGGGTGTCCTACATGGAGCGATGGGGGGAGGAGCAGGGGGTTCACCCCTAAACAAAGAAACAAAGATATGGGGAGGGGTGAAGACATGGGGATAGTGCACCTGCTCCTGGTGGGTGCATCACTAAGCAAAGACATGGGTAGGGGTGCACCTACTCCCTAAAAGACATGGGAAGGGGTGCACCTACTCCTGCCATATTGCTGGGCAGACTAGATGGACCACACTGGTCTTTATCTGCCGTCATTTACTATGTTACTATGTTAATTGGGCGCTAGTTTTTCCGTCAGTGTTTACACGTTAATGCCATGTTTAAGCACATTTCAAATGGAGAAAACAAATCGGTGCTTAAAGGCCACGCTAGCTTTCTGCATCGGCTTGTAAGGGATCAAACCAAGATGGCAAACTTTTAACATGCCAACAGCATGAAAATGAATATACTCTGCATTCCAAAATGTCGCCAGCCATGTGATTCCCTGCCAGGCTAGCCACCTTTTCCCGAAGCAGGAAAAATAAGTCAATCTTCTCTGATTCTTATCTCCCCCGGTCCCTGCAGGGTCTCGGAGTTTATGATTGATGTTCAGAGAGCTGCAGATAGTAACACTTTGGGAACGTATATTAATGAAGAAATTTTCACACACCAGAATTGGCTCTTTATTGGAGTGCGAAAGGTACAGTCTGTTCTGAGTAGCTTTTTAATTTCTCATAATTAACCCTGTCAGAATTAACATCGGGGATTGCACACGTCGGAAGCTACACAGACAACATTAAATATTTCAGATTATTTTTTCCTTTTTATCTTATGTTTAAAGAAGAAAGCTCTCTGCGTCTATCAAGATGCTTGTCTTGCCGCTGCATGGAAATCCCTGCTGGAGTTGGTATGATTAGAACATTTTCAGACTTCCCCGCTGCTCTCACCACCTATTTCAGCTCTCAGCTGGCCACATGCCATGCAAATTTGTGGCAGAGAGCCATGGTTTCAGTTTCTTTTCTTTTTAAAGGTACCACCCTTCACCTGAGCTATGCTATAATCTGACCAAGTCAAAATTTTGAAACCTCTGCAACATTCTTACAAGTTCCAAAGCTAACGAGCTTCATCTAGAGCTACACTAGAGATGGCGCTTCATGATATTCAACTAGTTCATTTCTCTTCTTCTTAACCCCAGGCAAGCTGTGAAATCACTCAAGGCCACGATAACAGCCCATAAGGATACTTAATATTCATTATTTAACACAAAAGAAATATCCTGGTAAATCCCTGTCAGTATATTCGGCATTGCAGGAAAAATGGTTAGTCCTCATGGGTACATTAGACAAAATGATAATCAAGGGAAAGTGGTCATCAATTTCTCCTTTTCCTTGCAGGCTGCGGAAATAAATAATTTAGATTTTAGGCTTCCGAGTGGAAGACCCTATCTAAGGGATATGTAAGTCCCTTTGCCTTACTTAAGACAAAGTCATTTCCTCAAACAGAGAGTGGTGAATTCCACTGTTTCCCTCCGGACGTTCCTTATTTGAGCCCTGATGGTGTGGGGTCCACAAGGACAAGGAGGACACTGGAGAGACTTCATTGGGATAAGAAAGCGATCTCTTCTGATAACATGCAAAAATGAAGTTTCATGCTGTTATTACGCAGTACTGTAGATTTCTAAAAGCAAGTGCCAAATCCCTGGATTCACTGGTCATTCCTGAGAAAGCTCTCAAGAGGGAAGCCCCCTTAGGATTACTGCTACAGGACCAACTGCGACCTGTACCCACCGTGGAGTAGCTTTAAAGGTTCCCCCAAATGAAATCAGTGGGAAGGTGTCGGGTCAATATCACGTTGGCAGAGAAGAGTAGAAAAACTTCAACAAGGGCCACTGGAACTAGAGGCAAGCCTCAGCTACAGGCAGGCTTGGCTCTGAGCAATATTCCCGACAACTAGAATTCTTGCTGCTATGGGAAGGAAGTGAGACTCTCACGTTGGTGGCCAAGTACTGACAAGCCAATAGAGTAATCACCTAGGCCGGGCACAGAGGATACAATTCTACCCTGAAAGGAAAGCCATTCTGATTGGTCTGCGGTCAGAGAACAAACAGGTAATTGAGGCTGTATTGAGGCTTTGCTCCTTTTATAGCGAGGTGCAGGAACGGAGCAAACCTGCTAACTTTTTTTAACCAAGGTTTAATGGATGTAAATAGACTGTTGATTCATCTGTAAATAATTGCCAACTAATTTAACTCTGAATAAAGCAAAAGCCTTTTCAGAACAAGCACTTCAGCGGCTGTTAAAAACACTTACTAAAAAACATATTGTTCCTCTCACTGGTGGGTCTAAAAGATTATACTCCCCCACTTAGGGAAAAGAATTCCAGGGCTTGCATATACGCCTTAGAGACTGTGCAGCCCACATAAAACTGTACTTTCCTGTTAGATCTCATTGTACAAGGAGCTCACTGAAAGGCCTAAGAAAGTAAGGGACTGATATTCAGCGGTGACGGCCAGGCTAAAGCTGCTAGCCACCAACAATTTATTTAAACCCGGATATTTAGCTCCAGAACTTATCTGGCATCCAGTGCTGAATGTTCAGGTTTGCCAGTCATCACAATCCGGTTAGTGGCAATAATCAGCTGGGAACCAATTAGATTTAGGATAGCTATTCAGATGACCTAACGTTAACCACTTATGCTATCAAACTTAGCAGCTGACTATCGCCGGTAAAAATTGATGCCTTTGAATTATGGTGCTGGCAGCGAATATTGTGTATACCATGGACTGCCTGAAGAACAAACCAGTAGGTACTAGAGGAGATCAAACCTAAGCTTTCTTTAGAAGCTCAGATGACAAGACTTCGACTTTCATACTTTGGACACATCATGCGAAGAGAGAGATCATTAGAGAAATATATCATGCTTGGCAAGACAGAAGGTCAGCGCAAAAGAGGAAGGCCAGCAATGAGATGGATCAATGCAATAACAGCAGCTATGGGTACCAGTCTGTCAACAATGAGCTGCCTGACTGAAGACCGAACACAATTTAGAATAGCTATCCAGAGGGTCGCCATGAGTCGACCCGACTCGAAGGCACTTAACAACAACATCGCCGGTAACTTGAATAATGACCAGCCCTGCACCCGCTCCGCCCACAGTCTGCCTTGGTTTTAACCAGTTTTTCTATGTGGTCTGGGGCAATATTTGTTGGGACTATCTGGATCACACCACTGAACAGCAGGCTTGGCGCATTTTAGCCATTAGCGGGTTCTTACTGACATAATCATATATAACTGCTAAGTGAAAGAGGCAGTCCAGCTCTATTGGAAAAAATTCACTGCAGATATTGAGAGTGGAGCACCATTTTGCTAACTTTCACACTTCATAAGTAATGCTCTATGCAACACAACGCATTAGAAAATATTAGATAACTAATGCTTCATTAGTTGGCAAAACACGTGTGTAGTAGTCACTGATAAGGCACAAAAATGGTCAAAGTGTGAAATTAATCATTTCTCCTTACTTTTATGAAATTGCAAATAACTGACCCAATTACTAACTGTTTGCATGGTCAAGTAATAATCCTGTTTGTCTAGGGTGAGAGAAATTAAGAGTAGAGTTGAGAGCTCAGAGCTAAGCTGCTGTTGCAATTAGTTGGCTCCAAACTAAAAACATCTTTTGAAACGTTGAAGGAATTACTTTTATCATACAACCCATCCAAGATTCTGCTTTAGGCAATATGTACATTTGATTTACTCACAAAGACAGGATACCATGAATTTATTATTCATTCAGCGCTCATCAGAGAATTCAGACTTCATAGTATCCCATGGACCTATTCTCATTAATGTAAAACAATAATATAAGATAACTTAATAATGATCAATGGTTAAACTTTCATAAATAGGCTCCATTTAATTGCTATTCTTTACATGTACTAGTAAACACTGAATGATAGCAGCTTTTCACTTCTACATTCAAACACTTCTCTCACTCAAACACTCAATGTAATGGCAATATCGATCTAGGAAAGATATTTTTTTGAGACAGACACGTCAAGACAATTGGACTACAATGGGCCTATTGTACTTGCAGAGTGCTGTCATGTAAATGAAAAGCAGCTGATTTAAGTGATATGCCCCCACCTTTCCCTTGTCTCCTTCTTGCTGTGGGTAAATGTAATCTGAGCAATATGTGGACTTTTACCTATACAAAGAAGAGCAAGAGTTTTCAGCAGGGCTTTTCCCACATTTTGGAAATCGGCCTCTTAAATAGACTTCTTAGGCATTTAAATATAGGTACCTAGCTTCAAGGAAATTTTCAGCAGAAAACTTAGTATCCTAAATTCAAATGCCATCTAAATTGAAGTGATGCACTGAGAGAGGGCTTTGTGCACTTTTTTAAAATCTAGCCGGATTCCACCTCATCGTTTTACTTCCAGTTCAGTTGGAACTAGGGCTGGGATCTAGCACCATGAAACCACACGAGGCGGTATAGAAAACCAGCTAAATAAATAAAATAAATACATTTTCCCATATTTTATTTCCCTCCGTCTAATGTACCAAATACAAACAAACCTTTTCCAAATGAGGGGAAGCTGTAGAAGTAGGAGGCATGATATGAGGCTGCAAGAAAACTTAGGAGTAATACCAGGAAATATTTCATCACAGAAAGAGCAGTGGATGTCTGGAATTTCCTCTCTAAAAACACAAGAGGGGGACAGCCTGCACATAGTGGAAGCTACAACTCTAAAGCAAGGCATGGGGTGGGGGGGAGGTGAACCTGCACAAAGCTGAACCTTACCGGATAGACTGAATGGGTCATTTTGGCCTTTATCTGCCATCTTCATTATGTTACGATATATTTTTCATTGCATATCATTTATCACTTCTCTAACACCTCCTAGTAAAGAAAACTGCTCAGTGTAATGTGCAATTTAAAATTCAGAACTCAAAGATCAATTCTATGTAGCTTTTTACATGCTACACTTAGGGGGTTATTTTAGAAGACCTATTCATGATTAGCACGTGTGAAAATGACTATTCGCAAGTGCAAATCACATCCACGTTCAAACACCAGTTTTGGAAGGGCCCAATTATACCTGCTTCTGCCGTGATCACACCCAAATCAAAGTGGTAAGGGGTGAAGGGTGTGTTTGAGGACATGGAAACATGTTATCTCTCATAGGGGTTGCACAGCAGGAATGGACATTATCCACAGTTGGATTTACACCTGCCCCTCAGCGTGTTTAGGTCATTAAAAAGTAAACATTTTGGCTGACCCTTTACAGGAAGCACGTGGGGACATTCCCTTTAATCGTTCATTGCTTCTTTCTCCCTTCACATGTACCCCGTAGATCTCACTGCATGTGTCAGTGCTGACGCTACGTGTGCCTGCACATCCTGCCTTCTTTAGACAGACATGTTTATGATGAGGGGTGGAGATGTGCCTATTTCAGAAGGGACTTACACGTATCCACTCTTTCCCTTAAAATTGATATAGGCCTTACAACGTTTCGCCTTGGACGTTGCAGCCGTCACATAAACGGCCCTTCTAAAATGTGCCTTTAAAAGAATTTAAATCAAGCCCATTCAGAATCCTTTATCTTTCTGTAAGAAGAAGTCCAGCCCTGTAGTAGCCTAAAGCCTCCAAAGTACACTCAGGTCATTACTTTCAGCTCTTTAACAATTCTTTATTTAAAGTAATTTATAGGATGCCAGAATGGTTCATGCGACAGAATTCTGAGCTGGGGAGAGTTTGGAAGACGTTTTGATCTCCAGGACATTAACCTCTCTTTTGGAAGACGTGTGATTCTAAACGTACCTTAATTCATGTAATCCAAAGATGTGACACGGCTTTGGTTTCCATGACTACTGCTCTGAAAACTATATTAATTATTCAAGAGGTCTGTGTCATTCTCCCAGCACACCATAAAGAATGCTGGGAAATGCAGCAGGTCTGGAAAATGGCAGAGTTATTTACTGACTAGACGGCTCTCTTTTAGCACCAGGACACTGAACATGACCGTTTCAGTCAACATTGTTTTTAAACTGGACGTATATGCAAATTAACACCCAGGGTGACAACTCACTCCTCATTTGGCTGAAGGCGTTTTCTTCCCAATAAAATCCAATGCTAATAAGGGGGAAAAAAAAACCTATCTTTGTATGCGTGGCAGTGTTTTGAATCAAACGAAGGGTTTCATACTGTATTTTCAAAATGTGGGATATAATCGGGCAAGCCATGTTGTTACACATTAACTGTGACAATGTGTTCAGCTCCGTTGTTTAATAATCGGAATCTCTGCATTGTACCACTCAACCAACGTCATGCTATCAACAGATGGCACAGGATCAGGACCAGCTAGGATCTAGCAACATACGTAAGATCCATTTTTCCATCTTTGCAGAAATTTTAGTGTCAATCACACTCCACAGGAGAAAAGAGTGCACAGCAGGGATTAATACCGAAGGCAGGAGAGAAAAACCCATCAACTATTTTAACTGTGTGCCAGTAAGATGCTTGCAGTTTCCAAACAGTTTCTTTTAACTGGTTCAAACAGTAAAGCTTTCTCAAATTTTGAAAATTTTAACAAATTATGTATTGAGTTTCTTCCTTGTAGAATAGAAGATGGGTTTCAAAGAGGTTTGGACAAATTCCTAGAGGAAAAGTCCATAAACCATTACTAAAAGAGGACCGGGGAAATCCACTGCTTACCTATTGGACAAGCAGCATGGGATCTTGATACGTTTTGGGAATCTGAAAGGTACTTGTGAGCTGGATTGACCACTGCTGGAAACAGGATACTGGCCTTAATGGACCCTTGTTTGACCAAGTATGGCATATCTTATGTTTGTAAACTGCAAAACAGAGAGTGGATTAATTAGGGTTTTTTTATTAGTATAATATTGTTTTGCATTGATCTGGTGACCATTTAACGAGTGAAAATTGAATTATATGTGATCCTGAAGGGAATGCTGAGGAAGGAATTTTCTATGCAAACCTAGGCAAGGGACTGCTTGGGCCTACACCCTCTCTTCTGTCCTTACTGGAAGGGAAAAGATTCATCTCGATATGTGTACATATTATGCAATATCCTGCCTTTACTAGGAGAAAGAAAGGTGAACAAGTTGGGCCACTGAATAAGTCTCTTGTGAGTCCTCAATTGGAGTACTGTGTGTAGTTCTGAACACCGCACCTTCAAAAGGATATAAACAGGATGGAGTCGGTGCAAAGGGTGGCTACTAAAATGGTTAGTGGTTTTCGTTATAAAGCATATGGGGACAGACTTAAGATCTTAATATGTATACTTTAGAGGAAAGGCGGGATAGAGGAGATATGATAGAGATGTTAAAATACCTCCATGGCATAAATGCACAAGAGGAGAGTCTCTTTCGATTGAAAGCAAGCTCTGCTACGAAGGGACATATGATGAGGATGAAAATGGATAGACTCAGGAGTAATATGCAGAAATATTTTTTTACGGAAAGAGTGGTAGATGCATGGAATAGTCTCCCAGTGGAGGTGGTAGAGATGAGGACAGTATCGGAATTCAAGAAACATAGAAGTTCTCTAAAGGGAAAAAGGGGACTTTAGTAATTCATATGGAAGGGGAGACTAGATAGGCCATATGGTCTTTTTCTGCTGCCATGTTTCTATGTTTCTATTTATCCCAGCCACGGGGAGAGGACTAAGCATGCTTCTCTCCTAAACTGGATTAATGGAGGGATTCCCTTGACTTATGCACATTCCCTCAAATCTCCTGCCAGGAGAGAAGCATGTACATGAACGCAATCGTCTCCTGTGCAAAAGGGAGAGAGGTGTTGTGACCTGTGATCTGTGACACGTTAACAGGAAAGCTCTCAGATCATCATCTGCAGATCAGAAAATTTGAAGCAGTGCACCTTCAGTCAGGAGGTTAGAGCAATGAGGGAAAGCAGGATTCAAATCTCACTGCTACTCCTTTAGATAGTACATGGAGATCAGAATTAAGGTGTCAAGGTCGGGAGCTACACAGATCCAGCAGTATTTTAGAAAAGGCTCTGCCAAACATGGACCTTTTCTAAAATACATTAGGATGTGCATTTGCTGACACATGGGAAAAATCAATGGAGGCAACTAAATTAGTATTCCGGCACTCATACCTGTATGTAGGTCACTTTGCAAACCTACCAATTAACTACAGAGACCCTTCTAAAATTGTCCTTTACATCTGGAAAGACATTTCCACATGAAAATGCTGGGTTTTCACTTGGAACCTGCTATTAACCCCTTAAATTAAATATAAAGCACAAACAACAATATATTTGGAAATAAAGGTTAACAAAAACTAAGGGCTAATAATACATTTCTTGACTAGCTTTTGGGACTTAACATGCCTGCCTATGAACAAAACGAGCAAAAAGAAAGGCATGTCAGCTCCAGGAAGCTGGTCAAGACAATATAAGATAGTCCAATAAAAAGGCATCATTATCATTTTGTTTAATAATCTTTTTTCCATGCATTCAAGTGGACTAGCACAAGAGTGCAAGATCCTAATCAATAAGTGCAAGCAAGAATATCACACCAACCTTCTAATGAAATCCCTCAACTAACCCAGAGAGGTCTTCCAAACAGCATGCTCACTTACAAAAGACCCTACACAGCAAAATGCTCACTACATAAACCCCCAACAAATAGCAAACTTCCTCAAAACAAGGCACAGCACACACTTCATAACCCTAGCACAGACCTACGAAAACCTACCACACCCATACGCCAAGAGATCCTGGGACCCATTCCACTTCCCAACCCTAGAACAACTAAATCAGATCATCACCAACCTGAACACAACTACATCTCCACTTGGCTCATGCCCTGTAGCATGGATCAAGTTTACAAAAAATGACCTAGGCCCAGTCCTACTTAAAATCACATACTTGTCACTGTTACAGGGCCACTTAAACACCAGCCTTAAACAATCTTCCATCAGACCTACAATAAAGAATTGCTCACTCGATCCAAATAACCCCAGCACATACCAATTCATTTCCAGCTTACCATGTTGACCAGTTTGTACCTTTAGACCCTCACCAGCATGGCTTTCAACTCAATCACGGTGTGGAGACCTTACTCACATCCCTCCTCGACAAAATCATAAGAGGTATAGACAACGTCAAACGAGGCTTCATATTAATCTTCCTCAACAAACCAGCAGCCTTTGATACAATTGACCACCACCTGCTACTACTAAGAGGGACAAACGTCTCAACAAATGATTCCATTCATACATAAATTGCCAGCAACAACAGGTCAGAATTTGACCAAACAAATCAAAACCTTTCATACAATCGCAAGTGATCCCCCAAGGCTCATCACTGTCCTCATTGCTTTTCAACTTATATCTCCAGCCGCTATGCTCAATAATAAGAAACCACAATATGGTATACAGCATATATGCGGATGACATCATGATATACACACCTTTCAATATAGACAAAATGGACTACACAAACATCTCTCATTGCTTGGAGGCAATGAAAAAATGGTTAAATCAGCATAATCTAAACGTAAAAAAAAAAAACAGAGGCCCTACAAATCACCAGGAAATCTCTGGAGACAGCAGAAATCAGTCCTCACATATGGGTGACGTTGGCGCTGATGGAGCCCCTGTGGAAGCATCTCCCCAGCTTTTAAAGAAAGCCTTTGGGAGATGCACCATGCATGCGTGGTCTCCCTCCCGTAGAAGGGTGCCATCTTGCCTCAGTCTAATGACATAGCTAAGAGGGCAAAAATTAAAATACGGTAAAGAAGGGAGGAGGGAGAGTTGTGAAGACTGATTCCTGCTGTCCCTGGAGAACACCTGTTACAGGTGAGTATGCTTTCTCCGGGAACAAACAGGAAGTCAGTCCTCATATATGGGACTCCCTAGCTACAGGCTACCAAGAATCTGTAAAAATGCCACGGTGACCTGCAAGGGTGAGCTGTGATCAGCAGCAGTTGAGCTCCTATCGAGAGACTCACGCAAGACCAAAGTGTCCGGCAGAGAACCAGCACTCATAGTCTGAACACAGAAGGGTCGAGGGTAGGAGTTGCCTACACCCCGAAGAGATTATGAAGTACGGCCTGGCTGAAGGCGCTATCCCGTCAGGACTCCCTCTCCAGGCAGTAATGAGCTGTGAAGATGTGGACCAAAGACCAGCTGGCAGCCTGACAGATCTCTGTCACGCGGATTGAACGCAGATTTGCCACTGGAGTAGCCATGCCCTGATGCAATGCGCCGTGACCTCCTGGTCCAGTGAGATCCCCGCCTGCTCATAGGCAAGGGTAATGCAGTTTGCTGCCCAAGTGGACAGAGTTCGCTTAGTCACTGGGAGCCCCAGCCGACTGGGATCATAGGATATGAAAAGCTGAAGTGCTTTGCGATGGCCCTGAGTCCGTTGCAGATAGAAGAACAGGGCCTTTTTACAATCCAGTATATGGAGAATGGTCTCCGCCCTGCTGGCGTGAGGCCTTGGAAAGAAGGCGAAGAGCACCACCTCCTGATTTAGGTGGAATGGGGACACCACCTTCGGCAGAATATTTGGGTGTATGCAGAGCACCACCCTGTTCTTGTAGAACCTCATGTAGAAGGACTTTGCCATATGAGCCTGGAGCTCGTTGAATCTGTGAGCTGATGTGAGCACTACAAGGAAGGCGACCTGCCATGAGAGGTACCTCAAGTGGCAGTTAGCCAGAGGCTAAAACAGTGTCTTAGTGAGCTGCGAGAGCACCACATTGAGATCCCACTCTGACGCTAGAGGGCAGATGGGGGGTTTGATTAGCATGAGGCACCGCAAGAACCGAGACACAAAGGGCTGAGCCGAGAGGGGCTTGCCCTCGATAGAACGGTGGTGCGCTCCGATAGTGCTCATGTGTATTCTGACAGAGTTGGACTTTAGTCCCACCTGCAACAAATAGAGCAGGTACCGGAGTACCACTTATACCGAACAGAACGGGTTCGCCCATCTTTCGGCGCACCACACTGAGAATCGGCAACACTTGAAGGCGTGCGCCTTGCTTATGGAAGCCTTATGGGATGCCAGAAAAACCTCTTCCACTTCCCTTGGGAGGTTGAAGGGAGCTAACGCTACCCTTTTAGCATCCAAGCCATGAGTGACAGGGACTCTAGGTTGGGGTGTAGAAGAGAGCCCTGCTCTGTAAGTGTAATCCTGGGGCTCGGCCCAGGGGAATTGGCGAAGAGGAACAGCGGGAACCAGGGTTGCCTGGGCCACCGGGGGGCTATCGGTATTAGCAATGCCCTGTTCTGCTGGACCTTGAAGAAGATCTTGGTGACCACTGGTGTCGGCAGGAAAGTATACAGGAGGCTTTTCATGGAATGAGGAACGCATATGCTGCCACATGGGATGGGTGCAGTTGGCAGGAGCAGAAGCGGGGCAATTGTGCATTATCTGGGTTGGCGAACAGGTCCATCAGGGGGATACCCCAGAGTCAGAACAGCTGGACAGCCACTTTGGGATCCAGGAGTCACTCGTGCACTTTGGGATCCAGGAGTCACTCTGCTCAGCTTGTCCGCCAGGGCAATGTCCTAGCCCGGGAGATACACCACTTTTAGGAGCATCCCACTGTGTGATACATAGGAGTAGAGGGCTATCACCTCCTGGCAGCGGTAGTACGACCCCGTGTCCCCTTGTTTGTTTACGTAGAACATTGCGACTTGGTTGTCAGTCTGGACCAGCACTGACTGGTGCTGCAGCCGGTGGCGGAAGGCTCGGAGAACCAGAAATATCGCCTGGAGCGCCAGCAAATTGAATTACATCTGGGATTTGATCTGGGATCAACTTCCTTGCATCTGGAGGCCCTCGCAATGCACTCCCAGCCCAGTAAGGAGGCATCCGTGATGAGGACCTTCTGGGGGATGGGTGCCTGGAAGGGTCACTCTCACTCTGTCCTGGAGCCTGAATGTGATTTGTGTCCACTGAGAGCGGAGGCACCACTGGGCCACTCTCATATGAAGTCTGGCGTATGGGATCACGTGAACCATGAAGGCCATGTGGCACAGCAGGCAGAGGAGAAGCAGGAGGGTAGCACCCAGCATCGGTGCACCTCGGAGGCTATCCCCCTGAGGTGCTCTGATCTCTCTTGAGGGAGGAAGGCCTTGGCCTGGAGGGTGTCTAGCAGCGCCCCTATAAACTCCAGGTGTTGGAACAGAGCGAGGTGGGATTTGTGATATTTGATGATGAAACCCAGATACTGCAGGGCACTGATGGTACACCCAGTGGCACATTGTACCTCTGCAGCTGTGCCTACCTTTATGACCAGGTCATTCAGGTAAGGGAAGATGAAGGCCCCTTGGAGCAGGAGGTGGGCTGCGACCACTACGAGGCACTTGGTAAAGATCCTTGGCGATGAGGCCAGACCGAAGGCAGCACCCTGTATTGGGAGTGCTCTCCTCCCACCCAAACTGGAAATATTTTCTGTGGCTGGGATGGATCAGGATGTGTATGTAGGCATTCTTTAGGTCTAAGGAGTATAGCCAATCTCCCTGCTCGAGGAATGGCAGCAGTGTTCCAAGGGAGAGCATCTTGAACTTCTCCCTTAGCAGAATCCTGTTCAGCTCCCACAGGTCCAGGATGGGTCTGAGGCCCTCTGTCCTTTTGGGGATGAGGAAATACCTGAAGTAGAAGCCAGTGCCCCAGAGATGTTTCGGCACTGGCTCCACTGCTTTGTCCCGGAGAAGGCCTGTGACCTCGATGAGGAGCAGGGTCTGGTGAAGTAGAGGTCTGATGGGCTCTCTTGGAAAGTACGAGGCTGGTGCCCACTGTAGGTGGAGGAGATAGCTCTCCCCGACTACTTGTAGCACCCAAGTACCGGTGGTGATGGCGGGCCACCTGTGGGCAAATAGGGATAGACACCCCCTTGTGGGCTGCAGGGGACCTCCTGGGAGAGAGGAGATTACGTCCAGACAGTTAAAAGCTCCTCCCAGGTTGGGTCAGAGCCGGCGCCTGGGACTTCGGGGTCTTTTGCTTATCAGGGCCATGCCACTGTCCTTTATGCTGTTAGCCTTGCTGAGGGGCCAAGAAGGTCTGAAATTGCAAGGTATTGCCAAACTCCCCTTCTTCCTTGGGAAGAGGGGCTTCTTCCTTGGGAAGAAGGGCTTCTTCCTTGGGAAGAAGGGCTTCTTCCCTGGGGCCTTCTTACAGAGCTGCACTGACATCTTCTTCGAGAGTCTGGTTCTCATTAGGAACTCGGTCGCTATCTCTGCAGCTTTGTCTGCCATGAATTTCCCAAAAAGGTTCTCTCCGATGCAAGGATCATCAATATGTTTGTCCTGAACCCATTGTTCTAGGTGAGATTACTGTAGTCATGCTTGGGGTCATGCACTGATGCCTGTGGCCCCATCGTAGGCTGCTCAAGACAAGAACTACGAGCACTCTATGATCACCAAGGCCAGAGACTTAAATCTCTACAGGGGTTCGCCGTCGAGACCTGCCGAGAATCCACTGAGCTTCCTCGACTGCTCCTTAAGGTACATGGTGATATAGAGCTGGTATGACTGATCCAGCAAGTCAGCATCAAGACCTGGATGGCCTGACCCTATGTCACCCAGTCAAGGGTTTAACTCCTTAACGACATTTCCCCCTCACACCTGTCCACCCTAGTACACGCCCCATCAGAAACAAGAATACGGAGACAAAACGCAACTCACTCCCTTAACATACAAAAAAACATCAGAAAAACAAAGAAAAACACAAAGAAAAACAAAGAAAACCACAAGAAAACCACAGCTTTCTCATTTGCTGCCCCCACTCTCTGGAATGAACTCCCAATAACTCTTCGCCTGATGAAAGACCTTCATCAATTTAGGAAAGAACTCAAAACCTACCTCTTCTCTGAACACTTTGAAATCCCCTACATCCAGAGAGCCACCCCCCAGCAATCACAGAAACATTCCCACAAAATTCATGAAATCACACATGACTAACTCAGACAGACCCTCTGCTATTTACACAAACGTCTTACAATGGAAAAGGAAATAAATCCAAAACTCACATGTTCAACTAAAATATATGTTTAATGTCTATTGTCCTCTGTAACATACTGTTTATTGTTCTTTGTAAATAGTTCCATGTAAATAGTTCTGAAACTGTTCCATGCAATGTTACCTGTACATAGTTACAAATACCGTTCTATGTAAAGTATACAGAAGTATACAAAAATGTTAACTGTTCCATGTAAACCGCCCTTGATCTCTGGAAGGGGCGGTATAGAAGAAATAGATAAATAAATAAATAAATAAATAAGGGTTTGGGCCTCCCTGCTGGTTGCCATAGAGGAATGAGTCTTTTGGCTCTTGAGTCTGAGCATGGCTGACTTAACGACCATAGAGTTGTGGGGAAGTTGGGTCTTCTGGAAACCAGGGCTTCGGTGCACTCGTTTCATGGAGTCGAGTCGCCTGCTGATAATGGGTACCAATGCCGGTGTTTCCCACACCCAGAGGAGGAGGTGCTCGAGCATCGGAGGCACCGGTACCATAAGGGTTTCCTTAGGGGGGCCTCATACTGGAGTATCTCCAGTTCCTCCGTGAGCGGATCTTCCTAGACCTTGATGGTGAGAGCCTTAGCCATGTCCTGCACAAAGCTGAGGAAGGCGACATCCTAGAGTGAGGAACGGTGTTGAGACACTGGAGGAGATGGGTCCAAAGGCATGACTCGGTGTCTGACTGTACGGGAACTCCTTGTCCTAAGTCTTCCAATCAGACTCGAAATCCGCGTATGAGTCTGAGGCTCCGTGAACACCATAGTCGAGGTCAGCGCTGGGCGGTCCACAACCTCTGGAGGATCTGCAGTCTGAGCCACGAGCACTCGCCAGAGAGGACCGGTGCCCTGAGGAATGGGACTGAGGCCTCTTCTGGAGCCATTGAGTCTCTCAAGGCGGGTGGTGCTCGAGGATTGGCTTAATGTTGAGGGTTCCCATTGTTGGGGCGGATGAACCGGACGAACCAGACAAACGCCCCCTGCATGGCTACGAGGCAGAGATACTGCTCTAAGGCCACCATCCTGGTCTCCATACCAGTTAGCTATGCAGCCTTCAATACAGGCATGGAGGATTTAGGGCATGGCATTATTACTATCGAGAGGGATTCCTTGACAAGGATGGCCTTGGATCTCCGAGGCTGGTCGGCAGGTACCGATGACTCCTTGCGGGGCAGCTTGTGAGGCTGCTCTCACTCTGACTCCTCAGACTCATGCCAGGGACTGTGGGGCCTGGAGTTGGATTTCCCCTTCTTCCTGGATCCGTCCTCCAAGGCAGTCTGAGGGTTTCGACTTCTTGCATTCCAACTCTTGGGATTTCCTCTTGGAGGAACCGCGACCACAGGACTCCAAGGAGGCTCGGGCTTTGCAGGGTACCGAGGTACTGGAGGGGGCCCTGGAGAATGGTGTCACCGGAGACTCCGGCGAGGAGTCGGACTTCTGGAAGAATTTTTCCTGTTGCTGGTGATGGCTCTTTAGGGCCTTTGAGATCATGGTTCTGCAAAGTTTGCAGTCTGAGTCATTGTGTTCCAGGCTGAGGCACCGGAGGCAGCAGTCATGCAGATCGGTGAAGGACATCATTTTACTGCACTGATCACACTTCTTGAAGCCGCTGGAAGCCATCGAAAAAAGGGGGTCCTCGCTGCCCAGCAGTTGTCCAAGGACTTCGGCTGAAAAAGGGTGCGAACGCCAGTCAAGGAACACCTCAAGATCAAAAAAGGGAAAAAACAAGGAATGAACCCGAGGAGCAATGCCGAGGCGAGCTGGCTCGGTGCCGGGAAGGAAGCGGTATGAAAACCGTACAGAAATTATCAAAAAAACACACTTTTTCTGGGGGAAACTGGACAGACATCCAGAGGGCTCCACGGAAAAAAGGAGACTGAAGCAAGATGGCACCCTTGCGCGGGAAGGAGACCACGCATGTGTGTTGCATCTCCCAAAGGCTTTCTTTGAAACCTGAGGAGATACTTCTGCAGGGGCTCCATCGCGATGACGTCAACCATATGTGAGGACTGACTTCCTGCTTGTTCCCGGAGAATAAAACATTCATCACCCCAGCAACATAAAAACGTCACATCAAAATATAACAGTAAAGAAAGAGGTAAAATACCTAGGAGTAACACTGGATCAGAACCTCAATCTACAGTCCCACATAAGCAAAGCTACGAAAAGAGCATACTATAGAATGAAAGTAATACAGAAACTCAAACCATTACTCAGCCAAAATGACTTCAGAACAGTCTTTCAAGCAATAATCTTACCAATACAGGACTACTGCAAGCTATTATACCAAGCAAAACACACAATGCACCCTCTACAGATGGCCCAAAACACAGCAGCATAAATCATAACAGGAGCTCTAAGGCATGAACACATAACTCCCATACTAAAACAACTACACTGGCTCCCAATGTGTTCACACATAAAATTCAAAACAATACTCACCATATTCAAAATTCTACACCTTACCTCTGTGGACTCACTCCAACCACTTATCCAAAGAGACCCTGACATCAGACCAAGGAGAACCAGCAATAAACACCATCTCGCCACCCCCAACACAAAATCAAGAAGCAAACAACACGCAACAGAACATTCTCTATATCTGCACTATCAATATGGAACTCCCTACCAGATGAAGTCAGAGCGACAGTGGACATCAAAGACTGTCAGAAAAAGCTAACACTTCTGTTCACAGAACATTTCGGGCCCATCACATAACCCAACACATCCTCATCACAGCTACCTAAACACTTCACTTGTAATTTATCCAACTTCCACCCTAGCTACCCATGTGCTTGCTCCCCACCCTGTAACAAGACCATATTCAACCCAGGTTATAATTGTTACTGTTCCTGTTTAATGTAATTGCAAAGTTGTATTATAATGTAAACTGCTTTGACTATATGATATATTAAAAAAAACCCTGTTAAGTAAATAAATAAAACACAATGACCACAGTATGTCAATAGTAATTCAGTGGAAATGTGTTGCAAATATATGATCTAAACTTGTTAGAGAATATAAAAAAAATAGTTTGCTTCAGTCACAACCACTAGTATGTTCCCGTTTGAAGATACTACGCGTATTTGTACACAAAATTAATGTTATAGGGAGATAAGACTGTCAGGTTCTGGATGACTTTTATATCTGCCTGGGGATTTGATATTCAGGCTTTTGTGTATCTTACTATGATCCATAGGCTAACATTTGTCAGACAGCAGAGGAAAGAAAATAAATTTGAAAATGTCTTTTTGCACTGGAAAGTTACACAGAAAAGAATCAATAGTCAGTGATCAAAGGAATCTGAAATCACTTATTGACTGTAATTATTATGATGGGCAGGCAGTCAGGCATTATTGACCATGATTCTTCTCATGATACCCCGGAAAGGGATTACTGTTTACAACTCATTTTGTCATCTTACTTCCGTGCCTTCTGTCTTTGCTTCCCACCCCGTGCTCCCTGTAACTGATTCATGTTAGTGTCTGTTCTAGCTGGATACTCAATTTCAATGATGCTGGGTTGCTTGGAAGTCATCCCTTAAGGGTTGCGCTCCGCAGGGAGCAGAGCCATGCTGCAAACCGAAAAACCTCGTCAGAAACTCACAGCTACATGTTAGTCTCATTCCAGCTGGTATTAGAGAAGCCACCAGCTGGAATGAGGACAGGCTCTTGTCTTTTCACACTAGCTCTTCCGTATGCCAAGCTGCGGAGCCAGTTTTCCTGAAATGTGCACACAAAAGAAAAATCTCTCGTCCTTTTCACCACTGGTTTCTATAGAAACAAGAAAGAACCTTATTTCTCTTTTTTTTTTCCTCCTGAAATATTTCCCCTCAAGCTTCTTTTCTTCTTTTATTTACTGCAGCATAAAACATTCTTCTGCTATCATACCTCAGCATTTATGACATTGTTTCCTCCAATGTGAGAACCATAAGCCTGGTAAAAATGAGTGTGGGCTCAATTTATAGCAACTCGACCCTGAGTATTATGTATCTGTGGTCAGCTCATCTCTCCGGGGCCATTTTCTGCAAAGTCTCTTACAGGAGACACTGGAAGCAGTGGGTTGCAAAAGTTAAAAGAAGCCAGCAGAATAGCCCCATAAACACAAATGCTGAAATACTTCAGCAGTTGCAATATGTAAATGAAATTGCAGGTTTGTATGCGTCACCATAAATGATTTGGTAAAACTCCAGGGCATTGCACCACGGAGTGAGTCACTGCCCTGATCCCTGTACAGTTTCACCCTAAGGTAACTGCTGTCTCTCCTTGCTTGGATACTGTGCCTTCTCCAGGGATGGCATTTGCACAGAAACTGCTAAGGCCTGTAAATACTGCAGCTGTCTTCTGGCAATAGTAAAGTCAGTAAGCTCACACTCGGGCGCATTAAAACCTGAATGCCACTAAGCCAAGAAAGATCTCAGTAACTTTAAACACCAGTTTTAAAATGATATAAACATATATGAAAACAAGTCTTAGAAACAACTAGAAGGGCTGAATTTACTTGCAATTAAAGGACAAACATTTGCAGCTTTTTTAATCCAATATATTAGCATGTTATTTTATTTACATGTTGACAGGACATAATCATTTTTACTTTCTTTGGTTGAATGTATCCAAAAGATAAACTCTTTAGACACTATGGTGCAATGGAATAATAAAAATGCTACTAGAGAAGTATGATGAAACTATGAGGTTTTGTGAATATTTAAATACCATTTATTTAGAATCTTGCCAAGGTAATAAAGAATATTATAAATACAAATCCGTCACACAAGCAGCAATGTGTAGCTCCATTTTATATAGTGTCAAGTTCTGAAAACAGTTCCATGCAAATGTCAATAGTATTTTGCAAAAGACTCACTGAATACAGAGCCTTTTACAAAATAAACGCACATAGAGCAACATGGAAAATACATATCAATTTGGCAGCATGTACACCAGAGGAAGCTACTCGTATTTTACAAAACGGACATACACATACAACAGTTCCATCATCATAAGTCCAAGCAGAATATGTGGTAAGTTTTTCACCATTGTACATTATTTTATAACTGGAGTGACTGAAATAAGAGGACTATTCAAAAGGCTTTAGCCAGTTAGCAGGGCCTGCTAACTGGTTAAACCACAGTGACCACAATATTCAGCAGCACTATCAGGACAGCGATGCTACCCATCCACACAGACTGCAGGAAAGATGACCGGTCAAGACTGGGGCAATCTGTGGGCAGAGCAGGGGCGATGCACATAGCAGCGAAATTCAGCCGCTGACCGGACAGCTAAACCGGATAATATTAGGACAGGTCAATGGCTCTTTGTGCAATCCAGTTTGTGGCTGAATTTCGCTATTAATTGGACGGTGACAGCACTGCCCAGCAAAGCCTGACAGTCAGTGCTGGGCACCAGCTCCAGAGCTGAACACCTAGGTCTTCTTAAAGTGGCAGAAGCCAGGCACTTTAAAAGCACTGTCCGCTGCTGCTGAAGATTGGCCCCCAAGTTTTTAAGTGAAGTCAATTTGGTTCACTTTCAAATGAATTAGTAATTACATATGAAATTATAAAATGCATTTTCAAAGTATTTTTGCTGGACCAATGATGAATCATATGAGCTAGCATTGTAAATACAGAAGCAGCCCAGTTGATGTTAGAAGACATTTTGAGATCCGTATGGAAATTTTAAATTTCAGACAGGTTCGATCATTTGGAGTGAAAGTTTGATCTATTGACTGAGCTGGGTATCAGTATGAATTTGTCAGTGATACTGAGGATTATTTAACATTGTATTTTATAAAGGTGACAGAGGCGTCTATGTGACTTTATCCAATAGTCTCCCAGCAGCAGCCCCGATGCTGCACAAATACACATAAGAACGTTAAGAACTGCCGTACTGGGTCCAATCCAGGACACAAGTACCTGACATATCCCAAAAGTAGCCAGTTCCATGCTACTTATCCCCAGGGATAAGGACTGGCTTTCTCTTGGTCTACCTTAATAACGGTTTATGGATTCTTCCTCCAGGAATTTGTCCAAACTTTTTTTTAAACCCAGCTATACTACCTGCTTTTACCATATCTGCCGGCAACGAATTCCAAAGACAAATCATACATTAAGAGAAAAAATATTTTCTCCTATCTGCTTTAAATATATTACGTTGCAGTTTCATGGCATGTCCCCTTGTTCTTGTATTTTTTGAAAGCGTAAACAATTGATTTGTCTTTACTTGTTCCACATCACTCAGGATTTTATAGACTTCTATCATATCTCTCTTCGGCCATTTTTTCTCCAGGCTGAAGAGCGCTAACCCCTTTAATCCTTCCTTGCAGGAGAATTGTTCTGTCCCTTTTATCATTTTGGTCACCCTTTTCTGCACCTTTTCAAATACTGCTATATCTTTTTTTGAGATGCGCAGAATAGAATTACACACAATACTGAAGGTGTGGTCATACCACGGAGTGATTGTCTACGATCACACCTAGATCCTTTTCTTGGGTTGCAACTCCTAATATGGAACCTAGCATTATGTATCTATAGTATGAATTATTTTTCCCTACATGCATCACTTGTCCACATTGAATTTCATCTGTCTTTCGATGCCCAGTCTCCCAAGCTCCTCACAAACCATGTAACAACTCTGTATAATTTGTCATCATCTGCAAATTTCATCACTTTGCTTGTTGTTGCCAATTCCAGATCATTTATAAATATGTTAAAAGCATCAGTCCCAATACAGATCCTTGGGGTATTCCATTGTTCACCTTCCTTGAGAAAATTGACCTTTTATCCCTAGTCTCAGTTTTCTATCTCTCAGCCAGTCTCAGCTACAATAGGATATCTCTGGAGTCTCTGAAGTGAGACTTTGTCAAACGCTTTCTAAAAGTCTAAATATACTATGTGGGGTATTTTAGAAGCCCTATTCATGAGTTAGATGTCTGAAAACAGGTGTTCCGGCACGCAAAGCATGGGGACGTCCCAGAAGCCATTTTAGAGCCCGAGTATATAGATCATCCCAACACAAGAATATCTATTAAGCGTGGGGGAGGGGGCGTGGTGAAGGTGTGGTCTGGGTGGAGCAAGGAAGATGCATGTTGAGGTGGATTTCAGAATGGCACAATCATGCCTAGTTGATGACATGTTCATGCCCGAAGATGCTGAAGACCATAAATAAGGTAAAAACTAGTGCTTGCTTCCAGGGGAAAGCGCATAACACACTTACATCACCACAGTTATTATTTCCTGCCCAAAGAAACCTGAGTATAAACACGAATTCCAAACATATTACTGGCCTGTCGCCCGCACGCAAGGTCAGGATGTGCAAGTCTCATAGCATAGTTGCTTCCCTTATGAAATGCCCAAGTACCTGTTTCTGAGACCGTGCAATTCAGGGATGCCGTTTATGCCCACGTTTGTGAAATGGCCTAAAACCATGCACGTACCTGACTTAGCAACCTGCATGGGGCCCACCTCCATAACCAGTCAGAGTGGAGACAGAGCGATATCAGAAGGCCTGTTATAGGTGACTCATTGCCTCCCCGAGCCTAGATTCCCGCTCACTACATTTAGTTCTATCTTCTGGTTTTGAACTATCCACTTCAAGAGTAGACCCTGAGGTATGAGTGTCCACCTCGCACTGATTTGCAGCGAGTATTTGGACATGGAGTGGATAAAGATGATTTTTTTAAAAACTGGCTCTTCTTTATTACAAGTAGCCTTGGGTCCACCATGAGAAGAAGGCAAGCTGACTTTGAAATTATTTAGTACAGAGGGAGGGAGGGAAGGGAGTATCCCTCCTCCCATACTGTCCTAAAACATGTGTTTTGTTTTGTTTTGTTTTCAGGAAAATGGGTGTTTTTGGGCCTATTTTTTTGATACCACCTAAAAAAATGACTTGTTTGGATATATGGTGTTTGGTCACTGGGATGGATGCAACCATTACTAACTGTCTCAGTTATGATCCTTCTCAGTGGAGACTGTGAATAAATACAAAGTTGAAGATTAGGGATAAAGTTAATTTGTGTGAGTGGTCAGGGGTCACTGGATGCCTTGAAAGCTACACATTTTGGGTTAAGGGGAATGTATCTTTGGAAAACAAATGGGAAGGATTTTGTTTCAATAATCTATGATTTTGAAATTTTCCTTATTCTAGTTTGTTTTCTCTACTTGAAATGTTAAAGAAACATTTTGTGCTCGGAGTCCTCCTCCTTTCCTGCAGTGTCTAAAGCTATTTATGGATAAAGTTCTTGAAACAGCTATGTGAATCAACTTTAATGACAGTCAAAAAGAGAAACAAAAAGGGAAAATAAGGTGATACCTTTTTATCAGACTAACTTAATACATTTTGGACTACTTCTTCAGGTAAAGACAGCATGAGCAACACATGACAATACCATAACAGGAAAGTTCAAATCAATCCAAGAACATACAACTTTTGATATTAAGATAAAACACTTTCATTGGATAAAGAAAGGGGCTTTCTATAACATTCTAAATCATAAAATTTTAAAGGCTTTTCTTAATTTGATCAGAGATGTAAAATTAAATGGGGGAAAATCTCATAAGTGCGACTTCCTCTTCACGATCTCGGCTTCAATGTGCGCGTTATGCTGGCCAGACATCAGAAAAGGCTGAGCACTGAGGTGTGGAGTGATGAGTCCGTGCCCCTACTGTCAGGAGCTGATGAGGGGTGTGGGTGGAAGAGTATTTGTTCAGTAGACACAGGTTCTATTTAAAGGCAAAAAAAGGGAAGACTCCCCAGAATGCACTAATAACTAGTACGATTTCTTTACAGTGATTAGCTTGACTCCTGTGGGAATCTCCAGCAAAGTTATCTATAGGCTCTTAAGTATGAGAGATTTGACCTTTTTCTATTATACTGTAGGTGACTCTGGAAAAGAAAATACATTTATCCAGCACTTAAGAAAGATTGCATATTTATATTCACTGGTTTTTATAGGCTCTAAAATTATTTTTCATTCTTTTATTTAAGATGCAAACCTATTTCAGGTCTGTCAAGGCTTCTGCATTGGTTTCAAAACACTCAGGAACAACAATCGCCCTACACACCACAAAGACACAGGAAATGTAGGGCCCGATATTGGGTTGGGCAGGCAATTCAATCTGCATCTTGCGCCTGGGATTTACTTGCACCTCCCTTAAAAAAAAATCATGATCACAGTGCAAGAACCCTTCGGTCTGCCCGCAGGGATCTGATCTCCTGTGGCTATGAGACAAACTGTCTGCTCAAGAAGATCGGATCCCCGTGGGCAGACAGCTTGCATCAGGGCCACGATTGAGACCTTCCCCTTCTCTTCTGCTCATGGGACATCAGATCCCCATGGGCAGAACAGGTGGGGAAGGCTGGGACCAAGAAGAGAGCTGATTGGGAGCAACAATTAAAAAAAATGAAGGTTAGACGGGAGGGGGGAGCAAAACTGCAAAGATTTAAAGGACCAGTAACAACCCCCCCCCCCCAAAAAAAAAAAAGAAAGAGAATGGGGGAGGACAGGGGTAGGAGTGTTAGGGGGAAGGAAGAAAGGGAGAGTCTGGATGGGGAACAGAGAGTGGGGAGGGGATGGAGGGGGAAGGAAAAGTGCAAGGTGCTGGATGTTAAAGGGATGAAATCATGTGGATGAAGGGGCACAATGCATACTTGCCGAAAGGTGCATTCCCCTCCCCCAGAACACACACACACAAGCACCTCACACTCACACACACCCCACTTCCGTAGGACAGAAATGCATCCCAGCTCCATTCTACGTATACACATACAGACACACTCACGGGTACCCCATCTCTGCACTTCACATACACAGGTTTCACAGCTCTCCAGCACACACACACACACACATGTACCATAGCCCTGTACCCCACCCACACAAAGGCAGGCACACCACCATTGCACTAAACACCCACATAGACAGTTGCTATCTGAAGCTATAACTATGGTCATCTAAAGATGACGCGCAGCGTAGGAACTTTGATAGTGGTCTCATGAGACTTAAGAACATGAGACCAGTACGAGACACAACAGGGGGCAGGGTGGGGGGGGGGGGGGGTTACAAGGAGGTCATAATCACTGGCTCCTAAGATTTTGGCCTGATTCCTAAATAGGCACAAAATTTGCCAAGGCCTGCCCTAAGGTTCTGCTTTATTAACTTTCACAGAGCTCTCTAGTGGCTCTACTTAACATGCATTTCTAATCTTATAGTGCATGAGTAAACTCCTTTTGCCCTTTCCTGCTTCCAGAAGAGAAGAAAATGTTCTTTCCAACAACGTAATCCTGGGAGCATACTAGGCAATGGTGAGGGAATGGAGGAGTTGCAAAAAAGGAGGGAAATTTATTTATTTATTAAGACAGATTTGTATGCCACCTTTTCCTTCAATCAAGGTGGTCACATCACATAACAGTTGGAGGGTTACATTTAACATTAGGATACGTGTACACAATTAGACAATACAGTTACTTAACAGCATTTAGACGGTACAGTTATTTTACAGCATTTAGACAGTACAATTGAGGTAACATTTAACATGAAAGTATTTAATCACTTGGTGTGATAGACTTGTGTGAAAGTATTTAATCACTTGGTGTGATAGACATGTGTGTGGGTGGCGGAGGTAGTAGTATTTCTGTTTGGGTAGGGGATGTTGCCTGAATGCTCATATGTTTCTATAAATAACCATTTTTTGAGGTCTTTGCGGAAGTCTGTGAGGTCATCTAATGCCCTTAGACTAGTTGGGAGGGAGTTCCATAGTGTGGACGCCAGTAGTGATGGTGCTCTTTTTGAAGTTGTTTGTTTGGTTTTGTGATAGCCTGCAGGTGTGCCGATCATGTTGTCATTATTACTTCTTCTTGGTCTATTGCTGATGTCCTTTGTTACAACGTTTTGGAGTACGTCTGCTGAGAGATGGTGGATGATTTTGAAGATGATCATGATTGTTTTGTATTTAGCTCTTGCCACCATTGGGAGCCAGTGTAGTTGTTGTAGGACGGGAGTGACGTGCTCGGTCCTTGGTGTGTCTGTAATGATGTGTGCTGTGGTGTTTTGTACCATCTGTAGTGGGTGTAGTGTCTGTTGAGGAAGGCCTTGATATAGAGAATTTCCATAATCAAGCAGTGGTGTAATGAGTGATTGGCACACTGTGCAGAAGTGGTCTTCATGGAGCATTGGTTTGATTTGTCGGATTGTTTTCAATCGATGATATGCCTTGTTTGCGGTTTTGGTGATGTGGGACTTTAAGTTCAAGGCTCTGTCTAGTGTGATGCCCGGATACTTAACTTCTTCTTTGACTACTATGTGTTTATCTAGGATGCTGATGGTTTGTGGAGGTATGAAGGTGGGGTTCCTGATGACAACACTGCCTCAGTTTTATCGTAGTTGACTGTTAAGTTATTGGCTATGAGCCAGCCATTCATGTCTTCGAGGCATTTTGTTATTGTTGTGGTGTTTAGTGCTAGTAGATTGATTGGAGCGTACACCATGAGGTCGTCAGCATAAATGTGACAGTGTAAATCTGTAAACAGTATAAAAGCAAAGCCAAAGGCAGTTTTCTGTCTTTAGCTCCCCGGTTAATGTACCACAGCATTGGTACCTCTGGGCTTGTGACTAAGCACCAGGGAGGAGGAGAAGGATCTGACTAGCTTAGTCAGGCCCCATGTGAATGATCAAAGCAGATGAGGGCAAAGCACCTGATGGAGTTTCCAGAAGATCTGACACAGAACTAGCCAAGCAGAAGTAGGGACTGTAGAGCTTAATGGTTGGTATGGAAGGGCAGACTGGATGGGATGTATGGTTTTATCTGCCATTATGTTTCTAGGGGAGGACAGTGAGAAGTAAGGAACTATAGAAGCCTTTGGAATTAACAAAAGGAGAGCCAAGTGCTTATGGAGAACAGTGCCTGTAATTATTCCCGACTTCCGTGTCCGGCTCAACTGCTTCCCAGAAGGAGGGAAAGAACACTGATTGGTTGTAGAAACTAAGAGCATGCTACTTATATTTTCTTTTCTGCTCTGATACTTGTGAATTTACTTTGTGTTCATTCAGTGTATTGTGAAACCCCCTTTGGTTCAGAACAAATCATCTGGACTGGACTGAGTCACTGTGTGTGAAGAAAGTAGTTTTAAGGTGCTATATTTGCTGCTCCCATCCCAGGAACCCTAGAAATTAACATAACATCATAAGATATGCCAAATGGGTTAGACCATCAAGCCAACAGTGGCCAATCCAGGTCACAAGGACCTGTCTGGTTCCCAAAACGGGAAACAGATTCCATGCTGCTTATCCTAGGGGTAAGCAGTGGATTTTCTCGGTCCTCTTTATGGTTTATCGACTATTCCTCCAGGAACTTGTTCAAACCTCTTTTAAACCCAACTACGCTAACAGCTTTTATTACATCCCCTGGAAATGAATTCCAGAGTTTGATTAGTCTTAAATATGCTACACTGTAGCTTCATTGAGTGTCCCCTAGTCTCTCTACTTTTTGAAGGAGCAAACAACTGATCTATATTAGCTGTTACAATTCATTCATTATTTTATAGATCTCTATCATATCTCCCTTCAG
This sequence comes from Ichthyophis bannanicus, assembly GCA_033557465.1. Classification (NCBI taxonomy): domain Eukaryota; kingdom Metazoa; phylum Chordata; class Amphibia; order Gymnophiona; family Ichthyophiidae; genus Ichthyophis; species Ichthyophis bannanicus. The sequence goes on from CM066036.1 coordinate 37,581,194, forward strand.
CCATCTTTTTTCCAAGATGAACAGCCCTATACTTTTAAGCCTTTCTCGTAGGGGTATCCTTCCATCCTCTTTATCATTTTGTTGGTTCTTCTCTGTACCTTTTCTAATTCACTATATCATTTATAAGATATGGCTACCAGAATTGCACACAACCATGGAATGGTACAGAGGCATTATAATATCCTTGGTTTTATTCTCCATTCCATTCCTTATAATTCCAAAGGGCCCGATATTTGAAGGACATTTACATGGTTTACAGCCCAATATAAACCGTGTAAATTACTTAAATGGGGATATTCAACAGCACTTACATGGTTAATGCCATTGAATAGTCCCGTCAAAGCCCGCTACATGCCCCGATGCTCTGCGGTTAGCATCAGGGCATGTTGGGGGCATTCCAGGGTGGAGAGGAAGTAGATCTGCCACTAACTAGGTAGCTCCAACACAAGGTGTAAACCAAAACCCCATGGGCCAATAAGTTCACCAAGCCCAAATACAAATAAGAACACCTATACGTGAACTCCAAAATGGGTCAAGTCCCTCATAAATATTTTTTGTCGGACCTATAATCCCCACACCAAAGCTACCATCAGTGAAAGCTGCGGTAAAGGGAGAAGAGTCCTTTTTAATCAAAAAGCAGTAAGAACTCATAACTGCTAGAAGTTATTCTGGTCAGAGCACCTTTTACTTAACTGCAATTTTTGGTGAAAAATGCTGGAACAGGTGATCCACACGACACAGCCCTGCGTTTCAGGTTTCCATTTTTCAACACCCTGCTTCAGGTTAGCTTGTCATCACCCAACAAAAAAAACAGGTAGCGGCGATATTGCACTGCTACCCAGTTAGAGATCCACGGCTAAAACTAGGCCAGTTTTTGGCTAGCCACAGATGCTAACCAGGTAGCGGTGCAATATCGCCACTATCCAGTTAGCCTCGGTAGCTCCGGGACATGTGCGGTGACACCGGATGTTCAATGCTGTCGCCATGGCATTGAATATCTGGTGTTAAGGGTCAGCGGGCAGGGCTATGTGCCATAGCAGCACGTAGCCTGTCCAATACAATATCGGGTCCTAACATTCTATTTGCTCTCTTGGCCACCACTGTGCACGGAGCAGAGGGTTTTAACATATTATCTACTAGGACACCTAGATCTTTTTCCTGGGTGATAGTTTCTAATGTGGAACCATTCATCGTGTAAGCATAGTTTGAGTTGTTCTTCTATAAGTGTATGACTTTGCACTTGTCCACATTAAGTTTCATCTGCCATTTGGATACCCAGTTTTACAATTTATAAGGTCCTCTTGCAATTTTTCACAATCCTCTTATGTTTTAATAACGCTGAATAATTTTGTGTCATCTACAAATTCGATATCCTCACTCGTTATTCGTATTTCCAGGTCATTTATGAATATGCTAAAAAGCAGCAGGCCCAGCACAGATCCCTGGGGTACTCTACTATTAACCTTTCTCCATTAAGAAAATCATCCATTTAGCCCTACTCAGTTTTCTGTCTTTTAACCAGTTCCTAATCCACAATAGTACACGGCCTCCTAAGAGTTACGACTTATGTACAGACTTCATAACATACGTGCAGTCACATAAAATAGATCAGGAAATTTGTCTGAGGATCAGAGCAGGTATAAATGCTTCGTCCTATTTAGTGGGGAGCAATTTAATAGTGACAACATATGTGCCTATGTGCCATCCATCCCTCTAAGATGGTAATGTTATAAAATGTTTTCATGTGTAAAATGCTGCTTTACTCATGTAAAAGCCTCTTACAAATCGAAGTTATGGCTAAAAGCACAGATAGTGCAAACCGGTGCATACTTGAAGATTAGTTGGACTCAGGAGAGGAGTTTGGGCAGAGCATGGGTGGAGTCACGATATATGTGCATACCTAGTAAAGTAGATGCTAATATTTACATTTGCTCTTGAGTAAGCAAAATGTTTGTGCCCAGGGCTGATGCTAGGGTTTCTGGTGTCCCTTCCCCTCCCCACAATTGGTGCCCTCATTTCTCATTAGATAATGACCTGTTTCTACATCCACAGTGCTGTTTTTGAAACAGTTTAGTTTTTCTGTTCCTCTCACTTTTTGCTATTTTATTTTTTTCATTTTTTAAAATTTTTCCATTTCCTCATTTTTTATCTTTCAGCATTTTGGCGCCTCTCAAAAGTTGGTGCTCCCTACCATGCTGACCTTGCTAATTGTGTTGCACTGGCCCTGTCTGTGCCTTCAATGTAGGGCTGATTGTTGCAGGATTTGAGCTAGCATTTTATAAAGACATATAGGCTAAAACTAGGTACTTTCCTGCCCTATTAATCTAGACATTCTGTTATAAAATTACTCTTCTACAGACTTTTCATGTGGCTGTAATATCCATAATACTGAGAATCTGTGTTTACTTGTTTCCTGTGGGGAAACTGACTAGATTTGTTCATTTCAGTTGATATCTCAGATACATCAGATCAGGGCATACTGTGATTAGTGTAGTAGCTAGGATTGAATAGGCAGAAAAATTAAGACTAGCCCCTATAATACCACATTTTTCACAGTCGTGGGGGCCAGGTTCCCTTCAGAGCTCCAATTAAGGAATGTGTGTGGGGTGAGAAAGGGAATTGAGGGGATATTTGGGTCAGGGTGTGTGTGTGGATAGATATCGGGAGTAGGGGTGCGCATGGTTGCAGGCTCCTGCTATGTAGGGCTGAGGGTAAATGTAGCATATGCACAGACAACATAGGGATGTGAGGGGTGTTTGCTGTGGGTAAGATGGTTAAAGTGTGGGAGTGGGGGCTTGGCGTATTTTGATGGCACAGTGGAGATGAAATGGGTAGGATTGTGTGTATGTGGCACATGTCAATGTAGGATGTTTGGGGTTTTAGTGCATTCAGGGCTGTGAGGCAGGATGGGTGTAAGGAACTAAAAAGAGATCTGTTAGTGCACAGTGAGGACATGAAGGGATCTAATCTGAGAAGGTTTCTCCTAGAGGGGTGCTGAAGTGGAGGGGAGGTGTCTGAGGCTTGCAGCAAAGCTATGGAGGTGCAGTGGAGGGGAGGTACCAAGGGAGGGTACAGAGGAGAGAAGGTGGTGTAGGGGGTGCAGAGGAGGGGAGGTGTCTGAGGATAAGAGGGAGGATGTGTGGGGGAGGTTCAGAAGAGGGGAAGTGTGGGTTCTGCAGAGAGGGTACAGTATGTGTGGGGGTGCTGCAGCAGATCATTCAGGGAATACTCTTCACCTCTTCCCCCTTTCTGTGGGGCATATAAAACACTGTTTAAGTCTGGAGGCTTGAATGAGGAGAATGTGGCAGACACACTGCACTTTTCTCTAGCTGCGCTGGTGTTGCTGCAACTTCTCCTGATCCCAGTCTTCAAATGTTTCCCCATGCAGCAACCAAGTGCTTAAGAACTTCAGTCATGCAGTGGCCCGAGATCTCACAGCTCCTACCACAAAACCGGCCCCACTGCCGTCTGAGTTGAAGTGTTTAAGCGCTTTTGTTGCTACCCAGCAACATGTGGGGTACATTTGAGAACTGGGATTGGAAGAAATGTGACAGCGCCAAGATTGGTAGAGGTGCATGTAGTCAGGGCCGGATTTACGTATACGCCATGTACGCCATGGCGTAGGGCCCACAGCCGGCAGGGGCCCACAAAAAAAGAACCAGTTTTTTTTTTTAAACTCAATTTAAAAAAAAAACCTGGTGGCTGCCGCCGCGGGGCCCCCTCTGCTGCCGCGGGGGCCCCGTCTACAAGCTGGTCGGGTCGGGTCGGGTCCGGTCGGGTCTCTCTCCCTCCCTCGCTCGCTGCAGGCTGCGAGAGACGCGAAGATAGAGCGTCTCCTCGCGTCTGTGTTAAGCCCGCAGGGGCTGATGGGATTTCCCATCAGCCCCTGCCGGCTTAACACAGACGCGAGGAGACGCTCTCCCTTCGCGTCTCTCGCAGCCTGCAGCCTGCAGCGAGGGAGGGAGAGAGACCCGACCCGACCGGACCGGACCGGACCCGACCAGCTTGTAGACGGGGCCCCCGCGGCAGCAGAGGGGGCCCCGCGGCGGCAGCCACCAGGTTTTTTTTTAAAATTAAAGTTTACTTTAGGCCGGGGGGGGTAGGACTGGTAATGGGCTATGGGGGGGGTAGGACTGGTAATGGGCTATTGGGGGGGCTGGGGCTGGAAATGGACTGTGGGGGGAGGGCTGGTAATGGGCTATAGGGGGGGCGGGGGCTGGAAATGGGCTGGGCTGGGCTGGGGGGGTTAAGGCTAGAGGTGGGCTGATGGGGTTAGGACTGGTAATGGACTGTGGGCTGTTGGGGGGGCTTAGAACTGGCAATGGGCTTTGGGGGGGGTTAAGACTGGTAATGGGCTGTGGGCTGATGGGGGCTGTCTGGTAATGGGCTATGGGGGGGCTAGGACTGGAAATGGGCTGGGGGGTTAAGACTGGAGGTGGGCTGATGGGGTTAGGACTGGTAATGGGCTGTTGGGGGGGTTAGAACTGGTAATGGGCTTTGGGGGGGTTAAGACTGGTAATGGGCTGTGGGCTGATGGGGGTTGTCTGGTAATGGGCTATGGGGGGCTAGGACTGGAAATGGGCTGGGGGGTTTAAAACTGGAGGTGGGATGATGGGGTTAGGACTGGTAATGGGCTGTGGGCTGATGGGGGGGGTAGGACTGGCAATGGGCTATGGGGGGCTGACTGGAAATGGGTTGATGGGGTTAGGACTGGAAGTGGGCTGATGGGGGGTTAGGACTGGTAATGGGTTATAGGGGGGGCTTAAACTGACAATGGGGTGATGGGGGTTAAGGACTGAAAATGGGGTGATGGGGGGTTAAGGACTGTAAGTGGGGTGATGGGGGGCTAGGACTGGTATTGGGTTGGGGGGTTGCTAGGACTGGAAATGGGCTGATGGATGGCTAGGACTGGAAATGGGCTGATGCAGGGACTAGAAGGGAATGGATGCTGGGTGAGGCTGGAACTAGAAGGGAGCTGATGTTGGGGGAGGATTAGAATGGGATGGGGCTGGAAGAGTAAAATGGAGAAGGGAAAAATATTTTGTGTGGGAGGGATAAAAAATCTACAATTGGCCGGGTATTGGGAGAGTAAGTGGGGATTGAGGATGGAGGGGTAAAATTTGAGTGGATGAAATAGGAATGCGGAAAGAGCAAAAGGAGAAAGATTAGTATGTTAAAGCAGATGTAGAGAGAGAATGGAAAAAAATCTAGAAGAGAGAAGAAAGGACAAATGGACAGCAGACGATGGAGAGTTAGCAGAAGACACGAAGAAACCAGAAGAAAGTGGCTGGAGCAATTGCAGCTGAAAAAAATGCACAAAAGGTAGAAAAATATCTCTTTATTTTGAATTTATTAATTGGAATATGTCAGCTCTGGTAAATGTGCATCATTAACATCTGTGCTTTGTTTAGTACAAGAGCAAATTAATGTATAGTTTTATTTCTACAGTGTTGTACATTCCAAGTTTGGCTTTTGGGATTCCCAGTTTAATTATTGTCTTCCTATTTCTAAATTGTGATTACTTGTTTGGTGATGGTCTATGTTCTGCATGTGTAACTGAGCTGAGGTGTTCTGTTTATATAATTCCTATTTGACATTGCCACTTGTTCTCTTTCCCCAGTAGGTCATGTATTGTTGTTCTCTGAAATGTATTGGTTTAATATTTGCAGTGTTGCCTTTTGATTGGTAGAGTATGGTGCTTTGTGAGTCCTGGTAGTGCTGTTAGGATACGGCGGGTTTGCTATGGGTTCTAAATGGGCAGTGTTTGTAGTAGTTCCTAATGTGCCTGGCAGTTGGCACTGGATTATAGTAATGTAGAAATCTTTTAGTCTTTCTTTATCCATACACTCATTAAGAGGCACGTTTACTAAAAGTTAGTATATGGTAACATTATGCAAATATTTATGCAAATGAGGCCCCTTATGCAAATGAGGTCCGCACCCCCCTTGGGCCGCCCCTGCTGGGGGCCCACAATTTTTGTTGGCGTAGGGCCTCACTCAAGGTAAATCCGGCCCTGCATGTAGTATGAGTGCTGCACCCACCTCCTTCCACTACCACGATGCCTCATCTTTTTGCTTTGTTAATTAAGGTCAGTCCAGCAGCAGATGGATCTATTGGTGAATGGATCCTGGCTTTTTGCTACGCCCCTGACTGTGATGTCATCAGGCATATCAAATCTGACCCTACCATTAGCTAGCATTAAGCATTCTGAAAGCTGCTCTGCCGTTTCATAATTATGTGCCATTTTCTGTAACCAAAGAAGAAGTCTAGAAACCACGAAATGTTTGCACGTCTCCTTGTTAATTTAAAAGCTGTAAATTCATTTTGGCAATTAGGGACGCATATTTCAGCATTTCACAGCTTCATATTTAAAGAATTTACTTTTGCAGTCCTCAATCATTCACATTTGGCTTGTAAGATTTTGCAAAACTAACGACAGACAAAGAAAGCAAATTTTCTAGGCGATGCCACTTTTCATTCACAAATTTTCAAAGACAAACCAAATCTTCCTAAATGAGCTACATTTGCTTTTCACACAAATCTATTTCCTTAGTTCCTTTTTCAGTGAAAGATGTGATAATAATTATTTGATGTGATAACTCAATGCTATCTTGAATCAAAGAATTTGCAAGAGAAACTCAAATGACAAGAAAGATTATCAAAATATTGTTACCTGAATGACACAATTACTAAATATTTCTGTAGACAGTAAAATAAATGCATCTAGTAGGGATAACAGGACTATATATGTATATCACATCAACAGTACAAAATGGTATGTGGAATATGTACTGTGAAATAATACATTATGTAATAATTCATAATTTTCAAACTAAATATTTATCCACAAATCAACAGTTGCCAAGAAAATACTTTTGCATATTCAGGAAATCTAAGAATAGTGACATTACTAAAGTGCATTAAGCATTTAACATGGGAATTTCTGTGTGCTGTTAACACACGGCAGTGCAAACAATTGATGTGGAGGCTGGACATGTGGTGGGTAATTTATAGCAATGGCTCCTAGTTAAACCCTTTTCAAAGGTGCCTGTTTTAAGACTATTTTATAAAAACAAGGAGATGCCTATTTGTCTTTATAAAATACTAGTCTAAGTGACAAAAATCATGCCTTAAGTTAAGAGATGGTATAAAGGCTCACACCTAGACTTTGCATGAAGAAGCATAAATTCAAGTATTTAACTATGCGTGTTCTTGCGCATATTCATCCACTGTGCTCATGCACATGCCTCGCAGCAAAGCACACACCATGAAGCCACGTCGGTACTTTTACGCTGGTTGGTATTTTATAAGTTGTCATTTACATATATATGTGGTCACATGCATGCATAAATGACTAAAATAACCTCCAGTTAGATGGGTACTTGGTACCTAATTGTACATGCTTCCTTATAAAATTACCCCTAGCATGCACTAATTCTGACATGAACTGCATGGCATGGAATAGGGTGGGAAGTGGGCATAGGCTGTGCCTTGTGATTACAGAAATTTAACACATGTTAATTTTTAATGCTGTAGATAATTCACAAAATAGGTGCAGTTCAATCAATCTGCTTTCTATTACTACTAATACTTATCATTGTATAGTGCTACAAGGATTATGTGGTGCTATACATATTTATTTATTTACATAATTGGGTATACCACCATTCAGACAAATGACCATCAGAGAGGTTTACAGTAGCCCGCTACCATCAGACTGTAGAGATATTATACAGATACAATAGTTAGGGATAAGGTAACGGCATTCAGGAGGCAATAAATTCCATAGTGTTGGTGCCATAAAGCTGAAGGCAGCCATCAGATCTTACAATCTAATCAAGATGAACAACATCACAACTGGGGACTAGAGTATGGTAAGATACACCTAAGTGGTGAACAAGAGAGTGAGGGGCATCAGGATCCAAAAGAAGCCTTGAAAAGGTGGGTTTAAAGCCTGGATTTAAAGAGGGCTTGAGAAGGATGCTGGGAACACGCCCAACAGTTAATGTTGAGGGTTTGCAGGGACCACACATAATTTGGGCAAATACTTGTGCAATAACTGCAAAGGTTTGTTGCACTTTAGTAAAATATTATACAAAAAAAAATATCGGTCACAACCACAAAAATAATCCAAAAGCTAAGGTTAGACCGCCAACACCCCACTAACGTGGGTTTTTTTTGGAAAGTTTGTCATGAAGGGAAAAAGATTCCCCTCTTGAAACAAACTTTACGTTTTATTTGCTTTAAAGCAACACTTGCCAAAATCAGGTGAAAATATCACCACAGCGTAGCACACATTCATGAAATTGTAACTTAACTAGTAGTATGGCAATAACTTAACTTGTAATAAGGCAAATGCCAGTTTGTCCAAATCCTAGCAGATTACACTGCTCCAGTCAGGAATCTGCCAACTTCTGAAAACGGAAAAAGGTGAATCGCTGTAGTTAAATCAAAGATCAGGAATCCCATAGAAATATGATGCCACATAGACCTGTGTTTCGAGCTCAACAAATTTGAACGAGCTCTGTCTGAAGCGATAACGCTGAGAGTTCCTTCACCGAACACCATGTTCATAATTCAAAATTTCATCAGTGAAGGATTCCTGATCTTTGATTTAACTCCAGCGATTCACCTTTTTCCATTTTCAGAAGTTGGCAGATTCCTGACCAGAGCAGTATAGTCTGCTGGGACTTAGACAAACTGGCGTTTGTCATTTATTTATTTAGGGTACACTTGTATCCCGCTACTTCCAGCGATCAGCAGCGGTTTGCTATACATAACAGTATGGTTGTACAGGCCATGGATTATAAACATACATAATGATTCAGTGGAAAAGTACAGGACAACACTCGGATTACAGTTGTACACTTGATTACAAGACCGTGACTTCACATGTATATACATATTTACATATTTCTATTGGTGTCTGAAGCGTAGTGTTCTTCCCTTGTGCATGGTGGTTCACTAGGGTGGTAATAAAGAGGTTAGGTAGGATTGAAGTGCGTCTGGAAAAGATGCGTCTTTAGCTTTTTTCTGAAGTCCATCAAGTCACTGTTTGCTCTCAGCTCGCATGGTAGTTGGTTCCATAGCAGTGGCGCTATAAATGAGAATGCTCGGTTGCTGGTATTTGCAGTGACAGATCTCAGGCTACCTGGGACAATGAGGGTATTGAGGTGTGTGGTTCTTCTGCTTCTGTTATTTGGCTGTGAAGTGATAAGGGTGTTGAGATACGAGGGTGCTATATTATGGATGAGCTTGAATGCGGTGATTAGAATTTTATATTATATGCGTGCAGTGATGGGGAGCCAATGTAGGTCCATTAGAACTGGTGTGATATGCTCCTTTAGGCCTTTCCTCATGATCAATCTAGCTGCCACATTTTGCGCCATTTGAAGGATGTTGAGGGTTTTCTTAGGCAACCCTTGTAGTATGGCGTTGCAGTAGTCCAGGTGGGGAATGATGAGGGCTTGAGCAACGGTCCTAAAGTCAGAGTGCTCTATGATGCTACGTAGTGGTTGCAAGACTTTTATTTTGTGGAAAATGGCTCGATTGGTAATTCGGAGATGCTTTTCCATCTTTAGGTTGCAATCCAGTGTCACGCCTAGATATTTTATTTCATTGTTTGTGGCGTAGACGTTATTGTTCACGGTGACTGTAGGTGGTGGGTTGAAGTCAGGTTTTCTGGAAATGCACATCACTTCCGTTTTTTTGTGATTTATGGCCATGTTATTCTGTTGCAGCCAGATTTGGAGCTCGCTGAGGCATATTACAAGCTAAGTTATTGTCATACTACTAGTTAAGTTACAATTTCGTGAATGTGTGCTACACTATGGTGGTGTTTGCACATGATTTTGGCAAGTGTTGTCTTTAAAGCGGATAAAACGGAAAGTTGGTTTCAAGAGAGGAATCTTTTTCCCTTCATGACAAACATTCCAACAAAAAAAACCATATTAGTGGGGAGTTGCCGGACTAACCTTAGTTTTAGGCACTTTGGTAAAAGGCACTTGTTGTGTAGTATTCTCTGGGACATCTAAGCCAGAATGTTTGAAAAAAGGTAGACATGTCCAGGTACAGACAGGATTTCACAAACCTGGACATGCCCAATATGGAAGTCTGCAAGGGCGTCTACATAAACATCTCCAGAATCATATTTCAGAACCTGGGTGGCTAGGATAGCCTAATGGTTAGACGTGACACAATGTTTTGAGATCATGCAAGGACATCCCGAATCCTGGGAACACCCAAGCCATGCCTCCAGGATCCTAGAAATGCCCCAGCCATGCATCCTCCACACCCCCATTCAGACTTAGACATCCTCACACTGGGGACATTCCCAGAGCTGCTTCTAAAATGCCTTTGGAGACATCTCTGTGCCTCGGACATCTCTAAGCCTGTTTTCAGACATTCAAAGCACAAACAGGACTTCTAAAATGACAACCATATTGCTTCAGCACAGGGCTTGACAATCTCAAGGTACCAGACTGCCATGGCGACTGAAAAATCGGGCCTGACACCTGGGCCTTAGAGCACATGTGAGGAGAAGGGCTGGAAAAGACCGGTGTTGTCTGTCTGCAGGGATCCCATCTCCCACAGGCAGATAATGCCGGTCTCAGCACTTCTGCCCACTGGAGATGGAATCCCCATGGGGAGAAGTGCTGTAAAAGGCTGAACTGGATTGGCATTTCTGCTCATCGGGATTCCAGCTCCAGTGGGCAGATAACACTGATCTCAGTCATGACTGCAGCCTTTTGCAGCACTTCTCCAGGCGGGGATTCCTTCTCCCATGAGCAGAAGTGCTGGAAAAGGCCACGACTGCGGCACTATCTGCCCGTGGGAGATGGGGACAGTACAGGTCTCGGGTATGAGCAGCACTTCTGCCCATGGAAGATGGAATTCCAGCGGGGAGATGTGCTACAAGATCACAACCAAGACCAGCGTTATCTGCCCAGGGGAGATGGGATCCCTTTGGGCAGAAGTACTGCAACCGCCCCCAGAGCCTGCACAAAAAAAAGGTTACAGAGGCTGAAAATGTTTTAAAGGGGCAGCAGGAAATTTTATCTAAGAAAAAATGGGGGTTAAATGGAGGGCAGGGAAGTGAGTGCAAGGGGGGAGGGAGAAGGGTAGAGAGTCCGGGAAGAGAAATGGGAGTGGGAGTGGGACAGCAAGAGAAGGGTTAGAGTGCTGGGGGGAAGGGAAGATGCAAGAGATTGGAAAGTGAAGGACACACACACACACAAATGATCACTGGGGGTGGTGGGAGAGGGAGGAGGAGGGGAGAGGCCTGATTTATTAAGCTTTTTCACATAAAAATGGGAAAATAGTTTTAATAAAGCAGGCCAAAAAACCTAAAAAAGTAACCATAATATACGTTTTTTGGGTGTGCGGGATGTGCACTGATCAGTAGCTGGCCCCTAGATTTTCAGGCTGGCTCCAAGATTCCAAGAAAACTTGTCAAGCCAGGATTCAACATATAGTTGAAAATGTAACTGCATCCAGAATGCTACAGGGACAAATGTGGTATCCTTCTATATGACTTCAAAAGAGACAGAAAATTCCTAGTATAGAGAAATATACTGACTTTTCCATGGGCTTCCTTCCCCCAAAAAATATAATCATCATCATCACTGCTTTTTACATGCTTTTCCAACTAGGGAGCTCAACGTTACGACAGGTTAGGGTCTACCACTGAAACAAAGGACAAAATACATATGGCAAAAGGGCAAAAAACACAGTGAAATATCTATATAAAATCTCTGAGATTTTTTTGTGCTTTAGCGCATGGAAGGGATTTAATGCATTTCATGAAGCTGATCTCAAACTATCCATCTAATCCTGGGAATGATGCAACCTGACATACAAGCTGCAATGGTTCTCATCAGTAAAGGGTGACGTGGAAAGAAAGAGCATGCTAAGATCCCAGAATAGGATACTCACAAGATAAAGCACTCTCAGGCCCAGAGTTGCAGGCATAATCTTCTGCCTATAGTGACTGCATTACTTTCAGTTTAAGTCTTTTGGTGCTGGTGGCCACCAGGCAGGACCTAGGGTAAGGAGCACCTTTACTCACTGAGAAGCCCTATACTGGAATGAAAACCATCTCACAGCTGAAAGATGGTCACTGAGGTGAAGAGGACTTTGCAGGAAAATTTGAAGCCAAATGAGGATTACTCACAGCACAGGAAAACAGAGACACAGGTAGCTCTGCAGCAATGGTGATCATGGTCTGACAAAGAGGCTCTACCAAGACTGGGTTTAAATACAACTGCCAAGGGAAGAAGATGGCCACTGACAGGAAGTGGCAACCATGGAGAAGACTGAGACAGACAGCCATCCAGGTGGCACCTTCTGACCTCAACTGGCTTAAGGACAAAGGTTCATTCAGAAGGACTCTTTCAGGAGCTGAACCTCTTGCAGACTGGTGACAGAACCTCACATTACCCTCACTCATCCCAGGAATGGTCTCCTGAAGACTTATTTGATGTTTGGCCAAAATTCTCAGGAGTTCAGAAGCATGAAGGTTAGTCAAACCAACTCAGGACTTCTTCTCTGGACTGAGGCCTTTCCAATGCATTAGGTATTGCATCTTATGGGGGAGTACTCTGGGCTCAAAACATCACCCAGCTCAGTTTCCGGGTGCCCATCAGAATGAGATATGGAGGAGCTCCTTGCCTGGCAAAAAGATCAGGCACAACAGGTTTCATTGAGGACACATGGAAGGTGGAGGGTAGCTTCAGGTCGTCTGGAGGCTCAAAACACACCACTACTGGGTTGATATTATCTGTGATGGCATATGGCCCAATGAATGTAGGACACTGTTTATTACATGGGAGTTTCAGGTGCATATTCCTTATGGACAGCCACATTTTATTGCTACATTGAACTGAGGGTTTGGCCTTTAGTGCCTGTCTGCAAGCTTCTTTTGTTGCATCACAGTTCTCTCCAGGCTGCAGTTCACTTGCCTCCAGATATCTTAGAAGTGCTAAAGCAAGTTATCAGCTGCAGAAGCTTGTGTGTCTGGAGAAGAGGAAGGAAGTTGGACAGAATACTGGCCATGCAGAGCAAAGAATGGAGAAACATCTGTAAACACATCTGCTTTGTTAGTATGGGCACAACAGAAACTGGAATCTCCTTATATGACCACCAGCCGAGAAGCAGACAGCAACTTGGCAATAGTAGCAAAATATGCTATGTGGGAAAACCAATCAATCAATGACTATCAGAATCACCGTACAAGTTTTTGAAGATAGAATATTGATTATAAAGTCCATAGAGAAACTTTACCAAGACTTAACTGGTACAAAAAGTAGCTGCAGGAAACTACATGGGTGACAACGTGTACTCCTCATACACACCAGACAGGCTAAAACATAGGATGGGCAGTCTTGCACATAGAGGGCCATGAGAAGACTCTGGATATTAATTTGATAGTCTTTCTAACCCCCAGGTGGCCAGAAAATTTGGAATTATGTTCCCCCATTTGAACACTTCCAGATGGCAAGCAGTAGGGGCAAAGGTCCTACCAGCAAGGGCAGGACACAGGAATTCTACATCCTGGGATTCTTGAGAAATTTTCTCTTGAAGCTCTGAATTCATGATATTTGCAACAATCTTGGAAGCAAGTATGATGGATGATTTGTCAACTGGGTCCTAGGAGTTCTTAGGGGAAAGTTGTTCAGAGATCACATCAGCCTTGGCATTCTTTGAGACACGACAGTAACTACTACTACTAGTCATTTGTATAGCACTACAAAGTGTATGTAGCGCTGTACATATAGATGTAAGACACAGTCCCTGTTCATCAGAGCTTATGGACTAATCAAAATGAAAAATCATCGCAGAACTGGGGACTAGAGTATGGCAAGATACACATCAGCAGTGGACAAGAAGAACATCAGGATCCAAAAGCAGCCATTAAGAAATGATAAACTGGAATCGAACAAAGAACATGGCCCAGCAGTTCTATCAAGGGTTCAGATGTCTCTCAGTGTTCATATAAAACAGATTATTGGGTCAATCAGAATTGTAGTTGGAAAAGATGATGCCCTCTAAAAGATGAATCCATTCTTCCAAAGTGCACTTGATGGTAAGATGTTACTCGCTCCCTACATCATAGTTGTACTAATTAGGGAAACATTTCCAGTTAAAATATCCGCATGGATGGCGACAAGCTTCAGGATCCAGTCTTTCCAACTTCTGTTGTGTCTCCCTATAGGGTGGATGACTTCGATGAGTCTGGATGACAGCACCCAGGTGCAGAGGCAAGAAGATGTTTCACCTTCTTAAAAGCCTCCTGAGCTTCTGGGTTCCAAGAAATCGTAGGGCTCCTTTTATGAGTCTGAGCTGTAATAGGGGCCACTACCTTGGAGCCTTAAGGCCCACTGGTGCAGGCCACTCAAGTACAGCAGCAGCTTTATTGTGGCCCTTCTCAATACTTGCTTCTGCTCAAACATACTTGCTTCTGCTCAAACAAATACATTTCTCAAGTTTAGCAAAGATTTGGTGCTGATCTAGCCAGGAAAGGACTTCCTGGACATACTGCCAATGAGTGTGCAGATAAAGAGAGAAAATCAGAATATCACCCTGCAAAAGAAGATCCCAGAAAACATTATTAACGTAGGCATGGAAGATAGCTGGGCCATTGCAAAGGCCAAACATTATTACCATGTACTCATAATGGCAATCCCTTGTTAAATAAGCAATTTTCTACTTATCACCTTGTTTGATTGGATGAGACTGAAGACTCCATGAAGCTGTAACTTGAAGAAAATCTTGACAACTGGAACATTACTAACTGTTCAGAAATCAATGGGGTTGACACCTGTCCTTAACGGTCATTTTACAGTACATAGACCTTGTGAGTTACTGTTATGAGCAATACATGTGCCTTCCACAAACAAAATATACAACTATAGGGAAAACAGAGAGATGAGGATGAAGAAAATACAATGAAAATCCTGAAAAGAAGATAAAATTACTTACAATGCCACACTGTATGTAGAATTGTGAGAAAACTGTATCCGTAAGAAACAAGTGAGGGGGTAAATACTTCGACTGGGGCAACATTGAGAGGAGGACTTGAGGAGGAGTATCCTACTCGTATAAGATGCCTAATAGCAGACAAATTCTTAAACCATGAGTCATAAACAATCTGGAAACGTATGCAAGTATGTGTGTAAAAGAAATAGCTGAGGCTAGTTAACATGACTTTATAAGAGCGGTCTCAAGGAAGAGCACATCATGAACGCAATTATTCACGAGACAAATTTCTGAAAACCAGATCAAAAACCATACCCAGAAGTGAAATCAAATTGAAGCTTGTGACACAGTAGGCAGTATAGAGCACATGGAGGTAAGAGAAAATGAAGAACTTACCTCAGATTTAGCTGAGCAGCAAATAAACTCAGTACACGTAGGAACAGCTGAGCAGCAAATACATTCAGCACAGGAGAAGCCAAAAGGCATTAGAATGAATTTTCCTGATGATAGTCCTGACGTAGCTAGGAACAGAAAGCCTCATCAGGAACACCTGTTCACAAAGACCCACGTAGCATGCAGAGAAGGGAAGCATATAAGTTGCTGGCTAGAACCAGGAAAGGCCAGCAGGGGCAGCGACTCAGGAGGACTGAGCAAGCAACCAGTGAGCACGTGTCATTCTGAAGGAAGTTTGCCGGGAGAAGGAAACAGTAGGTCTGACCCCAGAGCAGGAAGCAGCCAGGGAGGTGGCCAGGAGCCTGCTAGGTTTGATGGTGGTTGGAGAGTCCGGGAGAGAGCTGTCAGAAGCCCAGAAACAAGAACCAGAAACACAGTTAAAAGGTGGGAACCTTGCTTTTCTGAGGAAAAGGCTAAAAGCTCTGTGTGTTTTAAAGGGCAAGGGCGTGGCACTGGAAGTGATTTTGATGTTGAAAGATATCCAGTGATTCCACCAGGTTGGAAGAGAAAGGAAAGCCAGAAAGAAGCTATCACCATACCCGGCATTCAGAGGCCTAGGTTTGAAGAGCACTTTTTGGGAAAAGTAATCCATGCACCACAGAAGGGTTTTTAGGAAGCCAGCACATGTAAAGAGTGTGACCCCTATGCTATCGGGAGTGAATCCGAATTAATGCAGTGGGAGAATAACAGCTGTACTCCTGACCCTGTCCCTATGGATTGCACAATATGTTTTTCAGATGATGTCATATCTTTATGTTAAGCCTGTGGAAAGCAGCCATGTGCTAGTATCAAAGAAAAAGAAGATATTTTTCTTTGTAGCAGTTTCTTTTGTTTTTCTGCTGTTTTGTTTGTGTTGTATCCAAAGAATATCCGTTTGGGAAGGAGAATAAAGCCCTGACATTATTTTGCCTTACCATTTGACTGCAAGACTCTTTTTGGTAGAAAGGCATCGTGAACTTTAAAGCCCTAGGCAGCCGCCTAATAGGGTTCAGAGAAGGTCTATCTTACAGACCCCATGACAAGCTTTAGGGACTTGCCTTGATCAGTAAAGTCTGAGCACATCACAGCGTTGCAGCAATTCCTCAATGGAGGGCACATCAGCTGGCGACGCCTTTCCTTGTTCTTTTAAAGGGACTTTTTCGCACCAAACAGAAGAGGTTAAAAGGGAACTTGCCGACACTGACAATTATGTTTAAAGTACATACGATCATTAAAATAAAAGGCTATATTCGCCATCCTATTTGCCAAATGAGATTCTATCACATTTTGAAATGTTTTTACAAAATAAAATTGTAAGCATGGAAAATATCAGGCATTGAAACAACACGGTGCAAACCGGTGCTGTTCATATTAAACTTTGCGCCCATTATTTAATGGGTTGGGTGCAATAACTTCCGGGAACATGCCGGTGATGTCCCTGATGGCCACCATGGCAACTTTGCACTTAATGCATGTTCGTTTTCACGCTAAATGCGTGTTAAATGCAACATCCAAAAGGGCCCCCTTAAGTACAGTAAATGTTTCAGGAATTTTGTTTTATCATCACAATTTTGAGATGGCATTTAATGTTGATCTGTGAAGGAAGTACAATTTTAAAATCCTACTCTTCCCTTTAAAGGCCTATACAGTAATTCATGTTTGAGTTCCGTACTGCACATAGGAATAGTTTTTTGAAATATTAGCTTGGAAATTTCAGAGCTTTCTCTGTTAAAAAAAAATATAAAATCATTTAATGCCCCAGGAGAGAGATGGGAAACTGTGAGCTGAAATATGCATCACTGGAGATCAAACTTTCTCATCCTGCTGCAAGCCATTTACAAGAACATCTATCTAACCTCCTACCTACACACCTACACTTTATATGGCCATAAACCACTGATGCAGTGTCAAAATTATACCCTGAAAACTCCAGGTTTGAAATAGATTATATGAAAATTCACCACATACGGATTATTCATTTCTGTGCAATATAGCAGCTCTGATTCCTACACATGAGAACTCATTTAAACAAAGGCCAAAAGCCAGTATATCTAAACTAAAGCATAGGTTTGTGTAGCATAATGAGTGCATACTAAGTGAAATGCTGATCTACTTGTATATGACTATTTCATGCATATAGATCAATGATGAGATGTGCTGTCATTTTAAAACAATATGACAACATTAATGACATATGCTGTCTCATTTCCATCCAAAACAATGCAAAACGTAAAGACATGTCCTTTTCTCATTAGAGGCACGCTTATTAAAATGCCGCAATGGTTACTGTGTGCTAAACCCCAAGCTAAGAGGTCAGCGTGGGACCACGGTAACTATTACGGCACACTAAAGAAGCCATGGCAGTAACAGTTTAGCACGAATTGGGGCAGAGATTGGGGCAGTCAGCACGGGTGCACTTACTGTCAGCTCAATGGGCGATATGAACTGCACGCAGAGTAAGTGCGGCTGACGCTTTAGTGCAGGAGATTCCTCCAGAGCGCACTAATTGCATGGGGACATGCCAGGAACACCTCCTCAGTCAGCACCCCATGCTCATTTTTGAATGACCCAGCCCCCGCAATAATTTTTGTCTAGTACCGTGCACTGAGGGATGATTCCTTAGAGCACTTTAGGAAACATGCCCCTAAGTCATTTTGTCCAGAGCTGCATCACTTTCAATTTCCAAGGTTGTGTGGTTTATTTTACTGTTTCAGCTGAGCTTGCCAAGGGCGAGAGGGGAAGAGCTAGGGACAGTACTATGCAGGGGTGGCCCAAAGCATGAGCACACAGGCCTCCTGCATAGACTATTGGCCAGTGCTCTGATTCTCACTCGCAGGCTCCGCTTCTTGATAAAGCACCTCCAAGGCAGACTGTAGAGAACGGGAGGGAAGGGGTGAGACCAAAACTAGTCTTCTCCTAAATCCACCTTCTCCCCTCTTACTCTTTCCCTCATGCACTCCTGCTTACTGTGCAGTGCAGAGAACAGCAAAGGCAGGGGGGGAGGAGGAGGCAGGGGGAACAGATAGATAAGAGCAGAGAAAGGCTACTCTTCGCCTTAATCCAGCCCCACCGCTCCCACTGTTTTCCCTGTCCTCTCTTTCTGTCCTGCCCAGAGAACTGACGAGGAAAAGGTGAGTCTAACACAGACTACTACTGCAATTGCTTAGAATGTCTGTCATGCTTGTAGACTTATGTAGTGTACTAATAAACATAACAGGACCATGGAGTTTACAACACTGTCAAGAAAAACAGACAATGCTTGGCTCTGTCTGACGTTCTGCTTAGGACAGAGCTAGTGTGTTCCCTGGTACCCTCCCAGCCCCCCATACTTATCGCTTTCTTTCTTGTGCAGAGAACAGGAGGGGAGGGGATAAGGACGGAGAAGACAGAACAGAGCAGAGAAGAACTATTCTGCTTCCTAATCCAGCCTTGCGGAAAACAGGCAGGAGGAGGTTGAAGTTGGAAAAGCCAGAGGAGATCGCAAAAGAACTACTCTGTTCCCTAGTCCAGACCTTCCTCATCTCTCCCCTTCAGAGTGCTGCACTTAACGTGTATTTGGCATAAAAACTGCACCTGTGTTATCTGCGCCACATGTTAGGGTGCACCTCCATGTAATAACTGCCAGGGAACACACTGGTGATGTCCCCGACAATAACCTCAGAGGCTTTGCACTTAAGACACGTTAGTTTTTATGCCAAATGCACGTTAAGTGCAGCACTCTGAAGGGCTTTAGAAAAGGGCTCCTAAATTCCACGATGAAGATCAAACTGAAAACTTTCAGGGTGGCCAAATTCACTCATGTGGATTTACTCTGCAGGTTGATTTACACTGACAGATAATACACAATCGGGACTATTCCGTCCCGCAAATAGCGAGAGCGCTATTCACCCCCCTGCCATCCCCGTCAGAAGCCTCCCCATACGCGCAAGACATTTGTATGGGGAGGCTTAGATGGGGGTGGGAGGGGACATTCCGGAGTGATGGCGGGGCATTAGTGGTCTGTGACCCACGACAAACAGGGCTGATTCTGAGGTCGGCACTGTATGTCCGGGGTCAGCAAACTGGATGGGGGACAGCAAGCCCAGGCAGCATCAGAAAGGTGAGGGAGTGCAGCCATGGAAGGCCAGATCAGGGGTCGTGCTGCGGGGAAAGAAGATTGTGGTCGGCAGCTGACTATCGTGACTCCTGAATGGAACGGGACATCATGGCACCATTCAGAAGAATTACTGAGGTAGCCTCATCATTACTAGTAACCTCATCATTACTAGTAATCTGCATCTACTTGTACTGTTGTCAGTAACTGACTGTACTGCTGCCAATCTAGAATGTACAAATTCCTACTATTACTCATCACCCTCTTTACCCTTGGGCTACCCAGGATTTCAAACGCTTTTAGCCATGGAACCAATTACATACCAATTCTATACAACCATGGAAGGAGGTGGTCTGAAATTCCCTGCCACACCACAGCAAACACTAACCACACATCTCACTCCCATTTACTTCACATCCCTCTCCAAATCATCAAAAAGACACAAACTGAGAAGCAACATCATCAACGCCTACTGAAGTGTGCGCTCATAAATGCCAGATCAGTACGATCAAAATGGCCTGCAGTTATTGACCTGATACCCCTATATAACCTTGATATCTTGATGATCACGGAGACATGGCTGTCTGATTGTGACAACGCTCTCATGAATCAGATGCTGCCACCAGGATTTTCTCTATATACATGCCACAGGACCAATCAGAAAGGAGGCGGAACGCTCATCCTCGCAAAAACTGATCTACATTTTAAGCTGAACAGTACCTCCAGCTCAACCCACCTTGACTCTCTCACCATATCTAATGAGCTCTGCACAATCAACCTACTATACCGTGCACCTACACCATCACCAGAGGACCTATCGGCAATAATTGAGCTTGCATGTACCACATCCACTCCACGCTCTCCAAATTGGTTAATTGGTGACTTCAACTTACCATCTCTTCAAGACAGCCAGTCAGCAGCATTTCTAGATGCCCTAGAAGAACTAGGTTACAAACAATATGTTGACTCTCCCACCCACATCAAGGGAGGTAGGCGTGACCTCATCTTCGCATCTCAGACCAACGCCACTACATCCCAAGTCCTCGCACTGTCCATAACACCAGTGCCCTGGTCCGATCACAATCTACTCAGATTCCACATACCCATAAATACATTCAACAAGAGTCGAAAGATAACCAATACTACCAGAACCCCAACAGCCCGCTTCCGACCACTCAACCAGAGTATAGTCCTAGAGAATCTCCGACCCCTTATGACCAACACAATCCTCAACTTAGACGATCTCATATCCAAATGGGACGAGAACCTTAGAACTGCCTCCCGTCCATCATACACCGAAAAGAAAATAAGACAACGGGAACATGCACCATGGTTCTCCAATGACCTACAAACATCACTCCACCACCTATGCAAACTTGAGAGACGGTGGCGCCGAACCCACTTCCCCTAGACTCATGCTACATATAACTCATACTTAATCATGCACCGTGAGAAGATAATGCAGAGAAGGAAACTTTACCACACAGATATATTGAAACGTTCCATCAATAAACCACATGCCCTGTTCAATATTGTAAAGTCTATAACAGGAGAACCGGTGTCAGCTCAACCATCAATGCCTCAACCACAGGACTATTCAAACTATTTACAATCAAAGATGATTAAGACCAACACAAACATAAGAGTCAGCAACCTCTTCGTATCGCCTGAAGCACTCTAAGCAACACCATTATGCAATTTCACCATGGTATCTAATAAAGAGGTTGAGGACATCATAGCCTCTATCAACCCCAGCACTGCACCCAACGACCCCTGCCCAGCAAGCTGGATCAGGGAACTTCGACACGATCTAAGCCAAATCCTGAGCAAAATTCGGAACCAGTCCTTTTTAACTGGTTCGTTCCCGCAGAGCCTAAAACACACCTCAATCAGGCCGCTACTGAAAAACAGCAGACTAGACCCATCCAAAGTGGAATCGTTTAGACCAATCTCGGGCATCCCCCTGCTTGCCAAGATCATCGAAAAAGCTGCTCAACAACAAATCCAGCATCATATCGATACTGAAGCACTGCTAGATCCTTCCCAACATGGCTTCAGGGAAGCACACGGAGTTGACACCGTCCTTACAACCCTCTTCAACGACTTGGTCACAGGAATAAACAACACCCAACAAGGATTCGTCCTCATCTTTCTGGACATCTCTGCTGCCTTTGACTCTGTGAACCATGATATACTCTTACAACGTCTAAAAGAAAAGGGGATTCAAAGCATGGCACTAGAATGGTGCAAATCCTACCTATCCAATAGGTGGCAACAAGTCAAGGCAGGCCACACATCCTCAGAACCATTTCTGCAGACACAGGGGGTGCCTCAAGGTTCGTCCTTATCGGCACTGATGTTTAATATCTACATGCAGCCGATATGTGACTTGATCCGATCCTTCAACGTACAATGCCTTGCTTATGCAGACGACATCCTCCTTTACATGCCGTTCACAATTGACCAACCAGTGCTCTCCCCAATAATAAGATGCTTCGAAGCTGTAGCTGACTGGCTGTTGACACAAAATCTACGGATCAACCATGACAAAACTGATGTTCTATTCGTCACGAGGAACCGGAAGTTCATACCTTCCCCATCACTACAGGCCAACAATGCAGAGTTGAAATCCAAATCCACTATCCGTTATCTAGGCATCACGCTCGATCAGCACATGATATGACAACACATGTAAAAAACGTCACAAAGGCAATATATCATAAGATCAGAACGCTGCGTCACCTTCGCCCCCTACTGGATTTTACCGACTACCGGACAACCTTCCAGGCATTAGTCCTCCCACATCTGGACTTCGCTAACATCATCCTCCACGGACTCTAACAATCAACATTAAATCCGCTCCGCTTAGCTATGAACGCAGCTGCAAGAGTCCTTTCTGGATCGTCAAGATCCGACCACATAACGCCAATCATGAAAGAACTGCATTGGCTACCATTACATGCCAGACTCCAATACAAGTCAATAGACCTTACATTCAAAGCCCTAAATAACCACCCCTCTATGCCAATCAGCAAGCTAATCCACAGTACCCCGGAAAGTAGAAACAGGAGACCTACAACAATGAACACCTTAGTAGTCCCCAAGATGACGACAAAATGCACAAAGACAACCTCCAACAGGGCCTTCTCCGTATTTGCTCCTTTAAACTGGAATGCCCTTCCCCATGAAATCTGAGGCATCAAAAGTCTAGCCCCATTCAGAAAAGCCTTGAAACACCACCTGTTCACAAAATTCTACCCGGAAACAATCCGAGGTAAACACTCAATCAGCAACCTACCCGCATGTCCCAGCCGCCCTAACACCCTAACACAAACAGAAAATGGTTAGCCTACACATAAGTCCCACCGCTAACCATCACACGTGTACTGTCTACCCACAAATGCACATGTAACAACTAGATGAGTTAGAGAAGTGTACATAGTATACAGTTAGCTTGTAAATAGTTTTCCCGGTTTTCTCCATGTTTAATATCCTGTTTCACTGTAAACTCAATGTTGCCTGTATGCATTGTAGTATGTTTTTGTTCGATGTACACCGCACTGATTATAATAGCACGGTGTAGAAGAAATGTTAAATAAATAAATAAAAATAAATAAATAATAGCCAGACAGATGGCTGTACATGCAGGCTGATTGGAATCGGGCCCTGGCCTTCACGTTCAGGCCCTAGACCCGATTCTGATCCCAGGAGGCACGTCTAGCCCACACGGGATCAGAATCGGTTCTATCCCTGGGTGTCCTGATTCCGATCGGACGCACAGGGGCCTGGACGCACACATTAGAATGTGCCTCAATATGTACCACCATGTTAACTGTAATGTCCTCTCTCTGTCAAAGGAACCAACCCCTGAAAAGCAATGTGAGATCCATCCCCAAGATTTTGCGGTCTACCTACAGTCCAAGCTTACTCAAACAAGTAGACCTCCTTCAGAATTTACCCCCACCATCTAAGCACTTTCACTACACCGGATAAGAAGCGAATTGAAGATCTGATCATGTCTCTCAATTCCACCACTGCTCATACGGACCCCTGTCCAGCTTTTTGGATAAAGCAACTTCGTTGCGAATTCAGCCCAACAATAACCAAAATAATAAACCTGTCCTTCAAATCTGGTACGTTCCCCTCTGTCCTCAAACAAACGTCCATCAGACCACTGTTAAAAAACTGTAAGTTAGATCCACAAAAAGCAGAATCCTACAGACCCATTTCTAGTATTCCTTTTCTCGCGAAATTGATAGAAAAGGAGGTCCAATGCCAATTGCAAGACCATATTTATTTATTTATTTATTTATTTAACAGCTTTTATATACCGCACTTTTGACATCAGCGCGGTTTACATTTTAACAAGTTTTGTACTTAAACATAAAAACAAATGTTAAGTTTACAGAGAACAGGGAATAAAAACATGGATAACAGGGATTAACAATTAACAGATATTTTCAATTATTTACAATAGGTTCTATTGATATTTTCAATTATTGATATTTCAATTATTGATATTTCAATTATTGATATTGATATTTCAATTATTGATATTTTCAATTATTTACAATAGGTTCTATTGATACCACGGCTCCTCTGGACCCTTGCCAACATGGCTTCAGAGAGTCACACGGAGTAGAAACGCTCCTTACATCTCTCCTCAACAACATAATTTCCGGTATCAACAACGTCCGACAGGGTTTCGCACTTGTGTTCCTGGACATAGCCGCAGCCTTTGACTCGGTGAGCCATGACCTCCTTCTAATAAGGCTAAAAGAGAAAGGAGTTGGCGGAACTGCCCTTGAATGGTGTAGATCGTACTTATCTGAAAGATGGCAACACGTTCGGTCTGGTGGAATGATGTCTGATCCATTTCACCAAGGACAGGGAGTCCCGCAAGGTTCCTCCCTTTCTGCTTTACTGTTCAATATTTATATGCAACCTATTTGCAAGATCATCAGGTCCTTCAATGTGAGTTGCATGATATATGCGGACGATGTCCTGCTTTATATGCCTTTCAACATAGACAAATTGGACCTATCCCCACTAAGTAACTGCTTTGATGCCATATCGCAATGGCTCTTGTCACAAAACCTAAGGATTCAACATAAGAAGACAGAGGTGCTCTTCATGTCAAAGAACCCGAGCTTCAGCCCCCCACAGTTCCTGAAGGTGAAGAATGCTGAGCTACAATCAAAACCCAACATAAGATATCTGGGCGTTACACTCGACCAGAACCTTGACATGAAAGCACATATAGCCAATACTGTAAGAATCATATACTACAAAATCCGGTCACTAAGACATCTTCGCCCCCTGCTTGAACCTGAGGATTTTCGCACCATCTACCAGGCTCTGATCATGCCTCACTTTGACTATGCAAATGTCATTTTGCTAGGCCTCCCTCAATCCTCCCTGAACCCCCTACAGCTCGCAATGAATAGCGCTGCGAGGGTTCTCTATGGGGCATCTAGATGTGAGCATGTGTCATCCCTGCTAATGCAGTTACACTGGCTTCCTATACATGCCAGGATCATATTCAAAACATTACTACTTACATTCAAAGCAGTAAATAGTCTCTCCCCCACATCATTAACCAAACTCATCAAACCCATAGCCCCGAATAGATCAAGGAGATCAATTGCAGTAAATTCGCTAATGGTTCCCCGCGAACTTACTAGAAGCACCTCAGCAACAGCAAACCGGGCTTTCAGCCTTCGTGCCCCTAAACTCTGGAATGCACTACCGCCAGATATTAGAGCAATCAACAGCCTACTGCAATTTAGAAAAGCCTCAAACACTACTTATTCCTTAAATACTTCTCAGTGAGTGCAGAGGCACGCCCCCTCTCTGTGAATCATAGACACACCGAATCACCTATTGATCCAGAATTTCCCACTTAGTAAGGTTCCACAGACCTTTGGTATAAGGTTCTATGGGCCTGTCTTAAATCTCATCTGCGCTATCATTTAAGATGTTAATAGTTCACTGTTATATTCTGTTATTCTTAATCACATTGCTATCCAGGTTTTATGACCCCAGTTACTGATTTTGCCCTGTTATCCAAGTTTTATGCCCCTGTTTATTGTAACTCAGACGCTTGCTTATGGTGCTGAATTTTTGTTCGATGTAAACCGCGCTGATGTCAAAGAGTGCGGTATATAAGAAATGTAAATAAAATAAATAAATAAAATGTCACACTCCACCCATACCCTGCCCATTCATTGCCCCTTTGCATAAGCTATAAACAAAAAAAGCAGGGGTCAGAAAAATATCCACAGAAAATATTTATTAAGAGTAAGAACACAGCCATTAATATTAATAAAAACATAAATGTAATATAAAATGTATAAATATAAAATTATAACATTAAATCAAGCAGGAATAATTAAAATACAAACCAGACGTGATGTGGTGAGTGCTGGAAGATGCATTTCGCTAGCTCTCCGGGGCCTCTGACATTGAACCGCCCCAGCAAGTATCGAAATCATGGCTCCCCCTGAGATAAGCTAGTGAGAAAGGCATCTGATACCTTCCGGAGTGTCTGGCCGGGTTCACAGCTTGAGCGGCGATGAAATCCACCCGAAAGGAGTGGGAGAAGGCACTGACTGGCGGCCACAAGATGGCGGATGGGCCTCCTTCCCCAACGTCCCCTAAGCTGACCGAACAGATTGAAGAGTATCGCTGCAGTAGTGGGAGCCTTAGTAGGCTGCCTAGATGAAATGAACAATAAATTGGATGGGGTCTCCCGCACAATGGAGGGCCTGGGTGGCTGCTTAAATGAAACAGAATGGCACATCTCTCAAGCAGAGGACGAAGTGAACCAAGCCACAAAGGAACTGAGTATCCTGCAGGCAACAGTAACGCAGATGGCAGAGAGACTCGAAGATATCGAGCAGCTGTCGTAATAACCTGCATTTCGCGGGAATCCCGGAGTCAGTGCGGGACCCTGAGTTTTGTGGCTTTTTGGAGACGCTACTGCCTACCTCATAGAAACAATGAAACATTATTTATTTATTTTATTTATTTATTGGCTTTTCTATACCGCCCCTTCCAAAGATCAAGGGCTGTTTACATCGAATATTAAACAGTAAAGTTACATTATAACATTGAAAGCTCTCGTTAACATAACAACTGGTTAACAAATACAGAAAACATGTTATAATCAACTATGAACAATTTAGCAGAAAGCGATATTCTTACCAAATCCACTATCCGAGTGTGTACAAGAGTGAACTTGGGAACATATATCCTGGTAGGCATGATATTAGGGGTCCTCTGTATGATAGAGTGATGGTTGTTTTAGCATATGGTTAAATGTTGTGTTAGAATTTGAAGGAGGGAAGGAATGAAAGGAAGCCTAGAGAGGGTAGTGATTAATGCGTCTATGGTGAATAATAAATTCTAGGTCGGATGAACAACATGATAGCAGAAAAAGACCACATGTTGGTGCACCTGCCACTCTGTGCAGGTCACCCCTCCCCATTCCTTTGTTTAGGGGTTTACCCACCACTCCATGAAGGTCACCCCTATTTGTTGAGATATCAGAAACAGTTAAGTTTATTTGTATTTTATCCTGTTATTATAAAGGGTATAGCGAGGACATCATTTATGTTATTCTATGCCCGTGTAACAAGATTTATATTGGTCAATCACACATGTTCAAGACCAGAATTATTCAACATCTTTTGGCCATATGTAGGGGAGCGCTTTCTGCCCCCTTGGTTGATCGCTGCCAATTAATAAGGTCATTAATTACAGGACCATCAATGTAGTGTTATAGATAAGGTCACAGCAGTGGGTGGTGGGGACTTTATGGCTATATCTTTTGCTGCAGCAGCAGTCTTTGATTTGCTGTTGGAACACGATCATTCCTAATGGTCTCTATGGATCAATAGAAGGGCAATGGCTTTATTAGATAAAAAAAAGAGTGAGGGAATCAGGAAATGCAATGGAGTCAGGCTAGAGGCTAGAGGAAAGCGGGGGGGGGGGGGGGGGAACCCCAGGCTGGGGTGTTCCCCTGTTTACAAGCATACACTGACTCGAAGCACTTAGTGTGATCCCTACAGTGAAAATTAGAAATATGATGACAGAAAAAGACCACATGGCCTATCTAGTCTGTCCTTCCATATCAACAACTACAACAGTCCCCTTTTTACCTTTAGAGATCCTCTGTGTTTGTCCCATGAATATTTTAATTCAGTTACTGTCCTCATCTCTACCACCTCCACTGGGAGACTATTCCATGGATCCACTACCCTTTCCGTAAAGAAATATTGCCGCATATCGCTCCTGAATCTATCTCCCTTCACCCTCATCCCATGTCCCCTCGTAGCAGAACTTGCTTTCAATTGAAAGAGGCTCTCTCCCTGAACATTTATGCCACGGAGGTATTTAAACATCTCAATCATATCACCTCTATCCCGCCTTTCCTCTAAGATGTACATATTAAGACCCTTCAGTCTGTCCTCATATGCTTCATAATGAAGACCACTAATCATTTTAGTAGCCACCCTCCGCACCGACTCCATCCTGTTCACATCCTTTTGAAGGTGCGGTCTCCAGAATTGCACACTATACTCCAAATGAGGTCGCACCAAAGACTTATACAGAGGCATTATCACCTCCTTTTTTCTGCTAGCCATTCCTCTCCGTATGCACCCAAATTATGTCGTGGACTGTCTTTGGACTTGGCACACCCATAAAGCGCTATAAAATCTTGCGCATCCTGGCAGACCATCAATGTGACATTGCTTTCCAGCAAGAAACCCACCAGACGAGGAAGGAATATATCAAGCTTAAACGAGATTGGGTGGGACAGGTGTTTGGCGCTCATGTGCAGGGGCATAAGGAGAGTGTAGTCATTTTGATACATAAAAGGGTCCAATTTGCCTGTTCAGTTGCAATCCCAGACGATACAGGTCGCTATTTCATTCTCCAAGGGGATTTGGAGGGGAAACCCATCATTCTTTGTAATGTGCAGTATATAGTCACAACGTTCCAGACGCTCCCTTCTATGCTTGGCTGACCTCTAAATTGGAGCAGCTTCCCAACAACCTGTTGGTGGGGGGGGGGGCGATCTTAATGGAGTCCTATATCCGGTGATAGACACATCAAATAATGGGAGATGCAGGACATGGGACGGCCTCACTCATATTTTACAGAGTGGAGTGGACTGCAGCTCTAGTGGTCTTTGATCAACTAGCCTTCCCACTCCCTAAGGGGCGGTGGGTTTGCTTACTGATTCAAAAGCATGTTTGGTAGGGAAGCAGCCCCTGTTGCGCCACTGGTTTTGGGAGTGGCGGAGCGGCTTCCACCAACTGATGCTGTTGGAGTGCCTGGTAGCACGTGGGGACCTCAAGAAGCAGGAGAATTTTCTGGCACTCTAGGACCAATATATTAGTACCCTAAAACCTTGGGCATGCAATGAAATTTGACACTCTAGAAATTAACTGCAGGAGACAAGGCCAAACTGTGATGTGCAAGAGGGTGTGCCGGCCCACAGACTATGCTTATCATTTTTGGGAAGGGAGCCTGCGAGGGAAATGTGAGACATGCCCTGAAAAGTTCTACGGTTAGGAAGGGGTGGGGGAAGAAATTTGGGGTGGGGGAAGAAATTTGGGGAGGGAAAAAGGGATAAAATGGAAAAACCCGGAAAACGATGTTCTATTGTGATAATGCAGGGCAGTGTGTAAGTGTACCCATACAGCCCCGGTGTTGTTATGCGTTTGGTCGATAAACATCATTAAAAAAAATACAAACCATATTTGGAAGTCACTGCACTTTTGATGACACCTCTTGAACACACTTTTATAAATTTTGACATCTTTTCATCTATGATATGAAATGGATATTTGATATGATGTTTTTTGTGTTTTTATCTTTTGTAGTCATGTGACATCAAAATATGGTTTGTATTTTAATTACTCCTCAGTATTATTTTATAGTTTTATATTTACTCTTTTTCTATTATATTTAGGTTTTTATATAACTTTTATTTATTTATATCTATGTGTTTACACTCTTATGCAATTAGTTGCCAAAACACAGTCGTGGAGTGGCCTAGTGGTTGGGGCAGGGTACTTCAGGCCGGAAGGTCGGGGGTTCAAATCCCACTAGAGGACAGCAACCTTGGACCGGAAGGACTGGGGTTTCTAGTCCCACAGGTGCTCCTTGTGGTCTTGGGCAAGCCACTTAACCCTCCATAGCCCATGTTCCCTGTAAAATAGTTATCTCCAAGTTATAATG
Organism: Ichthyophis bannanicus; assembly: GCA_033557465.1. NCBI lineage: Eukaryota > Metazoa > Chordata > Amphibia > Gymnophiona > Ichthyophiidae > Ichthyophis > Ichthyophis bannanicus. The sequence goes on from CM066036.1 coordinate 37,610,946, forward strand.
CCCTGTTCAATGTAATTTCAGTTTGTTCAATGTAAACCGCACTGATGCAGAATAGTGCGGTATATAAGAGAATAATATAAATAAAATAAATAAATAAATAAAGTATTGGGCTTCATACTTCTGTGTTTATTTTGCTTACCCCTGCTAGCTTTGTTTTTGTCATAGACTTTTTGGTAGGGGCTGTCCCATCCTGTTTTTTTATTGTCTTGTTTGGGCCAGCAGCTGTCATGCCTGTTCATTAATTGTGACTGCCAGCCATCACCATCCACTAAAATGCACGTTAACCACTTAATGGAAACTAATCATGTCATGATCAAAAGAAATTTCAAAGGACCTACAAAAAAGTAGTTGCTGCTCATTTATCTGGTCAGTGTTGCAAGATCATTTCTAAATATCTGGAAACTCCATCCATCCACTGCCAGATAGGAAGTCTATAAATGGAAAAAGTTGAAGATTACAATAAATAGCCAGAAGCAGTTGCCCTATCAATTCACTCCAACAGAAATTTGGAAAATCATCCAAAAAAGTCACGTCTATTTAATGACGTCCTAAAATGTCACAGAATTGAAACAGTTATGGGCTAAAATTCCTCAAGGCCAATGTGTGAGAGAGTGATCAACAGTTACAGGAAGTTGAAGTTATTGCCGCTCAAAGAGATGCCACCAGTTGCTAAATGAACAGTTTGCAATACTTTTTCATAAAAAGATACTTATTGTTGAATCTTTTTGTTATCCTTTTTGCTAATGCAGTGATCAAGTTTTGATTATCAATTGTACTGAAATAGACTGTCCTCCGGGATTCATAAACTCTTTCTTAGCACTGTAAATATTGAGAACTATAGCCATTATGGTCTTATACGAGGATCATAAAGATGACCTCATTCCCCTGAATGACAGATTTTATTCTATGCCTGACCATATTAAGTTACTGTACTGGTTATATTTTCTAGATTTAGGGTCTTTTCCAATCACCATGGCTGTGGATGATAAAAGCCATGAAAAGAAAAGTTGAGAATTATATTAAACTGAAAGAACGGGATTTCTGTCATTGTTGGACTACTTAATGCAAAGGTGCAACGGACTGTGTGCATGTTGTGTTGACACCATTTCATGAGTGGAAAGTGGCCTTTCATAATTGCAAACACTATCATTTGCTGAATGTGCAGGCAGTAGAATATGATAGAAACATAGTAATAAAGTGGAAAGACAGCAGGAAAATGTCAATTCATCCATTAAGTCTACCACGCTTTCTTCCTCATTTGCTTTCTACCACTCTGATTTTCCCACCAGTCCCTAATCTACAGGACAAAGGCTGAAGCCAGCCTTGTTTATTGCATTATTATCGAACCCAGATCCTTGTGTTTAGCATAATTGTAACACTGAATATAATTCATCTGCCTAAAAAATTTTAGTGAATAATAATGACTAATGTATACAGGAAATTGTTATTACATCTACTGGAAATTAAATTTGCATTTACGAAGTCTGCAGTATGCAATCCCTGGAGAGTTCTTCTTTCTGAGTACAGCTCTTTAAGAGCTCATGACAGATCCGTGAATTTGAAACTCTAATAAATCGCATAGTCAGAACATCATAAATACTGTACATCAGTGTGAAATCATGAAGAGAGATCAGACAGAGAAATCCATCTACTGTGACAAACCCAAGGAAAAGATGTATACCAGCTGTCTTAGAAGGAGATCCTGAAGACTTCTGCCTGCAACGGCTTGATATTCATAATTACGATGGAAATCAGATCACAAGTATTAATGGGAAGGGGACAATTTTCAAACACTGCATAGTTGCATTGTATGACTACAGAGAACATGTATTTCCTCAGAACTATGATATGAATATGAAACATAGACATGCAGTATTATTGTTTTGCAGAACAGGAGATATTATGTTGGGGTCATCAAGCTCCTTGTTGTACTTGTAGGGTAGTAGGGAAGTTTCTGCTTCTTAAGTGGCTTAGAGAAGTCTGCCTGCCAGTTCATTGTTTTCTGATCTTTGTACTATTGTGATGTTAGGTGATTTTACATGTTCCTATGAAAAGGATTTGGTTTGGGCACAGAATTGGGAGGGATGTGTAAGGATCTACAGCGGTCCAACTTGTTTTGTTTTTACAGTAGGTTTTGTACTTTTGTTCTATAGGACGTGTTTAATACCTGGAATGTTGACTTTTTTTAGGTAAGGATTTTTCTGTTTGAGATGTGGTGGAAAGTGATGTTTTGATCTGGTTTGGTCTTCCAGTTTGTGTTATAGGTTCTGAGTGTCTTTTTTGCAGGGTTTTATATTAGCCCAATGGGACCAATATAATAAAAGTGGCATATAGAGCTTTCAGGTCTTTTTCTTGTATTGCTCTTATTGTCACTTTAAAGAACAGAGATGCACTGGATATACTCTTCAAAACACCCAAATGGGAACTAAAAATAATCACAAAGATCAAGAAAAAATGGACCCTTTAAAACGGCCTATATAGGAGACCTCTCAACTCATACTATTTAGTTGAAAAAACATTAATATCTTTCTATTAGCATTACCAGGAACTCAACTGACAGAATTACAGGCCCGCAAGGATGAACCAAACCATACTAATTTACATCATCATTGCTCTGTGACAAACACTATAAGGGGCTTGTTTACAAAGCTGCGGTAGCGGTTCACGATCATTATCGGAGCCGCGACCCCATTGATTTCAATGGGGCCGCGGCTCCGATAACAACCGCGAACCGCTACCGTGGCTTTGTAAACAAGCCCCTAAGTGTTCAAATCTCCAAGAGGAGTACTACCGCTGTAACAAATGAGGTAGTCATTTAACAGAGCAAATTCTTTAGAACAAGCTCATTTCAAAGAAATTTTAACAATGTACTTAGGTTGCAAATTGTCACGCTCAAAGATAGTACCGATTATGCTGCGTACTTCCGCTTCTCACTGAGGCAGCTGTACAACAAGTGGCCAGTGGTTTCACCGTAATAAACGGCTTTATCAAAGCAATATTCTAAAAACAAAGCATGGCCATAGTTAGAATTTACATCATAAAGACATAATATACAATATTTTCACCAAAAAATGAAAGCTCACCTCACACCCACACACAAAGCACAATCCCACTGAGAAAGTCCCTTCCCAAAAAGATATATATGTATCTCTACATTTTTGTCGGACAGCGTCTGTGTGAGGAATTAACTCCTACAAGAGAATAGATCCATTTTAATCAGAATTTTGCAGTTAAAAGCAACCAATTTCGGCAAATAGCCATAAATAAAACAGACACTCATTTTCAGCTTTTGCGCAGTTAACGATCTCCAAAGATGATATAAATATCAAAAAAGGTTTCTCCACGACACAACACTGCATTTCAGGTCTGTCCACATTCTAAAGACCCTACGTCAGGCAAGATACCCCATTTATGTCCTCACATATTCCTCTGAGGCTTTCCGGGTCAAAGAGATAATACGTAGACATTGGAATATCTTGCAGGTACGTCCTAAAGTATATTTAATCAGGGCCAACACTTCATGTTCAGTAGCCTGCCCAGCAAGGTGGCAAGAGTTGGTGCACCTGCCACTCTGTGCAGGTCACCCCTCCCCATTCCTTTGTTTAGGGGTTTACCCACCGCTCCATGAAGGTCACCGCTATTTGTTGAGATATAAGAGATAGTTAAGTTTATTTGTATTTTATCCTGTTATTATAAAGGGTATAGCGAGGACATCATTTATGTTATTCTATGCCCGTGTAACAAGATTTATATTGGTCAAACATCACACAAGTTCAAGACCAGAATTATTCAACATCTTTTGGCCATATGTAGGGGAGCGCTTTCTGCCCCCCTTGGTTGATCACTGCCAATTAATGAGGTCATTAATTACAGGACCATCAATGTAGTGTTATAGATAAGGTCACAGCAGTGGGTGGTGGGGAATTTATGGCTATATTTTTTTTGCAGCAGTAGTCTTTGATTTGCTGTTGGAACACGATCATTCCTGATGGACTCTATGGATCAATAAAAGGGTAATGGCTTTATTAGATAAAAAAGAGCGAGGGAATCAGGAAATGCAATTTCAGCTCTTCCATATGGGATTTCTTACTAAGGAATGGGGCATGAGACAGTGATAAATGTAAGCTACAAACACAGACATTGAGGCACGCATTTGTTGAATGCCATGAGCTGACCAACTTGCAGAATTTGGTATTGGAATGCCTGACGGAGGTGGTAAAGAAGCGGATGGAGTGGTCATATGAAATACTGCTTTTGGGGTAGGAGAGGTTACTAAGGGAACAAAAAATACGGCAAGTGGAAGGAAGATTTTTGATGATAGACATAGGGGTAGTAAAGAAACTGGTGCTACAATATCTGGGTACACTCACTGGGTAGCACTCATGCATACCCTTGCAGTAGCAGAACAACAGACCCATGCTTTCCATAAAGCCCCCAAGTGGATGAGATTCAGACAACTCTGGAGGCAATTTCAAACAAGGATCCCACAGGCAGGAAGGGGTGGGTAACAAAGGAGGGGGGCAGGGAAGATAGGAAAAGGGAGGAGGGGGGAGGCAATTTATGACTACAGGATAAATATTTGCTGAAGATAACAATAAGCTGTAATTGACTGGTTGGAACATGTTGCTTATATAAAAATTAATAAAAATACAATTAAAAGAAAAAAAAGAACCAGGGGAGTGCTGATCCAATGCCAACTCTAAGACACCAAATACCTCCGCTTGGATGTCGCATGTAGGGTTAGCGCCAGATGTTGTCAAGTTGAGAGAGTCCTTCTGTGCTTGGAGGTGTCATGAGTAGTTATGGATGAGGGGCTTTTGGATACCTGAATGGAGAGAATGAATGAGTGTGTATTGATTGATTAATAGGAGATAATTAATCATATATGATTGGAGGACAGGTAAGTGTTTGTAGGTTATGATTGGTTAATGCTGTGAATGGGATAGTGTTGATTGGTTATTCAGGGTGCAGTGCCCTACCTGGAGTGCTTTAAATTTGGTTGGAAAGTCAACAGGCTTACAAGAGCACTGTCTGTTGCTGTGTGATGTTTATGGCACTCTAACGGTGAGCTTTCATTTTTTGGTAAAAGTACTGTATATTATGATATTTATGATGTAAATTCTAACTATGCAAAGGCATGCTTTGTTTTTAGAATATCAATTTCATTAAGTAATCGGCCACTTGTTGTACAGCTGCCTTAGTGAGAAGCAGAAGTATGCAGTATAATCGGTACTATCTTTGAGTATGACAACTTTGCAAGCTATGTACATTGTTAAAATTTCTTTGGAAATAAGCTTGTTCTAAAGAATATGGGCCCAATTCTGAGATGTGGCTTGCAAGCCTTCCTGCTTCATTTCCCCCTCCGACTCTCCCTGCACGGCTAGATCAGCAGGACGAGGAGAGCCGGTGGGGGTGGGTGGGGTCTGGGCGGAACGGGGGTGGGCTGAGGCAGCAGGACGTACAGGGCCGATTCAGGTCACGGCCCTATACATCCTGCGGGATCAGGGGGAATGTGCTGATTATTCCACCTCGAAGGTGGAATAATCAGCTCGAACTGGGTAATCAGGGCTGGACATCCCCCCTGAGGCCGGGGCCAGGTGCAAAGAGGTCCCCGCCGCCCGATCCAGGCCCCAGCCGTGGGTCAGGCGGTGGGAAAGAGGGTGGTCGGCGCTGCGGGAGCCAGAGGAGCCTGCAGGGAGGATGTTCCCACAGGCATACAGGGACACACCAGGCCATCCTTGTGCCCGATTCTGTAGGGGAGAGAGGAGAGGAGGATCTATGGGCTTGTGCCCCAGATCTGTTAAGTACCTAGCAATGCCTCTAGTCTAACATTTTTAATAACGAAAAGCAATCATTGCATTCTTCTGTTACCTGTCCACTTAAATAGTATAATATAACTCTCAAGAAAAGATTGAAAATATATTAGCTCCCTTGATTTGTTGCAGCTTTCAGTCAATATTTCTCAGTTTTGACTGCAAATTCTAATAATTACTACCCAAAAGAGAAGTCTCTGTGTGTCAAAAATGCATCATGGGAGAGGGTAGCTGACAGAAGAAATAGCGAGGTGGAGACCCAGTAAAAGAAGTGGGTTCTTATCTATAAGGGGAGAGACTGTCCAAATTCCCCAGTCCAAACCCTAAATTTCCTGCAAGGTGCTGTATGGGTATAACGACACTGGTCAGAACACAAAAATGGCATGCGCACTCTACAAGAAGAAACAGCAAAACTTTACTAGAGAAATTACTCCATTAATATATACAAGAACACCACATCGGTCGCCAAATTACAGAAAGGAAAGCATAGTCACTCACCTGTAACAGGTGTTCTCCAGAGACAGCAGGAATCAGTCCTCACATGTGGGTGACGTCGGTGCTGATGGAGCCCGTGTGGAGCATTTCTCCAGCTTTCAAAGAAAGCCTTTGGGAATGCTACCACCATGCGTGGTCCCCTTCCCGCCAAGGGTGCCATCTTGCTCAGTCAGATGACATAGCAAAAAAGGACTTAAACAATGTAGGGAGGCAATTCCAAAGGGAGGAGGGTGGGTTGTGAGGACTGATTCCTGCTGTCCCTGGAAAACACCTGTTAAGGGTGAGTAACTACGTATTCTCCAGGAACAAGTAAGAAGTTAGTCCTCACATATGGGACTCCCTAGCTCCAGGCTGCCGAGGACCGAACCATGACAGTACCACCGGTAACCCATCGGGTAGCCCGTGAGTTGCAGAAGATGAGTCCCCACTGAGAGACTCTGCAAGACCCTAGTGTCCAGCGATACTATCACTCTATTAGCCTGAACACAGAAGGGTCAGAGAGCAGGAGTTGCCTACACACCAAAAATATTACATAGTACTGCCTGTCCGAAGGCACTGCCCCTGCGGGACTCACTCTCCAGGCAGTAATGAGCTACAAACGTATGAACTGAAGACCATGTGGCGGCCCTGCAGATTTCCAGCACCGGCACTGAGCAGAGGTTGGCCACCGATGTGGCCATGGCCCGCATGCAATGTGCAGTGATCCGGTGCTCAAAGGAGAGGCCCGCTTGCTCATAGGCAAAGTCCGCTTCATTACCAGGAGCCCCAATCTACTGGGGTCATATGATACAAAGAGCTGAGAGGCTTTGTGATGGGCCTAGGTCCTCTTCAGGTAGAAGAACAGGGCCCTCTTGCCATTTAGCATATGCAAGATGACTTCCTCCCTGCTGGTGCGGGGCCATGGGAATAAGGTGGGGAAGCCCATCTGGTTGAGGTGGAAGGGGGATACCACCTTGGGAGGAATTTGGGATGTGTGCTGAGCACTACCCTGTTCTTATAGAACCTTGTATATGGCGAATCCACCACCAAGGCCCGAAGTTCACTCACTCTCCGAGCAGACATGATGGCCACAAAAAAAACACTTTCCAGGAGAGGTATCTCAGATGGCAGATGGCCAGGGGCTCGAACGGCAGCTTGGTGAGTTGAAAGAGCACCACATTAAGATCCCATTCTGCCACTGGAGGGCAGAGAGGGGGCTCTGATAGTAGGAGTCATCGGAAGAAGCTGGAGACCAGGAGCTGGTTTGAGAGGGATTTTCTCTCTACAGGGTGATGGTGAATGGCTATGGCGAGAGGTGCAGCAAATATTGTAGCACTAGTTGCATGTGGCAAGAGAAAGGGTTCTCCCTTCTCTCTGCACACCAGATGGAGAATCTCTTCCATTTGAAGGCGTATGCCCGTCTGGTGGAGGGCTTTCGGGAGGCCAACAGGATCTCCTCAACTTCTCCTGGGAGACTGAAGGGAGTCAAGGCTAGCCTTTCAGCAGCCACGCCGTCAATGCTTATGACCCTATGTTGGGGTGCAAGAGGGAGCCCTCCTCCTCTGATAGAAGGTCCGGATCCCGACCCAACAGGACCAGGAGTGCCACCGACAGGAAGAGCAGCATAGGGAACCAGGGTTGCCAGGCCCATCTGGGGGCAATCAGGATCACTGATGCCCACTCACTCTGGATTTTGAAGAGGGTCTTGGCCACCAGAGGAGTTAGTGGCAAGGAACAGAGGAGGTTCTCAACCTTGGGATCAGGAAGGCATCTGCTGCCACTCTCTCTGGGTACGGCTGGCATGAGCAGAAGGAGGGCAGCTGCATATTGTCCAGGGAGGCGAACAGGTCCATCTTGGGCCTGCCCCAGAGGCGGAAGAATCGCTGCACCACCTTGGGGTGCAGACGCCATTCGTGTGGGCAGAGGACTCTGCTGAGCTTGTCCACCAAGCAATTGTTCTGGCCTGGAAGGTATACTGCTCAAAGGAGCATTCAATGGCATACTGCAAAGGCAAAGAGAGCCACCACGTCCTGGCAGAGGGAGTAAGAACCCGTGCCCCCTTGCTTGTTCACATAGAACATGGCAACCTGGCTGTCCGTCTGGATAAGCATAAGACAGTTGCACAGGAGGTGGCAGAACGTTCGCAGGGCTAGGAAAAAGGCCCCGAGTTCCAGGAGGTTGATCTGCAGGAGCGATTCCTCTTGTGACTAGTTGCCTTAAGTGTGGAGGTCTCCGCAGTGTGCTCCCCAACCCAGAAAGGAGGCGTCCATGGTTAGGACTATCTGTGGTGCAGGTGCCTGGAATGGCATCCCCTCCTGGAGGTGGTGTAGGAATTGCCACCAGTTGATGGAGTCTGCCAGTTTCCAGGTGACTCTGACCCTATCACGTAACCTGCCCATGGCTTGGGTCCACTAGGAGCGGAGGCACCACTGGGCCGCCCGCATGTGTAAGCGGGCTAGGGGTGTGATGTGAACTGTTGAGGCCATGTGGTCCAGCAAACAGAGGAGGAGATGAGCCGGTACTGACCAGTGAGTCTGTACCTCTCTCGCTAGCTGCACAAGGCAAGTGCCCTCTCTTTTAGAAGGAAGGCCTTGACCTGTAACGTGTCCAGCTGGGCGCCTATGAACTCCAGGTTTTGGGCCAGAGAGAGGTGGGATTTGGGGTAGTTGATGATGAATCCCAGGAGCTGCAGGAGGCAGATTGGTCGCCCTGTGGCATGGCTGGTCTCAAGGGACGTGCTGCCTCTGATTAGCCAGTCGTCCAGATAGGGGAAGAGAAGGCCCCTTGTAAATGCACGTAGGCAGCCACGACCACCAGGCACTTTGTAAAGACTCTGGACGAGGAGACCAAGCCAAATGGAAGTTCCATGTACTGGTAGTGCTCTCCTCCCACCCCGAACCTTACCGTTACTTGTTAACTATAGATAAGTTTTCTACTACAAAATATTGTTCTATGTACAACAATTGTAACTATACTGTTATGTTAAGTTCTATGTAAACTGCCTTGAATTGTAGAAAGGCGGTATATAAAAACTTTAAATAAATAAATAAATACTGTCTGTGGGAGGGGTGGATCAGGATGTGGGTATATGCATCCTTTAGGTCTAAGGAGAACAGCCAATTTCCCTGGTGGAGGAAGAGCAGCAGAGTTCCAAGGGAGAGCATCTTGAACTTCTCCCTCACCAGAAACTTGTTCAAGTTTCGCAGGTCTATTATGGACCTGAGGCCTCCAGTTCTTTTAGGGCAAGGAAATACCTCGAGTAGAAACCTTTTCTCCACAGTTGACTGGGTACATGTTCTACCGCCTTATCCCTGAGCAAACCCTCGAGCTCTGACAGGAGCAAGGTCTGGTAAAGAAGAGGCCACACAGGCTCCCCTGGGAAGAACCCTGGAGGTGTTTGATGGAACCTGAGGAGGTAGCACTCCTTTACTACTTGTAGGACCCACTGGTCCATGGTGACCCCAGCTTACCTGTGGGCAAAAAGCGCCAGGTGGCCCCCCTGTGGGCTGGGGAGGGTCTCCTAGGGGAGAGGATGCCCTGCCCGGAGAGTCAAAAGCTTCTCCAGGCTGGGTGAGAGCTGGTGTCTGAGGCTTCTGGGCTTTTGGCTTCCTTCACCCATGGCCCTGGTTCTTGGGCTGGGGCACTGTTGTTGTTGCCCCTAGAAGGGCTGGTGGTGGCCATGGTGGAAAGACCCCTTCTTCCTCAGGAAGGGTGGTTTCTTTCCCAACAGCTTCTTCTGGGGAAGGATTGAGGTTTTCTTCGAGAGTTTTTGCCTGGTTATGACCTCAGCCACTATCTCGGCCGCTTTGTCGGACATGGGCTTGCCAAATAAGTTTTCTCCTGTGCAGGGGATGTCCAGCAATTTTTCTTGCACCCATTGCTTGAGGTCAGAGGTTTGTAACCAGGTCTGACGCTGGGCCCCGATGCCCGCTGCTGCTGCTGCAGATTCAAAACCGTCGTAGGCAGCGTGGGAGAGGAACTTTGAGCAGTCCCGGATCCCAGTGGTCAGGGCTTGGAACCTCTGAAGGGGTTCCCCAGCGAGGCCCGCAGAAAAGCTTGTCAGATCTTTATTTATTTTATTTTATTTATTTAAAGGGTATTTATATCCCCCCTTATCCTTCAATCAAGGCGGTGTACACAGCAAACAATCAATTTGTATTGGCGTTTGTGTTCTCATGTATTCTTATACTATACAGTGGCTGAGTATGAGTGTAAGTCAGATTGATTGGAGTGTACTATTTACAGCATGAGCTTTATATAGTCTTATGTACAATGTGCATGCGGGGTAGGTCATACACAGTGGTATGTACAATGAGCATGCGGGGTAAGTCATTAGTTCGGTGTTGGTGATCCACTTATGTGCTCGGGCCGTAGTGCTCCAAGAAGAGCAACGTCTTTACCTGCTTTCAAAAGTCCTTAGTGTCATCTGTTGATCGAAGTTCATCTGGGAGTGTGTTCCATATTATAGGAGCCGCCATTGATAGTGCTCTTCGTGCGGTAGTCCTGCGCACCTTTGTGTAGTCTTTTGGAGTGTTGATTGTGTCCGACGTGGCTCTCCTCCTAGGTCTTGTGCTGATGTTGGGTTGTATGAGAGGTTGAAGGCTGAGTGCTGAGTTCCTGTGTTTGATTCTGAATATGTTTAGGACTGTCTTGTATCTGATGCGGGAGCTGATTGGGAGCCAGTGGAGGTCTTTTAGTATGGGGGTGATGTGGTCTTGTTTTGATGATCTGGATATTATTCGTGCCGCCATGTTTTGGGCCATTTGTAGTGGTCTTAGTGACTGTTTAGACATGCCAATATAGACTGGGTTGCAGAAGTCAAGGATGGGAGTTATTAGGGCTTGATAGACTGTGCGGAAGTGATCTTGCGTGAGGAGGGACTTGAGGCATCTGATTATTCTCATCTTGAAGTATGCGTTTTTGGTGGTCCTGCTGATGTGTGACTGTAGGTTTAGCTCCCTGTCAAGCGTCACTCTGAGGTATTTTACTTACTGTTTTAAAGGTACTGTTGTATTGTTGACGTTGATAGAGGGTGGAGGGATGAAGCTGGTATTTCGTGTGATGATTAACCTGCACATGAAACACCAGCTGCAAACCTGGCTACAACAAAACAATATGTCTATAAACCACAAGAAAACAGAAGTAATATACATCTCCAAAAAAACAGATTTCAACCCTCCCTCAACAATCACCATGAACAACAACTCTTATAACATAAAGAATGAGATAAAATACCTAGGGGTAACTCTCGACGGTAACCTAAAGATGGAAAAACATTTTCGACTGCTCAACCGGGCAATATTCCATAATCTAGGGGTCCTCCAACCCCTGTACGCAACATCATCGAACACTCCGATTTCAGAACAATAACACAAGCACTCATTACTCTCCACCTAGACTACTGTAACGCCATTCTCCAAGGTCTACCAAAGAAAACCCTTAACATACTGCAAATGGCGCAAAACATCACAGCCAGGCTTATCATGAAGAGAAAACTCACCGAACATATTACACCTATACTAATCAAATTACACTGGCTCCCCATTACTACCCGCATAAGATACAAAATACTAGTAACATTCAAACTGATACACAACGTAGCACCATCTTACCTCTCCAACCTCATCACCATACAACCCCCTAACAGAAGCAGAAGAACGCACAACTTAAACACTCTTTGGGTCTCAACTAACATCAGAACTGTCAAAGCTTGCACAAGCAATAGAGCATTCACATATTCAGCACCCACATTGTGCAATCAGTTACCAGACGAACTTAGGTCGAACAGCGACCTACAGGACTTTAGGAAAAAACTAAAGACCCACCTCTTCCAGGAACATTATAGCTTAACTTAGGTAATGCAGAATGAACCACACCTCATAACCCAAATGAACAAGAGCTTTAAGAACCTATTTCATTGCTACTATAAATTTATATATTTTCAGCCATATAAACGCAATTGTACATGTCTCAAACTATGTAAAAAAAAAATACAAAATGTATAAATGTATATACAATTATTCCACAATGAAAATGTAAATAATATTGATTCCTATCATAAGTAACCAATTTTGCTGTGCAAAGTAAACCGTTACTGATCACTGGAAGTAGCGGTATACAAATGAAAACCAAATAAATAAAATGATTAGTGCTTCTGTCTTGTTGTAGTTGATGGTCAGGTTGTTGTTTTGGAGCCAGTTGGACATGTGGTTGAGGCAGTCTATTATTTTGGTGTAGTCAGGGTTGTTGAGATTGACTGGGGTCTATATCATGATGTCGTCTGCATAGATTGTGTAATGTATCTTGTGTTCTTTCATGATGTTGCAAATCGGTTGAATATAGAGGTTGAATAGTAGTGCAGATAGGGCAGAGCCTTGTGGCACCCCTTGTTTGATCTTTGCGGGTCGTGAGGTGTTGGAGCCAATCTTGATCTGGAATTGTCTGTCTGCTAGGTATGAGTTGAACCATTTTAGGGTGGTGCCATTTAGTCCAATGCTCTTTAGTCTGGTTAGGAGGATTCTGTGGTCCACTGTGTCAAACGCAGCTGAGATGTCTAGGAAGATCATTAGTGTTCCTTTTTTGTGGTTGTCTATGATTTGGATTATGTCGTTGAATAGATATAACAAGAGTGTTTCGACTCCGTGGTTTGGGAGGAAGCCATGCTGGTGTATGTCCAGTGGGGCATGTGTGTCGATATGGTCCTGGAGTTGGTGTTGTACAGCTTTTTCTATAATCTTTGCCAGTAGTGGTATGCTGGAGATGGGTCTGTAGGCTGCTGGATTGCTTTTGTCTAGTGTGGATTTCTTCGGGATCAGTCTTATAGTGGCTAGCTTCAGTTGGTTTGGCATGGCTCCTTGTTCCAGTGAGTTGTGTACTATGTTCTGTATGGTGTGGATGAAGCTTTCCTTCATTGCCTTAATCCATGTTACCGGGCATGGGTCTGTTGGTGCAGTGCTTGTGTTGAGCGCAGTGATGATGTCTGAAAGCTGTCTTGTGGATGGGGTGCTGAATTTATCCCATGCTCTGGTGGGTTTGGTTGGGTTGGCGGTTCCGTTTGTCGTTGGTTGTGATGTGGAATCCATTTTTTCTTGTAGTTGATCTGCGAAGGCTTGTGGGTCTATCTGCACGTCTTTTTCAGGGTTAGGTTCATTTGTAAGGTTTTTTTACTATCTCGAATAGTTCCCTTGGTATGTTGTAGGCTTTTAGTATGATGTTTGTTCAATGTAAACTGCCTTGATATCATGAAAGGTGGTATATAAGAAATGTTAAATAAAATAAATAAAAATAAAATAAAATAAATAAATAAATGTTTATGTGGCGTTCCCTTTTTGTCTGGTTAATGAGTTCAATGTATTTCCTTTGTTTCGTTAGGTATAGTACTTGGATGGTAGGAGATTTGGAGCGTCTCCAGCAGCGTTCTAGCTTTCTTAGCTCTCTTTTTGCGTTGCGTATGTCTTTTGAGTACCATGGGGTGTGCTGCTTTTTATTGCTGGATGCTTTCCTAGCTTTGTGTTCGTTGGCTTTGGCTGCAGCATTGATGACACTGTTCCATTTGCTTACTTGCTCGTCTAGCTCCTCTGTTTCAGGGTCTAGGTGGGGTAGAGTGTCCTGTAAGAATTGGTCCTTGTCGAAGCTTTTGAATCTTCTTTGCATGGGTGGTGTGTCTTCTGGCTTGTTGTGTCTCTCTTCTTGTGATATGATTTCTATTTTAATTCTGTAGTGGTCTGACCAAGGTACCGGAGTAACTGTGGGTGTTGAGATGCCACCTCTGTCGAGTAGGTAGCTGGGGGCGAATATGAGGTCTGGTGATGATCCATGTCTGTGTGTCGGAGTGTTGATCAGTTGAGTGTATTGTAAGGAGTCCATAGCTTGTAGGAAGGTTTCTTTGTCTTTGCTGGTAGCAGATCCGAGATTGAAGTCTCCCAATAGAAGTAGTGGCTTGTGGTTTGTGTTGACTGCACAGACAGCCTCTATTGTGGAGGCTAGTTCATCTGTTGGAGCATGGGGAGCTCTGTAGATGAGGGAGAGGGCCATCTGTTTGCTTTCCACAATGATTGTGTTGCATTGGTGTGAGTTTGGGGAGCTTCAGTCTTTAAGCTTTAAGGTGCTCTTTGCGATGATGAAAACCCCTCCTCCTCTCCTGTGTGTGCGTGGGCTGTTGAATGCCGTGTATGTGGGGGGGGGGACTAATTGATTGAGGAGTACGTTGTCAGTGGGGGTGAGCCATGTTTTGGTGATGCAGAGGATATCGGGTTGCTGATCCTCTATGTGGTCTGTGAGCGTGTTTATTTTGTTTCTTATTGATCTGGTGTTGATGAGCTCTATGGAGGTGGTGTTTGGAGTGTTTGCTTCTCTGGCATCTCTTTTTGGGTTTGTGTGCGAGTTGGGTTTGTGGTTGGATTGTTTGTTGTGCTTGTCTTTGAGTGCGCTCCAGGTTTCGTGCTGTGGCGGGGTGTAGGTCGGCATGGTTGTTGTTAACCATAGGTTGTTTGTGTTTGGGTGGTGAGTGGCTGTGTGCTGGGGGATGAGTTTGGTTAGGAGGAGGCATATCGGCAGGTATATGGTTGTAGTCATGTTGCGTTTGGGTGGACTTACTTAAGGTGTTGTAGCTTTAGGCTTTTTCTTTTTGCTGATGGGTCCTCTCCTGGAGTTTGATGCTGTCGATCTACTGTTGGGCCTTCTTTTTGGGGGGGTTGTGGTTGTGTTGTGGCTGCTCCTGTGGCCGCGCCTAAGGGCCACGCCAAAGAGCACTCTGGCGAGACCCTCAGGTGCAGGCGCACCCGGTGGCACTTTGTTTTAAATCCCGGCTGGCTGCCCCAATTGGGCAGCTCAGTCCGACATGTAGGGGTGGAGCTTCGGTCCCGGTGGCTCGATCCCTCCTGGGAGAGCTGCACGCGGGATGGCTGCAGGGCTGGAGGGAGTCCTGCGCCAGGTGGCGCTTTGTTTTAAATCCCGGCTGGCTGCCCGGATTGGGCAGCTCAGCCCAACGTGTAGGGGCAGAGCTTCGGTCCCGGTGGCTCGATCCCTCCTGGGAGAGCTGCACAGGGGATGGCTGCAGGGCTGGAGGGAGTCCTGGAGTGAGGCCCTTGAGATACATACCTATGTACAACTCATAGGCTTGTATCCAGCAGCCCAGCATGGATCCCTGAAAGCCCTTGTGCCCGAGGGTGTTGAGGGCTCTGGCTTCCCTGCCCGGGGGGACAGAAGAATAGTTCTTCTGGCTTTTGAGTTTTTGCATTGAGGACTCTATGACCATGGAGTTATGTGGGAGTTGGGACTTTTGGAAACCCAGGCCCTTCTTGACGCGGTAGATGGCGTCAGTTGACCACCGGCACCAAGGAAGGAGTCTCACACATATGCAGGAGCAGGCACTCGAGGATGAGCTGCACCGGCACCGGCAGAGTCTCCTTTGGCGCGGACTCATACTGGAGGGTCTCCAGTTCTTCGGTGCACGGGTCCTCCTTTGAATTGTCAGGACCAAGAGGGCCCGGGCCATGTTCCGTACAAAGTTATGGAAAGCCATGTCCTCGGGTGGGGAGCAGCACTGGGGTTCCGGAGGGGACAGCTCTGAGGGGATGTCTCAGTGTCAACATCATCACCTGCTGTGAGATCAGGATGGCAAAGATATTCTGCTCCAGGGCCGCCATCCTGGACTCGATACCAGGAGGTTCTACAGTTTTCAGCGTGGGCACTGAGGATCTTGGGCCCAACACCAGCAATCTTTGAGTGCATCCTCAATAAGGACCATGGCTTCGGGGAGCCTTGCACAGTTACCACTGGCCGAGGACTTCCTCTTACAGACCTTACGGGGGTGCTGCTCAGAGTCACCCGAGTCCCTCCATCGACCTTACTGGGTTTCACCAGTGGAACCTCAACTGTCTTTGAGGATTTTTTTTTTTTGAAGGGTCCCACATCTTTACTGAGGAGCCGCTGCCATGGGACTCCAAAGATGCCCAGGCCTCACGGGACATGCTCGGCTTTTGGCTCAGCATCAGGGAAGCCAGTGCTGAGTCAGATCGCGGGAACGGCTTCTCCTACAATTCTAACCGTTTCCTGTTGGTTCTCAGTGTCATGGCCTGGCACAGGTCGCAGGTGGTACTGTCGTGATCCGGACCGAGGCAGTGCAGGCAGCAGTCATGGGTGTATGTGACAGACATGGTCTGATCACAGCGGTCACACTTTTTGAATCCACCGGGGTACATTGTGGGAGACAACTGGTCAGGGTCGACGACCCCCGGCGAAAAAGGGCACAAACGCCTGTCGAGGCAAGCCTCATCAAAAAAGAAGGGAAGAGCCAAGGACAGCATCGGGGATGGCACCGGCTCGAGGTGGGAAGAGGAACCAGTATGCAAACTGGGAAAAAAACAACTTTTGAGGATAATTTTTAAAAGATTTTTCCAGGGAAACAGGACGAGCATCTGTTGGGCTCCACGGAAAAAAGGAGACTGCGCAAGATGGCACCCTTGGGCGGGAAGAGGATCACGCATGTGTGGTAGCATTCCCAAAGGCTTTCTGTGAAAACTGGGGAAATGCTCCTCGCGGGCTCCATCAGCGCCGACATCACCCATATGTGAGGACTGATTCCTGCTTGTTCCTGGAGAAAACAAGTTAATGCAAGTAAACTTAGTCAAGCAAAATCATATATTACCGAGCTGAGGTTTGCTCTTATAACAGGGAAGTGAAACAGCCCTTATGCACTCTGTACTGAGGTGTGTTTAGATTAAGTAAAATCTCCAGAACAAAGTCTCTGTATAGAAACAAGTCTTAACCAAGTGTCTAGTAGAATGTCTCTGGGTGCCCCCTATAGCAATGCCTGAGCTCTTCTAACTCCTAGCAGCGAACAGATGCAATTCAACTCCATGCTGCAGACATAGTTTTATACAGTTTATTTTGTGGAGAAAGATCATTGACGTGCAGTCCTTGACTGAAAAATACAGTGATTTCTAGCAATTGTTTCTCCCTCTTCAATGCTACTCTCTCTTTCTCTGTTTTCCTCCCAGCAAAATGGAGAGAAAGCAACCAGGCACAACATACTTAGTATCTCTACGATCTCCATAAAACAGGGGTTCTCAACCCAGTCTTCGGGACACACCTAGCCAGTCAGGTTTTCAGGATGACTACAATGAATATGCATGAGAGAGCTTTGCATGTGCTGCCTCTGCTGTATGCAGATGTCTCTCATGCATATTCACTGTGGCTGTCCTCAAACCTGATTGGCTAAGTGTGTCCCGAGGACTGGGTTTAGAACCTCCGCTATAAATGTAAGGACAGTAGCTTCAGCTGCCTGTCCTTATCTGCACATTACTCAAAGAATCTCTTTGTGCGACCTACTGCTCACCAAGTAGCAAAATTCAACCTCAGCTCTTTTCTCCAATTCTCTAAATTCAATTGCAAATAGAATAAGGAATCAAATAAAACAAAACACACAGAAATATATCAGTAACAATATCACTTAAGCTTAAGCTGAGGAATTCGGGCCTGCAAACGTGCAGTTCTCCTATAATTCCTACTCCAGTTATAGGAGTAGGAGTTCCTACTTCCTGGAGGCCCCTGTTCTAGGCTGTCAGTAAATTTCCATGCAATTCTCCATATTAACCTTTTCAGTGTCCTGGTACCCCACTTCAAGTCCCTGTCAACAGCTTCCAGTATGCATAAAATAGGAACGGACTTCAGGAATTCCCTTATCTGTAGAACTGAAGTCAGATCAGTGGATGCTTAAATATCATACAAAACGCTTTGGCTCTCTCTCAGTAAATGTGTGCTCCTATGGAGAAGAACAGTTTCTCCTTCTTTCTTGGCAGCTGCCTTCTCCTGTTTGAGCAAAAAGCATATCATCCCTTCTTTTTCCCTCCTCATGGTAAAGAGAAGGAAAAGAAAAATGTCTCTCTCTCCAGTGTGCCGAGCTCACACCTGATTGGCCCATTCAAAGTGTAGGGGTAGGGTGAAAAGAAGAGCTCCCAACTGCTTGCAACATGCTTTGGGGGATTGCTTTTTTTCAATGTTGCACATTACTCACAACACAGAAACAATAAACATGGTACATTATATCCACATAAATAGCATAATACAGGGGCTAGGATAGAGGAGGTGGCTGTAGCCAAACAATAATGGCATTTGTCAGTAGGGTCACAATTAAAAAGCCAAAAATGGTATTAATTCGAATACATAAAATAGTCCACTCATGTTATATTACTTACTTTCTGTTGTTGTTGTTAAGTGCCATCAAGTCGGTGTCGACTCATGGCAACCCTCTAGATAGCTGTCCTAAACTGTGTTCGATCTTCAGTCAGTTAGGCAACTCATTGGTAATAGAGTGGCATCCAGAGCTGCTGTTATTTTATCGATCTATCTCATTGTTGGCCTTCCTCTTTTGCACTGACCTTCAACCTGGCCAAACATGATGTCTTTCTCTAATGATCTCTCTCATCGCATGATGTGTCCAAAGTATGAATGTCATCTGAACTTCTAAAGAAAGCTTTGGTTTGATCTCTTCTAATACTGACTGGTTTGTTCTTCGGGCAATCCATGATATACACAGTATTCCTCACCAGCACCATAATTCAAAGGCATCGATTTTCTTCCTGTCTATCATTTTCACTCTCCCTCTTTTGCATCCATGAGATGTTATAGAAAAAACCATGGCTTGAATAAGTCAATTATTTGTATGGAGAGAGACATCTCTGCTCTTGAGAATCTTGTCTAGGTCCTTCATAGCCATTCTGCCAAGAGCAATGCGTCGTTGGATTTCTCGACTGCTTGTCGTTTCTTTATTGATTATTGATCCAAGCAGGTTAAAGTTGTCTACTATTTAAATTTTTTCTCCATCAATGATGAATTTATTGATTCTGTTAGGTATCGGGATCTTTGTCTTATTTACGTTAAAGTGCAGGCCCATTTTAAGACTATGTTCCTTGAACTTGAGAAGCAAATGTTTCAGATCTTCTTCACTTTCAACCATTATTGTGGTATCATCAGCATAGCAAAGGTTGTTGATGAGTCCTCCAATAATCTTCACACCTCGGTTGTCTTCATACAGTTCTGCTTTTCTAAACAAGTAGGGGGAAAGTATGCAGCCTTGTCATACACCTTTGCTGATTTTAAACCATTCTGTTTCTCCTTGTTCCATTCAAACTGTTGCTTCTTGATCAATGTAAAGGTTGTGCAAGAGAACTATCAGGTATTCTGGTTTACTCATGCTTCTTAATGTGGCCCAGAGTTTCTCATGGTTTACACAGTCAAAAGCCTTGCTGTAGTCAATAGAACACATATAGATATCCTTTTGGTATTCTTTTGTCTTTTCAAGGATCCATCTCAGATCCACGATGATGTCTCTCGTTCCTTGCCCTTTCCTGAACCCTGCTTGCACTTCAGTCAGTTCTTATTCTAGGTATGGTTGTAATCTCTGCTGTATGATCTTGAGTAGAATTTTACTGGCATGTGGTATCAGAGTGATTAAGAAGTAATTTCCACAGTCAGTCAGATCACCTTTCTTCAGTATTGGTATAAACACAGATCTTTCCCAGTCAGTTGACCATGATGCTGTCTTCCAAATTTCCTAGAAGAGCCTTGTAAGTATGGCAACAGCTGCATCTGATTGCTGTTGTACTTCAATGGGAATGCCATTAATACCTGGTGCTTTGTTCTTTGATAATGCTTTTAATGCTGCTTAGACTTCTTCTTTCATCACCAATGGTTCCTGATCAAAAGGTACAGGTTGAAACGGCTGTTGGTCCACTTGATCTTTATTTGTATACTGACTGTATATTACTACTACTACTACTATTACTACTGATCATTTGTATAGCGCTACAAGGCGTACACAGCACTGTACAGACACATGTAAAGGATGCTCCCTGCTTGTCAGAGCTTACAATATTCTTTCCACCTTTTCTTGATCTTCTCAGCCTCATTCAACATAGATCCTTGAACATCTTGTAGCATTCCAATTCAAGGCTGGAATTTTCTCTTTAACTCTCATAGCTTTAGGGAAGCATTCCTGTTCTTCCTCTAATAGTTTCTGATTCTATTTCCATGTATGTGCCATTGTAGTACTTCTACTTGTCCCGGCTTGCTGCACATTGGAAATCACTGTCAAGTTCTGATTGCCTCTCTTTCTTCTCTGTCTTTAGCTTTTTTACATTTCTGGGCAATTTTCAAAGTTTCTTTGGTCATCCATTTTGGCCGTTTTTGCTTTTTCCCTTTTTGTAGAGAGTCTTCTCGCTTTCTTCGAGCACAACTTTCTTGATATCATCCCATAACTCTTCTGGTGCTCTGTGATTTGTATCCAAAGCAGCAAGTCGATTTTTCAGGCAGTCTTTAAATTCCGGTAGTATACTCTGAAGGTCATAATTTGCTAAATTCATGAGTGGCTTGCTCTTTTTCAACTTTAGCCTGAGCTTGCATATTAGTAGTTGGTGATCTGTACCACAGTTGGCTCCAGGTTTTGTATTTGTTGATGAAAATTGAGCTTTTCCAATGTTAACTTTCACAGATGTTTACTTCCTAGCATTTGGAAAATGACTTGAGGTCTCTATACCACATTTTATGCATCCCTCAGCACTCTCTGTGCACCACAATTGACAATTAGTAATATTTAAATTGAGCTCATAGCCATTTTGATTGCTTGACTTTTTTTTTTATTAAAATAAGAATGTTGCCTTGGGCAATGGCATGACAATAGGTTATTCCAATATATCTCTTGCTTGTTCAGCATTCATTTTTTAGCTGTGCTTTTATTTTGATTCAACAAAATATGAAGCTTAGCATATTTTTCAAGATATTTATAAAGCCTTCACTCCCTCAAATCGTCTTATATAGTGAAACATTCATGTTTGTAGCTAGTTCATGAGTAACAGACACAAGACAAATTTTGCTACGCTGCCTGGGAAATCACTTTATTATATATTGATTGAAGTAGTCAAGGGAGACCAATATACTTGAATAATAGCATTAATGCCAGAATAGAAATACCACAGAAAGAATATATTTTAAAATAGAGTATTTCTTTTACTTATATCATGCCGAGAGCATACGTAATGTTGCAAGGGATAAAGCATATAGGACCATGTTTATTGAAAATCAACAGTCAGCGCTGAAAAACCAGGGTGGAGGTCCGCACCAACTTCAGGTCCATTCCTTGATGTCTGGCATGTCCCTAATGCATGGCACAGCCGAACCTGGCACATGGATGCACCTAACACCACCCACTGAGGGGGCATTAGATGCACCTACGCTAACAGCAACAACTCCTATAACACCCATGCTAATCGCGATGCGCCATCAATGCCTATGTTCTACCCCAACCTTCCCTATCTCCACCCAATGTGCACTAACCTTTTAGTGTAGGATGTTCAGCACTAAGCCTCATGCTATCTTTTAACATGGTGCATTTCCTGCATATCAGAACCCGTGCTAACAGTTTGCATGGTTTAGTAAGCATGACCCATAGTCAAAGGTCCCAAAGCAGATGCAGCAGAAGTCAAAGCAAAACTACTACTACTATTAATCATTTATATAGTGCTACACGATGTATGCAGTGCTATACGGTTTCGGTCCCTGCTCATCAGAGCTTACAATCTAATCAAGACAGACAATTCAATAGCTGAGAAGACGGGTACAATAGGGAATGGTAAGGAGACAAGGAAAACAAGGGATCAGGATCCAAAAGCAGCCTCAAAGATTTGAACCTTTAGCTTGGATTTGAAAAGGGGAAGAGATGAAGCTTGATATACAGACTCAGCTAGTTTGTTCCAGGCATAAGGGGCAGCAAGTTGAAAGGATCGAAGTCTGGAGTTGGC
Organism: Ichthyophis bannanicus; assembly: GCA_033557465.1. Lineage (NCBI taxonomy): Eukaryota > Metazoa > Chordata > Amphibia > Gymnophiona > Ichthyophiidae > Ichthyophis > Ichthyophis bannanicus. Next base: position 37,633,030 of record CM066036.1, read on the forward strand.
AGTGGAAGAAAAGGGGATAGAGAGAAGCAAGTCAGTAGAAGAGCGGAGTTCACGAGGAGGGGTGTAGGGAGAGAGGAGAGAGGAAAAGATAGTGAGGAGCAGCAGAATGAATGCATTTATAGGTCAGAAGGAGAAGTTTGAACTGGATACAAAAATGGAAGGGGAATCAATGAAGTGATTTGAGAAGAGGAGTTATATGAGTATATTGGGGTTGGCTGAAGATTAGCCACACAGCAGAATTATGAACAGATTGAAGGGGAGAGAGATGACTCAGAGGGAGACCAGCAAGGAGGAGGTTGCAGATGGGAGGTGACTAAAGAGTGGATAAGTGTTTTAGTAGTGCATGCAGAGAGGAAGGGGTGAATTTTGATAATGTTATAGAGAAACGAAAGGTTTAAGCAATCAATTGGATGTGTGTGTGGAGAAGGAGAAGGAGGAGTCAGCAATAGATTCCAACAGGCACACTAACTTATATATTGACAGGTATGTTGTTGTTTAATGTAAACCGCACTGATGATGAATAGTGCGGTATATAAAAACTGTTAAATAAATAAATAAATAAACTCAAAGAGTCATCAACATATCCTTATTCCTGCAGGAATTGCAGACACACACAAACATACAGATCAAAGTTTAGTATTTCAAAGTAAATTGTTCAGTTACACATTGGTACAGGATTGTTGTGAAAGGGGTAATATTGGATGATTATTATTGAGCTTAATTATCAAAATTTTAGGGAGGCTGGGCTAAGGCTGAAGGTTCATCTAGGGCGCCCAATATACTCGCACTGGCTCTGGGGGGCAGAAAGAAAGGAGGAGTAGCCTAGTGGTTACGGCAACAGCCAGGGATCAGAAAGAGCAGGATTCAAACATCTCTGGTACTCCTGGTGGCCTTCGGCAAATCACTTAACCCTCCTCTGCCTCCAGTACAAACTTAGATTGTAAGCCTTCTGGGTAATGCCTCCTGTACCTGAATGTAACTAGCCTTCAACTACTATTGGAAAGACATCAGCTAAATGCTACTAAATAAATAAAGAGGTACTTGGTGTGAACTAACAGAGGAGAGGGATTCTGTGTGCTCATCTTCCCAAGATGGTAGAGTAAAAATGAGAAAGAAAACTAATGGCCCAATATTCAAGTGGGCAAGTGCGCATTCACCCCTAACCCTGGATATTCAATGCCATGGTGATGGCACTGAATAATCAGTTCTGGTACCCAGAGAAAACTGCCGCAGAGGCTAACCAGGTAGTGGCAATATGGACCGCTACCCAGTTAGCATCTGCGGCTAAAACTATGTGAGCCAAAAGATGGCCTAGTTTTAGTCGTGGATCGCTAACCGGGTAGTGGTCCAATATCGCTGCTACCAGTTAGCGGTTCTCCCCGCTTCCGCTCTGCCCCGGAACACGCCCAACACGTCTCGATGCTAACCGGATAGCATCAGGGCACATACGGGACATAGACGACGGGGAGATTCAACGGCACTAACCATGTAGGTGCCATTGAATATCTTCATCTAAGGCATTTACATGGTTTACTGGACTGGACTGTAAACCATGTAAATGCCTTTCAAATATCGGGCCCCAAGAGTCCTGGATAAGATGAGATGTCTGGTTAGCAGCTGAATATAGCTGCCAGGACTGCCACAGACCACCCTAATTTTAACAGACCATCTTGTCTGTGGTCTGTGGGGATATTCAGAGGCACTATCTGGATAATGTTAATTGATATTGGGACTGTCGGGGTTTAACTGGCTAGCATGTCCTGCTAATAGGTTAAACCCTTTTCAACATGTCCTCTGTTTTTCTTTTCTCCGAGTTGCATGTCAGATATTGTATATGAAAATGCATAAATAAAAAGGTTTTAAAAATGAAGCTGCACAACTTATCTTCCTTCGTTGTTGCTATGACCATGTAACTCCTCTCCTCACATCTTTACATTGGTTTTCCATCCACAACTGCATGCAGTTCAAACTTCTGTTGTTTGCCTATAAAAAGGCATTCTCTCTGCAGTCTTCATTACGTATCTTCTGAGATTTAATGCAAAGAAGTGCAGAGTGATGCACTTGGAATGTAGAAAACTAAAGGAGCCATACGCGATAGGGGATGAGAGGCTGGTGTGCATGGACCATGAGAGGGACCTCGGAGTGATAGAGTCTGAAGATCTCAAGGTGGTGAAGCAGTGTGGCAAGGTGATGGCCAAAGCCAGATAGAAGCTAGGCTGCGTACAGAGAGAAATAACCAGCAGGAAGAAGGAGGTACAGGTGGTTGGTGAGACTTCACTTGTTTACGTTTATTTAAAACTTTATATACCGCCCATTACATGGTATCAGAGCGGTTTACAATTTAAAAATTAAAAAGTTATAACAAAGGATGCTGCAGAAAGAAAGGAAAAGGATAGAGCAAAAAGAAGGAGAAGAAAGGTGAACGCCAATATATGAGCCTCAAAGGAAATGAAAGGATAGGATCAGAAAAGTAAAAAGGAAAAGATAGATAGTGACAGAACAAGACAACTGATAAAAGAGTAGGTGAGAGAAAAGGCAGGGAATTGTTAATTTATTTTTATTGCTTGAGAGGGGGAAGAGGAAAGAGAAGGGAGGTCAAAAGCTATGCAGAAGAGGTTTCTTTTCAGCTGAGCTTTGAAAGATTAAAAGGAAGGATTCAATCGGAGGGTGGGGGGGAGCGAGTTCCAAAGCCGTTTTCCCAGGAAGAAAAAAGCAGAGGATCTAGTGGACTCCAGGTGGGCCTGAGACGGGGAGGGAAGAAACATATGATTAATGTGACTAGAACGAAGAGAACGGTGAGGAGTGTGAAGAAGAACCTGGTCTGCAAGATAAAGGGGGATACCAGTGTGAATAGTTCTATGTACAAAAATAAGGATTTTAAATTGAATACGATATGTGATGGGAAGCCAGTGCTGGTGCAAGAGAAGGGGAGTGACATGATCAAAACGGGATGCGTGGGTAAGGATGCGGACAGCGGTATTCTGGACACACTGGATGCGAGAAAGTTGGGATTGGGGGAGGCCAGCCAGACAGACATTACAATAATCAAGACGTGAAAGGACTAAGGAGAGAAGTAGAGTAGCCATAGAAGAGGAGGAATGAAAAGGACGGACAGCACAAAGTTGTTTGAGAGAGAAAAAGGAACGCTGAACCACGGATGAGATGTGATCTTTGAAAGTGAGTGCAGAGTCGAGAGTGACACCCAGGTATCTAAGGGAGGAAACCATGGGAATAGGTGTAGAGGAGAGCAAAGGCGTGAGGGGGGGGGGGAACAACCAAAAGTGAACCAGATTGCTGAAGTTTTTGCAAGATTAATATGAAGAAAATTGGAAGAGATCCAGGAGGCAACAGAAAAGAGACAGTCGTTGAGGGGGGTGATATCTGGGTCAGAGGAATCGGTGTGATAGAGAAGAAAGATATCGTCAGCATAGTAGTGAGCAGAAACACCGTGCTGTTGGACTAAGAGAGTGAGGCGGGCCAGAAAGATGTTAAAAAGAATAGAGGAGAGAACAGAACAGAGGTTCCTCGCCATCCCGTAACCACGTCTCGGTCAGGAAGAACATATCAAAGGAGCGCTGTGAGATAAGATCATGAACCAGCACAGTTTTAGAACGGATAGAGCGGCAGTTTAAGACAGCAAGCTGAAGTGGAATATTGTGTTCACGTTTGGAGACCATACTTTACAAAGGATATAAAAAGACTTGACGTGCTTCAGAGGAAGGCAACCAAGATGATATGGGCCCTGCCCATGAAGGCATATGAGAAAAGATTTGAAGACCTAAATATGCATATCCTAGAAGTGAGCAGAGACAGGAGGAGAAATGACAATGACCTTTAAATACTTTTTTTTTTAAGTGCCATCAAGTCAGTGTTGACTCATAGTGACCCAGCTACCTCTGGGTTTTCTTGGCAATGTATCACCAGAAGTAGATTGTCAGCCTTTTCTTCTGAGGCAATGGAGGGAAAAGTGACTTGCCCAAGGTGTGCTAGTGGGAATTGAACCCTTGACCTTCTGGGTACTAGGCAGTTGCGCCAACCACCAGGCTACTCCTCCACTCCAAATACTTAAGAGTATTGATGAACAAATAAACCTTTTTCAAAGACGAGGAAGCTTTAGAACTAAAGGACATAAAATGAAGCTGCAAGGAGGTAGACTTAAAAGCACCATCAGGAAACACATTTTGATGGAAAGGGTGGTGGATGCCTGGAATGCCCTCCCAAAGGAGGTGATGAGAGCAAGAACAGTGATGGAATTCAAAAAGGTGTTGGACAGACATGGAAAATCACTACAAAGAAGAGAGCAGAATCAAAGCAAGTGTAAATAATTTCAGAAATAGAGAGAGGTAACCTGCCTGAAGCAGAGGGAGTAACCTGCACAGAGTGGCTGATAGAGTTCTGCAACTCTTGACACCTTGCTGGGCAGACTAGATGGACCATGCTGGTCTTTATCTGCCGTCATTTACTATGTTCTCGCTCTCCCTACATTTTTCCTCATTAATTCTGTTCATCTGGCAAGTCGCTCTTAACTGTTCCCTTCTCCTCCATTGCTAACTCCTGGCTTTCAACCCTGCTACATCGTTTGCCTGGAACAGAATTCCTGAGTTAGTGTGTCATACTCCCTCTCTGGCCTAAAAACTCAGGGGCCATTTTCAGCGGCAGCAACCAGCATTCTTAAAGCGATGGGCTGTTGCCACTTTAAGTTAAAGTCGGAATTTCAGCGCTGGTGTATATCTGATGATTGGTGCTGAATATCCAGTTTGCCTGGATTGAAATATCGCAGTCTAGACAGCGGCAATATTTAGCCACTAACCAGATTGCAAAACTGCATCAAGTTAGGACAGCCTTTCAACTATCCTATGTGGTTTCGCTAACCGTTAACGGCTGAATATCGCCACTAAGCAGCTAACAGCTGCCCCCTCTCCACCTCCTGAACACTCTGTCACTAACCAGTAGTTTAACCAGGTTAGCAAGAGATATTCAGCGGCACTAACCAGGTCAGTGGGATTGCAAGTCTACAAACCGCATAAATCCCTTTGAATATGGCCCTTCATCTTTTTGAGATTGCTTTTATATATTGCCAACTTCTCTATAATACATTCTTCTAGAATCTCTTGTTTGTCAGATATCTTTGCAAGCTCTGTGGAGCAGGGACTGTCTCTCTCACATGAGAAGTGTCAATAGTAGCAACAGCTGTTTTCTTGTTATCCATGGACCTGAGTGCAAAATCTCTTTAGTATGTCCAGTACCAACAGACACTAATGAGCCCCAACCAAATCCAGATTGCTCACGCCACAATGCTGCAGTTTGAGCTATTCAGCTAACTGCACTGGTAGATGTCTTGACCTTTTCTTTCCTCGATTTCGCCTGATCTGTCAGCTGCCCTGCGTTCTCTCCGCAACTCCTGCTGGGTACTTTAATGCATTTCTGCACTTCATAAGTCCCACCACAAAACAAATAGGAAATACAACTGACAGGATGAGGAAAGCCTCTTGAGGTTAGGTTTTAAAAAGAAATACTATTTTCACCTCCCACAAATCTATTGCGCAACACAATTAAAAAATATTTTATAACAATTGTAAAGTGCCTACACGTGACAGTTGTACAGAAGTCCGCTTCCCTCCTTTAACTAGAGACTATCCTCACCTCCCTCTGCATCTTGCTCTCACTTCAGGAATTCTTCCTTCCTTAATCACTCCTCCCCACCTCCATTCACTCTAAGTGCTTTGCCCTCTCTTCAGTCACTTTCTTCCGCTTCTAGACACTTTCTCACTCTGCCCCTTCTTCCAGACACTCTTGCTTCTTCCCTCTCTCCTTCATAGTGCTCTCTCCCTCTCCCCTCTCCTCACCTAGGGATTCTTTTTCCCCTTACTCCTTAATCTCTCCCTCACTGCCTTCTTCCAGACACTTCCTTCTTCCTCTCTCCCTCTAGGAACTCTCTCCTTATAGCTTCCCCTGATAGTAGCTGCTTCTCAGGAGACCGCCCTTAGCTGAGTTCCTGTCTCCACCAATGATGATGGTGTGACAGTGTACAGCACCCACTTCCCTTCTCCTTACGCTCACTACACTAGTTCTCCTTTCATTGGCCTGATAGGTGGGAGATGGGTCTCTCTTCAGCTGGAAGGGGATGGAAGCCACATCAGCTTTGAGGCCTCTTGTGTTTCTCAACATAGGTCTCTTTTCTGCGGAGAAGTGCAGCAGCCTTCTTCCATTATCGTGCGCCGTAAAATTGAAACTTCATGCATACAGACGATAGACAAACAGATCCTCAATAACAGTTACAATCGCTGGGGTGAAACCTTCCTATAAAGGTATGGAACTACATTATAATACTATCTAATCTTTCAAAACCGGCTTCTACGTTGGTTACATTTAAAGAACTTAAAAAGAAGTGAATGCACTAAGCACTGTTGCAGTTCACAAGTGTGCTAGCACTCAAAAAATGCAAATAACATGCATAATTGTGTTTGCAAGAAGCTGTACATCTGGCCATTCTCTCAGTTTCTCAAAGCCTGCTTGCAATTTTTTTTTCCTCTTGTGATTTAGCAACTTTGAATAAGTTTTCATCATCTGCACATTTGATCAGGTCATTTATAAATATGTTAAACAAGCAATGGGGCCAGTACAGATCACTGAGGAACGCCACAATTCACCTTTCTCCACTGAGAAAACTGATCATTTAGCCCTACTCTCTGTTTTCTATCTTTTCACCAGTTCCTGATTCACAGTAAGTCACTGCCCCCTATCCCTTGACTTTTATGTTTCCTGAAGAGTCTTTTATGAAGGACCTTGTCAAAGCTTTCCTGAAAATCCAGATACATTATATCAACCAGCTCACCTCTATCTACCTCTTTATTCACACCTTCAAAAAAATGTAGCAGATTGCTGAGAAAAGACTTATCTTGGTTAAATGCATGTTGGCCTTGTCTCATTAAAGTCTATATGCTCGGTAATTTCGTTTTTTTATAGTGGTTTCTACCATTTTGCCCCGCACTAACATCAGGCTCACGAGTCTGCAGTTTCCCCGATCATTCCTGGAACCCTTTTTAAAAACTGGCATTACGTTTGCCAGTCTCCAGTCTTCAGGTTCTATAGACTATTTTAATGATAGTTTAGCAGACTCTGCCTGTATCTTTGTTGCAGTCTGTACATCAGCCGCCAAATTTAGAAATATTTGAAAAAAATAAACTGTTAGGAAAATCACAACAGAAAATGTCCCTGCTGCAAGGCTGATTTTTTAACTGAATGTATTTTCTGAAATCTGTGGCCAAACTAGATTCCTGCAGGAATGCTGAAGTGTAACACACACATCCGTCAGTGCACTACGTACTCTCTGATGGGTTCTACATTCAATAGGTTTCCACTTTACGGGTAATAAACCAGAATTTATTGTATTGAACTAAACCATGCTCAATAATAATTAAAGACTAATTGCAGTTATCACTGGTAAATACCATTATGTTTGGCTCATTTTGTTCTTACCGTTTAGCATGAGAAGAATAAGGTGACAGCTATGATCTAGCTAAACCATAATGTTATTCACTAGAAAAGTACAAAGTAAAAATATTTTTTTTCAGTAGCAATAGATTGAAGGTTTTCAGAACTGCCCTGCTGTCTTCAAAGCCAATCAGATTTTCAGGATGCTCACAATGAATACAGTGTGCATTAGATAAATTTGCAGGTATTGGAGGCTAAGGGCCTGAGTCAGAGACACGACTTGTGGGGCTCTATGTCCCATGCTGTCCTTATTCCCCCTCAGGCTCTCCCTGCACGCCTAGAGCAGCAGTACGGGAAAAGCCAGTGGGAGCGGGAGGGAGCGAAGTCTGGGTAGAGCAGAGGCGCGCCAAGGCACAGGACGTACATGGCCAATTCCAGTCATGGCCCTATACATCCTGCGGGGTCAGAGGGAACGTGATGCTTATTTCACCTCAAAGGAATAATAAGCAGCACGGACTGAGCGATCGGAGCTGGAACCCCCCCTGGGGCTGGGGCTAGGTGTGCGTAGGTCCCTGCTGCCTGATCCAGGCCCCAGCTGGCCAGCCGTGGGTCGGGTGGCAGGGAAAAAGAGAATGGCACCATGGGAGCCAGAGGAACCTGCGGGGAGGACGTCCCCACAGGCATGCAGGGGCACGCTGGGCCATCCTTGGGCCCGATTCTGTGTGCCGTGGGAACGTTTTTTGCTCCCGTGGTACAGAATCAGATCCTAATGGGCCCATCCTACTCGGGGCTGTTCAGATGGCCTGGATGTGCCCCTTTCAGAATAGGTCTTCATGTGTAGGCAAATCTATGTCCTGCATATTCATTGTGGAAATCCTACAATGCGACTGTTGTAGAGTCAATAGGATGAGTTTGAGAGTCATTACACTGGTGGTAGAGTAGCCTAGTGCTTAGAGCAGTGGCCTGGAAACCAAGCAGCCAGTGTTTGATTCCCATGAGCACACCCTGTGCAAGTCACATTACCTTCCATTGCCTCGGAAGAAAGGCCTGGCAATCTGCACCTGGTCTCACCTTGCTAAGAATACCCAGTGGTTGCCCGGAGTTAGCATTCCCTCAAAGGCACACTAGTAGAGTCTGAGAGCAGCTGAAAACAGCAAGCACCCTCGTTCACAATAATGTGAAGATCAAATGCCACACTCAAATTCTTCTACACACATTCTGATGCATTCATCTGGGAGTTACACAAACACATTCTACATTGTTTTCACCCATTTATCAAGCACTGGAAAAACCTTTGATATATCAAGCTTTGGCTTAAAAGAAAGACACATGAGGTAAAATAAAACAATTCAGGTAAAGCGGATTCAACAGGAAATTTATTTTCAAACACTGTTTATCAGGTTGAAATCATCTGACTCCCAAGTACTTTGCTTCAGGGTATAGGAGATGACCTACAGCTTTATAATATTTCAGCCCTTCAGAATCTTTCCAGACCTAAACACTCAGATTGAATTCCTCCCTTCCTTCCTTCACAAATGTCTATATGAATCCACAAAGACCACCAAGCTAAGCTTACAGAGATACCATGCTGCATCCACTGCACATAAAGGCTAATAATGCCCAATGCCGTTTGAAAGGAACTCTTACAAAAATTTATTTTCACTATATTATACCCATTCAATTCAGATTGACTTAAGGCATCTAACAATGATCAAGTGTGGAAAAGGGAAGTAAAATTTCCAGGTAAGGATGTAAATATGCAAAGCCTCTTTTAAAACACATAGGGGTCTATTCCAAGCCACGAATAGTGGGGATGTACGCCCTGCCTGGACGTACATTCCTGCTGTTCGTCCCCCTTGCCGTTCCTGTGCAAGGCTCCCTTTACGAATAGCAGAGTTGTACGGGGAGCCTTAGATGGGAGCGGGAGGGGGTGGGCGGAAGGTGGAGCGAGGGCGGTGTGTGGGCGGGCCGTCACCCTGGATGTACAGGGCCGATTCTGAGGTCGGCCCTGTACATCCAGGGTTGGCCGGTTAGATGGGGGACTTATTCCAACTCAGAGGCAGGACGCAGGGTAGCAGCGGCAGCCAGTGGGGACAAGACCAGGAGGCGTGCAGGAGGTTCCCCGCAGCTGGACCCTGGCCATGGGAGGCTTGATCGGGGATCTGGCTGCAGGGAAAGGACCATCTCAGCAGAATCAGCATTCGTGGCTCCGTAATAGAGCTGAGGTACCATGGCACTGCGGCTCCATTACAAAGCCAGGCTGAGTTAGCTGGTTATGCGGCTGGGCGTGAGGCCAGAAGCGGGGCCGGCCTGCACATCCAGGCTGGTAGACCCGATTCTGATCCCATGGAGGCTAGTCTACCACTGTACACCCTGATTCTACCCGGCCGCACAAGGTGCTGGACGTCCAGAAGGGAATAGGCCTCATACTGTATAAGGATGGACAGGACTGCAAGTTAATCTCGCCCCACATCCAGAGGAAGCATCAATGAGAAAGCTTCACATGAGGAAAAAATGTTCAGCTTTTCCCCAACTGTGAGCGGGCACAGGTCCTGAGAATCACTGTTCCTGATCTCCATGCACACCTTAATCCTGCAGCACCAGTTCCCCCCTCCCATCACCCCTGCCTGGCACCCAATTGCTCCCCCAAACCCCCTGACCCTACAAGAATCTGATTCCTCTACCTGACCTTCCACTGGCATGAAGACCTCCTAGCCAAAGCCTCTCAGCATGAACTCCTACCCAACCCCGCACCCAGCAAAAGGAACCAAGGATAGATCCCCTACCCCTGATCCCTTTCCCAGGTAATTCTGGGGATCCTGGTGTCTAGCGGGAGCAGGAGTGATCAGTCAATCCTGCTCTTCCAACCATGAGTTTCAAAATGGCACCCACGATGCTTAGCAGTAATCTCATTAAGGGTCAGTCTGCCAAATAATGGCATATTTGGCAGTCTAATCACTAGCAGTAGTGATGTGAGATTACTGCTAAGGATCATGGCACCATTTTGAAACTTGAAGGTAGTAGGAGTAATGGGATCACTCTTGCTCTCACTGGATATCATGGGCCTGTTAAGAGCCAGGGAGAGTACTGGGGGTGGGAGGTCTGCCAAGGGGAGAGTCGGATAAAGAGTCTTCATGCCAAGGGAGGTTCAGGTGGAAGAAATCAGATGTCTTGGGGGGGGGGGGTTAGGGGGACTGGGTGCTGGGCAGGGGTGATCAGGGAGGAACTATGTCAGGGGGCTGATCAAAGACAGACCTCAGACTCTATGGCTACCCCTTCATGTAGGTACTTATTTCTGCCTCAGGGCAACTATAAATGATGAGTTATAGAATTTTTAATATTGATGTGGATTCAGCTTGTAAAATGGGGAATACATGTTGATATTTTAGGCCCATCCAAAGCACTCCCTCTTCATGCCCTTAACACACTTCCTGCCAAAATAAACATGGTGTGTCTCACCATATGTAAACAGTTCATTTCTAAAATAGTGTTTACATGCATATGCCAATCTACACTTGTAAATGTTGCTATTTACAAGAGGTGATGCTTCCAAAATAAATCCCCGAGTCTTCTCCCTATACCTAACGACCATCCAAGTAAAAATATTTCTGTATTTTCACTATCAAAAGGGTTTCACTGGGAGTGCAGCTGGACATGTATGAGGGTCATTTATAAAGTAAGAACCGATTGCGCATTGTGTCCGCGCGATCTGTCAAGTGACGTCCATTCCAGGTCAGCCACTCTTGGCCAGTCTCTCACTACGCCGCCATTACGTTTCACGTCTCTGCCAGTGTTGGTTGTATGGTTATACTGCTTCGTTTGTCGCCATGTCAATCAGTAATCCCTCCGATTGTGAAGTGCGCTCGGTTATCCGGTTTTAATGCAAAACAAGTTCGTCCAGCATTTTCGGCACCCATCTCGCACACATTTTTTTGTAGTGCAGTTTGTCAGTAACAATGTGATAAACTACTGATCTTGAAACTTGTGGAAATGTCTGATGCAGCTCATCTATAGTGAAGCACCTGTTTTGGCGAATTTCCTCATCAACTTCTTGTGTCAGGTCTTCATTCATGACAGTAGGCCGTCCAGATCGTTCTTCATCATGAACATTTGTCCTTCCTTCCTTAAGCATCATTCATTACACCTTCCCCATACACTTCAACAAGCTGCCGGTGAATTTCAGCTGGACGAACTTGTTTTGCATTTAAAAAATGGATAACCGAGCGCACTTCAAAATCGAAGGGATTACTGATTGACATGGCGACAAACGAAGCAGTATAACCATACAACCAACACTGGCAGAGACGTGAAACGTAATGGCGGCGTAGTGAGAGACTAGCCAAGAGTGGCTGACCTTGAACGGACGTCACTTGACAGATCGCGCGGACACGATGCGCAATTGGTTCTTACTTTAAAAATGACCCTCGTATTTATAGGCATTTTTCCAGATGTGTTGAATGTCATGCATGACTTTTGTATCCTACCTCAATGCATGTGCGAAGCTGAAGTATGGCCATGCTGGATGTTAACCGATCTGATTTCAATTGAATTTTGTTTTAAGTTTAATAAATTGTATAAGTTTGTTGATATCTGCACACTTGTATCCTTCTTTTATCGATTACCAGTCTGCTGCATCCCTTCATATAGATTTATCTATACATTTCCTTCCTCTGGTCTGCGAAAAGTACACACAATATTCCAGCAGGTAACATGCTTTGAACAAAACCACGAAGAGGCTTTCCCAGAGAGAAGTTAGGTGAAGGCAGAAGAAAAGCGTGCGAGCATGATATTTTCACATTATAATGCTATTTTTCCCATCTCGGTCACCCTTCCAAAAGAGAAAATGCAAACTGCACAGCTGCTGTTAATGCATACACTTCACGCTAGGCTTGAAAAAGAAGCTGCCTGCATTTTCTCTTTGAAACTTAGCAATGCATCTTAGAAGTCCCCTGGATTACTTGCAAGTTGCTCTCCGCTGTGTCATTCGTGAAATATCTTACTTAATCAGGCTCTTTGATAATCCAACCTCGGCTAACCATTCTAGGAACTGGAATAGCCTACTTAATTACAAAAAAATTCCAACAAAATAGCAATCAATATCATACATTTATTATCTGACTCAGTACAATGGTTACTGACCCTGGCATACTTCCTCTGTCAGAATCTGAGTTCTCTCAAGTCTCATCCTAACACAATCCAGCCTCCGAGATAAGGCAAAATCCATAGGAGGTTAAACAAAGTAAATCAATATCTTCCAGCCAAGGGACAATCTTTGAGTTATAGTATGAAAGGATGAAAAAAACCTCCACCATTTTGTCGGCTTGGAAATATATTGTGTACAAATGTAGACTCCTCAACCAAGATCAAGACGATAGTTTAAACAATTAAAGAATAATTTTCTAGTATTATACTTGATAACAGTTGCTAACACAGTTTCTCAAAAAGAACAACTAGGAAGAAAGGTAACAAACCAAAACAAAATAAAATCTTTGTTTTTTATTTAAAACACAACAAAATATACCATATACTGTAAGAAAGTCATTGCTTTTTAAACACCTTGTCTAAATTGCAAGTTACTTCAAATCAATCTGAATTCTTTCTTTTTATTTTAATTATTCTGTATTCCTGAATATATGTAGAGTATATATGAGTCAATTCTTTCGATTTGCAGATTATGGATTTAAATCATTCACAGAATTAGCTGAGAGTGAATTGAAGACTCCATGAAAATCTGATGCTAAATGCCTACTTGTGCTGTGTATAAGATAGGCTTTGGAAGAGAGTAAGGAGAAAGCCTATTCACATAGTAGATGACTGAAGAAAAAGCGTAGTTACTCACCTGTAACAGGTGTTCTCCAGGAGCAGCAGGAATCAGTCCTCACTTATGGGTGACGTCGGCGCCGACGGAGCCCTCGCGGAGCAATTTTCCCCAGCTTTAAAAGAAAGCCTTTGGGAATTGCAGCGCGCATGCGCGGTCGTCTTCCCGCCCGAGGGTGCCATCTTAGCCAGTCAGATGACATAGCTAAAAAAGACAGCATAAAAAATTTGCAAAAAGAACATAAGCAGACGATTGCAACTCCAAGGGGAGGAGGGAGGGTAGTGAGGACTGATTCCTGCTGCTCCTGGAGAACACCTGTTACAGGTGAGTAACTACGCTTTCTCCAGGACCAAGCAGGAAGTCAGTCCTCACTTATGGGACTCCCAAGCTCAAGGCTACCGGAGACCCTAAGCACAAAAAAGAGCTCCCTCAAGCTCAGCAGCACAGAAGGATAGAATCTTCGCTGAATTATCACCCACCGGTAGCCCACATCCGGGATGGAGGGTAGGAGTTGCTCAGACCTCAAAGAGATTACGGAGGACTGCCTGTCCGAAAGCACTGTCCCTACGGGACTCCCTCTCGAGACAGTAATGGACCGCGAAAGTCTGGCTCGAAGACCAAGTAGCGGCCCGGCAGATGTCTGCCAGCGGAACAGAGCGGAGGTAAGCCACTGACGTGGCCTTTGCCCGAACGCAATGAGCCGTGACTCGACTTTCTAAGGAGAGTCCGGCTGCCCCATAAGCCCAAGAGATACAGTCCGCAACCCAGATGGACAGAGTACGCTTGGAGACCGGGAGCCCCAATTTATTGGGGTCAAAAGACACAAAAAGCTGAGCAGCTTTACGGTGCTCCCGCGTACGGTCAAGGTAGAAGTTCAATGCCCTTCTACAGTCCAGGGTATGGAGGACCGTTTCAGCTCGGTTGGAGTGTGGTCTGGGAAAGAAGGTTGGAAGTACCACCTCCTGATTGATGTGAAAAGGGGAGACCACTTTAGGCAGAAATTTTGGGTGAGTCCGTAGGACTACCCTATTCTTGTAGAACCTAGTGTAAGGGGGATCAGACACGAGGGCCTGCAATTCACTTACGCGTCTAGCGGAAGTGAGGGCTATCAAGAACAGTGTTTTCCAAGACAGAAAACGGAGAGAACAGGTAGCCATAGGTTCAAAAGGCGGACAGGTGATCCGCTGCAAAACCACATTCAGGTCCCAGTCAGGCGCTGGCGGGCGCAGAGGTGGTTTAAGTAGAAGGAGACCTCGGAGAAACCTCGCTACGAGAGGGTCGTTTGAGAGAGGTCTGCCGTCCACCGGCACATGATGTGCTGAAAGAGCACTGAGGTGAACTTTGACGGAGTTGGACTTAAGTCCCAGATTAGAGAGGTGCAGCAAGTACTGCAAGATCACCGACACCGGGCAGGAGAAGGGATCCTGAGACTGTTGGGTACACCAGACTGCAAAGCGACGCCATTTAAGGGCGTAGCATTTGCGGGTAGAGGGCCGTCGCGAAGCCAAGACGACCTCCTCCACCTCCGCCGGCAGGAGAAGGGGAGCAAGGACTACCCTCTCAGCAGCCAGGCCATGAGGTTGAGAGACCTGAGGTTGGGGTGCAGTAGGGACCCCTGATCCTGAGTGAGGAGATCCGGTTGTACCCCCAGAGGGATTGGATCCTCCACCGCCAGTTGCAGCAGGAGCGGAAACCACGGCTGCCTGGGCCAGCGAGGGGCCACCAGGATCACGAAGGCTTTGTCTCGGAGAACCTTGAAAAGAGTCCGAGAGACTAGCGGGATGGGAGGGAAAGCGTACAGAAGGCTCCCCGACCATGAGATCAGAAAGGCGTCCGCCGCAACCCGAAGGGGGTGTGGCTGACGAGAGCAGAAGCGAGGAAGCTGCCGGTTGTGAGGACTGGCAAAGAGATCCACCGTGGGGAGGCCCCACTGGAGGAAGAGCTTCTGAACTACCAAGGGATCCAGACGCCACTCGTGCGGCTGGAGGACCCTGCTGAGTTTGTCTGCAAGGCAATTCTCCTGGCCCGGGAGATAAACTGCCTTGAGGAGAATGCCGTGACTGACGGCCCAAGAGCAGAGCTTCTGTGCCTCCCGGCAGAGGAGGAAGGAGCCCGTGCCCCCCTGTTTGTTCACGTAGAACATGGCAACTTGATTGTCCGTCTGGACAAGGACGGACTGTTGGGAAGTCAGGTGGGAGAAGGCCTTGAGAGCTAGGCGGATCGCCCTGAGCTCCAGGAAGTTGATCTGCTGAGCAGACTCCCACGTGGTCCAGAGGCCCTGAGTACGTGCCTCTTGGCAATGTGCTCCCCAGCCCAGGAGGGATGCATCGGTGGTCAGCACCCGGGTCGGCTGAGGTGACTGGAAAGGCATTCCGAATATCAGGTTCGGCAGCCGGAGCCACCACCGGAGAGACGAGATCAGCGGTTCGGAGACGCGCACTAGGTCTGCTAGGCCGCCCGTGGCTTGTCGCCACTGCTGGCGGAGACACCATTGAGCAGACCGCATATTCAGGCGGGCATTGGGGGTCACATGGACGGTGGAAGCCTTATGGCCGAGCAGTCTCAGGAAGCGCCTGGCGGAGACCAGGGGCTGGCTGCGAAAGCGGTCGGCTAGGTCCATGAGCCGTTGAGCCCTGTCGAGCGGTAGGTATGCTCGCGCCTGAGGAGTGTGCAGCCTTGCGCCGATGAACTCGAGATCCTGTGAGGGGAGCAAAGTGGACTTTGCGAAGTTTATAACAAAGCCCAAGTGCTGCAGCAGAGTCACCGTGCGGCACGTGGCGTTGGTGACCTCCTGAGCGGACGCTGCTCTGATGAGCCAGTCGTCGAGGTACGGAAAGACATAGAGGCCGTGAAGCCGGAGATGGGCCGCCACGACCGCGAGACATTTTGTGAAGACTCGCGGTGCGGAGGACAGGCCAAAGGGCAGTACCCTGTACTGGTAATGATTTCCTGCCACCACAAACCTTAGGTATTGGCGGTGGCTTGGGTGGATAAGGATGTGCGTGTAGGCATCCTTTAGATCCAAGGAGCATAGCCTATCTCCCTGCTGGAGGTAGGGCAGAAGGATTCCAAGGGTAAGCATTTTGAACTTCTCCCGCACAAGGAACTTGTTGAGGTTGCTCAAGTCCAGGATGGGTCTGAGGCCCCCTGTTCTCTTTGGTATCAGAAAATACCTGGAATAAAAGCCTTGACCTCTCAGATGGTGGGGCACCGGTTCCACCGCCTGTTCCTGCAGAAGACCTGCTAACTCCTGAAGGAGTAATTCACTGTGCAGAGGAGGTCGCGGAGGTTCTCCCGGAAAATAGGATGGAGGGACCTGATGGAAGTGGAGAAGATAGCCTTCTCGCACAACCTGAAGTACCCAGGCATCGGAGGTGATGCTGGACCACCTGTTTGCGAAGTGAACCAGCCGGCCTCCGGTGCTGGGAGGAACCAGCGGGGGGGAGAGGCTATGCTTAGCGAGTCAAAAGCCCCCACCCTGCTGAGCAGGGGCTGGTGGTGCAGGCTTGGGGGCTTGCTGCCTACGGGACCCGTTACCCCGTCCCTTGGCCTGCTGGCCCTGTTGGGGAGCTGCAGGGGCCTGATAATGGGGGTATTGTTTGTAGGCAGCCGCCTTCCTCGGGTAAAAGGACCTTTTCCCCGAGCCCTTCTTTTTCTGGGAAGGGGCGGAGGTCTTCCTAGAAAGCCTGGTCCGGGTGAGAGTCTCAGTCTCAATCTGCGCAGCCTTTTCCGCCATGGGCTTGCCAGAGGTTTTCGCCTTGGCAGGGGACATCGACCAACTTGTCCTGCACCCAGGGTTCAAGGTCTGACGACTGAAGCCAAGCCTGTCGGCGGGCACCGATGCCGGCTGCGGCCACTCGAGCCGAGGCTTCAAAGCCATCATAGGCTGCTCGGGACATGAACTTGGAGCATTCCCGAATGCCAGTGGACAAGGCTAGGAACCTCCGCAAGGGCTCCTCGGAGAGACCAGCGGAGAATCCGGCTAGTTCTTTAGCCAGATCCCGGAGATACATGCCCATGTATAGCTGGTAAGTCTGGACACGACAGGCGAGCATAGAGCCCTGGAAGCACTTCTTGCCAAGGCCATCCAGGTTACGGGCCTCCCTTCCAGGAGGCACCGAGGAGTGCATCTTCTGGCTCTTAAGACGATGCATGGCCGATTCCACTACCATGGAATGGTGTGGCAGCTGTGCCTTTTGAAAGCCAGGGCTCTTGCGGACCCGATAGATAGAATCGACCCGCTTGCTCAGGACCGGCGAGGAGGCCGGACTCTCCCACATGCGGAAGAGTAGTCGTTCCAGCATAGAAGGAACCGGCACAGTAAAGTGTTCCCTCGCGGGAGAATCATACTGGAGGGCGTCGAGCTCTTCGGCTCGAGGCTCCTCCTCGGGATCCGCAGGGAAGGCCAAAGCCTTGGCCATATCCCTAACAAAGTCCGAGAACCGGGCATCCTCCGGGGGGGACTGCTTCCGAGGCTCGGACTCCGGTGAGTCCGATGGGACACACCGAGTCCGGAAAGAATCAGGTGACTCTTCCTCCTCAGACTCCCAGACCGACTCCGACGAGGACTCGGTGGGGTCGGCCCGGGCAGGGTGCGGCGCCAGCCGCCCCGACGCCGAGGGAGTCGGCATCGGCGACCTCGGTCCCGAACGGGAGGCCGAGGGTGACCTCGACCGAGGATCGACTCGAGTTCTCATTGACTCGAGGATCGGCTCGGTCTCCGGGGTCGACTTGGACGTCGACGTCCCGGCGGTCGGGGCAGCGGCGCCAGCGAGGCCAGCGAGCAGTGCCCTCTGCTGGTCCATGAAGGCAGACAGTCTGCTCTCCAAGGCCGTCAACCTGAGTCCGACCTCAGGTGACCCAGCAGCCCCCGACTCGGGCCCCGACGGCGTCGGGCCCGACGTCGGCTGTCGCGGAGGCGAGTCCAGAAGGACCACAGGACTTACCCGGGCAGGCATCTCCGACTCCAGGCGAGGTCGCTTCGGGATGTGTTCCTTCTCCAAGGACCCGGGGCGGCTGTCGGGGCTATGCGACCTGGCCCTCGCGGAACCAGGAGCGTCCACCGACGCCGCCCTCGCGGGTTTCACCTTCCGACGATGGTCCCCGGAGGGAGAACCCCGGTCGGAGGAGCTCCGGCGACGGTCCGAGCTGGAGCCTTTTGACGCGGAGGCCTCCGACGAGGTCCGGGTACGGCTGGGGTCAGCGAAGATTCTCTCACGCTGATGCCGCCGACTTCTCAACGCCTTTGAGGACAGTTTGCTGCAGGGCCCACAGATCAGTTCCTCATGATCCGGGCCCAGGCAGCGGAGGCAAAAGTCGTGTGTCGGTTAGTGACATATTTCGGTCACACCGACCACACCGCTTAAACCCACTGGCAGCCATCGGGGGAAAAAGGGCCCCTGCGAGGTCAAAGGACCGGTCTGCCAGGGAAAAACCGAAAACGAAAGCTGACTAAGTCAGAAAAACCGAAAAAAGTAAGAGGACTCGTGACCGGCGTCGCGAGTCCGGGCGGGAAAAGGATCGGCGTCGAACCGAAGGAAAAAAGGATAAAATAAAGAAGAAAATCGACTTTTTCGCGGGGACAAGACGGGGACGTCTGTAGGGCTCCGCGGAAAAAAGAAGACTGGCTAAGATGGCACCCTCGGGCGGGAAGACGACCGCGCATGCGCGCTGCAATTCCCAAAGGCTTTCTTTGAAAGCTGGGGAAAATTGCTCCGCGAGGGCTCCGTCGGCGCCGACGTCACCCATAAGTGAGGACTGACTTCCTGCTTGGTCCTGGAGAAAGGACATTTGGCCTATGCAGGGTACCCATTACTGTCCACCTTAAAGAATATATGCAAGTTGACAACTATACAGAGTGACAACTTACATCAACCCTTACTCAGAACAATTTTCATATCTTCCTCATTGGTTAGGAATGTGCATTTATTAACTTGCAAAATCAACTGTACTCTCATAAACCAATGAATTAACGCACATACAACTGGTTCGCACACAATCAAAAGTTCTAACGTGCATACAATTATTTTTTAATTGAATGTTTAAAAAAATTCTGAAAAATCTGAAAACAAACCAAAACTTTCTTGACCATGCACAACTCTATCATCCATACTTCACCCCTCAGGCAAGTGAGTGTTCTTCTCTTCCCAAATCTATACAAAAATATATTGTAATGATCGAAATAACTACCATAAATGTTGTTGTCATTTTCCTTTCTTTCCCCTCCTTTTTTTCTCTTTCTTTTTTTCACTACTGCTAACCTGCTAACTTTTTCTCCAACCTCCTCTTTTCTGGAGTCACAATGGCTGGTTTTGGGCCCAATTCCTATTCATTCATGCCAGTTAAGTTTAGGCCTGGATTTCCTTCATCAGCAGTAGTTCCTGTTGGGCACAAAACGTCTTCATTAATAGCAGCTTCTCCTGGGCCACAGCCTCCCACTGAAAGCTCATTTCAAGACCAGGAGACAGCAGCCAACGTGTGTCAATATTAGCTGCCCTGGCTGCTTGTTTTTGTTTTTCTATCTTAGAGCTGGGGCCTGTGTTACATACTCTGCACATCAGTTGAGGCACGTAACGTGAACACATGCAGTATCTTACCTGTGTAATAAATGCAGGGCAGACACTAGCTACACCCCTGCACTTACCACACATTATTTTTTGAACATAATGTGTGGTTAGTGCAAACATTTGCCACATTTTAATAAACATGCCCCCATAATCCTTTTTTCCCCATTTGTCAAGCTAATCTTGCAGTCACACAAACCTGGAGAGAAACTTTATTCAGAAGGCACCAGAAAGGTCTTCAACTTTTTTCTACACAGCAGCTTCTCCTGCTCAAGAGCAGATGGTAATTCATTCCATAATAGGGGTATGTTTACCAAGCAGCGGTAGCAGCTTCCGTGCGATATCGGAGCCGCGGCCCCAGTATCATACAAAACCACTACCACTGCTTAGTAAATATACCCCCTAGAGAAAAGGCTCACATTCTAAGATGGGTCTTCTGAAGGACACTAATAGGTGGAATTACAAATAGGTCAGCTTGGCTAAGACATAAATTTCTACCCTGCCGTAGGAGTTTGTATGACCAAAAGATAGCTGGTTTATTTTCATTTTAAACACAAATGTTCCTAATTTGGGGGCATTTTTCGTGTTTGTTTCACCTATTTATTTTTTGCACATGCACTGTATAGTTGCTGGAACTTTCTAAAGCATGTAAATTGATTGTATGCTTGTTATTTCATAGGTATATATATATAAACAAGAGATTTGCATACTCTTTAAATTTTTAGGTGCTCAAATGAACTGAGTATGTGTTCAAGAATGTACACCCCTACCCAGCCGATACCATTTCTGGCAAACATAACAACTTAAGATAAATTGGACAGAAGACCTTTTCAGCCAAAGCTAAAATCAATGTAGACTTTTGATAATGGATTGGCTTTCTGTTAAGATATGATCACCTGGCCATGAAACGTTTTATCAAATGCAGCAATACCATTACCGTAATAAACATGCACTAAGGGAGGGTTTCAAAACTGATAACACCATGCAGAGGCTCAGAGTGTCCAAGTTACCCAGTTCCATGAGGGAGATTTTAGGCTAGCCTGGGATTTCTGACAACCTTATCCTGGTGCATTATGGGTCCTGCAGCACTGATTTCAGTTTGTAGAATCAAAGACTACACATCCCACACTACTTTGGGATGTAAACTCAAAATCAGGGCTATCCAAAAAGTCTCCCTCCTGGAACTGGGTAACTTGTTGGCTCTGGAGACTTAATGATGAATGTATTGAAATAGTAAAGAATTATGACGGGTATAGTCACAATTTCAGAATAGTCAGTTAAGAAATTGACATGGAACAAGATCATAGTAGTGAGTTTAAATAGTGTTATTAGAATGTTAATAGCGTTTGGTGTCATTTGTGACGGTTCTCATTTTGGATACTATGGGAATCAAGGTTGTCAATAAAGTGAAAGTGGGTCATGTGACTGAATGAATGATTTCTACAGGTTGTTTCAGGCATTTGTTAAATTGATTTCTAACCTGATGTATACTATACAAATTAAAAAGAAAAGATGACAAAAAGCATTTACATTAGAAGAAAAATAATTAAAGGAATTAGTTTTGCCCAAATAGTCCTCGTCCCCCGAGAAAAGCGCACACAGAGCCAACCAAAAGAAGAAAAAGCCCTAGAAAATACATTCACAAAATTATGGCACTAAGCAAGTAAAACCTAAATATTACCCCATACCACTATCCCATACAGTAGCAACATCATCCTTCTGCAGATTTACCCTGAAGAAAACTGGATATAAAGGATCCATAAAGATATACTTATTTCCTTTAAATGTAATGCGACAAGAAAGCAGTTCCCAGGGCAAAAACGCTGGACTGCTTGGACAGGGAATCTTCCCTGGAAACATCAGGAATCAAGAGGAAGGAGTGGCCTAGTGGTTGGGGCAAGTTACTTTGAGTGAGGGGTTCAAATCCCGCTAGAGGACAGCAACCTTGGGCCGGAAGGTCTGGGGTTTCTAGTCCCACAGGTGCTCTTTGTGGCCTTGGGCAAGCCACTTAACCCTCTGTTGCATCAGGTACAAAAACATAGATTGTGAGCCCTTAGGGGACAAGGGAAATATATATATACACACAGTACCTGAATGCACGCTGCTTTGACTTCTAGAAAAGCGGTATATAAGCATAGCTAAATAAATAAACACCTTATATCCATAAAACAGCTCCTGTCTCCTACAAAAATACACTTTCAAAATCCCAATTTTATCAGACTTGCTTGAGAAGGAAATTAAAGGAGTGGCTCTTGTAGATATTTATTTTATTTATTTATTTAGATGGATTTAGTATACCGCTTTATCATTAAATCAAAGCGGTTTGGCACATCAAACAATCAAAGTTATTGTGTGGTCTGTAGCATGCAGTGGAGGATTTGTGCAGTGTGATGTGTGGTGCAGTGTGTTGGATTTTATCGGTGAGCTATATACATAGTGAGCAATATATACATATATACAAGCATGGTGTCATGATCTGGTATTGGCTTGAGTTGGAGTCATTTATGTGAGGTCCTTGAAATGTTCTGTAAATAGAGCAGTTTTAAGCAGCTTTCGGAAGTCCTTGAGATCACTGGTTGATCTTATGTGGTCTGGGAGTTCCATATAGCAGGTGCTGCGAGGGAGAGTGCCCTTCTTGAAGTGGCCTGGTTTGTTTTAGTAAATTCCTTTGGGGTTCTGATGGTGTCTGTGGTTCCCTTTCTTCTTGGTCTTTTGCTGTCGTCGGTTTTTATGAGTGGTTGTAAGCTGTCAGCTGAGAGGTTGTGTATTATTTTGAATATGTTTATGAGAACTTTGTAGCGTACTCGAGAGCTGATTGGGAGCCAGTGTAGGTGGTACAGTATGGGAGTGATGTGGTCGTAATTTGTACTGTCTGTTATGAGTCATGCGGCTGTGTTTTGTGCTAGCTGTAGTGGTTGCAGGGTTTTTATTGGTAGACCCTGGTAGATATGATTGCAATAGTCTAAAGTGGGGGTGATGATGGCTTGACAGACTGTTCGAAAGTGCTCATGAGCGAGAATGGGTTTGCATCTTCTGACTGTCCTCATTTTGATGTATGCGCTCTTTGTGGTTTTTGCAATGTGGGATTGGAGGTTGAGGTCCTTGTCGAGTGTTACTCCCAGGTATTTTATCTCTTGTCTTACTGGAATAATGGTGTCGTTCAGGTTGATGGTGGCCGTGGGTGAAAATGTCTGGTTTCTTGTGATGAACAGGGCTTCGGTTTTATTATAGTTTATTGACAAATTGTTTTCTTGAAGCCAGGTTGCCATTTTTTGGAAGCAGTTGGCTATGTTGGAGTAGTCCAGGTTGTCCAGATTGATTGGTGTGAATATCATTATGTCATCTGCGTATATGGTGTATTGAATCTTGTGGTCCTTGATGATGGTACAGATGGGTTGTACATATATATTGAAGAGTAGGGCGGAGAGTGCTGATCCTTGTGGGTCTCCCTGTGTGGCTCTGAAAGGTTTAGAGGTCTTTGAGCTACACTTGACTTGTAGCTGTCTGTTGGTGAGGTAAGATGTAAACCAGCGCAAGGTAGTACTGTATAGGCCCACCTCTTGTAGTCTGGTTAGTAATGTTGTGTGGCAGACAGTGTCAAATGCTGAAGAGATGTCTAGGAATATCATGATGATTCCCATTTTGGTGTTGTCAATCGTCCGTAACAGTCTGTCGAATAGTTGTATCAGTAGTGTCTCAACCCCGTAGCTAGGTCGGAAACCATGTTGATTTGGGTCCAGTGGATTGTGGATGTCAAGGTGTTGTTGTAGTTGACGTTGGACTACTTTTTCGATGATCTTGGCTAGGAATGGTATGCTTGAGATGGGTCTGTAGGCGGCGGGGTCAGTTTTGGCTAAGTGGTCACTCAAGGAAAAACACATAAACTGAAACAGCTGCTTTTCTTTACAGCACGGCTTCTTACTTTCAACAGGTGATTAAGCTTGTTAAACAACTTGTAAAGTTTTCCATTGTGGCAGCAGGTATGGCAAACTTACTCTGTATTCCTTCATACAGTTTTCAATGCTCTTTAACCCTGCTGTTTTCTATTAGACATGTTGAACAGTCCATGGCAGAAGGATCATATTCTATTGTAGGCAAACAAACATCCACCTGCATACTTTCTTCAGAGCTAGAGTTAGTGGTATCTTTGTCAGGTTTATTACCTTTCCCTGACTTTCTTTCCAGAAACTCCTGAAGTTGGCTTAAAAGCAATTCAGCTTGTCTGTGCACATTTTCATTAGAATGACCATCCTCCTTTTCTGATAAAAGCTTGCTTATGGCTCCCACCCCAGGGGGTTCAGCTGTCCTGCTTTTATCAGAGGGATAGCTCTCAGCAAGGGTAAGTCCCTTCCCCCACTTGCTATTAGCTGACTGTGCTCGGTTTGTCTTTTGGACGTTAGCATAAGTAAAAAGCTTCTCAAGCAAGGAATTGAAATAAGAAATATCAGCTTTACCTTTGACAGGGACTTTTAGATAAGTGTTGGTACCTTTTCTCCTGCTATCTCCCAGGCTCTGGAACTAAGCTTTCTTATTGCTATTTCCACTGCCCTTCTGGTAATTGTTAGGCTGATAGCTTTCCCCTTGGCTTTCTCTGCTGCCGTTATAGCCTTGACTGCTGTAGGTCCAACTTCCGTTACTCCACGTATTTGCTCTGCTAGCTTTCTTGTTCCCTGGCTCTACCTTGCAGTAACATTTCTTCCAAGGTTGTTCCTTGCTCCAATGTTCACTGCTCCCAGGTTCTGCTCTGCTCCAAGGTTCTAGCTTGCTTATCCTTCTGGCAGTTCTCCCTGAACTCCTTCCTGAACTGCTTCCCGTCTCTCTCGTCTCTCTCGTCTCTCTCCGCATTGCTTGAGGATTTAAAAAGGGTTCACTTCCCTGTACTCCCTGACCTTCCCCTGGGCGTGACCAATCAGTGAACAAGCCTGTCTCCTCCTCTGAGCTGAGGTGTGGCCTGAGCTCAGCAGAGAGCTGTGTTTTTTTCATTTCTGACTTGAAAATCCTGTGTGTCAGTGCAGTGTTATTTACTCCAACAGGATTTTCCCCTATTTCCATCTCTTCTTGAGGGCATTCCTCACTACAGATCCCCCCCCCCCCCCTTAAGATATCACGGCTGGCCTAGTATCACTGGCACAGCACGTGATACAATACAAGGGCTCTGCAATATTTTGTGTCTTTTCGGGCTTTTCTACACCTGAGGCTATTGTGGCCAGATAGGCTAACGCTACCCTATCATGCCAGCGCTTCAGAACATTAACGTAGTAGACTTGTCGGCGACCTTTTCTACTTTCGACCCAGATACGAAACTTGTCCTACAGGCTGCACTACCCTATAAGGCCCTTTCCAGTGGCTCTTGAATTTTGATTCGGGCCCTGCTACCATCACAATGACTTTTTCACCCACAGCCAAATGGCGAGGCTTTGTGTCATGATCATAATAGAACTTCTGCCTAGTTTGACTATGCTTTAAATTAACCTCCGCAACCTGTGAGGTGTGGCGTAAACGGCCCTTTAAGTCTTTTAAAAACTCGGGTACTCCTACCTCCTTCACATCCGGTTCTACCCACTGTTCTCTTAGAATGTCTAATACACCACGAGGTGATCGGCCGTACATTAGTTCATATGGCGCTGTCCCTAGAGATGCTTGCTTTCTCTCCCTGCAAGCATACAGGACAAATGGGAGCATTGTGTCCCAGTCAGCCATATCACCTTCCAAACTGCGGCGTAGCATTCTTTTGAGCGTCTGATTTTGTTTCTCTACCAAACCGTTTGTTTGGGGATGATATGCTGAGGTCTTAATGTGGCGGATGCCGAATGCATCCCACATTTGCGCTAAATACTTCGACATGAAGTTGCTTCCACTATCTGTAAGAACTTCACGAGGGAAACCAACTTCACAAAATAACTTTATGAGCTCTCCTGCCACCACCTTTGCGGATATGGTGCGAAGCGGCATGGCCCAAGGGAATCTCATTGCGTGGTCTACAACCACTAATATATATTGGAAGCCCCGGGGTGTTTTTGTTAAGGGTCCAACAATGCCTATAGCTATTCTATGGATTGGCTCAGTAATTACCGGTGAAGGTATCATGGGCACGTCCCTAGGATGAGCTGCAGAAACCCGTTGGCATGCCGAACAGGCTTCACAAAACTTGGCTGTCTCTTTAAAGACGCCTGGCCAATAGAATCGCGCCAAGATTTGGTCCAGGGTTCCTTGAATGCCCTTGTGTCCCCCAACTGGGTGGTCGTGTGCCAGCCTTAGAACTATGTTTTTAAATGTTGCTGGCACCACCAACTGTTTACGGTTATTTCCAGTACAGGGATCTCTACTTTCCCTATAGAGTATCCCAGTATCTAAAAGGAATCTGGGTAGAGAGTCTCTATCACTCTGGGCCCACTTAAATGCCTGGGTTAGAGTGGGATCAGCTTGTTGCTCCTTAGGGAATGTAGGGAATTTTCCCACTAAGTCCCCCGGTACCCATGGCAACCCTTGTCCTGCTTGTACTTCTGCCCTGTGGCGAGAGCGAGCCTGTCTCTCCCTGCGCTTTTCTCCTTTTCCCTTTTTAGTTTTATTTCGCTGGGTAGTTATCAAGTCCTCATGTGAGGGAAGATATTCTATGGGCTCCTCTGGGGGTTCTTCTTTCTTTCCTAGGGCTTCTAACTGGGCTCTTGTGGACACCATAGCTTCTTTCATCAGTAAGCCTTATTCCATACCCCTATGAAACTGTGGCCAGTCTCTCCCCAAAACTACAGTATGGGGCAGCTTAGGTACTACCGCTAAGGGAATAGTTCTGTTCGCCCCCAACCCTTTTACTTGGAGACTATACACAGGGTAGAGTGAAGTACCCCCATGAATGCAACGAATTTTAACTGTGCTTACAGGATCAATTGCTACTCCTCTATTCTTGGCCTCGATCTGCTGCCAGAGCTCTTTTGACAGCATGCTCTGTTCAGCCCCCGAGTCCAACAGCGCTATGGTAGCAATTCCTTGCACCTCCACTGAGAGTAGAAAACCTTCTCCAACATTTTGAGAATTTTCTGCTACCAGTGCTGTCTTTACAAAACAGTTTCTCTGCACATGGTCCTCTTTACCACACTTGAAACATTTCCTCTTGGTTACAGGACCTTTCAGAGTTGGCATACACATTCTCACGGACTCATCTTTTATCCCCCACCTCCTTTCTGATACCCTAGTTGCTGCCCCCTTTGAAGCACTGCTACCTTCATGGGCAGTTAACTCTGCCTCCATAAAGCGTTCAGAAAGCGTAACAGCTTCTTGCGGGGTTTTACAGCTTTGTAGGATCAGGAAGGTGTGGATTTCACTAGGTAAGGCATTCATATACTGTTCCAATACTAAACTATCTAGTATGGATTCTATGGATCTCCCTTCCAGAGTTAGCCACTTATTTACTAAGCTGCGAATTCTGTGACATAGTGCTTTAGGGGTCTCATTTGGCCGTAGTTTTACAGCTCTTAGAAGGTTGTGATAAACTAGTGGGGTGAGCCCCAATCTTTCTCTAACTGCCCTCTTGAGCTCATCGTAATTTCCAGCGAGCATTGGTGGCATGGCTCGATAAGTGGCCAAAGCTTCCCCGGTAAGGGACGCCGCAAAGCGCATGGCCCAGTGCTCTTTAGGCCAAGCACTAAGGTAAGCCACTCTCTCAAAACTTTCGATGAAATCATCGATGTCATCTTTCTCTGTGAGCTGACCAAAGTTAAACATTACCCCAGCTTGAAAACCAAGTGTACTTAAAGAAGCTGGTGGGGTGAAACCTGATGGAGTTACTGGTGGTTCAGTCTGCTTCTTCTGCTCTGTCAACCACGTCTCCAGCAGTTCAAGAAGAGGTTTCTGTTGAGCTTGGAAGTTCACAGCAGCCCTCTCCTGCGCTTCTAAAGCCAAGTCCCTTTGCCGCTCAAATTGTGCTGCCATCCACTTGAACACGTCTTGCGACTCAAGCAACATCGTGGAATTCTGCAAGCACAAAACACAGAACAAAGTGCGATACCCCAACAACAAAACCTTCTGTCTTTTTTTTTCTTTTTTTTTTTTAAAGGCCTAGCCTTCATCCTTGCCCTGGTATCCTAACCTCCCACAGGTTGATACCCTTTACCTGGCTTAGGTGGATTTTCACACTTATCACCGATGAAGACTCCTGTAGCCTTCTTTGTACTGCCTTTCTTCCCCCTTCTCGGATGCTCCTCAGCTGGGCTCCTCAGGGAAGTTATTTCTTGCAGATCCTGGCATTGCTGCTTTTAGCGCATGTGCGGTATCCTGCCAACTACGCCACTTGCGACGCTCCTACCTGGGCGCAAGGGCTTACAGGCAGGAGTGGCCTTTGGAATGTCCTTTTTGGAATAAAGCTGTGTCAGTTGTCACCAGGAATTCTGGGACCTGTAGTTTGCTTGTCTCCCTTAAGGACTGAGCTGTAGTTATGACTCGAGTAGTAAAGGCTGCAAGAATATTTATTTGAGGGGATTTTTCTCCAGCGCATCAAAGTTCAATATAACAAACACAAAAAGGATGCAACTCCAACATAAAGGTTGAAACAGAAACACAGGAAATGCAACAGAAATTAACTCAGCACTATTTGGCTGTTTCACAGTTCCTCTGACTGTCCACTAGGCACTGCCTCATGTGGTCACTCAAGGAAAAACACATAAACTGAAACAGCTGCTTTTCTTTACAGCACGGCTTCTTACTTTCAACAGGTGATTAAGCTTGTTAAACAACTTGTAAAGTTTTCAAATGTGGCAGCAGGTATGGCAAACTTACTCTATATTCCTTCATACAGTTTTCAATGCTCTTTAACCCTGCTGTTTTCTATTAGACATGTTGAACAGTCCATGGCAGAAGAATCATATTCTATTGTAGGCAAACAAACATCCACCTGCATACTTTCTTCAGAGCTAGAGTTAGTGGTATCTTTGTCAGGTTTATTACCTTTCCCTGACTTTCTTTCCAGAAACCCCATGAAGTTGGCTTAAAAGCAATTCAGCTTGTCTGTGCACATTTTCATTAGAATGACCATCCTCCTTTTCTGATAAAAGCTTGCTTATGGCTCCCACCCCAAGGGGTTCAACTGTCCTGCTTTTATCAGAGGGATAGCTCTCAGCAAGGGTAAGTCCCTTCCCCCACTTGCTATTAGCTGACTGTGCTCGGTTTGTCTTTTGGATGTTAGCATAAGTAAAAGGCTTCTCAAGCAAGGAATTGAAATAAGAAATATCAGCTTTACCTTTGACAGGGACTTTTAGGTAAGTTCTGGTACCTTTTCTCCTGCTATCTCCCAGGCTCTGGAACTCAGCTTTCTTATTGCTATTTCCACTGCCCTTCTGGTAATTGTTAGGCTGATAGCTTTCCCCTTGGCTTTCTCTGCTGCCGTTATAGCCTTGACTGCAGTAGGTCAAACTTTCGTTACTCCACGTATTTGCTCTGCTAGCTTTCTTGTTCCCAGGCTCTACCTTGCAGTAACGTTTCTTCCAAGGTTGTTCCTTGCTCCAATGTTCACTGCTCCCAGATTCTGCTCTGCTCCAAGGTTCTAGCTTGCTTATCCTTCTGGCAGTTCTCCCTGAACTCCTTCCTGAACTGCTTCCTGTCTCTCTCGTCTCTCCCATCTCTCTCGTCTCTCTCCACATTGCTTGAGGATTTAACAAGGGTTCACTTCCCTGCACTCCCTGACCTTCCCCTGGGCATGACCAATCAGTGAACAAGCCTGTCTCCTCCTCTGAGCTGAGGTGTGGCCTGAGCTCAGCAGAGAGCTGTGTTTTTTTTCATTTCTGACTTGAAAATCCTGTGTGTCAGTGCAGTGTTATTTACTCCAACAGGATTTTCCCCTATTTTCATCTCTTCTTGAGGGCATTCCTCACTACAATATCTAACCATTAAATGTCCTTTTCAACAGATTGCAAAGAATGCATTTTACATGTAAACCTGTAGGTGCCATTGTATCTAGGCAACAGTAGGAAGCCGTATACATAGCAACCAGTTACAAATTACACGGTTCAATCACTGGGTGCCACCATACGTAGCAAGCATTAGGTATAGAGTTCAATCACTAGGGAGGGGGTAATTTTATAAGGGTGTGTGTACTTTTAAGCATCAAGTATGCACTTAACTGAGAGATATTTTGGTAATTAATGCACACAAGCACGTTAATAATTTATTTTAAAATACTGATCAGTGTAGAAACATAGAAAGATAATGGCAGATAAAAACCATATGGCCTATCCAGTATGCATGTTGCTTCATGACATGTACTTTGTTGATGGGCGTGCGCATGGATGGAGTTTGGACCGAGTATGGACAATGCACACAAGTACACACGTGGAACCCGATTCAGAGAGGGGGACATCTGGGCTGTCTTGAGAACCCCGAGGAAGATGGGCCCACTAGGACCCGATTCTGGATCGTGGAAACTAAACGTGCCCGAATGGGATCCAAGATAGCGGATCACAGGTATATTTGAGCAGTTGGCATTTCCTAATAAGAAGGAAGTGGAAGGGAAAGGGGCTGGATGTCCCTGTAAGGCTTCCTCAACCTCCATTACCTCAGGTCATCGGGCCACTTGATGCCTTTTTTCTCTGGCCGGCTCAGCAACCAGTACAGGCAGGGAAGTTTAGCCCGGTTGGGTCGGCGCTAGAGTCGGGTGGCTTGGCGCTGATTTCGGGCAGTGACTCTGTCTCCCTTGCTTTGTGGCGAGCAGTGAAGGCATTGTGCACGCAGTAATCCCCGGATGGGCTGCGGAGTGCTGATGCAGTCGGTTTAGCGATTCTGCCAGCGGCCGAGGGGCTTTGCCGGGGCCTCCAGTTGAGGGAGCAGCATTCTATACGGACCAGCAGGCTTGTGATGCTCTTTCTGTCAGACAGTTGGAGTGCGGGCAATGGAGGTGACTGTCCTACAGAGCCGGGCTCCAACGCTTGGAGAGTTGGAGGATCGCTCCATAGCAATGGAGGCGTCATTCTCAGCCTTCACTTTACAACGTCCTGAGACTTTCACTTTAGAATCGATTTGAAATGCTATTGTTCATTTGGGTCAAAACATGGAGAGCCAGAAAATCAGCAATCAAAACCTAAAAAAACATTCATGAAATCCAAAATTCCTAATAGAATAAACAATTTTTAATGTCGGGATCCGCAGACAAGAGTTTGTTATAGCTATTCTGGACTACTACTCGTGGTCTTCCCCTGCTGACGTCCAACCTGACGCAGGGATGACGTTTGTGTCGGCAGCCATTTAAACTCTGTTTGGGTATTTAAATAGCCGGAAGTTTTCAGCGTTTTTCAGGGCGTGCACATTTTGGAAATCAGCTTGATACAGAGCCTCCCTGGCTCGAAACATGCATGTCGCTGTTAGGATTTATGCTGCCGTCTTGGTTCACCATCAGATAAGTGATTTGCACTACTGTGTTTTTGGTTTTTGATAAAACAAACAAAAGGCTTCTGCCGACACTGAGCGGGGATTTTCTCCCCTCCCCGGCTCTTGTCTGTGGATCCCGACATTAAAAATTGTTTATTCTATTAGGAATTTTGGATTTCATGAATGTTTTTTTAGGTTTTGATTGCTGATTTTCTGGCTCTCCATGTTTTGACTTTTGTATCATTGTTGTGACTTTGGGTCATCACATTTTTGAAGGTTTTTGCTTTTCTTATTGTTCATTTGGGGACAGCCTTGATCCCTCAGGTGACTTCGTTGTTTCAGAAGGTGTAACAACATTCAGTGATTATTGAGGAAACTTCAGCTAAGGTACTGTCGCTTCAAAATTTTGTAACCACGGTCCAAACAAAAGTTAGTTTGGTGAAGGAGCGGTCTGATATTCATATTAAGGAGTCTTCTTTAATTAAAGCTAAGTTAGAGACTCTGGAGAAGTCTGCTAGAGCTGCCAACTTGAGGCTAGTGAATTTTCCCTGGGCTTCGCTTGTATCTGCCAGAAAATGTTCCACAGCTATTTGACTGATACATTGAGAATTCCCCCTGAGGCTCATCCACCAACAGTGAGGGCATATTATCTTCCGTCCTCTAGGAAAGATGCTGTGCTAAGGGAGGTTCCAAGGTTAGGTCTTAATATCACTGATATCCTCAAGGAATCCCAGGAAGATGAAGTTATACCTGCTACATTGCTGATCACCTAGCTTTATTATCAGATAAAGAATGGTTGATGAAGACTTTCTTGAAAAAAAGAAATATGCGCTTTAGGGGGCTGTTAGTTCGGATGTACCCTGATTTTGCTTGTGATACTCAGAGAAGGAGGTGACAGTTTCTCTTTCTACACCCTAGAGTTCAGCAGTTGGGGGGGTCTCTTTTTCCTTAAATATTCTTGTAAATGCTTGATTAAATATCAAGCTTGTTCCTATATATTTTATGAGCCCTCCCAACTGCTGACTTTCCTTAACTCCCATCATTTGGGAGCTCCGGCGGGGCCTCCATTGAACTACCATGAAATTGTGAGTTACTGGTACTTTTGCCTGTTTTAATCATCCTCTTGGTATTGGTATGGGTGTATTTCCTACTTGGATCCCTTCTGTTGTAGGCTAGAGTGGGACTGATTGTATGTTTTTTTTGCATAATAATTTTTGTCTCTTGCTTAGACTTTGGTTGTTAATCATACCCCAGTTTCTGTACAAGATTCTATTCTTGATTGCAATTGTAAAATTGCATAAAGATAATTTTTTTTTTTTAAAAAGGAACTAAATGTTCCCATGTTACACAGAATAAGGCCAGAGGATGGTCCGTCATGCCCCTGCCTGCCTATGGGGACGTATTCCCTGCGGACTCCCCTGGCTGCTGCGGCTAGGCCCCCCTCTTCCCTGCCATCCGACCCATGACTGGCCAACCGAGGTCTGGATCGGGCAGTGGGCCCCCACCCACACTCGGTGATTGGGGGGAGGATATTCGGGCCTGATCGCTGGATTAGTGCTGCTTATTCCACCTTTGACCTGGCAGGATGTACAGGGCCGTGATCGGAATCGGTCCTGTATGTCCTGCCGACTCGGCTCGGCTCAGCCCGGCCCGCCCCTGCTCCACCCAGATCTTGCCCCCTCCCACCCCCTGCCGGCTCTCCCTGTGCATGAGGGGAAATAGGGTTCCAACGGCTTGTGGGATGTGCAGCCCCAAAACCCATGTCTCTGAATCAGACCCATAGATTATAAAATACTATAACTTATGCGCATCATTGCAAGGGCATTTACACCTACGGCCTTAACTTAAGGCATAATTTACACCACTTATGTTAATGTCTATAAAGACAAGCAGGTGCCTACTTGTTTTCATAAAATCGGCTTCCCTTTACAAAATTACCCTCCTCATTTCGCAATCAATTTACAACCAAGATGTGGCAGTGAGGGGGAGGGGGGAAAATAATTTCTAACCCTCCTCTGTGTGTGTGTGTATGTGTGGTTGTAGGTATACATGTCTGTATTCATATGTTTGTCTATATTTATTTATTTATTTATTTATACAGATTTGTATACCACCTTATCCTACAATCAAAGTGGTTACATGACATCACATAGTATGTGTATGTCTGTGGGTGTAAATGTATATATGTGTGTGCGTGTCTGTGTGTGTGTGCACATGAATGAGGGTGTGTATGTTTACATCAACAGTTGTGCAAACATTATTGGCACCCTTGCATTTTAGGTATGTTGCGTATAATATCTTGAGAAATAATTGGAAATATTACAACCATATATCATAATAATATTTTAATAGTATGTTCAAAGGTATACAACAAAAAAAAGATGTCTGTGTAGTAATTTCTGAGAACAAAACAAAATGTGACCTGGACAGGATTAATGGCACCCTTCACTATTATTTAGTTGCACAACCCTTGGCAGTGATGACAGCCTCCAAACATTTCTTTTAGTCATCTAAGTTTCCTTCATCTGTCTTCTGGTAGTTTCTCCCACTCTTAAACTGCGAGTTTTTCCAGCTCATGGATGTTTCCAGGATTCCTTTTACCAATGGCAGATTTCAGCTCTTTCCAAAAGTTTTTTCTTGCATTGAGATCAGGACTCATTGCTGGCCAGTTTAAAATAGTCCATTTGTTCCTTTTTAACCATTCTTTTGTACTTTTGAATGTATGTTTTGGGTCATTGTCCTGCTGGAGGACCCATGACCTTCGACCCAGACCTAGCTTTCTGACACTAGGTAGCACATTTCACTCCAAAATACCTTGGTAGTCCTCTGACTTCATGATTCCTTTAATACGTTCTAGTCTCCAATTCCTGAGGCAGTAAAACAACCCCATAACATTATGGAACCTCCACCATATTTAACAGTGGGAAGGATGTTTTTTTTTCCTTATAAGCTTCATTCCTTTGCCTGTAAATGTATCGCTGGTCTGCATTGCCAAATAACTCAAGTTTGGTTTCATCTGTTCACAGAACATTTTCCCAAAAGGATTGTGGTTTCTCAAGGTAGGTTTGGGCAAAAATCAGGCGTGCCTTTTTATGTCTTTCTTTGAGCAGTAGGGTCCGCCTTGGCCTTCACCCATGAAGTCCTTATTTATTTAGTGTGCAGCGTATGGTATAGGTTGAAATCACCACTTCAGATTGCTCCAGGTCAGCTTTAAGCTCTTTGGGTGTTGTATGTTTTGTTTTTCCAACAGTTCACACTAACACATCCTGGGAGGTTCTTGACAGTTTCATGAGAAATCTTCTTAGTAACATTGCAAACTGTAGACACAGGAATCCCAAGGTCTTTGGAGATGGCCTTGTACCCCTTTGAAGTTTGATGTTTGGTGATAATGGCTTTTCTGATGGTCTCAGGCAGCTCTCTTGTCTTCACTATTGTGAAAATGGAACAGTGAGTGAATGTAGCCACTTTAAAGATTAGAACCATAATTCATTGGTTGATTCAAATCATGTGAGTACTGACTATTGAACATAGGTGCATCTAATTTTACTGCAATGGGAATATGATTCTTCGGTTCCAACTAATTTGCATTATTTATAAGGGTGCCAATAATCATGTCCTAACAATTCAAGAAACCCAATTGTGTAACCCCTATAATTCTTCCTTCAAAAAGGTATACAACATTCAATCTCCTATATTCCACCCTTAATTCCTCCCCTCCAACGAACAGGACTAGCTATGTATAATGAGTGGTTTTTTTGTTGCATCGTCTGTTTTGAGAATGCGAAACATGCTCAATGTTACAGACTCCCCATTTTAATCAAGTTTTAAAAGGCCTACGCGTCCAACCTCGCGTGAGGCTATCTGGTCTTCAGCCCAAGCCACCGCAAAATAACTAAATTCAATATAACAGGAAATGTCCACTATCCGTTCAATTAGAACACAATTGCACATTTTCGAACATGATGTTCAATAATGCCCATAAGTTAAAGATACTCATCTGCTGAAGTCAATGGAGAGTCTTGGCTTAAGATACATGCTTAGGAAGTAGATCGTATTTCTTCTCTTCCTCTCCAAATGCCACTCTAGCTATCGCTTTGCTCTTCAATATAGCTCTCCAATAAGACTCAGCAACTGGGCGTTCAAACAAGCAATGGGGGGGGGGGTCTGTAACATTGAGCATGTTTCGCATTCTCAAAACAGACGATCTGACAAAAAAAACACTCATTATACATAGCTAGTCCTGTTCGTTGGAGGGGAGGAATTAAGGGTGAAATAGAGGAGACTGAATGTTGTATACCTTTTTGAAGGAATAATCATGTCCTGGCAATGTCCCAGTTTTTATACTACGTCCTGCCATTTCCTTTTTTAATTGGTCTTGTTTTATTAAATGCTTTTATGTGTCAGCTATGTGTGCATATATAGACCAAAGTCATTTCACCAGTCACTTTATTTTAGGAGATATTGGAAATAAAGGGGTTGACCACAACTGTATATGTGTCTGTGTATGTATCTGCAGGTGTTTCTGTTTGTTTCTTTGTGCATATACATTATAAATATATATATATAGTTTCTTTTATTAAAGTATGGTAGTAATTAGCAGTTCTCATGTTAGTTGCAAAAATTAATACATGGTAACTGCAAAGTCTGCACAACATACAGTAGGTATTGGAACAGTATAGGCCATACGGGCCCTGGCCTTACCAAAATTTTCCTACCAATCCTGGCAGAGATAAGACAACAGCCGCAATCATGGCAAAGACTCTTTTTGTCTTTTCACAGGAGTTCAGAACCCCACAGGTAGAATCTCCCAATCCAATCTAACCCACTTTAAAAATGTATATGCCTTCCACAGCTCCCCCTTCCAAGCCAAATTCTTTCTATTCTATTAAGTTTTTGCAAACTTATTTTGCCGCTAGACATATGGACCTATCAACAGACATTTTCAACCTCTTATCTATAGTTTCTTTTCAAACATTTCTTGGATTGGACAGGTTAAATAGGACATTATTAATGTAAGCTTGTTTTTTCCTGATTTACAAATTCAAAAAGCAATTTTTTATTCCTTGAATTTCTTTGGACTGGTCAATGAAGAACATAGGAACATATCAAAACTAAACAATGATACTATTCAATTCTGCATGTCTATGAGAGATTCACGGTCACTAAATTTGCATATCAAAGATGTTTTTCTAAATCAACGCAACATTGCTATGATTCTGAAAATCTGTGAAGATGCTTTCGAAAGATCTGAATCCCTATTCACTTCAAATATTACCATAAGTGGCCCCATTAAGTACCAGTAAGAGTATCTGATAATACTGATCACACTATTTATGTAAAGCTGTATAATTAGAATGCTATTATCGTCTTGCCTTTGTGTCACTAATTACATCACCATAAGCATAATTTACAGTCCTCTGAATTGTACAGTAGAGTACAGTGACAAATTTCTTCCCATTTCTATCACGCCAAGTGTACAAAAGCTTGCTCAATATTTATCTTTATTGATGATACACACTTCTCCGTTTAAAAACACAGATCTCATGTACCTCACTATTAGTACACCAACGTCAAAAAAACCCATTCTTGATCATTGATTTTGGACTATTATCCATTTTCTGCCAGAGTACTGGGTGCCCCACAGCTTTTCAAACTATAGTAGTTTATTTCAAACTATTATACTATGCGTAAATTGCACAGACCGACTAATCCTAGACTCTAATCAGATTCAAATTCTGCGCCATTAAATTCAGAGTAGTATTATGAAAGTATAACTTCTGTCTCCCTCTTTTATTTTCCCTTGGCAAGGTGGCAATCTCACTGAAAGGTCAGGAAGGAGTCTCTTAGCCATTGCCTATGATACTTCTGCAATCCTCTTACTTTTCGACACTCCTCCAGGTCTAGCTTCAATAACTATCAACCCACCATTATCATTCAATTACAGTTTCTCTCCTTATAAATGACTGATTATCAGTTGTTAGATGGATCATTTCAGCGCTCTACTGAGAGGAAAAGATTTTCTCACCATGAAGGCCCATTTTCAAAAGATGTCCATGTGCAATCTATCAGAACCTCTGAAAAAAAAGCAGGCACGATTTCACAAAAGTGGACAAGCCCGATATGGACATCTATGGAGACGTCTGCATAGATGTTCCCAGAAAAGCATTCAGAAAGGGGACATCTAATAGCCTAATGGTTAGAGTAGTGTGTTGTGGCCAGGGTTCAAATTCCAGTGCTGCTCCAGGTGATCTTGGGCTATTGACTTAACTCCTCATCTTCTCTACACCCTATGGATGTTTTAACCCTGGAATTACCGAGATTATTTGCACACACTGAATACCGTTGGGGTCATAAATGACCCTACGACGAATTTTAATTGTTAACCATGAAAAATTAAAACTAAACAGACAAAATATTATTCCGAATTAATTATTTATTATATGAAGGTTAAATTTTTTGAAATTTAATGCTTTATCATAAAATTATATGAAGAAGAGTTGCCATGAAAGCAGTTTTTGCATGCACTTGATGAACACAGTAAAGTACTACAGTCATTTGCATGAGACACAGACAATTTCTGAATGTTCTTTGCAAACATTGCGCTTGCAGGAGGTGCAAACTATGTTGCTTTTCTTGTCTTTTTCTCTGGAACAGCAGTGACACCTTGCCCTTTTCTTTGGGATCCCGACATTGCAAACAGCATCAGTGGCTTCTTCAATGCTGGAAGAGGTTTCGCTGCAATTACTCTGAAGCAGCTGCTTTCCTAATTCCAAGAGGAACAGACAACGTCTGTGCCATGACTTGGACTGCCATTCTGGATTTAGTGACATCCAAACAATGAAGGCGTTCAAAGCACTGATGTCCAACATGTTGTAGAAGATTGTCACTGGCCAGCGTCTTGTCATTCGTTTTGTGGTATACGTGCGCAACATTTGATCTGCCATATCTACTCCACCTTTACTAGAATTATAGTCCAAGATTATGCGTAGTTTTTTTGTCTGGACGTGTGTTATCTACTTCTTCTTGATCATGCAAACTGCTCAGAAGAACAACCACTTTTCCTTTCTTCGGGCAATAGGAAACCAGAATGGTCATCGCGAAAGGCAAACAGGGAAGTGAATACCTCTTGGCACTTTGCGGTTACAAATTCTGGAGGTAATTCTTTTCTGTTCTTTCAAATTGTCCCCAAAAGTGTCATTTGTTTTTCTAGCAATTTCCGTGACAGGGATAAACTGCAGAAGAAATTGTCGACAGTAACATTTCTGCCAGATCGCGTCAATCCTTCAGTGAGTTGCAGCACAAACCTTTCACCCCGATTCTGTTCCCTGTTTTGTCCGAGTTCCCTTCCTGTATATACTTGAAGACGCAGAACATATGACGTTGCACTGTTACACAACATCCATAGCTTTATGCCATATTTCCCAGGTTTGTTGGGAATATATTGTCTGAATGGAACACGGCCACAAAATGTAAGCAGTTGCTCATCCACGGTAACATTTTCACCAGGAACAAAGGCGTCACTTAGAGTTGCTTCCCAGGTATCAAAAACATGTCTGATTCGAGCAAGCTTATCCACGCCTCGTTGTTCACGTCTGTTGGTTGCATCATCAAATCTGAGAGCACAAGAAATTTGCTGAAAACTGTTACGAGCCATATTTTTGCCGAAAACAGAACGACCATCTTCAAGGTTCCACAACTGAACTATGGATTAATTTTGTGACTTGTACACGCCTGAAAGGATCAGAAGTCCAAGAAAACATTGAAATTCTCCATCTGTCAAATCTTTCCAGGTGTCGTCATAAATGTGTCTTCCTTGTTTGCTCGTCCACATCATGATTTCATTCAATAAGTTCTTCCTCATGAACAAGTGGAATGCTGCGAGAGGGCCATCAATATTTCGTACAGCACACCTTGTAGGACCTTGTTGTACGGGCATGACATTAGCTCTGGCGTATCTTCCAGCAGCTTGCTTTATAGGTTTCCTGTTCCATGATGTGGCATCCTTAGATACATAGGCTTCAATGGCAACATTTGTGCTTATAGCTGATGACCTCTTAGCTCCTCTACGACCACAACTAAGATTCCTCACAGATGATACTGACACCGAGGACTCCTGCCTTCTTCCCTGTCCAGCACAGCCTCGACCTTTGCCTCGACCTGTAATTTGACTCTTTGCTGCAGGCAATGTTACTGGCTCAACATCAGTCTCACATTCACTTGGCAACCAACTGCTGTCGCCATCTGAATCATGACTGTCATCATCAGATTTATCGCCCGAACTTGGCTGATATGCTTCTTCGCTTGCTGAATATGCTGCATCATCAGACGACTCAGAGCCGTCACTGTCAGCATCTCGTTGCAATATTTCTCTTATTTGGGAAGCTGAATATTTTCATTTTGACATCATAAACAATAACCTAAAATAAATAAACAAAGATAAAGTTGAATAAAACGCAAAACAGTTTTACTATAGGTGTACAATAATCGTGATGAACGAGCTGAAAGCCTTTAGATTTCATCGGAAATAATGAGAGAACGTATGATATCAATTACAGAAAATGTGTAATTTTCATAAAATAAGAGTACAAAAAATAAATGATACATAATTAATGATAAATACCTTTGTCAGATCAAAAAATTCACAAAACTGCAAATTGTATCATGATCCAAACCGGACATAAGCAACTGGGGTAAAAAATGACCCCACTGGTACTCTGTGCTGCAATTCATCACTAGCGTCACCTAGCGGATGAAAATTATTCCTCCCATGGCGCAATATAAAGAGAATATTGACATGTGAAAAGTCATAAAAATATTGCATTCTTGAACAACTAGTTTCCGAGATACGCGTTGTTAAACTTGCAATGGGGTCACTTTTGACCCCATCGGTACTCCCAGGGTTAAGGCCAAAACAAGCACTTTCCTGATGCCTATTCATGCCCGGAGCAGTTCTAAATGTGGAGGGGGTTCCAGATGCTCCCTGTAATCAAGAGGGGGCATCTACGTTTACTGCACCTCCCCAAACATTCCTCTGCCATGCCGCCTGTCATGGCACCTGTCATGCCACCTGTCTACAGGGACATCCACCATGCCACCTGTCTACAGGGACATCCCTACACTGAAGATGTCTTTAAAAGTCATTTGTAAAATGGTTCTGAGGACGTCTCCATGCACGTCTTTGGATGTCCAGATCACAAATAACACTTTTAAAATGATCCCCTTAGTGTTCAGCATTCTTTAAATTCATATTTGGAAGCATTAGTGTCAAATGGTGCAGCCTTAGTCATAAAGCTAGAACTTCTTCAGGCTAGCAAAAAACTCCACTGTATTGTTTGCCAGTTCTTACTGATTATTGGATACTCTTATTTCCATGAGATCTGTAGATATATGCAAGCGTTTTGTAAGACTACACAAATTAAATTCTTAATCAACATCAGATTCTTTCAATGACCTGTTTATCACAGTTTTGCTTTTTTGAGCAAATACATCTTCCCTCCCTCCAAATATTTAATATGGCGGTTAGGTTTTTGTTTTGTTTTTTAAATGACAACTGCCACAGTTAAATAAAATCCAGATATTCAGCATCAGTATCTAGATTAGGAGTGGCCAACTCTGGTCCTAGTGCACGACGATCCAGCCTGGTTTTCAGGATGTCCCCAATGAATATTCATGAGGTATATTTGCACCCGCTGCCTCCCATTGTATGCATATATATCCATGAATATTCATTAAGGACATCCTGAAAACCAAGCTGGATCGTGGTGCACTAAGACCGGAGTTGGCCACTCCTGATCTAGATAGTGGCCAACACTAAAACTCCAGTCTGACAGTCAACATGGTGCCTATCTGGATAGCAGTACTATTGAGTGGTTATCTGGATGGCTTATCCAGTTAGTATTGAGATCAGCTTTTCTCCTGACTTTCAAGTTATGTAGATAATTATCCGGATCGCAGTGCTGAAAAATGCCACTATCTGGTCAACTTCTGGCACCGCCACACTCCACCTCTCCCTCAGCCTGGCAGTTTCTAGATACTGCCAAGGAGGTTGGAGAAAATAGTCAGTGGTACTATTCGTAGGGTGCTGTAGAATATTCCTCTCACCTGCACTTGCACCGATTAGCAGGTGCTGATAACCAGATACATATCTTTTCAATATTGGACCCCTTGTACGTCTGTTTGCTTAGTAGGAAAAAGGACAGCGGTACACATATATATAGATAGATGAAAGGACCTAGGTGTTCCTAAAAGCTCACAGATATCCTTTTTTGATCATTCTTGATCCAATAAAAGGTATAACTATCTGCAAAGAATCTAGTCAAAATACATTTTAAATGAAATTACTGGCCCAGTTGTCATTTTCTATTAAAAAAAAGAAAAAAAGATTGGGTTGGGGGTCAGTAGGGGGGTTTCACCTTCCAGTCCGGCTGCAATAGGGAAAAAGAAGCAAGTCTTTCTGAGTCGGTCTGAGAAGGTTTGCAGTCAGCTACATGGCAGTAAATCACCACAGTGCAGATAGCCAGGTTATCACTGAATTCTGGGGAATAAAATTTAACAAGAGTCTGCCATAAATTATTCTTAATCATGCCTTAAAAAGAAATGCCTCAAAGCCAAGATATCTTTTTATCAAAAGTATCACAAACATTTGGAACATAAAGTGGTACCTTTTAGGCATGATGACAGACTGAATTAACGCAGGGCATTTTGCAGGGATGTCACGATGAAACAAAGGTTCTCTGCCGCAGGCCGCAGAGGCTCCTTAACATGAAAGTGCATTTTAAAAAATGACATTTCAAACATGCACTGTAGTGTAATTTAATATGCCCAAGAAACCATACTTTGGCCTCAGCATTTTTCTGACATAATATATCACAAAATATTAGCCTTTAATATGGTTTATTCCACCATAACCTGGGGGCCCTTTTACTAAAGTGTATTAGGTTTTTGCACCAAATACCTGTTTAGCACAAAAACTAATGTGTGCTAAGTGCAAAGCCTCTGCGGCGTGGTGATCAGCTTTCTGATTTATGCTGGCCGACCCTGACACAGGACCTTGACTGGATTGAAGTGCTGGGGGTCCGAAACGCAGTGCTGTGTCGGTGGAACACATCGACCTTCCCATGCAACTCCCTAGTTCCTCCAGCTAAAGCTTTGAACTATAAGACTTAGCTTGAATGTAGAATCAAACATCTGCATTCATAAATTGATTAAAAGGAAGGTTTGCGGCTTGAGAGTTCACCCCCCCCCCCCCACCCATTACAAACAATCTGAAAAAAAATTAATGTGTATGCTCTAAAGCCTGACTTGTACTGGCAGCACTGATGGCGTGCGCTATGTCGTCAAGCGCCAACCTCAAAATGCTCGCCATGCTCACACTTTGCCCCTATCCCACCCATTCTGCACCCTAAGACGCATGTGGCCGTTAACACACAAATGAGCATGTGGTAACTATCATGACCCCATGATAACAGTTACCATGGGTCTGAGCAGGCCATTACCATGCGCAAAAATGCACGGTAACTGCATAGTACACTTTAGCAAAAGGCCCCCTAGTGTGATCTATACGAAAAGAATGTGTCAAACTATTAAGCACATGATGCACAGGTCATATTAAAATTTCAATTGTGTTTCTTTCATCTTCTTAAGAAAGTTAATGAATTAATGAATCTTTAAAGGATAGTCCAAGAGCCTGAGAAAAGGTATCTTTCCAAGTAAAGAAAGAACTAGGCAGATTACGACTTAATGACTTTGGAATAATGGCAATTTCACTATTTTCTTCACTGCCTAAGCTCAGCTAATGTCTTCATTAATGTCTACAATCTCCAATGAATAATAGAGGACAATGTCACATCCATCTTTGTCACATCACAATAAAGCTAGTTAAACACAATTCAGCCACCTGTCATCTCCCAGTCAGTGCCATGAGGTAGAATTAGTTTAAAATCAATAACAAAGGAATCAGAACATTTCTAGAATAAGCAGAAGGCTTAGTGCATCAACACAGTTTCATGTTATTAGAAAACACGTCCAAGATGAATCATATAACTATTTCTAAACAAAATGATGCACAGATTTGTTCCCTTTCCAGCTCTTAACACTTAGCAGAAACCAATCCATTTTAGTTGGGGGAGGGGAGCTATGAGAACTTGGAACATTTTGACTAGTTCTTAGTCTTAGATGGGCTTTTTCTAAAGTGTGTTAAGCAGTAAGTGCATGAATCAGCGCACACTGTTGGTGCTTGGATGAGATAACAGCTATCTCGGTGGCATATGCTAATTCACGTATTAACTGCTTACCAAGGAAAGGGGCAGGGAATGGGTGGGGACTGCGCCTAGCGTGTGCATTTCGGGCTTATTTGAGCAACTAAAAATTAAACATGCATGCAAATTGCTTATGTGCTCGCACGACTGCAAAGTAACATGCGCACAATCGCTTGTGCGTGCAAAAAAGCTGTAGTGTGCTTTGCAGGTGTGCAGTTACAATGAATACAAAAACACCTGAATTTGTTTTCATTTAAAAGAAAGGATTTTTGACCCTTCACATGCCTAGTAACTTACTGTATGTACACTGTTATCACGAGAGATAACTCAGATCACTTGGGTGGCGTTAAGTGCATTCACGTTAGCCTCAATACACTTATTGCATCATAAATGATATTTCTGTGTGGTAACTGTAAGGGAAGGAGCTGGGTGCACCCCCAATATTTACCGCCCAGGCTTTGCAGCAACTGTGTGTTACGTTTTGTAATTAGGGCACAGTAAGTGCTCCTTTTAACTGGACTTTGATAAAATGGCCACTTAGCTCTCTGCTTATTGTAGTTTTTAGCTATAAATTCCCATCATGTACATCTTATTGTTTTAGTTTTGTTTGTTGCTTACAGCATTTTTGGAACAAAGCGATTATAAATGTAAATACATAAAATATAACAATAAAATTTCATCTTGTAATCTAAAATATATTGAGTTGCTTGAATGACCTCAAGAGTTTTAGATTCAGTTTTCTGTTTTGTGTATTTTTGTTTTCAAACAAATAGATCCTAATATAATCAAATAGAAGATTTCCACTGCCTATCCTTTTAAAGAAGCCAAAATACTCTAATTTCATTTATTTTTTTCAATTGCTCCACTCCATCAAAGTATTTGCTTTGGTTATAATATTTTTTATGAAACAGTAACCAGGCCCATTTACAGTAACTACCAGTTTTAAATTTTATTTTCTCTTAAATCGCAACACAAAACACACACCTGCAGGGTGTACAGCAACAGAAACAGCTGTAAGATTTTTGAGTAGATATTTGAACCTGGATGTCTGTATTCAAGGAAATGCTTATATCAGCATTAAT
Organism: Ichthyophis bannanicus; assembly: GCA_033557465.1. NCBI lineage: Eukaryota > Metazoa > Chordata > Amphibia > Gymnophiona > Ichthyophiidae > Ichthyophis > Ichthyophis bannanicus. Next base: position 37,677,533 of record CM066036.1, read on the forward strand.
GCCTTTTCGCTGGTCAATCACTATTTTCCATGTTAATCTCACCACCAAGCACACTTATTTGGAGAACAAATTCATGCCATTAATGTGAAGATCCTGTTAGCTAACAGATGATTGCAGTTCTTGGCTAGATTCATTCTTCAGGCGTCGCTAATGAGAAGCCGCTGAGAACTGTAAGGTTTGAAGGTGCTCACATATTCTATCAGAAAGAAAAATGGTTGACGCTTAACACTTCTCCTTATTAGCAGATGTAATTTATATAATGGAGTGCATTTTCAGTATGAGGAAAAGCATCTGATTTAGCTGGCCAGAATGTGGCTGGGTAACTTCTTCTGCAAATTTTCAGCTTCGACTAACATGCTAGGTTTGCAGCTGAAACCTAACCCAATAAAGTCAGCCTAATTTAAGCCTGCCATTGCAGCACCTGATTTTGGGCACCTAAATTAGATAGACAGTACTGAAAATCAACATTAGCCAGCTAACTTCTGTCCCTCAACCTAACTCCACCCTAGGGCCAGTCAATCATGAGCAGTCGCATATTTTCAAAGGCACCTATCTAGACACCTAATTCCAGTGTTAGAGAGCTAGATGACTATAACTATCAATCCAATATCGTGAAAATAGCCAAACGTTGTAATACCTGAAGGAAATGTTTTCTTTGGGGTTGTGCTAAAGTTATTTCTGATTAAGACAACCTGATAATGTACGATTCCAAGTTTGCAAGTGGCAAGTCCTTTAATTCTATATTACTCCTCTCTTGTACGTAAATGTTATGTCATTAAAAATAAATGAGCAAATGTCAGTTAGCATTGATTTTCTATCTTGGTACAGTGGAGCCCTCCAATAACGGCATTTTCCAAGAACTTGTAAACTACGTGCTCCTACAGTGACATGTGCTTAATTTGATCATAGCTCAGACCTAGAAATAACAGCAAATAAACTAGCTGCAAATTATCTCTTTTTTATTGGTCAAACAATACATCTTTGACTAGCTTTTGAGAGCAATGAAGGGAGATAACTCTTGACAGTATGACGTTAGTCCACCAAAACTTGCTCCTTGACTCTTATTTCTAGATAACCAAGTAGACTACCATGGTGATAACTTATGTGAGAAGATTTTTACATATTGTATCTCACTTACTGTTACTTTTTATTTACTTACTGTTTCTGACCATAATCAACTGATCTATATCTAGGAACAGTATAGCAGCCTTTATTAGTCTAAAACTAACACGAGCTGGTTGCTTTCACGAGAGAAGGTTGATAAAGACTTCATGGGGCTATCTGAGATGGTAGCGATGCCTCTTCATGTTCATCACAGGCATTCTTCAGATTTGTATTCTCCTATTCTGAAATTTAGGATTTGGAATTTTTTCTTGTTGTCATTATTTTGGAGTCTGTGAATTAACTATAACACTTCTAAAATAAGTTGTGCTTTGACATTTTCAGAAGCTTTAGGGTCTTGTTGAGTTCCGAGGGCTATCCAGAAGAGTCGCCCTAGCCCTTACTCCCTATATTAGGAGCTAAGAACAACAGTTTGTCTTGTATAGGCCACATCAGTTGTCTTCAGCAGTCCTGACTGAACCAGCTTTTTATTTATTCATTTTTTTAATACTGCTTTATCTTTTCAGTCAAAGCAGTTTACATTGTAACCTGTAGTTAAGTAGAAGTTTGAACTGGATCCAGAAATAGATAGGGAGCTGGCAGCGCCGGTCAAGGGTTTCTGTTACCCTAGGAAGAAGTCCTGGCAGTGCCGCCACCCCCCCCCCCCCCTGTGCTGAGTCGCGCTACCACCGATTCCAGTGGCGGGGTCGAGGGGGGATGCAGCATGGCTCGGCGACAGGCCATGTGCTTTGGCACACATGGCCTGCCACTTCTGACCCCCTCCAACATTCAAAATAGGCAGGCCATGCGTGCCGAAGCATATGGCCTGCTGCCGAGCCTAGCCATCCCCCCACTACTGGAATCAGCAGTAGCGAGGGCGACAGCAGGGCACGGCTCAGCACACGGGGGAAGGGTGTCATAGCTCGGCGCACGGGAGGGGCAGGCCATGTGTGCTGAAACACATTGCCTGCCACCCAAAGAGATCTGCTGCCCTAGGTGGTCGCCTAGCCCGTCTAGTGTACAGGCTGGCCCTGTGACCCAGTGAAGTGACTTGAGAAGAGGGATTACATGAGCATAACGACACTGGTGGAAGATGAGCCGTGCAGCTGGGTTGTGAACAGACTGAAAGGAAAAACGATGATTCAGAGGGAGACCAGTGAGGGGCAGGTTACAATAGTCAAGACGGGAGGTGACTAGTGAGTGGATGAGGGTTTTAGTAGTGTCGGTAGAAAGGAAGGGACACATTTTGCCAGTGTTATACAGAAAGTAGACAGGTTTTAGCTATCTGTTGGATGTGCAGAGAAAGATGACACCAAGGCTGCGAGCTGAGAAAACAGGTAGGAGTGTACTGTGTAAAGAAAAGTACATCTTTGTATTTAATACTTGTCTGAAATGTTCCAGAACATTTGATCCCAACAAGCAGTGGAGCTATGCTGTGATGTGACCATCAGATACAACTTAACAAATGAAGACCCCCTTATACAACTAAAAAGGGGCCCACTGGAGATTCCGATTTTCCCTTGGTAAAAGAGAAGAATGCACCCTTACTGACTCTCTCCTTTCCTACTGCGTCCTGGACAAAGAGGCAATGTCAGTGAAGAAAAATGTTTGATGTACTCTCCCTCCTCAAAGTTGTGTTTTAGGCTTGAATGTTCCGACTGAGAACTTTCCAAATTCCTCCATTTACACTATAAAATCAAATGTAAACAAGAACTGTAGAGCGCACTCACAGTGAGAATGTCTGAAGATTATTCATTCTGATGAAATTTTAAATAAATATTTCCTTTGCATATATCCCAAGAATTTATCAATCCCTCTACAAATAGAACTTCTTTCCACTTACTTTTCATACGGGACTTGGGGTTCTGTAAGCCTTCCAAATGCTTACTTGAGTAATGATTGCAAAATGATTAAAAGCAGTAGAGCAAGGAACATATTTAACATTTAGAGGCTACAGGAAATTCTTTAGGTGACTTTGCAATGAGCTGTTTTAAGCAAAATTAATAATAATCATCTGATAACACACTGGCTTGACCTTTTTCTATGTGGCACAAAAGAATTACATAGGGATAGTAATTTTATAACAAACCACCTCGCTTGTGTAGCAGGGCAGTGCATGGTTTCCTTTGACAAATGCCTATGTGCCAGTTTACATAGGGTACATAAATGGATATGCTGTGAAAGATGCATATAGACACTAAGGCGCATGTTTACCAAAGGGTGCTCTTCGTTAGTGTGCGTTTTTAATGTGTGCTGCAAGCAGAGCCCACGGTAGTAACCACTGCGTGCTAAAAAGAGACAGTGCTGTAAAACTCCCAATGCTAACCGCTTTCAGCACGACAGGATGAGAGTGGGGCGATGGGCGCAGTGGCCAATGACAGCTGGCATGTGGCATGTTACCATGCGCTAGCTTTAACGACTGCTGATAGCATGGCTGCAGTTCCCACCTCCTCGCGAGACTTCCTTGCGGTCATGCCACTGGCTGCCTGCTAGCCAGCTTCCAGACCTTAATGAACAATGTCATGTGATGACCACAATTCCACCTTCCTCCCCAGCGCACAACCGCCAGTGCAGCAAACACGCCCCAATGCAATGTAGATCCCCCCAACACAATCACAGCCCCCCCCCACACACAACAGCACTGCCATCCCCTGGACAGCGGCTCAAACCATTACAAACTTCCCTCCCCCCGAAACTACATCCCTAACAAAGGCCCGCCTAGCAGTTCCAGTCCCCCCCCCCCTAAAAATGACTTCCTTTGCAGCTCCAGACCCTCTCCCAATGGGCACTTCCTTAAAAGAAGACACCCCTGCAAAAACCCACCCCTTCATCCAAACACTGACCCTCCCCCTACCGTCCAGACTCATCCCAGGGACTCACCCCAGGGATTCCCTGGTGTCTAGTGGCCGGGGAAGGAGCTACCCCCCTGCACTTCTACCCCAGAGCAGCTGACCCCCTCCCTCCCTAGCAGTAGTCTTGCTGGGGAAGCTTTGCATCTAACCATACATTATTTTTTGCCTGCACTTTAGTAAACAGGCTCCTAAACTTTCCCCAGCTCCACCCCGGGAACACCTCCGCTCAGGACGGAAAAACTAAATGCGCATATAGGCTGTATGTTCAGAGGTTTATGTGCATGTAATCCAGGCATAAAACACTAATGTGTGCTTATAATTGTCTTCTAAATTAACTCAAAGTAATTTAAATAGTGAAAAAAAATTGCATAAAGAGTGATAAAACTGCAGGGTAGAAAAGGGACAATAACAATAGTAATTCCCAGGTTCTTTTAATTTAAAAAAATGCATTAAGCACTACTTCTCAAATTAATGTGGCGCGAAAAAACAAACTGTTCCTATTCTAGACATTGGGGCCGATGCAGCAAGCTGGCGTTAGAGCCGTTCTCTAAAAGCTGTGTGCATACTTTTCTAGCAAGAGGGTACCGCAAAAGCTGTGCACCGGTATGCCGTAAGCAAAGCATATGCACATGAGATAGCACAAAACGTCTGCACTAAATGTGTGGCGGGCGCCAGACACATGCGCTGGAAGCTCATGCACTCGTGGTGACATATCTGTAGCGAAATCTAAACTAGCAATGTTTACTCACGGCGGGAAAAGCTGTTTGCTCAACTTTAGAGCCCGAAACAGTGGTTTGCGGGAGGCATCTATAGATTTTGTAGGAATGGTTAACTGCCAAGCCACCAGTGGGTAAATCACACCAGAAAACATTCCTCTTCTCCTACACACACTGAAGTTTCACACGCTGAAGTTTTCTTCTCCTACGCGTGCCAAAGTTTTACTTCACCTCCAATCAGGCATTCGAACAATAGCGCTACTAAACTCTGTGCTCGGCCTTTCGGTCTTCTACGTGCTTCTTTGCATCTGGGCAGAATAACCAATGATCTTGCTACCACGTCTTTTGACTACATCTTAATAGGCGGTGCACGACTATCTGAGCATCATTTGTGCACAGGTAACGCTCGCACCCATACCCTCTCTGCATTGTGGTGCGGCAGTAAGTAAGCGCAGATATCATGCTAACTATAGATAAACGGTGCACTTACGTTTCTGCATCAGCCGCAATGTTCTTCTGTGCTAGTACAAAGACAGGCTAAGGCCTGAACTTAGCAGGGGTTCGCAATATAAATACTTCTTTTCGAAAATCTTGCACAAAGACTGCTAATACAAATTCTTAATAACCAAGCTTACTTTGACAGGCAGCGTTGTCCTTGAAATGTAAAACTATTTTTATCCAGAGGTGAATTTGAATGGTGGCCACTACTCCTTTATGCAAAACTGACCTTTCTAGTTACAAGGAGCCAGGCTGTAGAGAAAACAGGTATCCTTTGAAAGCTTCAACTTCCTTTCCACTGAACTTGCCAGAGAAACCTAAACGCTGGCAAGCAGCATCTCAAAACACTAATTGTGTAATCTTCAGTAAAACCCAGTGATTTTCCCAAACTGTGTATTTAAAATTATTAAAAGATGACAGGCAGAATACCTCTTAGGACTCATACATGTGGTTTATATATAAAATCATAGACAGGACATTTTTCAATGGCATTCATGCAGATTAAAATGTATTTGCCCAAAAGAATGTCTGTTTAAATACTTGCCCCCTCCCCCAAAGAAAACATAGCAGTTAAAATATCATGCATTGTGGAACAGTACACACACTTTTAGTCGCATTTAGGTGAGGCATTCCCAGAGAGGATTTTTGTGGGATCCGAACATAATACAACAATACAACGTGTGCCTTCGAGTCAGTCCTGACTCCTGGTGACCCAGAAGCTCCTGGGTTTTCTTGGCAGTGTCACTGGAAGTAGATTGCCAGGCCTTTCTTCTGAGGCAATGGAGGGTTAAGTGACTTGCCCAAGGACACAAGGAGTGCTAGTGGGAATTAAACCCTGGTTGCTTGGTTACCAAGCCAGTGTTCTAACCACTAGGCTACTCCTCCACTCCCTGAACATAATATGCATAGATTATATTTTCAAATTTAGGTACATTTTTTTGCATCATTTCCCAGACATATTTTACCTGCACAAAAAGCAAGTGCAAGGTCTGTGATTACTTATAGCCATAACAATTTTCCAAGGGGTCATATTCAAACAACCCACAGACTCTGCACCTAGGTAACTGTTTGAAAATTTCACCCCTAAAAATTTAAAATAAACAGTTACACTTACAATGAGGCCAATGTGCCGAAGACAGCTAACTCTCTCAGAGGGCCTTTTCTCTAGTAACTTCTCCAGCATGGTCCATGAAAGATAGACCCCCACCCCAGGACCACGCAGGCTCAGTTCACAGAAGGCCAGGCCTCCTCCTCCCGTGGCTGCCCTGGCTTGGCCTGTGATAAACACGGCCTCCTTCCTCCCAGCTGCTTTGATGAGGTTGCTCATGCTTCTCACTCTCCGGCAGCAGACAGCCAGGAGTCCCTGCCACTATAATATAGAGAGATTTATTTTTATGGGGGTATTTTTGTGAGGGGGGGACAAGGAAGGGAATGAAAGGTGAAAACCATTAATTACTGTTATGTTCCCACCTGATTTGAAAAAATGTCCTTCATTTAGGAGTCCTTTTACTATATTGTCTTAGGGTTTTAAATTTAACATATGTTTACAGCTAAAAACTGGAGTGGAGGAATAGCCTAGTGGATAGAGGAACAACCTAATACCCAAGAGATCAGGGTTCGATTCCCACTGGCACTTCTCATGACCTTGGGCAAGCCATTTAACCCTCCACTGCCTTGGAAGAAAAGGCCTGGACATACACTTCCAGGCACACCTTGCCAAGAAAACCCAGAGGCAGCTGAGTCACCAGGAGTCAGCATTGACTTGATAACAATGAAAAAAAAATGCTAAAACTAACATGGGCTTAAGTGCAAAACTTCAGCAATAACTGTCAGGAATATGGCCAGCTGTTAACGCATGGATGCAAACCCTAACCCACAGCAAAGGTGCACCTAACTCCAGGGGCAGCCCAAGGGAGGTGCAGAGATTCATTGTAGGGCCTCATTTGCATAAGGAGCCATATTTGCATATTGTTAACATGCGCTTTTAGTAAACATGCCTCTTAATGAGTGTCTGGATAAAGAAAGACTACCAGATTTCTACATTACTATACTCCAGTGCCAACTGCCAGGCACATTAGGAAATACTAAAAACACTGCCCATTTAGAACCCATAGCAAACCTGCTGTATCATAACAGCACTACCAGGACTCACAAAGCACCAAATCCTACCTATCAAAAAGGCAACACTGCAAATATTACATAGTAACATAGTAAATGATGGCAGATAAAGACCAGTATGGTCCATCTAGTCTGCCCAATAAGATGGCAAGAGTAGGTGCACCTGCCGCTCCATGCAGGCCACCCCTCCCCATGTCTTTGTTTAGGGGTGAACCCACCGCTCCATGTAGAACACCCCTATTTGTAGAGAAATTAGATAGTTCAGTTTATTTTGATTTTATCCTGTTGCTGTAAAGGGATCCACTGTGTCTGTCCCATGCCATTTTGAATTCCATCACTGTATTTGCCCCCACCACTTCCATCGGGAGGGCATTCCAAGCATCCACCACCCTTTCAGTGAAAAAGTATTTCCTGACATTGCCTTTCAATTTACCCCCTTGCAGCTTCATGTTATGCCCTCTAGTTTTACAGCTTCCCCATTTTTTGGAAGAGGTTTGTTTGTTCATTATTTTTCTTTAAGTATTTAAAGGTCTGAATCATATCTCCCCTATCCCTCCTCTCCTCCAAAGTGTACATATGTAGGTCTTCAAGTCTTTTCTCATAAGACTTCTGATGCAGGCTCCAAATCATTTTGGTCGCCTTCCTCTGAACAGTTTCCAATCTTTTTATATCCTTTGCAAGATATGGTCTCCAAAACTGAACACAGCATTGCAAGTGAGGCCTCACCAGTGACTTATACAGTGGCATTAGTACCTCTTCCTTTCTACTGGTAATTCCTCTTTGTATGCAGCTCACCGTCCTCCTGGCTTTTGCCACCACCTTGTCGCACTGTTTTGCCACCTTGAGATCCACAGAAATAATCACACCAAGGTCTTTCTCCTGATCCGTGCACACCAACCTCTCGCCCCCTATCGCGTACATTTCCCCTTGGATTTCTGCTTCCCAAGTGCATGACACTGCACTTCTTCGCATGAAATCTTAATTGCCAAGCATTAGACCATTCTTCCAGCTTTTGTAGATCTTTCCTCATATTATCCACGCCCTCAGGGGAGTCCGCTCTGTTGCAAATTTTCATGTCATCTGCAAAAAGACACCTTTCCATTCAGTCCTTCAGCAATATCACTCACAAATACATTGAACAGTGCCGGGCCCAGGACCGAACCCTGGGGCACCCCGCTAATCACCCTCCTTTCATCCGAGTGAGCTCCATTTACCATCACCTTCTGTCGTCTGTCAGTCAACCAATTTCTGATCCAGTTTACCACCTTGGGACCCATCCCCAAACTACTGAGTTTATTGATACTTTTTCTATACCGCTTTCTCAGAGTCAAAGCGGTTTACAATAAACTAGACACAACTGGACAAAGCCATTGAATGCATGGTCTGTCTTACAGATAACTAAAATGAGAACAATTGATACAATACAATACATCTCCTACTGGGAAAAGAGAATAAGTGACACTGTCAAATAGAAACTACATGAACAGAAGACCTCAGCTTGGTTACACATGCAGAACATAGACCGTCACCACACAAAGAACAAGGGATCAAAATTTAGAAATAGGAAGATAATAATTAAATTGGGAACCCCAAAAGCCAAACATGAAATGTACAACAACACGGGGGAAATAAAACTATAAATTAATTTCCTCTTGCACTAAACAAAAACGCAAAGATGTTAGCAATACACATTTCCCAGACCTGACATATTCCAGTTAATAAATTCAAAATAAAAAGTATTTTTCTACCTTTCGTTTGGGCATTTTATTTTTCAGTTGCAATTGCTCCAGTCACTTTCTTCCAGTTTCTGCGTATCTTCTGCGAGCTGCCCATTTGTCCTTTCTTCTCTCTTCTAGATTATTTCCATTCTCTCTCTATATCTGCTTTAACATACTGATCTTTCCCCTTTTGCTCTTTCCCCCATTTCTTTCTTTATTCCTTTATCATCCACTCAAATTTCACCCTTGCAATCTCAATCCCCACTTACTCTCCCAATACCCGGCCAATCGTAGATTTTTCTTCCCTCCCACATAAAATATCTTTTCCCCTCTCCATCTTCATTCCCCATCCCCATCCCCTTCTAGTCCTCCCCCAAAATCAGCTCCCTTCTAGTTCTAGACCCACCCAGCATCTGCTCCCTTTAGTCTCATTCTCCCATGCCCCCACATTAGCCCATTTCCAGTCCTAACCCCCATATGCTCCTTTCCAGTCCTATTCCAGCTCCCCATCAGTCCATTTCCACTCCAAGCTCCCCCATCAGCCCATTTCCAGTCCTATTCCAGCCCCCATCAGCCCATTTCCAGTCCAAGCTCCCCATCAGCCAATTTCCAATCCTAGTCGCCATCAGCCAATTTCCAGTCCAAGATTCCCCATCAGCCAATTTCCAATCCTAGCCCCCCATCAGCCCATTTCCAGTCTAAGCTTCCCCCATCAGCCAATTTCCAATCCTAGCCCACCATCAGTCCATTTCCAGTCCAAGCTCCCATCAGCAATTTACAGTCCTATTCCAGCTCCCCATCAGCCCATTTGCAGTCCAAGCTCCCCCCATTGGCCCATTTCCAGTCCTATTCCAGCCCCCATCAGCCCATTTCCAGTCCAAGTTCCCCCATCATCCAATTTCCAATCCTAGCCCCCCATCAGCTCATTTCCAGTCCCAACTTATCCTCCCATCAGCTCATTTTCAGTCCTAGCCCCCCATCAGCCCATTTCCAATCCTTGCCCCCCCATCTGCCCATTTCCAGTCCTAGTCCCCCCCCATCATACCATTTCCAATCCCTGCCCCACATCTTCCCATTTCCAGTCTTATGCTAGACCCCCCCCCCCCCCACCGAAGAGCCCCGCGGCTGTCTAAGGAGCTTCAGAGGGAGCTGGGGAAGCCCGCGCAAGGCCCCAGCTCCCTCACGCTGGCGGCTGTTTCTGTGAAGCGTGCTGAATGCCAGGAAAGGTTAAAGGGCATTTCCCGACACTCACACGCTTCACAGAAACAGTCGCCAGCATGAGGGAAAACTCTTCACGCTGGGGCTGTGCAGAGGGAGCTGGGGCCTCGCGCCGGCTTCCCCAGCTCCCGCTGAAGCCATCCATTTGTGTGAGAATGAAGTTCGTGCGGGTCCCCTGAAGCGTAAGGCCCTGTGTGAACGACATTCTCGCATAATGGATGGGCCGGCCCTGCCTAACTCCTACTGCATTGAGGAAGCATTAGTTGCACCCGCGCTAAGTGCAACAGTGACAGCATGATATGGGCCCCCCCCCCCCATGCTAACTGCAATATCCTCTTCATGCTCACTCTCTGCTCCTAACCTGCTCATTTACCACTTCAGTGCATGATTAGCAAAGTGCAAACAGCACACAGTAACTGTCACAGCCCATGGTTACAGGTAGTGCACCTTAGTAAAAGGGCCCTTTAGCCTTTTCTTCCTAGGTTTAAGTTATTATCATAGATTATATATGACAGCAGGATTTATTTAGATTCAGAATAGGGTAATGAGCTTAGTAGGAGAGGCTTTCAAAAAACTTCAAACACTCATATCACCTTAAAAATTAAACAATCAGAATGAAAAGGTGAAAATTTAAAGGATGTTAATTTTTTTTAACCTGAATTAGACATGAAGTTCTAACATAAGCAGTCTGATGCTGTCTCAAGAATTACGGTACTTCTTGGTTTGAGTCTTAAAAGGCTTTTCCATACTCATGCTAGAACCTGTACATTCTTTCCACCCAGTAATGTACAGATAATCCAAGGAAGAATGAATTTTCTTTTTAATTGCTATAGAATGTCAAACTAATTAACCTCTGGACTTGAAATATTGGGCTGGATGCCAGCAACAGATGCTGAGGTCACAAGTCTTTACACTAACGATTACGGCTGGGTTATGGATTTTTCATGACCGACTGAAGGTGTTAACGGTGCAAGAATGGCCATGCTGGAAAGTGAGGTACAGCTGAAGACTCCATGCTTGTTTATGAATGTCTGGCCAACGTAAAGTGCTCTTTCCTTTCAGCAGGGCAAGGTATAGTAATCACCTCCAATACTTTTCACTTGCCTATAGCAGGAGATTATAGTACTTCCTACCCTTCTTTTTCCCATCTCATGGTAGTCTGTGGCTTAAGGCATTACCGTAGTCATCACTGTTCTCTTCTGGTACATCAATACAGATCAAGTCTTTGAGATCCTAAGAGCTACTATACTGGGTCAGACCAAAGGTCCATTGAGCCCAGTGTCCTGTTTCCAACAGTGGTCAATCCAGGTCACAAGTACCTGACATATGCCAAAAGTAGGCAGTCCCATGCTACTTATCCCCACTTATGCATGCCTTCCTTCATTGCTGTCACTCCCCCAGATTTTTGGACATTCTTCTCTAGATGGCCAAGATTTATCCTAGACGCCCCTTCTAAAATGGCGCTTTATACCACTACAACTCATTACATACACTATTGTATACCATCCCTTTGTTCACCATATACCGAGAACGCCCAAAAATGGAGGTGCAGGTATACACAGTCTTCAATGTGTAAAATCTCTGTGTGAAGCAAACGCCATTTAAGAGCGACAACACAGAAATGCAAATGCAACAGCTCACACTGCTAAAATGCTGTATCTTAAAATGGCATTTCAGTCTGGTGGTTTCATTTGTTGCTTTAGCACACAATTATCTTTTTGAACAAAGCACTCTGGATTACCTTCGTTCTGCACCATGTGCTTTGCCACCAATGAAATGCAAAACTGTCACCTGTATTTACTATCCTCAGCCATCAACAATAAAACTATTTATTTTCAAGATAAAAAAAATGCCACTCTAATATTAAAAGAAAAAAATGGTATGTGATCCACTTCTAGAAGCATAGCACTTAATTACCACTTAATTTACATAATTTATACAAACTAATGTAGAATAAATAATTAGCACTTTCATATGGTTTATTAAAAGCCAAAAGGCATAACAGCATGTCCTGTTTGCAATCTCCATGTAGCTAAACAAGATGTTTTGTGAGTCATTACCATCTAAAGTGACGTTACATAAAATGACGAATAGCAAAATAGAATGGTATAAAGTAGCAAAAAAACCACACGTGTGCTAATTTGCACTCTGTGCCTTCACTATTCTACTAACAGCGTACTGATCTAAAGAGAGTGCCAGGTAATAAATGTGTTTGAAAACTGCCAACGGCATCAATAATTCTAGCTCACGTTGGTGTAATTTCATTCAGAAATTAAATAGACCTCAGCATTAAATTATTGAAATGATGCGGGATTTAAGTAGGTGTATAACTTGCTGCATAAATTCAGTTTGAAATATCGATCCCAATTATACAAAAAGTGGATGTTTTCATTTCAGCAGTCACTGTAAGAATACAAATGGTGTTACTCTTTAGACACGTATATTTGCAACTTACCACCTCCATCTATACAGGTGCAATTGAGGGAAGAAGGGTGTAGACGTGGAAAAGTGGGCATTATTATGCCAGGAAGCGCTGTTTTAGCATGGATGATTTATTTGGCCAATCTCACATGCAAAGGTTAGGGCACCAACAAGATTGCACAATTTACCTACCCTGGCAAAATTTCACGCTTCACTTCTTTCTGATGACAAAGAAGCAAACTCACTATAAGAATTCAAGAAAGCCTGGGATAAGCACAGACGATCTTTTGCTGTACGGTGTAAAGCCTGAGATCAGGTAGAACCTGCAACATTACAAGAGGAAGTGAAAACGGGCAGACTAGATGCACCTAGAAGCATCTCTCCTCACAGTCTCTATTTCTCTAGAACCGTTTTATTCCGGATACTTCCCATGCTGCTCTCTGGAAGATCCACTGTCACTCCAGCAACAGATATTAGAACCCAGTCAAGTCTCTGCATCCTCCATTCAGTACAAGGTGAAAGCAGAGTCGGCCCAAGGATTTCTGCTGCCCTAGGCAGAAACCCCAACCTTGACGCCGCCCCCCCCATGCCACCACCTGCCCCCCCCACCAGCTGCCACCAATGCTACAACCCCCTCCCAGCTGTCACCAATTCCGTTTGGGGGGCTGCAGGTGGACAGCAGCAGTATTTCCAAGGCGGCGGCCAAAATCCACCTATGAATGGCACTGCCACGGCCCACCTGTGCCAGCCACCCTAGGCGGCCACTTAGCTTACCTAGTGGATGGGCTGGCCCCGGGTACAAGAGCCACAGGTAGGAACTGAATCCAGGCCTCCCTTATTTAGCGACTCTTGAGTAACCACAACAGGACCAAATGGTCATCAGAGCAATTTAGAAAGTGCTAAAAATCCAGGGGGAATCAACCAGAACAAAATATACAGGGCCGGATATTCAAAAGGCATTTACATGGTTTACAGCCCAATAAACCATGTAAATGCCTTAAATCAGGATATTCAACGGCACTTACACAGTTAGTGCTGTTCAATATCCCCTTCTAACTCTCCTACATGCCCCACTGCTAACCAGGGGAGTTCTGGGGCAGAGCAAAGGCGGCAACAAGCAATATTGCAGGCTGCCCAGTTAGCGATCTGCACTGAAAAGATAGGCGAGGAAATCCCTCACCTTTCTTTCAGCAGAGGAGTTAACTAGGCAGCCTGCAATATCGCTGCTGCCCGGTTACCTAATGCGGTTTCTGGCTTGTGCGGCAATCCCCAGATATTCAATGCCGGAGCCACATATGACCCCGGCATTGAATATCCTGGGTTAAGGGTCGGTGGGCAGGGCTATTTATTTATTTAACCGTTTTTATATACTGCGTTATTCTATGGTCAAAGTGATTTAAATTATAACAAAATGGTGATACAGTATAACAGGGTAAACTTGGAGTATGTGTATAATAGTATTGTTTATAAAGCTGCGGTAGCAGACTCCATGCGATATCGGAGCCGCGGCCCCACTGAATTCAATGGGGCCGCGGCTCCGATATCGGGCGGAGTCCATTACCGTGGTTTAGTAAACATGCCCCAATATCAGGGTAATAAACTTGGATTATGTCTATAAATAATAAATAGTAAATAATGTATGTGGAGGAAGAGACCATCTTGTGAAGGTATTACTGCAGGAGAGCAATTTGGAGAGTTCATAAGATAGGGGTTGTAGATGGGGTGGGGGGGGGAGGTGGAGGAGGTTGTGGATATTGCTTGTTGGGTGGTCATGTTATGTCCTTGGAGATAGCCTGCCCAGAAGAACATTGGGCCCATAGAAAATAAATATTCAGAGAGGCAAGAAGGGGATTACAATTTCAGATAAAGGTGAGAATGGGAGTGTAAGAAGAGAAGAGAGCAGAGCAACCTGAGATAAAAAATGATTAAGAAAGGACAGACTGAAGGAAGGCTTGCTGAAACAGCCAGGTCTTCAAATTTCAATTTAATTTAGGGAGGGACTGTTTAGAGCAGAGGAAAAGGGGTAAAAGGTTCCAAAGAGAATGCTCAAGGTAGGAAAAGGCGTGGTTTCTGGAAATGAATAGGTGAAGGGTGGGATGGGGTGGGGGGAATGAGAGAAGAGCTTATTGGAAGAATGGAGGGGGTGTTTGGAACAGTAGGGAGAGATTATGGTGATTATGTAAGGGGGCAGGCAGAGTAGAAAAAGCAATGTATGTTTTGAATAGGGAGGGATGTGTACAGGGCAAAACCTTTTGGCTCATTTTCAGTTAGTTCAAACTTTTTCCTGAATTTTGGACTTTTTCAGTTTGTTTCACATGTTCATACATTTTTTTAATACTCAGACTTTTTTAACATGAGCTAATCAACATAAAGGTATTAGAAAGGAGACTTAGGTGCCCCCTAGGATGGACAAATCAAAACATCTGAAATTCTGTAGAAGGGGCAGTAGAGAAGGTGGAAATGTGTAAATGTGTTCTAAAATTATCCTGTTCCCACTCGAAAAGATAAAATCTCCATCACTGTCTCAGAAAATGGAGCTGTGCAGAACATACAGTAGGTCTGGACACATGGGGCCCGATGCAGAGATGCGAATAGTGGGGTTTGATGGCCTGGTTGGACGTCCAAACCACGTTTTTGCCCGGCACTCAATTCTGAGTCCAGCCCTTCCCGCATGTACAGATGGTTAGTGCAGGGAGTGCTGGACGGGGGCAGGAGGGGGAGGCACGGAGGCGGAGAGTGGGCAGAGCAGGGGCAGGCCAAAGCACCCAGACATAAAGGGCTATTCAGGTCAGGGCCCTATACATCCGTCAGTCACACTCTGGATGCCCAGCGTATACCATCTCCGAGGTAGTATAAGTGCCGGGCTCCCTTGTGATTGGGACCTTCCGCCACACAGAATGACGGAGCCATCTCACCTGCCACCCAAGCCCAGACCTGGCCAACCCCGTCAAGGGTCAGGCAGCAAGGAAAAGATATTTGGAGCATTGTCGGACTTTCATTGCTCCTGCTGGGTGTCCCGGTGCCAAGACAATGGGACGCCACCGCACCGGCACACCAGCAGCAGCAGAGGATGGGCTGGCCGTGCAGACTGGGGACATTTCCCGTGGCAGAATCAGGGGCATGCCAGGCCATCTAGGTGCCTGATTCTGTACAGCGGGTCTGTCTAGCTCCTATGGTTGTAGAATCGGGTACAATTTGGGGTCCATCTGTGTTTTGGACATTAGGAATCGGGCTCATGCAAGGATAAGATCAATTTTAGAAAAGTGCATGATGTGGGGGGCTGGGCAGTATAGACATGTCAGTGGCGATATTTTGGGACTTACACATGGATATGTCTCTACATTCATGTACAGGCCTGCCATTTTAGAAATGGAGATGTGCAGGTGGCGCATTAGTAAACAAAGAGGCCTCGATATCTACCTGCTATCTATCTTATAGGAGAGATCAATTATTGGGGGATTAAGAGGGCATTCCGTTATCATCTCTACTGGTGACAGCTGCTGGAAAGGAACACGTTTGAAAGTCTGGCAAGTTTAAAAATGTGATGCTATTCTAAAATCAAGTGTACAGATGTATCCTTTTGGGCCCAACTTGGATACAGCTCCTTCATGCCCCCATGCATCTTAGGGGGGGGGTTCTAATGGGCGCTAGCTGTCAGCATGTGTTTTGGCATGTGCTGGGACACTCACTGTCAGCTAACACAGGGTTATGACCGTGTAGGATCATTCCCACGCTAACTGTGCAACCCGTGTGAGGGTCCCAAGTGAGTGGGTTAGGGACAGAGAGTGGGCATGGTGAGCTCAGCATAGTTAGCACTGTGTTCACCCCGCATGCTAACTTCATAAGTGCAGATTCACCTAACACCACCTCAATAGGCGGAGTTAAGAGCATCTGCACTAATGCAGCGTATCTAGGGACAAGACTTCGCGTTAACTGCTGGAGAAATGATTGCCACACCTCTGACAGCACCTAATGCACCATACTTTCGCCACTATCAGTACATTACCTGCGACAACCTAGCGCCCTTTAGTAAAAGGCCCTCTTAGATGTGACTGGGACAGACATGTCTACACTGGGCCCATTTTAAAACTTCTACTGGGATGTGGATAGGGTTGCACATGTGAAAGATCAATTTAATACATGCAAATCATGAATAGGACTTATAAAATGACGCAGTGCACATTAATTTATAGGTTAAATTGGATTTAGCAAGCAGTAAAGGGCATGTTTAGCACTAATGGTTATTGGTAATCAGTTTGCACGGCACCGCAGTATTCATTACCACACATTAAAAAAGTGGCTATGGTAAAAATCCCATACTACCTGCTTAGCGTGCAACAGGACAGGGACTGGTTGAGTTAGGCGCACATAGTAGGTGTTAACTGCACATTGAGGTTAGTGTGGGTGTCATTAGCATGCATTAAACATCAGTGTTGCCGTTATTGCAGGCACGCTTAACACCACCTCAGTGGGTACCAGTAAGTGTGGCTATGTTAATTGTGGCTTTATTTTTAGCATTAACAGTGCTAATTTTTGGTACCTAACTTGAACTAAAGAACAAACGTTTAGCACATGTTAGTAAACATGTCCCTAATTTTTTTTTAAAGTACACTAACAATCCAATTTCATACTAATGAGAGCACATCCCTAGTGCAAAATGTTAAGGTCAAGTAACAATTAGACTGCAGCTATTCTTAACATTTCAGAGAAAAAACTGAGAAAAGGAATATTGCAACAAATTACAAGGACAAATTAAAACCGGCGTAGAAAAATACCCTGCATCTTAAATCTGCCTGCTGTTAAGTGTAGTGTTCCAGCATAAATGTCAGATTCTATCACCTATAGCAGATCATAGTCGCATAATACCATAAACATTAGTTTTGCTTTCTTTCCTCAGACCTGTCTAAAATGATTCATTTTATATTTTTTCTCAACTGCATTTTAATGAGAAAAGAACGGAAAACGTTGGATTTTCACTGCAGAACTAGAATAACAAATAGTTTCACTGTTAACAAAATGCATGGAAAACCAGCAATGCTAAACTGAAAAAAAAGAAACCTATTTCTACTGAGTTAATTTCTTTCCACCTGTATCTTACAATCATCTAGCCATGCTAGTGCAGAGGAAGACAAACTCTTGAAGATCGTAAAGTCAAATGCAAGGCATTGATAAGGCAGGCAAAGAGAGAATTTGAGAAGAAGCTTGCTGCGGAAGCAAAAATGCGAAATAAAGACCTTTTCAAGTACATTCGTAGCAAAAAACCCGTGAGAGAGTCAGTTGGTCCATTAGATGATAAAGGGGTTAAAGGAGCACTAAGAGGCGACAAGGCGATAGCGGAGAGACTGAATGAATTCTTTGCTTCGGTCTTTACTGAGGAAGATGTAGGGATGTTACCCACGACTGAAGTGGTATTTAAAGGTGTGGAAGAATTGAAGGAAATATCGATACATCGGGAAGATGTCCTACAACTATTAGATAAACTGAAGAGTAGCAAATCACCTGGGCCGGATGGTATACATCCAAGGGTGTTGAAAGAACTGAAATTTGAGATTGCAGACCTGCTATCAGTAATCTGTGAACTATCATTAAAATCATCTCTAATACCTGAGGATTGGAGGATCGCCAATGTAACACCAATTTTTAAAAAGGGTTCGAGGGGTGATCCGGGAAACTACAGACCGGTGAGCCTGACATCAGTACCGGGAAAAAATGGTAGAAACCATCATAAAGAATAAAATTACTCAGCATATAGATAGTCATGACCTAATGGGAGACAGCCAACATGGCTTTAGACAAGGAAGATCTTGTCTTACTAATCTGTTATGTTTTTTTGAAGGAGTGAATAAACAGGTGGACAAAGGTGAGTCGGTTGATATTGTGTATCTGGACTTTCAGAAAGCCTTTGACAAGGTCCCTCATGAGAGACTTTTGGCAAAACTAAAGAGTCATGGGATAGGAGGCAGTGTACTACTGTGGATCAGGAACTGGTTAAAAGATAGAAAGCAGAGAGTAGGGCTAAATGGCCAATTTTCCCAATGGAGAAAGGTGAATAGTGGTGTACCCCAGGGATCTGTGCTGGGTCCGCTGCTTTTTGACATATTCATAAATGACCTGGAAAGTGGAATAACGAGTGAGGTTATCAAATTTGCTGATGACACAAAACTATTTAAAGTTGTTAAAACCCAGGAGGATTGTGGAAAATTGCAAGAGGATCTTGATAAATTGGAAGACTGGGCATCAAAATGGCAGATGAAATTTAATGTGGAGAAGTGCAAGGTTATGCACCTAGGGAAGAACAACCCAAACTATGGTTACACGATGCAAGGTTCCACATTAGGAACCACCACCCAAGAAAAAGATTTAGGCGTCCTTGTGGATACCATGTTAAAACCCTCTGCCCAGTGTGCAGCGGCGGCCAAGAGAGCAAATAGAATGCTAGGTATGATAAGGAAAGGAATGGAAAATAAAACAAAAGATATTATAATGCCTCTATATCGTTCCATGGTGAGACCGCACCTTGAATATTGTGTGCAATTCTGGTCGCCGTATCTTAAAAAGGATATAGCGATTTTAGAAAAGGTTCAGAGAAGAGCCACCAAAATGGTAAAGGGGATGGAAGGCTACTCCTATGAAGAAAGGCTAAAAAGGTTGGGGCTCTTTAACCTGGAAAAGAGACGGCTGAGGGGAGATATGATAGAAGTCTATAAATTAATGAACGGAGTGGAACGGGTAAACGTAGATCGATTGTTTACCTTATCAGAATATAGAAAGACTAGGGGACATGCAATGAAGCTACAGGGTAAACTATTTAAGACTAATAAAAGAAAATATTTTTTCACTCAACGTGTAATCAAACTCTGGAATTTGTTACCGGAGGATGTAGTAAAGGCTGTTAGTGTAGCTGGGTTTAAAAAAGGTTTGGACAAGTTCCTGGAGGAAAGGTCCATAAACCATTATTAAGAAGGGACCCAGGATATCAATGCTTGAACCAATACAAGCATTGTGGAACCTGTGTCCCTTGGGGAAACTGCTAGGTACGTATGACCTAGATTGGCCACTGTTGGAAACAGAATACTGGGCTTGATGGACCTTGGTCTGACCCAGTATGGCATATCTTATGTTCTTATGTTCTTATGTTCTAACGAAGAAACAGAACACATCCTCACCGTTAAGTAACAGGGCAAGCACTCAGTCTGACTCAACAGGTCCACTATTTGAAATATAATTAGTTTATATAGTATTTGATATCATATCCATAAAAACGTGAAGGAATATAACAAGTCCACTCAGGCATGTATATGATCTGACAGCTTCTTCCTGTTCTTCTAATTTAACTCCCGAATAGTGATATAGGGATGTGAGCCTTCTTTGCAATAATCCGGATTTGCCCCCATTTTGAAACTCTTACCTTTGTCTTTACATGACCCAGTCCATGCAGCAACAGTTCTGTATAGGGGGTCAGAGACCTCATCTCCTTTCAGAACACAGCACACAAGCACCCGGAATTGTATCTAGATGTTACTTTTCTGCAGTTTTTAAGATTCGTTTCTCAGGACCTCTGAAAACGGCTTCCATATCTCCAGCTTCCTCTGACATGATAAGCAGAAGCCAAATTAAAATGAGGTTTCCCAATCTGATAGTGTGCAATACTGCTATTAGGTCAACCCACTAATTTTATTAATATGAAATAAATTTGCAGACGCCAATTCCAGAAAATTCTGTTTACACTGAAGAGTGAATCTACTACAGTTGTGGTCAACATAATTTGTACCCTTGTAGTTCAACCCCTTAATGTCCAATATCTCCTAAATGAAAATGACCAGTGAAATGGCTTTGGACTACATATGCACACATAGTATAAAAACTGGGACATTGCCAGGACATGATTATGGGCACTCTTATAAACAATTCAAATCAATCTGAACAGAAGAACCACATTCCCTTTACAGTAAAAGTAGACGCTCCTGTAATCAATTGTAAATACTCACATGTATTTATTTAGCAACTTTTTATACCACATATTCTACAAGTCACTGCGGTTTACAATCAACTTAAAAGCCTGAAAGGTAGGTTACAAGTAACTTGATAGGTAAAGGTTAGCCCAATAGTTTAAAATAACAATAACTATTACAGATTATAGAAGGTGGACAGTAGCAGTTAAACATATATAATTTACAAATGAAGTTTAACTTGGGAACTATTAAATGTATATAAGGGTTTTGTAAAAGTCCATCAGTTCAAATAGCTGTTGTTATTGTTAAGTGCCGTCGAATTGGTATCGACTCCGGCGACCCTCTGGATAGCTGACCTAAACTGTGTTCGGTCTTTAGTCCAGCAGCTCATTGTTGATAAAGTGGCACCTATAGCTGCTGTTATTGTATTGATCCATCTCATTGCTGGCCTTCCTCTTTTACGTTTACCTTCAACCTTGCCAAGCATGATGTCTTTCTCTAATGATCTCTCTCTTCGCATGATGTGTCCAAAGAATGAAAGTCGAAGTCTTGACATCTGAGTTTCTAAAGAAAGCTTAAGTTTGATCTCCTCTAGTACTGACTGGTTTGTTCCATAGGCAGTTAGTATACACAATATTCTTTGCCAGCACCATAATTCAAAGACATCGATTTTCTTCCTGTCTATCTTTTTTACTGTCCAACTTTCACAGCCATACGATGTTATTGAAAATACCATGGCTTGGAGAAGTCAAATCTTTGTATGGAGAGAGACATCTCTTCTCTTGAGAATCTTGTATAGGTTCTTCATAGCCATTCTGCCAAGAGCAATGTTTCGTCTGATTTCTTGACTGCTGGTCGTTTCATTATTGACTGTTGATCCAAGTAGGTTAAAGTTGTCAACAATTTCAATTTCTTCTCCATCAATAATGAACGTACTGATTTTGCCAGTTGCTAGGATCTTTGTCTTCTTTACGTTAAGGTGCAGGCCCATTTTAAGACTATTTTCCTGATCTTGAGAAGCAAATGTTTCAGATAGTTTTCACTTTCAGCCAGTAATGTGGTATCATCAGCATAGCAAAGGCTGTTCACGAATCTTCCGCCAATCTTCACACCTCGGTTGTCTTCATACAGCTCTGCTTCTCTGATGGTTTGATCTGCATATAAATTAAAGAGGTAGAAGGAAAGTATGCAGCCTTGTTGAACACCTTTGCTGATTTTAAACTATTCTGTTTCTCCTTGTTCCATTCAAACTACTGCTTCTTGATCAATGTAAAGGTTGTGCAAGAGAACTATCAGGTGTTCTGGTATACCCATGCTTCTTAATGTGGCCCAGAGTTTCTCATGGTTTACACAGTCAAAAGCCTTGCTGTAGTTAATAAAACATACATAGATATCCTTTTGCTATTCTTTTTTCTTTTCAGGAATCCATCTCACATCCACAATGATGTTTCTCGTTCCTCGCCCTTTCCATAATCCTGCTTACACTTCAGGCAGTTCTCATTCAAGGTATGGTTGTAGTCTCTGCTGAATGATCTTGAGTAGAATCTTGCTGGCATATGGGATCAGAGCAACTGTGCAATAATTTGCATAGTCAATCGGATCACCTTTCTTCAGTATTGGTAGAAACGCATATCTTTCCAGTCAGTTGGCGATAATGTTGTCCTCCAAATTTCCAGACAGAGTCTTGTAAGTTTGGTAAAGCTGCATGCGATTGCTATAATAGTTCATTGGGAATGCCATCAATGCCAGTTGCTTTGTCCTTCGATAAGGCTTTCAATGTTGCTTGTTTCATCACCAATGGTTCCTGATCATAAGGTATAGGTTGAGACGGCTGTTTGTCCACTTGATCTTTATGATATAATAACTCTGTATATTCTTTCCACCTTTTCTTGATCTTCTCAGTATCATTCAACATGGATCCTTGAGCATCTTGTAACATTCCAATTCGAGGCTGGAATTTTTTCTTTAACTCTCTTAGCTTTAGGAAAGCCGATCTTGTTCTTCCTCTAATAGTTTCTGATTTTATTTCCTTGCATGAATAGTTGTAGTACTTCTCCTTGTCTTTTCTTGCTGCACTCTTGCTTAGGAGGACTGGCCTAGTGGTTAGGACAAGGTACTTCAGGCCAGAGGGCCGTGGGTTCAAGTCCCACCTGGGGACAGCAATCTCAGGCCAGAGGGACTGGGATTTCTAGTCCTATAGGCACTCCTTGTGGTCTTGGGCAAGCCACTTAACCCTCCATTGCCCATGTTCCCTGTACGTATTAGCGTATGTGTGTCATATCCCCTCGTGTTAAATGTATCTCCCAATTGACCACTTTGACCCGGTGAAAAGCGGGATATAAATACAGCTAAATAAAATAAATAAAAATGTTGAAAATCTCTGACAGGTTCTTTGATTGTCCAGAAATCCAGGAAATCAAAAGTCAGAGGGGAAAGAGAGGCAATTTTCAGAGTTTCTTCAGTCATCCATGTTGGCCATTTTTGCTTTTTCACCTTTTGTAGAGACCTCTCACTTTCTTCCACAACAACCTTCTTGGTGCAATCCCATAACTCTTCTGGAGCTCTATCATTTGTATCTAAAGCAACAAATCAATTTTGCCAGAAGTCTTTAAATTCCAGTGGTATATTCTCAAGGTCATATTTTGCTACATTCATGAGTGGCTTGCTCTTTTTCAACTTTGGCTTGAGTTGCATACTAGTAGTTGGTGATCTGTACCACAGTTAGCTCCAGGTTTTGTCTTTGTTGATGTTCTAAAGTTTTTCCATCATTGACTTCCACAGATGTAGTCAATTTGATTTTTGTACAATCTATTGGGTGAAGTCCATGTGTACAGTCAGCGCTTGTGTTGCTGGAAGAAGGTGTTTGAGATGAATAGATCAATGATCTTGCAAAAATCAGTCTTTCTGCAGCTTCATTTCTGTTGCCAAGTCCATATTTTCCTACCACTTTGCTTTCTTCTTTGTTGCCAACTTTTGCATTCCAATCATCCATGACTATCAGGATATCCTGTTTGCATGGTCTGTCAATTTCAGCTTGTACTTGTTCATAGAACTCATCAACTTCTTTCTCTTCTGCAGCAATCATTGGGGGCACATACCTGATTTATAGTTGTGTTGATGGACATTCCTCATAGATGAATAGAAATTAAGCATTCAATGATTGCACTGTATTTCATTACAGTTCTTACAAGTTTCTTCTTAATTATAAAAGCAACACCCTTTCTTTTTTGTCTTTCATTTCCAGCATAATAGACCATATAATCATTAGATGCAAAGTGCCCAATGCCAGTCTATTTCAGTTCGCTGACAGCCAACAGATTGAGTTGTACACATTCCATTTCATTCTTGACCACCTTTAACTTTCCTTGGTTCATGCTTCATATGTTCCATGCCCCAATATGTAAGACATCTTTACAGCTTCTGACTCTCATTTCATGTGCAGCTACATCAGCAGTCAGACATCTCGAGGGCTTTGATCCAACCACATCATAAATGCTGGCTTTACTCTGAAAAGTCTTCAGCGTATCCCCAGTAGCCAACTGAGTGCCTTCCAACCT
The DNA here is from genome assembly GCA_033557465.1 of Ichthyophis bannanicus. NCBI lineage: Eukaryota > Metazoa > Chordata > Amphibia > Gymnophiona > Ichthyophiidae > Ichthyophis > Ichthyophis bannanicus. The sequence goes on from CM066036.1 coordinate 37,701,684, forward strand.
CGGAGTCTCATCTTCCAGCATTATGGTGCAATTTGTTTTGCTGTGACTATCCACTGGGTTTCATGGCAAGATACGGAATTAGATTAACAAGCCTTTTTTCCGCACAGGTAATTCTAGTGTTCTTGCTGTTATTGAAATGTGATCCTCTGTTGCAAATACTGTCCCATTCTGCTGCTGCCCAGATGGGTGGTTTGTCGTAAGACTGGCACCTCAGCTGAGACCTGTCAATCTTGGGAGAACTTGCCAGTAGTTAAGCTACCGATAGCTTAGCTCTCAGCATCACTGATGCACACAAGTCCTCACAGCATGGCAAGCTGCACACCAAAGCTATATGATAACTTAATGACATAGTGCTAAATCAGTGTAAAGCAGAGGTGCATAATGTTGGATAGAAGGATGTATAGTCTTGGTGGGCTTGATTGTTTCTTATTACCAGAAGGGGTTGGGCAAGAAGGGGATATGTGCACGTTGGGATCTTAACTTTGTGATGTATGCTTGTTCATTGGAGTTGGATCCATAGAGCTGTAGAAATAGGTGAGTCTTTATTTTCTGGCGGAATTCAACAAAGTCGTCTAGGAGCCATAAGTCATTGGCTGGGAGTTCCAAATAAGGCTTGTTTGGAGGTGTATTGATTACATCTGTTTTGAATAGGTGGGATTGTCAGCATGTCTTGATTGGCTCTGCACCTTGTCCTAGTTTCAGAAGGCTTTGAAATGAGGTTTTGAAGAACATGGACTGATGGAGTATTTTGAAGGTGGTCAGTATAGCCTTATATCTAATTCTCATGTGTATTGGGAGCCAGTACAAATGTGTAATATGGATGAATTCAATATTATCTTTACAGCTTTATTTTGGAACATTTGTAGGGGTTGAATGGTCACCCTTGGGAGGCTCTGATAGACAATATTACAATATTTATTAATTTATTTATTTAAAAGGATTTCTATACCACCTTATCCTTAAATCAAAGTGGTTCACAATACAACTAAACATGTTACATAAAACATTCAGGGTGATATTATAATGGGTCTTTGTACAGTGTGTTCAGGTTTTGATTATTGTAATATAACTATTTACAAGGTGAGCTAAATACATAATGAGCTATTTACAAGATGATATTCTGAAAACATGGTACATATTGGTTGTATAAATTAGTTGAAAAGGAGAGATGAAAGAGACGATCCTTGAAGCAGACCTTGATTCTGACTGTATTGGTGAGAAGTTATGGATCCAACTTTCACTTGTTCATACCTGACTTCTAGATAGGAATGAAATCATTGTAGAGTAGTGCCTGTCAGACCTATTGATTCTAGGCACGATAGGAGTTGGCTATGATATATGGAGTCTAAGGCTGACACAATGTCTAAAAAGATAAGCGCAAATCCTTGGGTAGGTATTTCCACTCCTTTGATAAGATTGTCAAGTAGTGATGTAATCAGGGTCTCAATGCTAAGGGACGGTTTGAAACTGTGTTGGTGTGAGTCAGGTGGTGAGTGAGCTTCTATATGGTCTTGCAGTTGGATTCGGACTGCCTTTCTAATGATCTTGGCTGTGAATGGTATACTTAAGATCAGTTTGTAAAAGGTTGGTAATGATGGGTCCGATGTTGGGTGCTTCAGTAGGAGCCTGATAGAGGCTGTGATGAAGCTGAAGCCATTGAAGCTATAGACTTAGAAAAAAACACTGTTTATTATAAAGCAACTGACTCACAGAAGGTGCAGTTACCTAAAAGTGCAGCTAGAGGGAGCAGGAACGAGGCTGCAGAAGCTAAGCTGACACACCCAGGTTTTGAGAATGCAGGAGCTAATCAGGTACACCTGAGTAGAGAGCCAGGAAGCTCAGTGGAGAAACGGCTTTATAAACAGTGCTCAGAAGGAAGAAAACAGAGAGGACCTCGAGCTGAGAGAGGAACTGAGAGAGGAGCTGAGAAAGGACCTCAAGCTCAGAGAGGACCACAAGTTTGGAGAGGAACACAAGTTCAGAGAGGAACTGAGAGGGGACCTGAGAGAGGAACCTCACATACTGAAAGGCAGAGAAGCTTGGAGTACCTACAAGGAAGAGCTAAGTTCCAGGGAGGACAAGGCCGTTCCAGAAAGCTCCAGGAGCCAGTCTTCAGGGAAGACGGTGATAGAAGGAGACTGCCAGGTAGAGCAAATACCAGCAGAGCACGTCTCAAAGATCCAAGGTACAGTTATATTTCCTTTCCAAGATGTGAGCCAGCTCCTAGAAAAGCTTATAACCCAGAGAGCCGTACTGATAGGAAACAAAGCTGGGAAAGGCGTGTGAAACCTTTATAGATAGGCATAGTAAAAAGCCATAACAGTTATTTGCCAAACCAAGACCAGCAAGGCTGGGGAATATTGGAGAGATCTATTGAACTACAACCTGCCTTATCCAGGGAAAGTTCAGGATTAGCTGACAACACGGCTGAACAGGAACCTATGCAAATAGAGGTGATAGAATCAGAGCCATTGCAGTTAGAGCACCCGATAGACTGCTCACTCTGTGTTTCCAAGAGTCTAGAGCAGCGATGGCGAACCTATGGCACGCGTGCCAGCTGTGGCACGCGAAGGCCTTGCAGCTGGCACGCGGGAAGGTCCGCAATTAAGATATGCGGCGCGGCGGGAGGTGAGTGTGCTGGTGTCCAGGGCCGGCCCGTCCATTGAGCAAGAATGTTTTTTGCACAAGGCCCCGCGTTTCAGGGGGCCCCGCGCAAAGAACATTCTGCTTTCCTCAAAATTACATTAAAAAAAAAAGCTGGCTCTCTGGCTGCTGCCGCTGTCGCCGCGGCAGAATGCAGTGTCCCGCGGGGCCCCCTCTGTGCCGGCTGAGCCCTCTGCCTGGCTTTCAGATTCGCGAAGGGAGAGTGTCTCTCCCTCGTGTCTCTGTTAAGCCCGCAGGGGCTAATGGGAAATTTCCCATCAGCCCCTTTAGACGCGAGGGGTTGATGGGAAATTTCCCATTAGCCCCTGCGGGCTTAACAGAGACGCGAGGGAGAGACACTCTCCCTTCGCGAATCTGAAAGCCGGGCAGAGGGCTCAGCCGGCGCAGAGGGGGCCCCGCGGGACACTGCATTCTGCCGCGGCGGCAGCGGCAGCAGCCAGAAAGCCAGCTTTTTTTTTTGGACTGCTAATGGGCTGGGGCTGGGGCGGGGGGACTGTTAGGACTGCTAATGGGCTGGGGCTGGGGCTGGGGCGGGGGGGCTGTTAGGACTGCTAATGGGCTGGGGCGGGGGTGCTGTTAGGACTGCTAATGGGCTGGGGCGGGGGGGCTGTTAGGACTGCTAATGGGCTGGGGGGGTTAGGCATGCTAATGGGCTGGGGGGGGCTGTTAGGACCACTAATGGGCTGGGGGGGTGGTGGGTTATGACCGCTAATGGGGTGGGGGGGGTTAGGACCGCTAATGGGCTGGGGGGGTTTGTTAGGACTGCTAATGGGCTGGGGGGGTTAGGACTGATAATGGGCTGGGGGGGGGGGGGTTAGGACCGCTAATGGGGTGGGGGGGTGCTGTGTTAGGACCGCTAATGGGGTGGGGGGGGTTAGGACCGCTAATGGGCTGGGGGGGTTTGTTAGGACTGCTAATGGGCTGGGGGGGTTTGTAAGGAATGGTAAGGGTCTCTGGACTGATGGGGGCTGTCTGGAAATTGGTTGTTGCGGGGGTTAGAACTGCTAATCGGCTATGGGGGGCTGTTAGGACTGCTAATGGGCTGGGGGGGTGGGTTAGGACTGCTAATAGGCTGGGGGGGTGGGGGGGCTGTTAGGACTGCTAATGGGCGGGGGGGCTGTTAGGACTGCTAATGGGCTGGGGGGGTTAGGGCTGCTAATGGGCTGGGGGGGGTTAGGACTGGTAATGGGCTGTGGACTGATGGGGGCTGTCTGGAAATGGGGTGATGGGGGTGTTAGAACTACTAATGGGCTATGGGGGGGCTAGGACAGGAAATGGGCTGATGGGGAGGGGTTAGGACTTGAGGTGGGCTGATGTGGTTAGGACTGGTAATGGGCTGTGGGCTGATGGGGGGGGGGGTTCGGACTGGCAAGGTGCTGATGGGGTTAAGACTGGCAATGGGCTGATGGGGTTAAGACTGGAAGTGGGCTGATGGGGGGTTAGGACTGGTAATGGGTTATAGGGGGGGGCTTAAACTGAAAATGGGGTGATGGGGGGGTTAGGACTGGAAGTGGGTTGATGGGGGGCTAGGACTGGTAATGGGTTGGGGGGTTGCTATGACTGGAAATGGGCTGAGTGGAAGGGGAGGCTTGAATTGCAAATAGCTGATGGGGAGGGAGCTTGGAATGGAAATGGGCTGATGGAGCAGCTAGGATAGGACTGGAAATGGGCTGTTGGGGGGAGCTAAGATTGGAAATGGGCTGTGGTGGGGGCTTGAATTGAAATGGACTCATGGAGGGGCTAGAACTGAAAGTAGGCTCATGGGGGGGGGGAGGCATGGACTGGAATTGGACTGAGTGGAGGGGAGCTATGATTTGACATGGGCTGATGATGGGGCTAGGAAATGACTAGAAGTGGGCTGATGGGGGGCTAGGATTGGAAATGAGCTGATGAAGGGACTCAGACTGAAAATGGATGGGGGAGCTAGGACTGGAAATGGGTTGATGGTGGGCTAGGATGGGAAATGGGCTGATGCAGGGACTAGAAGGGAATGGATGCTGGGTGAGACTGGAACTAGAAGGGAGCTGATGTTGGGGGAGGATTAGAATGGGATGGGGCTGGGAGAGTAAAATGGAGAGGGGAAAAATATTTTGTGTGGGAGGGATGAAAAATCTACAATTGGCCTGGTATTGGGAGAGTAAGTGGGGATTGAGGATGGAGGGGTAAAATTTGTGTGGATGAAATAGGAATGAGGAAAGAGCAAAAGGAGAAAGATTAGTATGTTAAAGCAGATGTAGAGAGAGAGAATGGAAAAAAACTAGAAGAGAGAAGAAAGAACAAATGGACAGCAGACGATGGAGAGTTAGCAGAAAACATGAAGAAACCAGAAGAAAGTGGCTGGAGCAATTGCAACTGAAAAAAATGCACAAAAGGTAGAAATATCTCTTTATTTTGAATTTATTAACTGGAATATGAAACCTCTGGGAAATGTGCATCATTAACGTCTGTGCTTTGTTTGGTACAAGAGGAAATTAATTTATAGTTTTATTTCTACAGTGTTGTTGTACATTCCAAGTTTGGCTTTTGGGGTTCCCAGTTTAATTATTGCCTTCCTGTTTCTAAATTGAATGAAATCATTAAAACATTATAAATTGCCAATAAATTGAAATGAAAACCAAAGGATTGTGAATCAAATTGATTCTCTGACAATACAAAGATTCCAACCTTTACAAATGATGTTACATAGTTCAGGCAACTTTATAAAGAGTTTTTAGATACTAAAATCTTGTTGTTAAGGTTTAATTGACGTGCTGGCACTTGGAGGAAATTCTTTGGTTTTGTGCGGCAGTTTGGGCACTCGGGCTCAAAAAGGTTAGCCATCACTGGTCTAGAGTCTCTCACAGAATTGTAACAGGCAGGACATGCTTTAACATATCTTTTTGTCCTGTCTTGCTGCACGTTGAAAATCTCTGTTGAGTTCTGTTATTGTCTTTCTTTCTCCTCTGGCTTTAGCTTCTCTGCGTTTCTGGGCAATTTTCAGAGTTTCTTCCGTCATCCATTTTGGCTGTTTTTGCTTTTTCACCTTCTCGCTTTCTTCTTGATGTCATTCCATAACTCTTCTGGAGCTCTGTCATTTGTATCTAAAGCAGCAAATCGATTTTGCAGGCAGTCTTTAAATTTCAGTGGTATATTCTCCAGGTCATATTTTGCTGCATTCATGGGTGGTTTGCTCTTTTTCAACTTTATCTTGAGTTTGCATACTAGTAGTTGATGATCTGTACCACAGTCAGCTCCAGGTTTTGTCTTTGTTGATGTTATAGAACTTTTCCATCGTTGACTTCCACAGATGTAGTCAATTTGATTTTTATACAATCCATTGGGTGAAGTCCATGTGTACAGTCACCGCTTGTGTTGCTAGAAGAAGGTGTTTGAGATGAATAGATCATTGGTCTTGCAGAATTCTATCAGTCTTTCTCCAGCTTCTGTTGCCAAGTCCATATTTTCCAGCTACTTTGTCTTCTTTGTTGCCAACATTTGCGTTCCAGTCACCCATGACTATCAGGATATCCTGTTTGCATGTTCTGTCAATTTCAGCTTGTACTTGTTCCTAGAACTCTTCAATTTCATTCTCTTCTGCAGCTCTTGTTGGGGCATATACTTGAATTATAATTGTGTTGATAGGCATTCCTCGTAGACGAACAGAGATTAAGCGTTCGCTGACTGCATTGTATTTCATTACAGTTCTTGCAAGTTTCTTTTTTATTATAAATGCAACACCATTTCTTCTTTGTCTTTCATTTCCAGCATAGTAGACCATGTGATCATCTGATGCACAGAAGCCCTCACAGCACGATAAGCTGCAAACCAAGTGAGGGGATCTGTCTATACCCCATCTAAATCCACAGAGATATGAAGCCATGTATTAAAACAGTGGTTCCCAAACCTTGTGTCGGGACCCCAAGTGGGATCACACCATCAGTAGATGGGGTTACAGAAACGTGGCCATTTCCCCTTCTCTCTGGACTTTCACTGTGACCTATGCCAAGTTACCAGTCAGCCTGTGGCCTGTGAGCCAGGCTCTTACCCCCTACTGGGAAAACTTCCTGTTAGACTGAAAACCCATGCTGAGTACCTGGGTCTGTAAGCCCACACTCCACACTAACACAGGGGACCCTGTGCTGACTGCAAGTGCTGCCGCCTTCCTGCTTTAGATGAGTGGAGGGAGGAAAGGAGGCTGGAGATCTGCCTGTTTGATTTCATCATTATCTGGGATCATGTGAATTTTCAGTTATTAAAAGAGGGTCGTATGGGACAAAAGTTTGAAAAGCACTGTATTAAAGACCCAGTAGGCACTGAGATTTATTATTGAGGAACTGCTGCTAGGTGTTAGCTAAATTCTTAAGATGCTTTGTTTGGTTCCCCTCACTTGCTAGTTATCACAGAGTGATATCCCATCTAGTAATTGGAGTAAATTCTTTCTTTTTAGTCATAGGTATGGATATGGTGAGGTAATTTTATAAAGGATTTTTTTATGCATCAAGGTTTTCTTATGTACCTAAAAGGGCTTTTATAAAATAACCCCAGGAGTTACACGGCTAAAAGTGTAAGCGGTGCCAAAGAGGCTTCTACCATTATGCGATCCATATGTAGACATGTTCAGGAGTGGAGTTTGCTCATGGTGCAGGTGGAGGCATAATTCACATTTATCATTTATAAAATTCAGATGCTCCTGCGTACTTTACGCATGAACATTTATGCCTGCTCTTGTGTGGCTTCCCTTTAGTCACAGTTTCTGCTGCTTTTGATCTAGTATTTTGTGAAGACGCGTAGGCCCTTATGCATCTTTATAAAATAGGCTTGAGGTAAGCAGCCACTCGGCATTCATGCATAAGTGGCTTGTTATAAAATTACCTTCCACAAGTAAATCTAGAGATGCCATGTTTTCATTGAGGAGGATGTAAAACTATTTCGGATTGCTGAAGAGAATGAATTTATTAGTCTCGCATATGCCAAAGCAGTATTGTAGAGATACAACCTATGTAATAAAGCTCATGCTACAAATATTTCTAGCATATGTCATTAAGACAAATCTTGTACATGCAGAAATACCACTTAAGGGATAATGCAGAAAGTAAGCATGTGCATTCATTTAGAAAAAAAAATGAGGACATTTTTGGTCTGTTTCCTCTAAATGAACATGAGTCTTTAATGTCCATTTGTTTTCTGTTAGGGCTAGGAAAACAGCACTTGCTGTTGGTTGATCTGTTTGGTACTTAGGATTTAACCCATGTCCCTCGGGAACGGAGGTTATTCATTTGCAGCTGGAGCCAGAGAAGCTGCAATGTTAAGGTAGAGGTCGGTGAACAGTTATCTGCAGAGCAGCAGGAGAGACACACCCCTTAGTGTGTGTCTCACTTTCTGTTACTCAAAGTATAATTATTTCATGGCTTTAGCTATACATTTCTAACCTTTGCGCCTGAGGATTACAGATTTGATCCCCGGTGAGGCTGACAACCAGAGAGAGTGGAGCCACTTTGGAAAAGGACAAGGAGGAAACAGGAATGCTGACAATTTTTGACAAGCAACTAGACAAGCCTATCTCGACCTTACTTGCTGAAAATCTCATAGCTGATGATGTCATCAAGAATCTGAGATCAGCACTCTTTTTTTTCTTGCCATTTTTGTCTGTTTTCACTCCCTCTCCCTCTGAACATTAACTTCTCTCCCTCTGAAACCTATCAGAGACCAGAGAGAAAGCAAAGGGCCCTTTGAGGGGCTAGATGTTGACTGATTTTATGTCAGAGAAAAGTCAGGCTATGTGTTGCAGAGCAAATAGACTCTATAGTGAGAAGCTTGATAGAAAATAAACTGAAAAAAGCACAGTAGAGATAGGGCTGGGGTCAGTTGGTAGGCAGAGTACATGCCAATGAAGTTGATGTGCTTGGTATTTTCAGTAATGTCATATGGATGCCAAAATGTGCTTCAGTGATGAAAGTCTGCACATTTTATGGAGCCATACGGACTGCAAAGTGACTGGCTCTGCCACAGTATCCCATCTCCGTCTATTGTAATGCCCATGTGTGTACTGTGCTGCATATTAACAATAAAATCCCTACACAAAATATGAAATCTGTTTCTTACCCATAGAATCATGTCAAAAGTTAGGACAATTATGTCTTGGTGTCTTTTCCAAAGAGAGGTGCAGGCATATGTGTTCTAACCCAGGGGCCCATGAATAAATAGCTAGTGTCATCTCTTGCACAGGACTTTCAGAAACATTGCGTGTTGGTAGCTGAGCTCTTTCAATAACATGCATGCTAAAAAGTTAACACCTGGTCTGCAGCAGTTATTAAATTTTAGGTCTTAGTCAGTGCACATTAATAAGCAGGCAGATGGAGAATATACCACTATGTTTTCCATTCTCCAGCTAAAATCTATTTTGAAGATGACGTTCTTTTATTTACATGTGGTATATACTAATTGGAATGTTACAAGATGCTCAGGGATCCATGTTGAATGATGGAAAGAATATACAGAGTTTTTATTTCAACTCTTTTTTTTATTGTTTTTTACATGAAATAACATACAATTCTAAGTCCACACGCCATAACATTCACATCAATCTAGCCACTGCCCTCTTCTGCCCGTCTCCTCCTAACATTGAAATACCAATATTAAAGTCATGATATATCAGAGGTTCAAAGTCATAGTCTGTGGGCTCAAATACACTATGACTCCCCCCCTCTAACTACCCTCCTAACCACCCACCCAATCCCCCCCTTCCTCCCCCCTTCCCTCCTTCCCTCCTCTCGGCTGGATATTACCTTAAACCTAGCTTGCCCCTCCCTTTGTCCATCCCCACCCCTCCTTCACTCCTACTACTACTCTCCTTGGGGTGAAGAAAGCACGCAAGGGCAACAATCTTTCACACATTCAGTAGTGAGCTTCGCACCTTTGAAGATAAAGTGTTCATCAGTGGCATCCAAAGCTCTATAAAGCTCCCATTGTTTATCTCCAAGTTGTTTCGCTGTTGACCTCTCCATCTGCATTAGCTCTAACATTGCCTGCTCCCAGTGTCCTACCTTCGGAGGAGATTCTTCAATCCATTTACCCAATAATACTTTCTTGACTACTAAAAAACCTCTTTCAAGAAGTGACCTTTGGTGGGAGTCTACTCTTTGGTCTATCGTATCCCAATTATGAAACAAACAAACATCCATCTGGTAAATTATTTGAATCTCCAGCATTCCAGCCAATTTGGTAAAACTATGCAGCCACAGACACTGCACCTATGGGCATTCCCAAAATTTGTGCAGTAAGGTTCCCACCATTATCCCACACTATCTGCAATTTGCATTCTTTGTTAACCCCGCCTTAAACACCCATTTTTCATTTGTATACGCTCTCCATAAAAACTTAAATTGAAGTTCTTGCAGGTAGACCCATTTTACTCCCGAAGGAATTTTCACAAAAGCGCTTTGCAGGAGCTCCAGCGTAACCCCCTCCATACCATCCCTTGCCCATCGCTGCACCAACAAAGAGAGATACTCCTGATCCCCCCTGGGGTGCACTAGATTCCTCCCTTCCCCCGTACAGGTGTCTTTCTCTACCAATTCTCCAATAAGGAATCTCGGACCTCTCATTTCAAACAATGTGGGAACCTTTCTCAATAGTTTGTTAGTATAATGTTGTATTTGAAGATAACCATAAAACTCATGCTTATGTAACTGGTAACACTTACTTAAGGCCTGGAAGCTATCAATACCCTCCTCCTCTCTCGCTGCATAGATCTCCAATAGAAATTATACCCTTTTTGGCCCACCTTTGGAAAAGCGTGGCCGGTGATAGACCTGGAGGAAATTCTGGATTCCCCACTAAAGGAAGCAATTGAGAGCATTTCCAGTCCCATCCATAGCGTATACACAGGGCACGCCACGCTGCCTTCAGAGCCCCCATGTATATCCCTCTCTGCCTGTTTGCCTGTATATTTTGTTTATCAGAATGCAATATATACAAACTATGCTGTGGGGCGCACACCCAATTTGGCTGATGTACTGGGGGTGGAGGAGAGTAGCCTAGTGGAGGAGTAGCCTAGTGGTTAGAACACTGGCTTGGTAACCAAGCAACTAGGGTTCAATTCCCACTAGCACTCCTTGTGGCCTTGGGCAAGTCACTTAACCCTCCATTGCCTCGGAAGAAAGGCCTGGCAATCTACTTCCAGTGACACTGCCAAGAAAACCCAGGAGCTTCTGGGTCGCCAGGAGTCAGGACTGACTCGAAGGCACACATTGCATTTTTACTGGGGCACAACTGCCTTCACCTTTCATGAGCCCCAAGATATGTCTTACCATATATCGGAGGTTATAATTCGGTAATGAAGGAAATTCTAATCTCTCTTCCTCCTGGCGTCCCATCAGGGCCCTCAGGGGAATACGAGCACGCCTGCCCCTCCACAGAAAACCGCTAAGGCTCCTTTCAAAACACTTCCAGTCTTTGGCTAGAACCCATATATGTAAAAGGCGGAGTACATACAACCACCTTGGAAACTCTACCATAGTGAATAGGGCTATCCGCCCTCTCAAAGATAAAGGAAGAGAGGTCCATCTATAAAACATTGCCCAAGCTCTCTCCAACATTCCCGGTATATTAAATTGATATAACTTCTCAGGGGCATCTGGTAACTGAATACCCAGATATCGGATGGAGCTCGTCGTCCACGTCAACGGGAAAGTGCCCTTCCAACCCTGTCTGACTTGTCCACCCACATCTAAGGCCATGGACTTGATTGCATTAATTTTGAGACCGGAGAAGCTACCAAACTGTTTTATCAAATGAAGTGTCTGTGATAATGACGCCTGTGGCTCAGTCAGGCAAAGGAGCATGTCATCAGCAAATGCACTTAACTTTGTTTCCTCCCTCCCCATCTTCACACCCACTATCTGGGCCTCATTCTGGATCACCCACAGAAGGGGTTCCAGAGATAGTACAAACAACAGAGGTGATAGGGGGCAACCCTGCCTCATGCCCCTTTGCAAGATAAAAGGGTCTGAGAACACTCCATTTACACCCACTCTGGCCTAGGAGGTCACATAAAGAACCTGGACCCATTGTACAAAGGTGCCCGAAAAACCAAAGCTGTTTAGTGTGTTCCATAGATACTTCCACGCCACTCTATCGAATGCTTTTTCAGCGTCTAAGCTTACCAATAGCAGAGGGATTTCCTCCTTCATACAATACTCCATCCCCAGGATCAGTTTTGCAATATTCTTAGTAGCATCCCGCCCCTGGACAAAACCCACTTGCCTCGAATCGATCAGCGAGGGCAGTATTGGGTTCAATCTACCTGTTAGAATTGAAGCCAAGATTTTTATATCAAAGTTTATCAGTGATATGGGCCTATATGAGGCTGGATCTTGTAGGTCCTTCCCCTCCTTCGGGATTACGGTGATATCTGCACACCTCATATCCATGGGAAAGCAGCCATCCTGAAGCACTTTATCATACATTGCTTCTAACGTAGGGGTGAGTCTAAGTTCGAGTATCTTATAGTACTCTGAGCTAAAGCCGTCAGGCCCCGGAGTCTTATGAAGTTTCCCATTTCGAATCATTTTTTGGATTTCCCCCCGGTTATGGGAGCGTTCAACACCTGCAGGTCCTCCTCCTTTATTTTTGGGAGACCCAATTTGTTCAAAATCTCTTGACATTTCCTATAATCTCTCTCCTCCTCTGTGTACAATTTGGCATAAACTTTTCTAAGAATAGCCGCTATCTGATGAGGTTGATGCTGTAAAACACCACCTTCACTCCTCAGGACTGGAACAAAACGTGTACCCCCTGGATCTCTGACCACCCTAGCCAGTAGTCTCCCCGACCTATTCCCATATTTATACAGCTGATGCTTATAGTATCAAAAAGCAAAACAAAGATCGCTCATGTATTAATATGGGTAATTTCAAGACTTTATCATTTTTAAATTCAACAAAACTTGTGTTTAGCAAACCGAGGTCTCAGACTCTTTGGCTCTGCCACCAGGACTTTCGTCCGTTGCAAGGCAGGTTGCCCATTTGCATCAATGACCTCAAAGAACTTAGCAGGTGATTATGTTCAGACACATGTTAACGTTCAACGTTTCACTAAATTTTCAATGTTCAATCTTGCACTTACCTGAATAGCCCAAATACACCCGCTTGATTAGGACATTTTTAAGGATCCCGACGCCCTCCACAGGTACCGCTCTCGCGTTTCATAACCATAATTCCATCAGGGGATCACTCAGAAGCAAACATCCATAGTTCTTCTAATTATCTAAAACAGAATCTGCTGCCCGCATTTCACCAGTCTTTACCGCTACCTTTCCTGGTTCAAAAGTCCGAGTATACTCCTGTTGCATTGCCCTATCTCCTGTCCTCGTAAGTTTCCTTTGCAACGCCTGCACGGTGTGTTCCAATACCAAGAGGCTACGATCTAAGTGTTTACATCTTTGAATAGTGTACGTGATAATAGTTCCCCTCATCACAGCTTTACTGGCCTCCCAGAACAGGAGAGGTGAGCAATGGGGTTTATCATTGAACAACGAGTATTCATCCCACTGTTTCTCTAAATACACTCTAAAATCTTTATCTTCCCATAGATATGTAGGAAACCTCCACCCCATTTTTGGCGGGCTTTGACTATCCCAAGTCACCCAAACCATCCCATAGTCCGAAATCACCATTGGTTCAATACCTGCTTGCACAATCTGTGAGAATCCTCCTTCATTTACCAAGACATAATCAATTCGTGACCAGGTCAAGTGTGCTCTAGACTGGTGTGTGTACTCCTGCATCCCAGGGTACAAGGCCCTCCATACATCCACCATGTCACCCATCCTACACAGGTATCCAATACCTTTTTTAGACCACGCCCCTTTTCCACTTTTACCTGATTTATCCAAATTTGCATCATGCAGACAGTTAAAATCTCCTGCCATGATCAGTTTTCCCCTCCGTGCTTTCTTAATAAACCCCAACAGGGACTTAAAAAACCCATGATCGTACACATTTGGGGCATAGATATTACCTATCCAAAGTTCCTCGGTATACAGTTTTGCATGCAAAAAGCTATATCTCCCGTTTGGGTCCACGTCACAATTGCTCACATCTAATGGTAGACCTCTCTTTACTAGCACCACCACCCCCGCATTCTTAGTCCCAGAGGACGCCCCATACGTTTTCGCTACCCAATCTCTCGCAAGTTTCTCATGCTCTGCAGTGCTCAAATGGGTCTCCTGCAACAACGCAATTTGCGCTCCTTTCCTTTTAAGAGCTTGGAGTATTTTGGTATGTTTGACTGGCGATCCAATCCCCCCCACATTCCAGGAGACTATCTTTACATTATGTGTTACTCCTTCTCAAAGAGACTACTTCATGCATATTAGTCATCTCACCATTCTCTGGAAGCTGCCCAGCTTCGGCTCCAGAGCAGTGTTCACATTTCCCAGGGGCAAGGTATGTCCTACAAATTTGCCATATCCCTTTTCCCGACTTATACCTTCTCCTTCCCAAGCCTACTCCCTTATCCCCCCTCCCACCCCCACCGCCTCCCTTCCCCCCTATCCTCATCCTCCTCCCCCTCCCCCTCCCCCTCAATCCCCCCTCATACATTACATGCTTTTCCAACAACAACATAAACCGCATACTCACGTTAGAACAAACCCATCCCCTCAACACCCCCCCAAACAAACCTCCCCCCCCATTCTTGTTCGTCCATCTTGCCATGGCAAGAGACCCCAAAGAAGGGGTAGATCACTGTCCCCACCTCTGGGCCGTCCCGTCCCGCCCTCGAAACAATGATCCTACCGTGAGGAGGGGAATCCCTCCACGCTTTCCAGTATGGCGGGTCAGCCCCTCCTGGCTGAAGTTAGCCCTTGTATCCCAATTCTCATTTACATTTTAGTCCACCCTCATGATACATTAGACAAACTCTTTTCCTTCAGAGTGTTATTCAGAGTCTTATAGATCAAAGTTTATCTTTATCCTGTGTCTTCTCCTGTTGCAAGGTGGAGATAAATTTCTTTGCTGCCGTCGCCTGTTCAAAGGCATGCGCTGCTCCTTTGTAATAAATTCTTAGGGTAGCTGGGTAGCTTAATGCAAAGCGTATGCCCCCCCCCCACCCCGTGCTAGCTCACTGCACATAGGAGAGAATTCTTTCCTCTTTGCGGTAAGGGCCGCTGAATAATCCTGAAACATGAGTATGGGCTTATTATCTAATCACAAATCTCGTTGTTTCCGGTAAGCCTGTAATAGCAGCGCTTTGTGTTGAAAGTTTAGTATCCACGCTAGCACCGGTCTTGGTCGCTCTCTACCGTCCATCCGTTGACCAAGCCTATGCATTCTCTCCACCCTTATTTTGCCTTGTATTTCCATCAGGCCCAGTTCTTTTGGCAGCCACTCCTTGAATAGGCCTGCTAGCTGTTGTTCTGAGCATGACTCTGGCACTCCCATGAGGCGGAGATTGTTTGTTTCTCCTGGATCTGTTCTCGAGATCATCAACCTTTAACATCAATGCATCGATCTGTTTCTGTTGTTTGTGAGTGTCCCGTTCCAATGCCAGTTCACTGTCCTCCAACACCGTCATATGCTGTTCAACCTCCTCCACTCTACGAGTTACCTCTGCAAAAGTCTCCCCCATCTTCTCCAACTTTTTCATCACCATGTGAAACTTCAGCTTGAGCAGCTTGACAACCTCTTGCGCTGTTTCCTCAGAGCCAGATTCTATGCTCACCTTCCCCGGAGAGTCCGGCACGCTGCTGGCTTGAGATGTGGGTGCCATCTTGTTTTCCCGGGCTGCAGACGCTTTCTCTTTTTTTGCCGCTGACCGCATTGCCAGTGCTTCGGCGCTTGTTCAGAACACTCCCTGTCCCCTGGACGGTTCACAGGGCGATCTTAGCCTCTCGTTCTCCCAGTCCCCAGACGTTTTCGATGTGGTTTATGGGCAGAAGCAGTGGGACGGCCCAGGAGTGCAACGAGGAACCTCCTCACCCGCTCATGTGCTCACGTGATCTCTATACAGAGTTTTTATATGATAAAGATCAAGTGGACCAACAGCCATTTCAACCTGTACCTTATGATCAAGAACCATTGATGATGAAAGAAGAAGTCGAAGCAGCTTTGGAAGCCTTATCAAAGAACAAAGCACCAGGCATTGATGTCATTCCCATTGAAGTATTACAGCAATCTGATGCAGCTGTTACCATACTTACAAGGCTCTACCAGGATATTTGGAAGACAACATCATGGTCAACTGACTAGAAAACATCTGTGTTTTTACCAATACTAAAGAAAAGTGATCCAACTGACTGTGGAAATTGTTGCATAATCGCTTTAATCCCACATGCTAGCAAGATTCTACTCAAAATTATTCAGCAGAGACTACAACCATACGTTGAACGAAAAGTGCCTGAAGTGCAAGCAGGGTTTAGGAAAGGGCGAGGAATGAGAGACATCATCACGGATCTAAGATGGATCCTTGAAAAGACAAAAGAATACCAAAAGTATATACATATGTATTTTATTGACTACAGCAAAGCTTTTATTTATTTATTTATTTTTATTTTTTTATTTACAGTTTCTTTTATACCGCGCTATTTGACATCAGTGCGGTTTACAATGAACATAAAACTACACGTCACAAAGATTGATCAGTGCTTACAATGAACAGGACAATAAACTGGGTATACATTAAACAGGTTTCATAAACAGAGAACATGAGAACTATGTACAAAAAGCAACTATGTACAAAGCAACTAAATGCAGCTATATGTTTCTTGATGAGAGGAGGAGCAAGGTGAGATGGCAGTTCTGCGAGTTAAGACTATGGAGTGCATGGTTTTAATGTGTTGGCCTGGGGTGTAGAGGTGGGTTGGTGTGAGAAGGTGTCTGAAACATCGTAGTGCTGCAAGAACAGGTGATGCTTCAGTGCCTTCCTGAACTGGGAGAGGTCACTGATAGTTCTGATGCCTGTTGGTAGGGCGTTCCAACATGATGGTGCAAAGTAAGAGAAGGCTCTGGATCTGGTGACTTGAGAGCATTTCGTGATTGCCTTAGGTAGTACAAGAGAGTTGGCTTTTGACTGTGTAAACCATGAGAAACTGGGCCACATTAAGAAGCATGGGTATAACCTGATCGCTCTATTGCACAATCTTTACATTGATCATGAAGCAACAGTTCAAATGGAACAAGGAGAAACAGAATGGTTTAAAATCAGTAAAAGTGTTTAACAAGGCTCCATAGCTCTTTAATTTATATGCAGAACAAACCCTCAGAGAAGCAGGACTGTATGAAGACAACTGAGGTGTGCAGGTTGGTGGAAAACTCATCAACAACCTTTGCTATGCTGATGATACCACATTACTAGCTGAAAGTGAAGATGATCTGAAACATTTGCTTCTCAAGATCAAGGAATATAGTCTTAAAATAGGCCTGCACCTTAATGTAAAGAAGACAAAGATCCTGACAACTTGCAAAATCAATAAGTTCATCGTTGATGAAGAAATTGAAATAGTTGAGAACTTTAACCTACTTGGATCAACAATCAATAATGAAACGACAAGCAGTCAAGAAATCGGATGACACATTGCTCTTGGCAGAATGACTATGAAGGACCTAGACAAGATTTTCAAGAGCAGAGATGTCGTTTTCCATACAAAGATTTGACTTGTTCAAGACATGGTATTTTCAGTAACGTCATATGGATGCGAAAATTGGACAGTGAAAAAGATAGACAGGAAGAAAATTGATGCCTTTGAATTATGGTGCTGTGACAAATACTGTGTATACCATGGACTGCCTGAAGGACAAACCAGTCAGTAGTAGAGGAGATCAAACCTAAACTTTCTTTAGACGTTCAGATGACAAGACTTCAACTTTCATAGTTTGTGTAAGGGTGGGGTCCTTTTTCCTTCCCAGCACTTATATCACTTTCCCACTAAAACATATTACAGTTTGGATACATTATGCGAAGAGAGAGATCATTAGAGAAAGACATCATGCTTGGCAAGGTAGAAGGTCAACATAAAAGATGAAGGCCAGTAATGAGATGGATCGATACAATAACAGCAGCTATAGGTACAGTCTGTCAACAATGAGCCGCCTGACTGAAGACCGAACATAGTTTAGGACAACTATCCAGAGGGTCGCCGACACCGACTCAACAGCACTTAACAACAACAACATGCTAATTTAAGTGCATACCTGCTAACATCTTCTGAGTTTGATTTACCATGCATGCTAGACAGCAGAATTGGAAAAAGTATAGAGAACGGTGACAAATATGATGGAAGGATACCCCTTTGAGAAAAGGCTGGGGCTTTTCAGCTGGAAGAAGTGACAACTGAAGGGTGATATGCTAGAGGCCTATAAAATAATGAGCGGAGTGGATCAAGTAAATGTTTATTCCTTCAAAACATATACAGACTAAGGGATACCCAATTAAGCTACAAAGTAGTACATTTAAGACTAATTGGAGAAAACATTTCTTCACTCAATGTGTAATTAAGCTTTGGAATTCACTGCCAGAGGATGTAGTAAAAGCTGTTAGTGTAGCTAGGTTTAAAAAAGGTTTGGACAGGTTCCTGGAGACAAAGCCCATCAATCATTATTACAGTGGACTGGGGGTGATCCACTGCTTAGCCCTGGGATGCACAAGTTACTTCTGACCTGGATTGGCCACTGTTGGAAACAGGATATTGGGCTTGATAGACCATTGATCTAACCCAATATGGCAAATCTTTTGTTCTTTTATTATGTTCTTAGTTTACAGTATACTATTTTATAATGCATTCTAAATGGCCTTAATTTGAATACTAATCTTTGAACACAGATCCACCTAAACTGAACTGTGAAATTGTTGATAGCATTAAAAATGTTTTTCTATATTATCTATTTGTGATACCGTAATCGTGCAAAGTGGTGACGAGTTATGATTTCAGAGACATTCCTAATCAAATTTCCCTGACCTGAGTTTACATTACAAAGAAAACATTCCTTTAATTAATTTGTGTTTAATTCATATATACTTCAGACTGCATACAGTTATGGTCAACATTATTGGCACCCTTGCATTTTAGGTATGTTGTGTACAATATCTTGAGAAATAATTGGCAATATTCCAACTGTATGTCATCATAATATTGTAATAATATGTTCAAAGGTATACAACAAAAAACAGATGTCTGTACAATTTAGATTTAGTAATTTCTGAGAAAAAAAAGCGAAATATGACCTGGACAACCCTTGGAAGTGATGACAGACTTCAAACGTTCCTTTGTAGCCATCTATAAGTTTCGTACATCTGTCTGCTGGTTGTTCCAACTCATGAATGTTTCCAGGATTCTTTTTACCAGTGGCAGATTTCAGCTTTTTCCAAAGGCTCTTGATTGGATTGAGATCAGGACTCATTGTTGGCCAGTTTAAAACAGTCCATTTGTTCCTTTTTAACCATTCTTTTGTACTTTTGGATGTATGTTTAGGGTCATTGGGCAGCAAATAGGAGCAGGGCATAGAAGAGACTCTACTCCGCGATAATAGAAAAACAGCTTTATTGTATCCAAACCCTACACTGGCAGTGTTTTGGTGAAAGTCTTCTTCGGGGGGGGGGGGGGGGGGGTTGAAACCGCCAACAAACAAAAGATATAATTAAAACATTAAAACATAAGTAAAACATAAACAGCATAATCAAAAGCATAAATAAGATATAGAACATTACAACCTCTAATAAAATCATATTGGATAGGACAGCCATAGAGAACGAAAGTGATAAAACGTAAAACATCAAAAAGATCATATTAAGTTTAAAATGAGTACCAGTAAGAACAAAGATTAGGAACAGAACAAATAGATAATACAATTTTTTTATACCACTTTATCCTTCAATCAAAGTGGCCACAACACAATTTGGGGATACATTTAACATGAAGGGATATGAGACACTAATACTTACAGGGAACATGGGTAATGGAGGGTTAAGTGTCTTACCCAAGACTGCAAGGAGCACCTGTGGGACTAGAAACCCCAGTCCTTCCAGCCCAAGGTTACTCTCCTCTAGTGGGATTTGAACCCCTGACCTTCTGGCCTGAGGTAACTTGCCCCAACCATTAGGCCACAGCTCCCTTTAAAAAAGGGGGGGGGGAGGTATATTGTTAGAAGAGGATTATAGGAAGTTGAATTAAAAACTTCCTTTATAAAAACATTGACAAACATTCTTTTGAATAAGTAAGCCAAATATAGAAGCTGAAAGTATACTAACTAACTATAGATAAGTTGTAGCAGCTATAGAGTCTAGTACTGTAATACATTATGGCCCCAGTCGGGTAATATGAGCAGGCAGAACAATATTACCAAAATCCAAGTGGGGGGGGGGGGTTGGGAAAACACTAACTTACTCAGCTGTACAGTTAACTTGGTCTGGAAAGCACAGAAGCACTGCTAAATTGCTCACAGGTAAACCGGAGATTCACTGCAATGCAAACATGAAACTTTAATGCAAACCCATTTGCAAAGGGAAATTATGTAAGAATCCCAGGCAAAACCACAATAGAGCAAACGATTAGAGAGAGGCATTTTAAATATAAGCATGTGGGTCTCAAAAAGACCCCTCTATAATATGATACTCGGAGATGTTTTTAGAGCACAATTAAGTCAAAGGAACTATCAGGACTAAGTGTTGAAAATACAATTAGTCACCAGACACCTTAGCTGTCAATGGTTATATGCAAGAGGAAAAGTCTTGCCCCGTCTGTGGATACACTCGCTTGCAGCAGCATCTTAGATTGGATGCCGACATTTAAAAGGCTCTATTTAAAGCAGTGATTTGGCGCCCAAACAGCAAGGGAGTTGTCAAAGTTACGAATGCCATGCTTACATGTAAAAACAAAATAGAACTGACTTAGGCTGGAAGCAAATTTAAAAAAAAAGTCAATGTATAGATACTGGTAATGTTACACAAACATAACTGTGGATGCAAAGTAATTTAAATTATTGGTGCAAAGGAGACATTCCATTAAGCTCATCGATAGAAGCATCAACAAAGATACCTACATATGGAATGTGGTCCGTTTTTAACCGAAGTGACTCACTGCATCATTATAAACATTGAAACTCTACAGTGGGGTGGAAAATTAAGCTGACAAAAAAAGTTGACAGAGGGGAGCTGAACACAAATGAAAGCAGGAAATGTTCACAAGCTAAAAGTTCATGAGAGGCCCCTGATTCTGGGCTGTAAAGATTAAAAATAAGAGTACGATTTCTTAAAAACTTTCTAAAAATCGAGGGAGGGGCGGGAGCAGAGGGTGAGCCGGGGAGAAGGGGGGGAAGAAATGCACAAAACAGGTTAAAAACAAGTGAAGCATTATGTGGGAGGTGTCATTTAAACTTAAATAAAACGAACCACGATTAAAGGATAAAAACAACGAAATTAAAGGCAAAAGAATAAGACATATGAGATAAAGGATTGTAAAATAAGTAAAACCAAGATGAGGCCATAACAATATGATAAGAAATCACACAAGGAGAGTAGTGTTAATAAAATAAAATAAGGCAAATGACCAGATTGTGAGAAACAGGAACAGGGAGGGGAAGGAGGGAAGGGAAAGGGGTGAAGAGGAAGAAGATAAAATGAGTAGTTGTGGACTTAGAATATCTCTCCAGTTCGATACCCAGGGAGACCCCATTAAAGTGTATCCATTCTCTATGGCTGTCTTATCCAATATGATTTTATTATAGGTTGTAATGTTCTACATCTTATTTATGTTTTACTTATGGTTTTAATGTTTTAATGATATCTTTTGTTTGTTGGAGGTTTTTAACGCCCCTCCCCTCCCCCACCAAAAAGGCATTTACACCAAAACACTTCCAATGTAGGGGTTGGATACAATAAAGCTGTTTTTCTATAATTATAATCAAGGTGTGGAGTCTCTTTTTCGCCTTGCTCCTGTTTGCTGCCCTGTGTCATTCTGCAAGTGTGAGTGCCCTGTTACGGATCTGTTTTGGGTCATTGTCCTGCTGGATGACAGATGACCTTTGACCCAGAGTTAGCTGTCTTACACTAAGTAGCAAACGTCACTCCAGCAAAAGAGAATCCGCCTCAAGGGTCTGCTTCAGCAAACCGTCAACTTTACGGTCCTGGGCATCCTTCAAGGCCGCACTACCTTCCACTGGAATAGTGGTCTTCTTTGTAACCGCCGACACCACCGCGTCTACCTGCGATGCCCGGAACCTTTCTTTATCCTTATCGGTCACAGGATAGAGTCTATTCATCGTCCGTATGCCTCGTAGGCCTGCTTCCGGCCTATCTCACTCTTCTTGTATCTTGTCGACTACTCCGTGCACCGGAAACACCACCTGCGTCTGCCGAACCGCCTGAATGACTGGATCTGCGACCTCCTCCTCCACTGCTGCCTGCGCAGCATGATTCAACATCTGCAATGTCTCTGTGATCAAGGCCGCAAGCTCCTCTCTGTGGAAGACCCTAATAATCTTAGCCTGATCCTCGGGCTCTGGGATCTCTCCTTCTTCCAGATCCTGCGTACAGTACACCTGTAGTACAGTTCACCGTTGGTTCCACTCTTTTCTTTCTTCTCGGTCTTATGCAGTTCTCTCTTCTTCATTCTCCACCTCCCCTTCAGATTCCCACCGTCTCCCCTGTGGGGTTCCTCAGGGTTCCGTTCTTTTTAACCTTTTCTTGGCCCCCCTCGCTTTTTTAATACAGCAGTCCGGCATATCTGCTTTTTTCTACGCTGATGATATTCTCTTGCTCCATCACACTTCCCCCTCCTGCCCAGATCTCTCAGCATTGGATTCTTGCCTCTCAGCTGTAGCAAACAGGTTAACGCTCAATTGCCTTCACTTAAATCTTACTAAGACTATCGCTATCTGGTTTTCTCACGGCAGTCCTTCCCCCTCAATAGCCCCCTCTTTTTCCGGCACTCCCATACCTTTGGTTTCTACTTTTCGTTATCTTGGTGTGCACTTTGACTCTGACTTATCTTTTCACACCCACATTTCCCACATTACCAAAACATCCTTTTTCTTTTTCTTCGTCAAATTCGTTCCGTTCGCCCCTTCCTTTCCCCTTCAGCCCTCGTCACTCTGGTGTTATCTTTAAATCATGTCCCGTGTGGATTTCTCTAATTCATTATTCATTGGTCTTCCTAAAAACCAGTTAACTCGATTTCAACAGATCCAAAACACTGCAACATGCCTTGTTACACACACACCTCCCCCCGAGATCATATAACCCCTCTATTATTTCACCTTCACGGGTTGCCTGTTACCTTCCGTGCCACATTCAAACTGCTGACTCTGGTAAATAAATAAAGCCTTTCACACCAGCACCCCACAATATTTAACAGATCTCCTTTTCTTTCACTCTCACAGACATACTCCTCACTCTTTCCATCTTAATCGACTCACCCTTCCCTCCCCTTCCCGTACTCACTTGCAGTCCACCCGTTCCTCTGCCTTCTTTTTCGCTGGTCCCGCCCTCTGGAATGCTCTTCCCTCTTCCCTCCGTTTGGAACCTCAATACACTACATTTAAACAAAACCTAAAGACCCACCTGTTTTCTCTAGCGTTCGATGTTCCCTCTCCTTTCGTGTGACCTTTACCCTCCCCCACCTCTCTCCCCCTCTTAAGATCTTCCCTACTTACGTCTTTTCCTGTCCTCCTCATTTTCTTTACTGTCCTTTTAAGATATTGTACATTTCCTTTCCTTTTCGTTGGCTATTGGCCTTCTTTTATTGAATTTTTATTGTACACCGCCTTGGTTATTGTAGAAAGGCGGTTTTTATCAAATGGAATAAACATAAACATAAACATAAACTCTCATCCTGATCCCATTCCGTATCTTGGACCTCAGGCCACTCGCCTTCTGCCGATGCAGATTCCTTTGTTCTTGCTCTTTTAGGGGCTGGCGGTTGCTCGCATAGCTCGACGGACGCCTCCAGCTGCTGAGCTGGACCTGCCAGCAGCCCGGAGCCTGGCCACTTGCCCTGGCATCGCAGGCAAAAGGCCTGGTGCATTAGTAAAATAAAATCAGGGCTAAAATCCCCGAGGCCCGCAGCCGGCGCCGCCATTGAAGCGCCGGTGGTTCCCGCAAGCTCCTCCAATGCCGGCCCATGTGCCGGCGGCCGTGGGGAAGCAGCCCCCGCCCCTGTCGGCGCCCCCTGCACCTCTGGGGGCTCCTTGATGTCCATCTGCTGTTCCACCGTGGACGAGAGGGTTGCACAGCCCCGGCACACCCTGGTATCGGCCACTGTGCCCCTCCTAGTGCCACGCACAATACACTGTGGTCTCGCCGTCATCAATCAGACAAGCAGCTGACCCAGGGACTTAAGCTTACCCTTTCCTAGCTACCAGCTCCTATTTATTTCTTTTTTTTTCTTTTTTTTTCACTCTCTGCCCACCCCCCCCCCCCCCCCGGGAAAAGAGCTACTCTCAGCCCCCCTTCCCCCTTGAGAGGCTGAAACGGGAAGAAAACAACAAACCAAGCACCCTTAAGGCGATTAAGAAATAAAACAAACCAAAGGAAATAAGAAAAAAACTAACAAACAAAAAATAGCATCGTTGCCTCACCCGGACACGGGAATCTGAGCCTCCTGGCAACCACGCGGCTTCTCCGCGGCACAGAAAATGGCCGCCGAGAATGCTGAGAAAAAGGCGCCAAACTGAACCTCCGGATGGCCCTGCGACTGTCGGACGAAGTTTCCCGCTTTGAAATGCAGCCTGCCACCGGTGGATCGCTTACCGGCCAGGTCTGCTCCTCCGCTGCTCGGAAAAGGCTGTTCCGCTCAGTTAACAACGGCCCCTGAGCGCTGCTGAACTGACCAGCTGCAACCTCCGAAGCCGCTTAAAGACAGCCCCTGTGGCCCGGAAGGTACTCACTCTGTAAGAAGGGCTCTCCCCCGTAGAGTCCGGGGGGAGAGAACGTCTGGGCCACCCAAGGTGGAACAAAACTCGACGTCCTGAGTTAGAACCCCCAATGAATCAAGTACATGTACAGGCAGGGAGCAAGAATGCCGGGAGCCTAACTTCTCTTTTTATTGATTAATTTTTTTATTTTTTTTAAAGGGACAGTTTCTAATTATAAAAACCAAATCATAAAACCCAATTAGCTAACCTAACTATCCTACTAGCTCCTTATCAGTTTCTCCAGAGAGCCCTTCCACAAGGCTCGCCACATCCTCCTGCTGCATGGAGACTAGTCACACTGGGATGGAAGAGAGAGTGCAGCAGGCTATATCCAGTGATGTCATGATTCTGACATACCAGTCTCCAAGCTGCAGGAGGAGATTGACAACCCAGAGGTAGAGGACTGAACTAGAGGAACGATAAGGAAATTGAAATCGTGAAGAACTTTAACCTACTTGGATCAACTATCAATAAAGAAGCAACAAGCAGTCAAGAAATCAGACGACGCATTGCTCTTGGCAGAATGGCTATGAAAGACCTAGATAAGATTCTCAAGAGCAGAGATGTCTCTCTCCATACAAAGATTTGACTTGTTCAAGCCATGGTATTTTCAGTAACATCATATGGATGTGAAAGCTGGACAGTGAAAAAGATAGACAGGAAGAAAATTGATGCCTTTGAATTATGGTGCTGGCAGCGAATACTGTGTATACCATGGACTGCCCGAAGAACAAACCAGTCGGTACTAGAGGAAATCAAACCTAAGCTTTCTTTAGAAGCTCAGATGACAAGACTTCGACTTTCATACTTTGGACACATCACGCGAAGAGAGAGATCATTAGAGAAAGACATCATGCTTGGCAAGATAGAAGGTCAACGCAAAAGAGGAAGGCCAGCAATGAGATGGATCGATACAACAGCAGCAGCTACGGGTACCAGTCTGTCAACAATGAGCCGCCTGACTCAAGACCGAACACAATTTAGGATAGCTATCCAGAGGTTCGCCATGAGTCGACTCCGACTCGACGACACTTAACAACAACAACAACATAGACAGATCAGTTGTGGAATGGAATGGAGGAGGGACTAGAATCTGGGAAGCACAGTTAGAATCCCACCGCTGTTCCTTGTGACCTTGGGCAAGTCACTTAACCTTAACTTAGGGGGAAGGGGCTATTGAAAGTGCTGACCAGGATATTCATCAGCCCTAACACGGTTAGTGCCACAGAATGTCTGTGGGTACTGCCACTGCATGCCTAACTTTCACCGTGGCTAAATATCACTGCTGCACAGTTAGCTTCTTTGCTATCTGGCTGACTCGGATATTCACTGCTGGTGGCCGGATATGGCCCCGGCACTGAATATCCGGGTCTAAGGTTCAAAGGTGATAGCTAGCCACTTTCGCAGTGCCAGTTGCCACCACTGAGTATTAGGCTCTGAGATCATAAGTCCTCTGGGGACAGGAAAATCCCTAACTTGACTTAAACTCCGAGAAAGGCCGGAGCTAAATCCAGTTCCCTTTCCTTTTTTTCAATGCTTGTTTTTTTAGATACTTCTGATAGTTTCTACTTCCTAACATCAGCACGGCATAGGATGCTCAAATGCTGGAATTGAAATATATACATGAAAAATCTGATTAATCTTATATTTCAATTAAAAATAACATGAATTTTGCAGTGCTCTATTTACGTTTGATAAATGACACTGAAGTTTTTATTAGAAAGCCAACAACTAGCATACAGTCACGAAGGGACTCAAGCTGTTCTAGCTGTTTAACATGGGAAATGCCAGACCCAGGCAGCTTAGGCCCACGGGTGACGCTAGCCATGGGTCATTCATGCATTAAAGAGCTAACCTGTAAATTCTGGGCAGTAGAATGGATGGGAACTAGGCGAGAGCTGCACCTTACAGTTCATGCAAAAGTAGACATCATGCACTAATTGTTAATGCAGCAAATACAGTTTACATCAGCTCAAGAGGTGTCGCTAACTACATCATCCAGATTTGCTAGGCAGCTAATGTGTGGTAGCTAATTTGCTCTGCACATTGCACAAAGTGCCAGGAAGGCCCATTTCCAGATACCTCACATAGCAAATGCAAAGCCTTGCCGCTCCTTAGTAAAAAGGCCCCAGCAAATTGAACGCCTGTTTCAGACACATACAAAGGATTCAAAAAAACAAGGCTTCATGGGGTTAATATTTTACTTTCCTATCTCTCTCAAGGTTGCCCCTACCAAGAACATCTATGTCAATAAAACAGAGGAAACAAATAGCAGGCGAAAGCTGATAAATGCCATCAATTCTATCCTTGTTATTTTTGTTAGTACATTTTTAAAATTAGCAAAACCACAAAATGGCTAGTCTCATGACTCATACTCAGTACCCTTGATTGCTCAGCTTAAGGTAGGCAGATCATATTTGCAAAAAGAAATGCATATCTAAGTAAATGAGTTTAAAATGAAATATGTCAATGATCAAGAACTTAGGCTGTTTATACCATGCCAACCATGACATTTGTACTGGAAGCAGTCTACAGTATTTAACCTGTATTTCATTAAAAGCTACAACTCTTCCAAGCATAATGTAAGAGTATAAACCTAATGATTTATTAATATTAGAAGACATCTATAAATCATTTGTGGTGGCTTCATAACTCGCACTCTCCCCACACAAACCAACTCAGATGTGTTCTGTCTCCTTCCCCCCAACATACTCTCTCTCACCCCTTTCCCCCTCCCAGCACCGACTTCTGCTCTTTCTGCATAAACCAGAAGTTGCATCAGAGGGGGGTGGAAACAGCTTCATATTAAGAGAAAGAAATTGTGACGTAGTGCTGGAGTGTATTGATAAGTGTTGCGTCATGATTTGGGAGTCATTGCTGTTGCTACAGGCCCGGAGAGGGATAATCGTGGTGGCAATGAGAGTAGGGGGCCACAAGGGGACAGCAGAACAGCCTAGAGTGCCTGGAATCCTTGCACCGGCCTTCCATGAACAGTGAGGTAACAGCATGTGCTAAGTCATAAGAACATAAGATATGCCATACTGGGTCAGACCAAGGTCCATCAAGCCCAGTATCTTGTTTCCAACAGTGGCCAATCTAGGTCATACGTACCTAGCAGTTTCCCCAAAAGACACAAGTTTCACAATTCTTGTACTGGGTCAAGCATTGATATCCTGGGTCCCTTCTTAATAATGGTTTATGGACCTTTCCTCCAGGAACTTGTCCAAACCTTTTTTAAACCCAACTACACTAACAGCCTTTACTACATCCTCCGGTAACAAATTACAGAGTTTGATTACACGTTGAGTGAAAAAATATTTTCTCTTATTAGTCTTAAATAGTTTACCCTGTAGCTTCATTGCATATCCCCTATACTTTCTATATTCTGATAACGTAAACAATCGATCTACGTTTACCCGTTCCACTCCATTCATTAATTTATAGACTTCTATCATATCTCCCCTCAGCCGTCTCTTTTCCAGGTTAAAGATCCCTAACCTTTTTAGCCTTTCTTCATAGGAGTATATGGAAATTACACTTACCTGGTAATTGATATTCCTTGAGGGAGTACAGTTCAGTCCTCCACCACTGGGTAGTGCACCTCCTCCTGCAACATGGAGACTGGACAAGTCAAACTTGTGACATCACCGGGTATATCCTGCTGGTCTTCTCCCATGATCCCCCAGTGACCTACT
The DNA here is from genome assembly GCA_033557465.1 of Ichthyophis bannanicus. Classification (NCBI taxonomy): domain Eukaryota; kingdom Metazoa; phylum Chordata; class Amphibia; order Gymnophiona; family Ichthyophiidae; genus Ichthyophis; species Ichthyophis bannanicus. Next base: position 37,729,927 of record CM066036.1, read on the forward strand.
GTCAAAGCAGACTCAAAGGAGCAAACAAACAACCAGTTAAAGTACTAAATACAAAGCTATGCTCAAACTTCAACTTCAAAATCACAGGGCCCCAAAAAGAAAGGCCGAAAACACCCTCCTCCGTGCCCCTGTCCCCCTGCGCACCAAACAGCGGAAGACAGAGAGCTAGAAGGAAGGAGAACTAAGGAAGAGTATAGGCAGAAAAGGTTGCTCTCACGATTACCTGCCAATCAGAGCCCGTTGCCGACGCTAGGATCCGAAAGCACACTCGGAACTGACGCCTCGCATCTGACACATCCATCCCCGGGCGGGAATGAGGACTGAACTGTACTCCCTCAAGGAACATCAATTACCAGGTAAGTGTAATTTCCATTTCCTTATCGGTCCTACAGTTCAGTCCTCCACCACTGGGATGTACCAGAGCAGTAATCATTGGGAGGGACCTATCCAGTCGGCTCGGCCCCTAAACGAACAGAGCAGGCACCGACCCCAGCCCGCTCCTCACGTCAACAGGCGGTAAGCCAACCAGGAAGACACGACCGAGAGCCCACTTGGATCCTCGTCACTGGTGAAAACAGCACAGAACTCTGCCCCAAGCAGCGCTAGTGCTTCAGAAAGACAAACTCGCCATCGCAAACACACTGAACGCCCTAGAAACAGACCTACTGAGAAGGCTACCGGAGCTCCGCCTGAAAAATCCGCTTGAGCTCCCCCTTGGCTCTCGACCCCACCAGGGTGTCAAGTGTTAGCAACCGCTGCTCTCCCGCAGAACCCGCCTCCACGGAGGGACAGGCAGCGAAGAGACCTCCCAGAAAGCGACGGAACCTTCACCTAAGGTCCAAGAAACGCAGGTTACAAGCAAAGTGTTCTTGTGTAAGTCCCAAACCGACAACTAGACAGGCACAGCCGGATTCCACGAGGGAGAACGGAACCGAGGTCCATCCAGACAGAGGTCGGAAGCAAAATGAGGGAAATGGAAAAACCACCAGCGTCAAACACCCCATTTGTCACACCTCTTAAGGGCTTTATTCTTTGCAACACAAAGTAGCTCTACAGCTATGTCCTGGACCAGTTGGAGTCTTTTTAATTGAGAATGTGGAATGCAGCTAAGCAATGAGTTGCAATAAACCAAGCGTGATCCACCAAGGGCATATAAGAGGGTGTCAAGTACCCCAGAGTCCAGCGTTGTTTCAGAAGATGTGGAGTCTTACATGGTGTGACAAAAAATAAAGGAGACTCTGGTAGCCACGCCCACGACGCAATGCCAGTAGGCCAACCGCTTACATCACCTGGATATGCCCTCCGGAATTGGAGGAACCATGCAGAAGTAGCAATCGCCGACGTGATCCATGGGCCCTCTCCAGATCATTGGAACCGCAAAAGACTTTGATGGTCTTTTCCCATCCATCCACAGCCTGAAATCTGCTACACATGTATTGCAGCATATGTGTGGCGCCTAGCTTTTATCCTGATCTTTTATTCTGCAGCCAAAATATAAATTGTAGGCTTTCTGAACCGCCACAGTCATATGCCATTTTTGTGATGTAAAAGTCACATCACCACAACTAGAGCAGAAATTATCTGCATGATTAACACCAGTACGAGGAATCACCAAATATGCTGTGAGTGACCTATCGGTATAAAATAAATATGTCTTTTTTTTTTTTTTTTTTTTTTTACTGTCAAGCGAGGCAAATTTAAGTAGTGACTGCATCAACTGGTTTTGGACAGTTATTTCGATTGGTTGCAAGTAAAGATTATGCAAGCTCACGCAAATGTTGCAGAATACACTGGTAATGGTCCCCACTGACTAATGAAGAGCACATATCTTAGCAACCAGACCCAGTCGGCCATTTTCACTATGACCTCTGAAAGGCATAGAATGGACCAGGCCACAGCCCCGTACCAATGTGTCGATGCTATCCAGTAGCCTCATATGTCCTCTGCTAAACATCGACCCGTCGCCGCAGACTGACAGGTCGCCATGAGGTCCAATATGGGCTGACCACATCTTAGCACACGCGGCGCGCACACCGCCTGATGCAATCTCACTCCTCCGGCAAACACTCGTACCCCGCTAAGGACATTCGCCACCACAGTGTCCCCACCGAAATGCAGGCCGCCAAGGCTTCAACCACGCATGCTGTCCCTTCGCTCGGGCCACCCTGACCACCCGACCGACTCCACCCTGCCGATCGAAATAGGCCACCATCCCGGAGATCTCAGACAGCACCTACAGCGCTCGATCCGCTACCGTGTCCGCGAACGCCTGCCACGGCTGACGTACCGCGTACCGTTCCAGTCAGACGATGGAACACTGGGCGTGCTGCGTACACTAAAACGCCTTGTACATAAAGGATCCCCAAAATGTAGCTGAGTCTAACCACGCTCCGGCCAAGCTCCCGGAAGAAAGGGACAGAACCTTATAAAAAAGAAGTGGGGACAATTAGGAAGGCTTTCCTGTTTGATTAATCTTTTTTTTTTTTTTTTCCCTTTTTACAACTCCATAAGGGCCACAAGGCACACAACAGAACAGGGCATTGTCCAGAGAACGCAAGGCCCCTCCTCCAGGCTGACTCCACATCCACAGCCTAAACCGGCAGTCACCTTGGCTGATGCCGAGAGCGCGGAAGCCAACTTGTAAGCCCAGCATATGAAGTATGCCTACTAGTACAGCATTCCACAATGGAGGGACATGTAACCAGACGGCTTTGAATATGAACCTACAGATATCCCGCGCTTGCTCCAAGACAAGCACTGTGCAGCCTACTGGTCTTCTCGGAGCACCGCCACGACCCGAAGACCCAAACCGGCCAGCAAAAGACGACGTACGCTGGGACCGAAGGAACCTGGTTGAACGGATCCCAGCACTCCCTGTATCGTTAGGATCGGAGCCTCCCCCCAAGGACTCAGCCCTGGCTGGAACCGGCTGAGCATAACTCCAGGCCCTGCGGCGAGCCCCCACGAAGAAGTGGGACGCAACGATGCCTTGAGGAAAGGGAAGGCGCAATGGGTGAAGCAAGTTGCTAGCCGACCAAGGGAGTAAACCCCACACGCGCACCTCAACGGAAGGACGGAAGAACCGAGGATTCTGGTCCCACAGGTGCGCCTGCTAGCCTTTAACAACATACACCTCCGCAGGTACAAAAAACTTAAATTGTGAGCACCTTCAGGGGTAAGGGGAATAGACGACAGCCTCCGACTGTGGACCACCTTGTCTTGCACAACAGACAGCAGCACCCCACCAAAGAAATGATTGGGAATATATGACCTCAGAACCCCAAGGCAGAGGTAAAACAGTAGAACGTGCAGTGGACGTGAATTTCCAGATCTGCCAGCCCCCCTGCCCACATTGAGAAGAGGCAGAGAAGAACTGGACCGGCGGATCTGGAGGGGTGCCTCCTGGACAGCCGGGCCACCGAAGGGAAAGCTGATGACTGAGGCCCAGCTCAGGATGGCCCCGTCTTGCATTGGCAACCCCATGCAACACCATGACAACCCCGCTCACGATATCCCAAGCGATCTCTGTCATTGCTGCAACAATCACCTGAGCATGAGATCACAGACGGAACACGGACATGCAGACGCACTCAAGGAGAGTGCACCTAAGAAGTATGAGTTATCCAACATCCAGCACCACATGTCCAGGTGTCCCACTCGTGTCACCCAAAACACAGGACGCTTGAACCTAGGTGACTGTCATAGCAAAGACAGGGAGGCCTGACTGCCGCTATCAACCCTTCCAGGACCCTGGAACACTAAGCCCCGGACTGTGCCATCCAGCAACACTTCTCACGATCCCCAGCAGGGGCCTTTCCCCAGATGGCCCAGATGGGCAGTGTTCCCGCCAAATGGGCAAGCTGCGCTCTGATAACATAGTGCAGAAAACCAAATCAAAGTGTCTTAACCTAGCTAATTTTTGTCTAATAGTGATCATTCATAATATCAGCCAGGCTCAATCATAACATTAGTATTAATGATCTCTAAAGATTGAAGAGTTACTAATGTAACACTAATTGTTTTTTTTTTTGTTGTTGTTGTTTTAAAGAGCTTCAAAGGCGATCTTGGAAACTACAGACCAATGAATCTGAGTTCAGTGCCAGTTAAATGATAGAACTTGTTATGAAAAGCAGCACCAAGCTGTCTTTTCAAAGGGTTAATAAACATGTGATTAAGCCAAATGATATGTATCTGGATGTTTTAGAAGGTACTTGACAAAGCCCCTTATGAACTTCTCCTGAGGAAGGAGATGATGTGCTATTATAGAATGGGAAATGGATCAAAAACAGGAACACAATAGGACTAAATGGCCAGTTTTCTCACAGGAGACCCGTAAATAGTGGAATGTCTCGGGATCTGCACTGGAACTGGCATCTGGTAACATCTACTGCACTGAAAAGATCTGGAAAAGAGATCAGCAAGCATGGAGATCAAATTTGCAGATGGCATAACGACATTTAGAGGCTGTCTGCACAATTTCCAAGCGTATAAACATGGAAATAGCATCCTTATGTAAATGACAATTTCAGAAAGGGCTCAATTTGTAGGTGGTTGTGCCGCCGATGACCCTGAATGGCCAAATCCTAGCACGGAAACCTGCTGCTGACAGACGTCGCTAACTGCCAGAATGCAGACAAAGGTAAAGGCACCCCCCAAGAAGTAAAACCCAAACCAATCACATTGCATTCAAAGAACTATAAACTATCATGAAATTAAAAGGAAATTAAAATTAAAAGGAAATTAAAATTAGAATTAAAATTAAAAGTAACAGCAAAAGGAAGTCCTTATCTGGGTGTAGCCGCGTGGAACAGCGTCGTCTGCTCAAACGCGGGGCTGCTCCGCTCTCCGCCACGAGGCCTCAGCCCTGCCGAGAAAATAGCGCCAATCCAAAGCAGGCCCGTTTGGCGCCAGACACCACAGAGGCGGCAAGAGCTCAGAGCCCCTCCATGCGGACTCGAGAGACTCCCTTGTGGCGTCGGGATGCAGCAGTTACCCCGCTGTAGCTGCGGGGTGAAGAGCTGTCCAGACACGCTGCTGCCTCGCGCCACCAGAAGTAGCAGACGCTGCGAGCCCCGGCCCACCGGCTAAAGAACCTCGAACGGCCTGAGGCTCCCGCCGCGATGGGAATCTGCCGCATGGACACTGCCAAAATGCAGGTGTTCCACAGAGCTCTCCCCCGTACAGTCCTGGGGGAGAGATCATCACCGGGCACAGAGACCGAAGAATCCCAAGCAGAGAGGCTAGCTGGCAGCGTGAACTTTGAAAAGGGACAAAACCCCCCTTTACACTAAGGCAGACTAGGTGAAAATAAATAAAGTAAAAGTAAATTAAATTAAATAAAAATGAAAATGAATACAATTTACAGGATTACACCTAAAGAAGGGCAAAAGAAATGCAAGGTAAATCAAATCCTGACTAACTGCTCCTAAACTGCTTCTCAAGTGAGCCCAGCACCTAGGCTCACTACGTCCTCATGCTGCATGGAGACTGGACACACTGGGGGATCATGAGAGAAGACCAGCAGGATATACCCGGTGATGTCACAAGTTTGACTTGTCCAGTCTCCATGTTGCAGGAGGAGGTGCACTACCCAGTGGTGGAGGACTGAACTGTAGGACCGATAAGGAACCTTCCATCCCCTTTACCATTTTGGTGGCTCTTCTCTGAACCTTTTCTAATAATGCTATATCCTTTTTAAGATACGGCGACCAGAACTGCACGCAATATTCAAGGTGCGGTCTCACCATGGAACGATATAGAGGCATTATAATATCTTTTGTTTTATTTTCCATTCCTTTCCTTATGATACCTAGCATTCTATTTGCTCTCTTGGCCACCGTTGCACACTGGGCCGAGGGTTTTAACCTGTTATCCACAATGACGCCTAAATCTTTTTCCTGGGTGGTGGTTCCTAATGTGGAACCTTGCATCGTGTAACCATAGCATGGGTTGTTCTTCCCTAGGTACATAACTTTGCACTTGTCCACATTAAATTTCATCTGCCATTTTCATGCCCAGTCTTCCAATTTATCAAGATCCTCTTGCAATTTTCCACAATCCTCTTGGGTTTTAACAACTTTAAATAGTTTTTTGTCATCTGCAAATTTGATAACCTCACTCGTTATTCCCTTTTCCAGGTCATTTATGAATATGTCAAAAAGCAGCGGACCCGTGTTAACTACTTATACGCTTTACCAAATGGGCTCCATAGGCTCCCCTTCCTCCTTTTTAAACTTCCAGGAGACTTACAGTAACCCTGAAGTTTTGTAGAACCATTAACACCCATGCATTATAAAATGATAAACAGCAATAGTAGTATATCAAGAAGGTAATTGTAGGACAGACTGCCAGTATGTGTAGGCCAGGTAGCTGCCCTGGTCTGATTCTTTTTAACATCTTTGTTTGTGATATAGCGGAAGGGCTGTCGGGTAAGGTTTGCCTTTTTGCGGATGATACCAAAATCTGCAGTAGAGTAGACACCCAGGAAGGTGTAGATAACATGAGGAGGGATCTAGCTAAGCTTGAAGAATGGTCTAGAATTTGGCAGCTTGGATTTAATGTTAAAAAATGTAAGGTCATGCATTTGGGCTGCAGCAATCCAAGGGAGCAATATAGTATAGGGAGTGAAGTACTTTTGTCCACTAAAGAAGAGCGGGACCTAGGCGTGGTTGTGTCTGATGATCTTAAAGTAGCTAAACAGGTAGAAAAGGCGATGGCAAAAGCTAGAAGGATGCTTGGGTGCATACAGAGAAGAATGGCTAGCAGAAAAAAGGAGTTGATAGTGCCTCTGTATGTCTTTGGTGCGACCTCATTTGGAGTATTGTGTGCAATTCTGGAGACCGCACCTTCAAAAGAATGTAAAACAGGATGGAGTCTGTGCAGAGGGTGGCTACTAAAATGATTAGTGGTCTTCATTATAAAGCATATGAGGACAGACTGAAGGATCTTAATATGTACACCTTAGAGGAAAGACGGGATAGAGGTGATATGATTGAGATGTTTAAATACCTCCGTGGCATAAATGTTCAGGGAGAGAGCCTTTTTCAATTGAAAGCAAGTTCTGCTACGAGGGGACATGGGATGAGGGTGAAGGGGGATAGATTCAGGAGTGATATGCGGAAATATTTCTTTATGGAAAGAGTGGTGGATCCGTGGAATAGACTCCCAGTGGAGGTGGTAGAGATGAGGACAGTAACTGAATTCAAAAAACATGGGACAAACACAGAGGATCTCTAAAGGAAAAAAGGGGGACTGTTGTAGTTGTTGATATGGAAGGACAGAGTAGATAGGCCATGTGGTCTTTTTCTGTCGTCATATTTCTATGTTTCCAAATGTGTGCCGTCGAGTCAATGCTGACTTCTGGCGAACCATTCCCTGGGTTTTCTTGGCAAGCTGTCGGGCCTTTCTTAGGTGTCTTTATTAAATATTAGAGGCACAATAGCAGAAATTATGCTTAGGATAAATCCCAAAACATTTATATCTGTTCAGGAGCAGTTATAAATCTATAGTGCTGAGGTATTTGCATAACAGCATTGACTCGAAGGGAGGAGTGGCTCACTGGTTGGGACAGGTTACCTCAGGCCAGAAGGCCGGGGGTTCAATTCCCACATGGGGACAAGCAACTTCAGGCCGGAGGGACTGGGGTCTCTAGTCCCAAGGCCACTCCTTGTGGCCTTGGGCAAGCCACTTAACCCTCCATTGCCCCAGGTACACTTAGATTGTGAGCCCTTCAGGGACAAGGGAATAAGAAGTACCTGTTAGTATACATGTATAACCGCACTGATTCTAAAGAGTGCGGTATAAATAAAACACACATATTTTATGCATCGTTGTGTCTAAATCTCAACTCCGCTCCAGAACCTGCTTACATGTGTGTGGCATTAAAGTACATGCCTCATTGTCACTGCATGCATGTGTAACCTCTTGGGTAATGTTACAAAAGGCCTCTTACATGTGTAAAAAGTCCCTTTCGCATGAACAATCCTTTATGAAATTAACCCCTAAATGTCTTTTTAAAGAGGTGAAAATACACTGAGAGTTTAACTGCCACTCACTGAAGCTCAAAACAACTGTAAATTATGTTCAGGTTTCCGTTTATTCAGTAGTTTCTATACCACCTCTCACAAGTGGTTTACAATTTATTTATTTAACATTTTTTTATATACCGTCTTTTTGCAAATCAAGGCGGTTTACATAGAACATATCATGACAGTATATTTCAACTGTTTACATGGAACAATAAAAACTATAAAAAAAATGGGAAAGGAATTACAATCACAATGCAGCAAAGAACAGCATAGTATAATACAGGATGAAGATACCTCTGAGAAATGGCCTGGAAGATGAGAAAATGTTCTTGGAGGGAGAAAAGGTGAAAATATACAGAAAAAGCCTAAACTAGACAAAACAGAAAAATAGCAAAAATAAGGGAAAAAGCCCTCAAACGTATTTGAGCTCCAAAGATTTGCAGTGGATGCTACAACACAAACACAAATTAGTCAACACAAAACTGAAAAAGCCCTGCGGCAGGTTCTCTAAACAGGAAGCTATTGCCAAGCCCCCTCAACTGCAGTCTCACTCAGCAGAGCAAGTAGACGAAAAGGCTTCAGTTGAAAAACACACACGGAATAAAAAAAAAAAAAGCACAAGGTAACCTTTCAGTCTGACACCTGTACAATGCTGCCAGTTCTGTCCGAGAAGCACCATTTTGCTCGGAAACGGGAGTCTTCAGTAGCCATTGTGGTGCTTGCTGGCTTAGACTAACAACATTGTGCATAGGCTTTGCTTCCAAATGCAAATCAGATCTTCTGCAAGAAGTTTCCTTGACAGAACAGGTGCACAGAACCAATCATTTCAAGCTCAAAAGAGAAATGCTAGTGTTTCAAGTTCAGTATAAGAAACTGAAATTCTTATGTCCCCTCAACACAGGTGGCCAGCTGATTACAGAAACCCTCTAGCACTCTGCAACAATTTCTTGGTTTTTTTTTTTTGCATGTGTGTTTTGCTACAAAGTAAAATAGTGACACTTGCTTATTTTAGCTGAACCTTTTCTCCACTTACTCTGTACATATTATCTTGCAATTAACATGCAGTGCCGGAACTGGAAGAAAGATTGTATAATATACTGGAGACACAGGAGGTCATTTTAGAAGCCTTGCATGGTGTTTATTTCAGATGTCAGCTGACACCTTCCAGTAATAGCTCGAGACGAGTTGCAGTTAGGTAAAGAGTGAATTCAGGCATGATCTGCACAGTGTGTCACGGAGTGAGTTATGAGTGGGGAATGGGCACGGACGCCACACTGCAGTCAGCGTGTGATACTTTACTGCATGCTGTCATTTGGACAGGTACTGCGGGTGCACTATCTGTCTCTTGATCCACGCTAATTGCGTATATATGTGAAGTGGCATTTTCGCAGGGCCGTCTAAGAATAATCTGGTGTTGCAGAACCAGCTGCCTCCACCCCCATGCAAAATGAAGTTTGCATCGGAGGACGCAGAAGCAGGAATGGCACCGCAGCGCTGGAGGTTTTGGTGAGCGCTACAGTACGGATTCAAGAATCTCTCGCTGCTGCTGGTCCCAGAGAGGGGGGCAGCGGTGGTGGCAATGGAGGTAGGGACGGGAGCATGCCTGGAATAAGGTTAGCCTAGGCGCCTCCTATCCTTGCACCGGCCTCGAGTACGTATTTACATGCAGGTTTCTTCGGCCAGGAAATATTAACTGCAGTGATGAAAACGCGTTTTGTCTTCCCCCTGGAAGCATTGCAGCCATGAAATACGAAGCACTCTTTTGCACCTTACTTGTGGTCAGGAGCAGGCATAGGCCTCGATGCCTGAACAACCAGGGTCAGACAGGCTTGTGCCATACTGAAATCGCACCAGAACACACTTCCGCCATGCCCCGTTCTCATGCTAGGGATGACTATATGTCTGGCTTTCTAAAATGGGTACGGGGGCAAGTCCATGATCTGCACGTCTAAGTGCCTGTTTTCAGACATCAAACTACTAATAGGGCTTTTAAATGACCCCCCTTAGGAGATAATTTTATAAGTCGCTGGCTATTTTTTGGCACTAAGAACATATTTAAATGCCAATATTTCATTTAAATGCTGATATTTTAGTCAATTACATACCTAAATGACGTTTTCTAAAATACAGATGAGTGTAAAAATACACATATCAATTTGATGGCTCGTACTTTCACTATGGCACCAGTTGCCCCGATTACCCCCCCTTCCCCACACTGATTTTTTTAAAATACATTTACATTTGTCATTTACAACAAAAAACAGAAAAGAAAAAAGGAAATCTAATCAAATAGATATTACCAAATCTAGCAAAAACCTTCACAAGTCCACATTCAGGGAAGATCAATACAAAACTGAAAAGAAAAACAAGAAAATACTCTATCTCATACTAGCTACTATTGAACAAATTACCCAATTATACTATTCCCTGTGACAAAACAAATTACAAATCCATAGAATCCGAAACACCCTGATCTAAAAGGGCTGTGCGTGACTTCAGGAAGTCTTCCAACTGAGTAACTTCAAAAGAAGCATACCTATCTTCGCCTGACGTTACCAGACATTTGAGGGGAATTTAAGAAAGAAACAAACTCCTAAAGCAAGTACAGAAGAGCCATAAAAAAGCATTTTCCTCTATTTCTGAGCTCGCGTTGGAATCTCATCTATAGGAGATTCAATATAATCTAAAATATTAAGGTGAACCACAGTCTTGGAGTTTTCCACCACCTCCCCAACCAACTTAACAGATCTAACTGCTCTAGGAATATAATATAAGTTATTCAAAGATAAAGAGGCCCATCCCCGGTATCCCAAAACTTCCTTCAAATACTTTTAAAACAATATTAAGGCATAAATATAATAAGTTTTAGGAAAATTGAGACACCAAAGGTTTTGTCCCTTGAGGCATTTTCTAACTCTTCTTGCTGACGATGCCGCAATAAACTATCTTTAATCAATGAAACCTATAGAAACCTCTGATTCTAACCTTTGAAGAAGAGAATCTAACCCATTAAAATACATATCATGTTGAGAAAGTTTTCCCACAGTCTCCTTTGTAAAGTCCACAAAGTGGGTAAAAGTAGTAGTAAAGGAGACTTCCAAATCGGAAAGCACAGTCCAAATATCAGATAAAGATACTTCCCCCGGACTGATAGTAGGGGGAACCATAGATGAGACAGCTTCGGAGGAATTAATGTCTCGTGGCAGCTGAACCACCCATGGCAACAGGATCACTGCACCCAGTTCGTCCAGCCCTCAGGGTAGTCCTTCCCCAGGCATCACCTGGGCCCACTGCGACCTTAACGTGACAGGAGAGGATGTTACTGAGCCTTAAGCCCCATCACCAGAGGAAGGGGTTGAGTTATCGTCCCCTAAAGAAGACAAAGTAGTGTTCGTGGGAGCAACCCCAGTGACGGGAATTAAGTCACCATCCTCCACACATCGCATCGTTGTCACCACATGTTTATCCATAGGGCTAGTAGCTTTAGCATTCTTAGAGGGATTCACAAAACTCACATTAAAGATCTTCTTCTGCTTACACATTCCAACAGACCACTCCCCTCGTCATTCCTCATTGCTCTAAAGGGGCAGATGTGCTCCTTTGGACATGCCCCTTTAGACGTGCCTGCAACCGTGGCCCGCGGGGCAGGAACTGTGCTTTCAGCACCCCTCTGAAGACATTGGGGGGAGGTCAGAGTTGGTCCAGGCAACAAAGAAAGGGGTTCCCACCTGCTGCCAGAGAAAACACCGATCACACTCAGCACTTGGCAGACACAGTTCAAATGCAAGTAAAGATCTTCCCCAACACTGATCTAAACCCTAGTCACCCCTCAACATTCAATCCCACAGATCCCACTTAGAACATCTGATTCCCTTCCCAACTCCCCTGATGGGCAATTGTCCCCAGTCTCCCACCAAGCCAGTGCTCCCCTCTCCTTATATCTGATCCTACCTCAAGAAGTCCCCTGATCCCCCTAGTGGCAAGAATAACCCCACTGGAAACCCACCCAGTATGCATGACTCCCCCATACACAACCCCATCCAAGTCTTACTGTGGGCCCCTGCTATTTAGCAGAGCAAGAACGATCCCCAGTCACTCCTGTTCTTGGTGGTTATGAACCCTAGTGGTAATCCTCTGGTATTACAGCCGACAATGAGGGTGGGAGGCTTCATGTGGTGGGGGAGACTGCTTGTCAGGGGGATTGGGGAAATTGGATAGTCTATGGGAGGGTCAAGGGCTAATCAGGGCTCAAATCAGTGTCAGAGGATAATCGGGGTGGGGGGGACAGACACTGGCATTGACAGTCGCCTCTTCCAGCAGGCACTTATAAAGGTGCCTCAGAGCAGCTATAAATATTGATGTATATAATTTTAGCTAACCATATGGATTCTCTATGTGCAATGGAAAATCCATGCCTACATTGTAGGCCCGAACCACTCCCTCCCCCACCCTACCCTCGCCCTCTTGACATCTAGATGTACTAAGCATCCCCACATGTAAACAGCTCTTTTGTAAAATGGCATTTACAGGTGCATGCTAATCTACACGTGATGATGCTTCTAAAATAACCCCACAATCTCCTTTTCTAGCTAAAATAATCAAACAGTCTGTGTGGGGGCAAATTTGTAGCTACTTTTTACTCACAACATACTTTTGCTTTCATTACTATTTCTTAATAATATCCACAGAGATTTGCCACCTACTCTTCCTGTGGATACTTTATCCATGTAAAACAAGATATGTACTTTTGAAAATCAAAAGCTCCACCCAATGCTGCCTCCTCAAGCCTTCAACTGCATGATCACAAAGCATGACCCCAATTTGTAAATAAGTTACGCTTGTAAATAAGTTAAGAAACATACTGTTAAAGATTGTTTCTGAAGTTCCCCTATGTACATCCCTACCCTTACTATGATGTTATAATGTATGCAAGTTATTGATTTGACTATAAACCATACTGTTACAATGTAAACAGTCGGAGTTCATTGTAAACCACCTTGACTTAAGGAAAAAGTGGTATAAATACTGTTAAATAAATAAACTCATGGAAATGTCTTTGCAAATGATCACCACGGCTATTAGAACACTGTGCTAAAAAATCCACAACATTTCTGAAAAGCAGAGCTCGATTTAGGCCTTTAGCATGCATAGGCAACACCAGAAGGTAGATGCCGGACAGCAGGGGTGTGGGGGTGTCAGAGATCCCGAAGGCTTGAGAACCAGAAGAGGAGAAGAGGACGTTTATAGTGCCACAGTGGTGTCCTTTGAAGCAACAGAAACTCACGTCCCTAAAGTAAGCAGGAGCAGGATCTACTTTGACCTGGCTATTTAGCGCCTTCATAATTTGGCACTCTAAGCAATTACCTATGTTGTCTGTTCCTAAAACCAGACTTAATGAAAACTATCATATGATTTCTGTTAAAAATTATGACACCTATTCCATAGGTGCACATCTGGGTTGTCTGGACGGCCTGGAGATGCACCCGATTCAGTTCCGCGGGGGCGTTTAGAACCGCGCATAGGGCCTGGATATCCAAGTTGTGCCCCCATTCAGGCACCCCGGATGTCCAGGCACTTCCCCGGCTAGCCCAGCCAGGATCCTGCATGGAGCCATGTTGCCATGGCACCACAGCTCCATGCAGGAGCCCCAAACGCCCACACTACCAGCAAATGACCTGCTCCCCGCAGCCTGACCCTCGATCGGGGCTTCTGAGGCTGGGGTCGAACTGCAGGGAATCCCCTGCCCTGCTCACCTCTTCTTGGAAGGGGAAGGTGGCCAGATCTGCTGCCCACCGATGTTGGGGGGGACTTATTCCACCTCCGAGTTGGAATAAGTCCCCCATCTAAATCCCCAAGTCTGGATGTACAGGGCCGTCATCGGAATAGGCCTTGTACATCTAGGTTGAGAGTCATGCCTTCAGGCCACCCTCGCTCCTCCCTCAACCCACCTCCTCCCACCCTCATACAGAGCTCCTTGCATATCTCAGCTGTATGTGAGGGAGCTCTGTGCTTGGATTCAGCACCCTGGTATTTAGCAAGGATGTACATCCATACCGGACGTACATCCCTGCTAAAAAAGCTGATTGGAATCTACCCCTATATATACAGGGTGGCCCAAAAAAAGTGAGATCTCGTAAATTAAAAGCTTAAATAGTTTACTTATTTACCTTTTTTTGCTATATAACATCTTTATTTCGACAATTTCTGGTCGCCATCTTTTTTTTAAAATTTGTCAATCGTTTATATCTGTCTTTTTGAATTTTTAAATAACTTATATGCTACGAGATGTTCTCATTTTTTTTTGGGCCACCCTGTATATATGCAAATAAGTGGGGGAGGGAGGGATTAGGTTGTGTTGTCAATGAAACTGCACATATGCAGGATGATTGGGATACTCACATCATAAATCGATTGCAGGTGTTTACACAGATTGATTTCAAATCCCCATATCCCCCGTCGCCCCTATTATTGATTCCTGGAGAATGACAGTGTTGTGCGTGTTGATACAATGTCCAATTTCAACTGGAATAAAATCAGTGCAGTTTATTTCCGTAAAGACTTTATTTACTTCTTTAAGTTCAGTCTCCGTGGAGCTGGGAACTGAAAAATGAGAATTTAAGGCAAACGGCATCTCAGAGCAAGTTATACTGACTGCTCATGGTTCCCTTTGTTTCTCTGCCCTAAATTATCCTGCAATTTAGCAACAAGAGTACATAAAGAACAGAGCTTTTATATCTAAGAGAATGTGTGGAACTGCACTTTGTAGTTTATAGTGTGAATTGATAATCACTCACTAGGGGTTGCTGAAAAACTGAAAATCCATTCCTGCTAGCGATTCTGTATAAAAATGCAATGATGTCTCTTTTCCTTAAAAAAATACATTGAATCGAGAGAAGTAATATTTGTTATTTCAAAGTTGCAAAAAACAATGATCCATTAAGAACAGGAGATCCACTATCAGTGAATTTTCTATTTGCATAAGTTGATGGCCTGAAATTAAGTCAAGGATTTTAACTCAGAAACCTGGACCTTTAACCCAAAGATAAAGTCCTGAGCAACAATAGCCAGTAGCTATTGCAAAGGGAATTCTTGGTAGAAATGCAAAACGTTTTTTCCTTGCATCTGTAACCTAGTTTGGGGCTCATCGAATTAGTTGACATCGGTTATCATAGCCAACCAGCCTTCCATAGCCCTAAGGCCTAAGCTAAGGTTCTTTAGCACAAAGACCTCCTTAGGTTCTCTGACTGGTATTCCATATGTTTCAGATAAGGTGGCGTCTTAAATGTTGATGGTCCATGACCTTTCCTCTGAAGGTAATGAAGCATATGGAAGCAAGAGATAGACACTTGTCCGTAGTTGCTCTTACCTTGTGGAATAAACGTTCTAGGAAGTTAAACACAAAGGGGGTTATTCCGAGTCACAGATAGCGGGGATGGACTTCCCAACAGGACATCCATCCCTGCTATTCATGGCGGCTGCTGCCCTAGACAAACTTCCCCACCGGTTGTATGCGGAACAGTCGGGGGCAGGGAATAGGTGACCCGGGGGCAGAGAGTGGGCGGGCAGTGGGCGGTCTCCAGCCCTGGACGTACATGGACGATTCTAATGTCGGCCCTGAACATCCAGGGCCGGCAAAATGGCCGGGGAAGTTATTCCACCTTCAAGGCCAGGGCTGAATCGCAGTCCCGGCCTGCACGTACAGACCCGATTGCGATTCTTATCCCACGGGGCTAGACATGCCCCGCAGGATCAGAATCGCTAGCCCCTTTGTACGTCCAGCTCAGACCAGATGTGCAAAGGGGATAACCATGTGGGACAGAATCAAGCCCAAAGCTAATTATTCTGTTTTCAGTAAAACATTAAAAATATATTTAAAGCCTGATTTTGCATAGGATGTCTAGGTAGGAACTAGCAACCAGTCCGGAGTGAGTCGTTTATTTATATATTCGCAAGGAAATATGGGAGCCACTAACCTCCTGATTCCAGTACCAGGACTCAAAGACCTACCACACACGCACATATGCCAAGGGAGGTCCATTTCTCCAAACCTTTCATCATAATTGCCACTACCATGGGAGAAACCTCAAGGGCTATGCCATAAGTAACAATGTAGTCCTCAATGATAAGCAGCCCCTGATGCAACAGCTCTAGAGGCTGCTTGCAGAGTAGTCTCCTCAAGTCTGCATACTAGGGCCTCTTGGGCAAATCTGGAGCTACTATAATCAGCAGGGTAGAGTGTTCCTCTATTTAATGTAACATTTGATTTATTAACAGCCATGGCAGAATCGCATACAGCTTCCCTGTCCACACCCATGGTTGCACCAGCGTATCTATTTTACTGGAGTTGCATTACCTCCTCCTGCTAAAAAAGAGAGGCTCAGTTTTACAGAGGAGTGGCCGGAAGCTGTCTCTCTTTATTGTCAGCTAATCCTTGGAGAGGGGTTGCCCTAGGACAGATAGCCTAATTGAAAGAAAAAGTGAAGCCTGACATTTTCCTATTCTGACTTTAAAGGGGTTTTTTTCAACACAAAGTCTGGAGGAACCCAGTCCAGCTACTCCTAACAATTTCAAGCGGTGGGCAAAGCAGTAACACTGCATCATTAACTTCCTCACTCTTGCCTGATTAGTGGCGAGCCATGGATCAGGCTGTGGGCTGTGACCGACTCACAATTCCTGAAATATGGTGGCCCCACCTCTTCCACATCCTGGGCACAGGAAGAGAAAGAAGTGGCTCTATGTGTTGTCTCACAGTTCCTACATCCAATCAGCACATATTTCAGGAGCTGTGGTGGAGTCTTCCATTCCCTAGGGGAGCAGGAGATACATCAGCAGCAAAAGAAATAGGCTTCAGCAGCAGGAGGGTGGCATCATAAAAAAGGGTACAGGCCAATGTTCCATGGGAGTCCTCCACCCACAGTGCTGCCAGTGGGGGGAGCTGATGCAATATCACATTTTCAAGCACAAGGAGAAGGCAATGCCTCCTCTTGCCAGGAAAGGTGATATTGCAGCATCTTCCATCTCCCCCTACTCCCATGCAGCCTCGTGGGAAAATTGCTGTTTGCAGAGGACGTAGAGGCAGCAAAATCTGAAGTCTCACAACACGGCCAGAAACCTTGCGCAGACCCTGAATAAAGCAGTGATTCCTAAAAACAAAATACAACTTTCCTTTCTCTCTCTCTTTTTTGTACTACACCCATCTGACACTAGTTTTACACTGTACAGAAAATATACGAGGTCTGATCAAAAAGTATCGAGACTTGTGTAGCTATATAATACGTCGCACCACGATGCTATTAAGCATGCAGTGACCTATTTATGTGCTCTGCATGTGCAGAGTGTAGTGTGGCTGCAGCAAACCTGTACTTTTTTTAATCACGTGATGTTTGGTGTCGTGTAAAAGCAGTTCATCAGATTTACAATGAGTGAAAAAACTGAACAGCGAATTTGCATTAAATTCTGCCAGAAACTTGGAGATTCGTGCAAAGACTTATGCAGGTTACAGCAAGTGTATGGTGATGAATGCAGGAGTCCTGCTCAAGTTTATGACTGGTACAAACGTTTCTAAGAGGGCCGCCAAAGTGTTGACAGTGATGGAATGTTCTGTCTCTATTATTTGTCCTGACTAGTTTGTAAGCTCTGATGAGCAGGGACTGTCTGTCTGTCTGTCTCTTAATTAAATAGAAATACACAGTAGTACTAGTAGTAGTAATGGGAGACAACCAACCTGGTTTTGCCCTAACTAGATTTTTGCTCTGTGTGTTTCTCGTCTTGATTAGATTGTAAGCTCCAACGAGCAGGGACCGTCACTCTTATATGTCTGTACAGCGCTGCATACGACTGGTAGCGCTTTATAAATGTTAAATAGTAGTAGTAGTAGTAGTAGTAGGAAGGCCATCCATGAGCAGGAATGAAGACAAAGTTGAAGCAGTACGTGTCGCAATATGCTCAAATCGTCTATTTACTATCAGGAAGTTTGCTGAGGACATGGACATTAGTTTCGGGTTGGTACAGTGCATTCTTACTGCTGATTTGGGGATCAGATGTGTGTCTGCAAAATTCATGCCGAAACCTTTGGCCCTAACCAAAAAGAAGATCAAGTGTCTGCAGCCAGGGTGTTGTTGGAAAATGACTCAGATTTCATCAAAAAAATTATTGCTGGTGCTGAATTATGAGTTTATTTATTTATTATTTCGACAGTTTTTGTAAACCACCTTATCCTTCAATCAAAGTGGTCGCAACACAATTGGGGGATACATTTAACACGAGGGGATATGAGACACATACACTAATACTTACAGGGAACATGTGCAATGGAGGGTTAAGTGGCTTGCCCAAGACCACAAGGAGCACCTGTGGACTAGAAACCCAAGACCTTCCGGCCCAAGGTTGCTGTCTTCTAGTGGGATTTGAAGCCCCGAGCTTCCGGCCTGAGGTAACTTGCCCCAACCACTAGGACACTCCTCCCTCATGTTTATGACCTGGAAACTAAGGCTCAGTCCTCCAGACTCTCCTAGACCCAAGAAGCCTGTCAGGTGAGGAGCAATGTCAAGGTCATGCTCACAGTTTCCTTTGATTACCACAGTATTGTTCATCATGAGTATGCTACAAAAAGCCAAACCATCAATTCGTTGTAAGAGGCCAGAATTGCATAGGAATGGTGATTGGTTGCTTCATCCCGATAACGCCCCAGCTCATGCATCACATCTTATCCTTCAGATCTTGGCCAAACACCAAATCAAGCAAGTCTGTCGGCCTCCGTACTTGCCTGACCTCGCACCCTGTGACTTTTTCTTGTTTCCAAAACTGAAATTACCACTGAAAGGAAGGAGATTTGACGATTGGAGACCTTTAAGCAAAATTCGACACAGCAGCTTCACAGCATAACAAAAGAGACATTTCAAAATTGTTTCCAAGAGCGGCAGGAATGCTGGGGGAAGTGTGTTTTATTGGAAGGGGACCACTTTGAAGGAGATTGAGTGCAATAACTGTCAGTATTATAATTCTTGTGTTATTGTACAAGTCTCAATACTTTTTGATCGTACCTCATAGACATTTTTTAATTTGTTAATTTAATAAATGTTGATGTGCCATTCATTTTTGTTGTATGACTAACAGATGAGATAACTTTCAAATCACATCTTCTATTTAGGTTTAATAAGCAGTTTAAGCACCTATTACAACTTTAAAATATTCCACAGTACATTTGAAGCAGCAAAGGACTGTCAGGTCCATTAAGCTATTCTCTATTTAAGTAGAATTTATATTTAGTCCGGACAATTAATGCGGATCTTTTCAGGTTCCTGGTAATCAGTGCTCCTGTTATTAACTGCCGCAGCAGAAATGACGTCAGAGGGTGGTTTTGTTGTACTTCTGGTGTTAAAACATTTGATCTTAGACTACCCGCTGATCTTAGTTTTGTGCTGGCAAAAAGGAAAGCACTTTCCTATTCAACTGGACAAATTACAGTAGAGAGAAGCAGAGACAGAGTGGCTTCTACTCACAGATCACTTTAAGTGCCTTGCAGGTCATATGCTGATAAACTCCATGCTCCAACAATTTCTTAGCAATACTGTTCTTATCCACAGTTGAA
Source organism: Ichthyophis bannanicus (assembly GCA_033557465.1). Classification (NCBI taxonomy): domain Eukaryota; kingdom Metazoa; phylum Chordata; class Amphibia; order Gymnophiona; family Ichthyophiidae; genus Ichthyophis; species Ichthyophis bannanicus. The sequence continues at coordinate 37,749,544 of CM066036.1, forward strand.
CTGTTTTCTATCAGGACTCAGACATTTTATATAAACAGCATGACTGTGGACATATATATGTCTAAAAGAAAGGATCTGGGAATGCACTCTTTATGTTCCATTGAATTTATAATAAATCTTAACGTGATTATAAAAATGTTTAAATGAGAAGGTTTAGCTATGCATAAATGGGAAAAACAAACCTTGTATAGATTTTACTACAAGGCAAAGAAAAACACCTTTCAGATACTGGGGTAACTTTTCAACAGCTTAGTTGAGGCTCACTCGTGCAAACTGAAGTTAAATGAGTAAATTGTGTAAATGTGTTCACATGTAAATTCCCCTTTATGATTAAATTCCAGCTAATAGGGAGTTTCATTTTGACCAGACACAAGCTTTTCCTCGATAACCACACAGATGGAGAAGAGAGCGGAGAGGAGGAGAACTTAAACCCTTTACTCCACTAGAGACGTCCTTGGTGGGATCACCGGCCAGCATCAGTGCCAGAGGTAGGGGCCTTTTTTACCAAAGCCCACTAAGGTTTTGCACTTAGCTTGTGTTACCAATACACATTAAGAAATGAAACTTATAAGGAAAAAAACACACCCTTCCTACAGTTATATATGGTGGCAGTTCCATAATGTTCTGGAGCTGTTTTGCTGCCTCAGGAACTCGAGGCCTGGAACATATTAAAGGAATCATGAAGTCAGAGGACTACCAAGGTATTTTGGAGCAAAATGTGCTGCTTAGTGTCCAAAAGCTAGGTCTGGGTCAAAGGTCATGGGTCTTCCAGCAGGACAATGACCCAAAACATACATCCAGAAGTACAAAAGAATGGTTAAAAAGGAACAAATGGACTGTTTTAAACCAGCCAGCCATGAGTCCTGATCTTTCAATCCAAATGCAAATCTTTGGAAAGAGTTGAAATCTGCCATTGGTAAAAGGAATCCTGGAAACATTCATGAGCTGGAACAAATCGCAGTTGAAGAGTGGGAGAAACTACCAGCAGACAGATGTATGAAACTTATAGACGACTAAAAGAAATGTTTGGAGGCTGTCATCACTGCCAAGGGTTGTGCAACCAAATATTAGTGAAGGGTGCCATTGATCCTGTCCAGACCATATTTTGTTTTTTTCCTCAGAAATTACTACATCTAAGTTGCCCAGACATCTTTTTTTTGTTGTATACCTTTGAACATATTATTAAAATATTATGATGGCATACCATTGGAATATTTCCAATTATTTCTTAAGATATTGCATACAACATACCTAAAATGCAAGGGTGCCAATAATGTTGACCACAATTGTATAAATATGTTGTCATATTTAGTTCACACCTTTCCAGTAGGAGTTGAAGGCAAGTTACAGTCGAGTACAGTAGGAAGTTCCCTGTCCCCAGATAAGTACAAGGTACAGAAGGATAGCAAGATCGAAAAGGGGATGAAACAGCTTCCTTGTATAGACAAGATGAACAAAGTAGGGTTCTTCATCATGGAGAAGAGATGACTGAGAGGGGATAGGATAGAGGTTTATAAAATGATCAATGGCAACTAACAGGTTAACAGGCAATGGTTATTAGTATTTTCAATTTGAACTATACCTAGGGAACACTCCATGAAACTAACAGGCAGCAGATCTAAAATAAGGATTTGGATTTCAGCTCGTGTCTTTTTCACAAGTAGCTCAGGGCAAGTCACATTCGAGTACAGTAAGCATTTTCCTGCCTCTTGGAGGGCTTACAATTAAAGTTTGTACCTAAGGTAATGGAGGGTTCAGTGGTTTGCCCAACATCACAAAGAGCAGGTCTGGGATTCAGCTAAAGCTTCCCTGGCTCTCTGTCCCACTGCTATAAGTGACACATGGCATACATTATAGGGGTCATTATGAACGTTGTATGGGGAAGATAGATGGGGCGGGAAAGGGGCGGATCGGGGGTGGTGTTAGGGCGGGAAGTGGGTGGTTGTCGGCCCTGGACGTACAGGGCCAATACTAATAACGGCCCTCTACGTCCAGTGCCAGTGGCTTGAACAGGGAACTTATTCCACTTCAGAGGTGGAATAAGTTCCCTAGTCACCAGGGGATGGTGGGCCCAGGGAGCGGAAGGGGGCAGGGAGCAGGGGGGCCCCAAGGACATTCCCCGCATCCTGACCCGGACCTTAGGAGGCCAGATCAGGGGTCGGGCTGTGGGGAAAGCCTTGCAAGAGCCGGCAGCCGGGAATCACAGCTTTACAATGGAGCCGCGGTGCTATGGCAACATGACACCATGGCACCGTGGCTCCATTGTTAAGCCCAGACTGAGTTAGTCGGGCAAGGCCTGCATGAACAGGCCAGGCTGAATTGCAACCCCGGCCTGCATGTACAGGCCTATTCACGATTCTGATCCTGCGAGATCTGAATCGTGCCCTGCGAGATCAGAATCGTGACTTCCTCTGTGCGTCCGGATCTGGCTGGTCGCACAAAGGGCTTGTACGTCCGGGACAGAATCGGGCCCTATGTTCATATGTTTTAATAGAAGTTAGCATAGCTGGGCATAAAAAGAAGTTAGACAAGTTCCTGGACGAAACGGCCATAAACCATTACTAACCATGTAGGCGTGGGAAAGCCCCCACATCTCTGGTCATAAACAATAAGGAATGGATCTTGAGATCCTGAAAGCTACTTATGACCTAAACTGACCATTGTCTGAGACAGAATGCTGGCCTTGATGAATCTTTTTCTGAACTAAGTATGGCACATCTTAGGTTTATATGTTCTTGTTCCCACTGAAAATGAGAAAATGCTCCGTGTTAACTGCTCGGGAAATGCTTTCCAAACCCCCAACAGGTAACACAACAATGTTGCACCTAATGTGCCATAGTTTCAGCACTTTGAGCACACTGCGTGCAACCCCCTAGCTCCCTTTATTGGCTACATCCGTTGCTCCATCTGCCCTTTTATCTTGTTTTGAGGCTTCCAGAGAACTGGGTTGCACATACATTTTTTAACAATATTTCAACCCAGTAGTTCAGTTTCCCTGTTTGATGCAAAACGTCTTCTTCTGAAGAAAGTATAGCTTTGTACATACTTTGAGAGTACATTTTTAACATGGCACCTAGGTTAACAAGGCCGAAGTTTCCTATTTTCAGCCATTTTTAAAAAGATACATACTGTAGGTGCCTATGTGTCTTTATAAAATATTAGCACAAATCCTGAAAAATGATGCCTAGATTGAAGGGGCAGACATTAGCACATACTTTACACACCTACACTAGTATTTTATAAAATACACGTAGAAATCTTGGCCACCCATTCTCCAACCAATGCCCACTACTCAGCAAGCCTACTAGAGAAGTACACACTGACTTCTACAGGACATTCCTTTAGGTGTGACTTCATTTTTTAAGAGCCCATTTATGTGTAAATAAATTAGCGCTTTTCACCAAATATGGTTTATATTGTTGCCTTCTTTCAGTGGTAATGCTACTTAAAGTGTTTTTACCCTGCAGTGCTTTCATCCAAAATCTTTATTAGGTATTTATCTGATAAAAGGTATCTATTGCATATTAGAGCATAATTGTCTTTTCTGGATGTAATTTGAATAACTTTGGTAAATAAATAGCATATATCTAGGTATATACGCCATGCATTTTATTTCAGTATCTGTATTATAACAGAATATGCACAGGGGTAATGATGGAATATTTTGCTACCCGAACATATTATACTCCACATCACTGTGCCAAAAAGAATATTCCAGGGAAACTATATACAAATTGCAATTTTGAAGGAGACAGAAAGGTTTCATTCAGTCTGCCGTCTTTCTTCTACTACAAATAAACTAGTAAATCAGATTTAATTCTCGATAAAATCAGATTGTCAAAACCAGATAAAATCACAGCTTAACTCAATGTGCCATCTTCTCCAGTATGACTAATATGCTATTTGTATTAAGTGAAAATGCAGCCTTAGAAAACTATGGAATAAATCAAACACTCTGCTTTATGTAATCTTAAAAGACAGATCCCATTAGGATTCCACTATGCATGGCTGTTGGTTAAAATCATTGACCAATATCCTTATAAATTAATCAGCTGAGGTAATACAGGCTTGGCTATCATCATTTGCTAGTAATGTATATTTAGAATTCACTTCAACTTTCCAGGCCCTTTGGAAGATGTTCATCAATTCTCCATGCTCCGCTCCAGTTTACTCGAGATGTATGACTAATGGAAAATTGTTTACAGAAGGCCCGTGCTATTGCTAGCCCTTGCATAAGCTCAGAACAAATAACCATTACATTATAATTACTTAAAAAATATACCCACTATGACCAAATTATGTTTATGGTGTAGTGCAAGTCTGCATGGGCCATTTCTTAAGAAAACTCCTTTTGCATCATTATGGTAATCTTTTAGCATTTCGAATAAACAGCTAGGAAAACTTGTAAGAGTGGCATATTGTTGGAAAGGGTGTCATGAAATATATCTCACATTCATCTTTCCTGAACGTCAGGTGTAATCTTGATACTCTATCACGTGCAAGGGTATGCTGAATGTGCAGAGTTTGTGCCCGCATTCACCTCGTCATGTCAGGGATATTTATGAAAGTGTCACTCCAGATTAACTATCCACTGTTTTCGATGAGAAAGGTATCACTACAAACCCCAGAACACTTTTGGCAGCTGAGCAAAACATTCATAAAAATTCCCACTTTAGCATTTCTGATTACATCGGTATTTAGAAAGGGAATGATCACAGCAAAACCTGTTTCTGCTCCTACTTGTCAATAAACTTCATAGTTTTTCACGTCTCCCTGGTATAAAAAAAAAGATATACATTCACGCTTAGAAATATTCTTCAATAGCAATGGAAGGCCTAGGAGACATCGAATGATGAGAGAGACAATGGTTCCAGGCATGTATGCACCATTCAGCAAAAACCCCAGCCGTAGAGTTTTTTTTTTTTGTTCTAATTTTATTTTATTTTATTTATTTAACATTTCTTATATACCACGCTATTTGTCATCAGTGCGGTATACATTAAAACAATATAACACTTGGTCAGATACATTGGCCAAGGGATATTTATGAAAGTGTCACTCCAGATTAACTATCCACTGTTTTCAATGAGAAAGGTATCACTACAAACCCCAGAACACTTTTGGCAGCTCAGCAAAACATTCATAAAAATTCCTAGTTAACTAGTAAAAGGTTAATTCCTAATTAACTAGTAAAAGGTTCATGAAAAGATAACAACAAAATGACTGTGTATCTTGTCAGATAAGTGTGACAGACGAGGGAGGAGGTCTGTGCCCACTGGTAGAAAAGAAAGAAATATGATCCAGGAGAGCTGGTACAGGCGTTCCAATCCTGCCCTCTCATTGTCACAGTGTGTGAATATGAGCTATTCACTTGTCTCAGGTAACCCTGAATACTGTAACCTCCTGGGGGGCAGGGACTCATTGCACTGTATGTAGTTTGCTGTAAAAAAAACCACTAGTTTAGGGTGCACTGTCTGAACGCTGAAGCAATAACTCCGAGTTTCAGTTTATCTGTATGTAAAACATTTTTCTGCCTTCTCCACTGAAAGCTGCAGATGTTCATGCAACCATCCCTGGAGTAGAACATTTCTTGACGACTGTATTTGGTTGTGAAAGACAGTCAGTCATTAGATGAAAGACTTCAAAAGCCCAACATGGTACCATAAACAATTTAAGCTGGCTATATTCGACTATCGCTTTCTTGCAGAATCTCTGCAGTTCAACCTGTCGGTAGAAGAGGCTGACCGTGGAGATAAACACAGCAGTGTCCTTCCCTGAAGCTATAATTCAAATGACCTCTCCAAATATTTTTCCCCCAAAACATGACCCACTGAATGTGCAAGTGATTTTAGTTTTACGGCCAGGCAAATAGTTGGTGCCATTTCAAGAACCACGTTGGAGAGAAAAAGTGAAATTTAATTTGCTCCAGTTGGATTTGTCCTCTGTGTGTACTTGAACAACCAGCCAGGATGTAGTTCACCTTTCCTTAAACCCTGCACTTCTGTTTTCTCTAAGGAAAAAACCTGAATAACTTCTAAATCCACAAAACACAATTTCCTAACACCTGTCTGTATCTCATCTCTGCCCTCGGACACACACAGGCTCACACCCTCTCTGCAATAATGATCATAAGCTTATTCCTACTTACTTAAAAGTCTCATTAGACTGCAGATTGTACCCAAGCCTGTCTTCATTGGTTTCTAATTCAAGAAAGAAGCTGTCGCTGGACTGAAAATTATTTGCCGACTACTGCACTGACATCGGACCGTCTATTCGAAAGGCATTTACATCGTTTACAGCTCTGTAAGCCATGTAAATGCCTCCAACCGAGATATTGAAATGCACTAACACGGTTAGTGTTGCTGAATATCCCCAATCTTCTCCCTTACACTCCCCAATGCTAATCATTTAGCACTGGGGCGTTCCAAGGAGGAGCGGAGGCGGCGACAGTCGATAACCAGGCAGCGGCGATATTGCAAGCATACTGCAGACAAAAAGTTCACCTATCTTTTAGCCGCAGCAGCTAATCGGGCAGCAAGCACTATCATTCTGCCCAGTTATCTACTGTGTCTGGAAGGCTGGGCAGCAAACCCGTATATTCAATGCCAGGGCCGCATATAACCTCGGCATTGAATATCCGTGCTTAAAGTTCAGTGCACACGGCTGTGTGCCGTAGCGGCGCATAGCCGGCATAACTCAATATCGGGCCCATCATGTTTATTACAGATGGGCACAAGCAAGAAAACTTTGGCTAGCTTTAATTTTTTCACAAATTGCTTTCAATTTTTCAGATTTTTTTTAGTTAGTTTCACACACTCATTTTAATAAGGAAATTTAGTGCACTCTGGGGCTGGTTTGCTAAACTGCTACCAGGATAATACAGGGTTAGGGCAAGGTTTCAGCACAATGCAAAAAGGCAGCATGGGTTAAGGCGGGAAGTGGGTGGGACACAGACATTTCCAGTGCATCATGGCTAGCATGGATGTTAGTTACCCACATGAACCATATTTCAAGCAGGTAGCACAGGTTCAACTAATGCTCTCTCAGCGGGTGATGTTAGTTGTTTCTGCAGCCCATTTGCCAAGTTAGCATAGGAAAACTCGGCTTTCCTATGCTAACAGCAAGAAGACAGCTTTATACTCCACCTTGCAGTTAGTTAGAAGGCCCACACTGGTAATGTTGTCCACATGCACATTGCCAGCACGGGGCTTAGTAAAGATGCCCACTAAACTGATTTAACACTCACTAGCTAACAAATTTAAGTGTGATAATTTGATTAGAGCATGCTAAATCAATTTAACCCGACTACATTTTTTTAAGAGGCACTAGTAAACAAAATGTGCGTTAATGAACACACCTCCAAGACCTATATTACTGCAAGCTTTTACATCCAGGCCTGAAGGGTTCATTATTTTCCCTTGCCTTCCATCCTTTTATTGTTTATAAATTATGTCTCGTCTCACAATCCCTATTCAGCTACTCTCAATTCTCTCTCCAAAGCCACCATGACTCACGGTGCACAACTATGGTTTTGGTAACATTTGGCAGGGTAGATATCCCTATAGGAAACCAATCGAGTGGTAACTCATCAAGGCTTTTACATCACAGTTGCACCATGTTAAGAATGGAGGAATAGCCTAGTGGTTAGAGCAACCGCTATACAACCATGTAATCAGAGTTTGACTCACACTGGCAATCCTGTAACCTTGGACAAGTCACTTTACCCTCCATTGCCTTTGAAAAAAAGGCCTGGCAATCTATTTGTGGTCACACCTTGCCAAGAAAACCCAGAGGCTGCTGGATCACCAGGAATCAGCACTGACTTGATGGCACTTAAAAAAAAATGAAAAAGCTTGTTAAGAACAGTGGTGCTTGTCATCTGAAATATAGTGCTGTATCAGGAGACTGAAAAGATTAAATATGGAAGATGAAAAAGACTAATTATACCAATAATATATAAAGATACTGATATATAAAGTTGAATAGTGATAAAGCATTTTAAAGAATAATAGAGTAAAATGGACTCAAGTGATTAAAGAATGCAGTTGTTATTCCACTCTATTGAGAGCAGAGTCCAACAAAAGTTTATTTTTTTACAGTTGTGAATATTGTGTGTCTGGGGGGGGGGGTTCTATGACATTAGTAGTGTATTGTATAACAGAAAATATTTCCCTCATAGTTATTGGATTACAATATCCCTTGTTCTCGAAGTCCAGTTTAACAAGTGTATCCAATATTTTCTTCAAACAACCCAGGATGCCCTACAAGCTGTTTAGGACAGGGCACACTGTCTCTCTTATCTAAGGGATGATCTGCTTGCCTACAGAAGTCTCTCAGAGCCACATGGATCAAATCAAAGACTTTTTCACCTTTTGTGTCAATAGGAAAAATGCCGAGTACATTTGACTCTTAGTTACGGATTGCTGAAGAAACTGAAAAAGCGCACAAATTTTCCATTCCTACCCTGGTATGCTAATTGTGTTTCTCGTTGGCTTAGCTTATTTTAATCATGGCCAGCCATACGACAGGTCTTCACATTAGTCATCTGATACCAGAGATGCTGGTCCAGGCAAACTAACCCCTGGGAAGGTAGATCTGCAGGGATACACACTTTCCTGCAGAATCTCACCTCTTCGTTCTAGGGATAGGAGGTGCAGGCTAGAGCACCAAAGCCCCATCTAAATATGAAAAAAGCGACACGAAAAACTACTGCACTCCTGCCTCTTGTTTTCAGATTAAGCAAGCAATGCAACGTTGGATAAAAAGAGCTCTAGGAAGAAACTGGCGTTATGAAAGCAAACCAAAGACTAATACGCCATTTTCCTCTATCAAATCATTCTCTTTTCATTTTAAGATGCCCTCCATTGAACAGATGCAAACCTGAACACTCTCACCCACCAACACCTCCACCTCCACACATCTAAACTGAAACTCCGTTGCTTACACACAGAACTGGCTGCAATGCGGGTCAGATCACTCTCCTATGATTTGTTTCCTCCCGTCTGTGCCTCTTTAGAGATCACGCTCTCCATTTCTGTCTCACTGACCCAACATTCAGCTAATCTCCATTCTGATCTAATCACACACCCATTTCAGGGCACGTTTATTCGTAAATGAATGTGCCCAGCATTGCTCACAAAGTCACTTATCTGTTCGACTCCTAATGCTATTAAGGCAGCCACAATACAAGCCTGGAGTTTAGCTCTATAATTTATTCAGAATTAATTTGGATTAGCTGACCTGTCTCCTTTATGGTAGTGTGTGTGCCAAAAAACAATTCGGAATAGTGTCAAAAATCTATGAACCTTTATTCCATCATTATTGTTTTTCTTTTCCTTGGGCACAGGCTAGACACCTCTACTCCAGCAGTTATACCGTCAGGTGATTTGGGAGGAAAGAACAGAGAACAGGCAAACACACTGTTTTCTAATTACCCAGTCAAATCTAGCCTACCTAGTGCTCCCATTGACATACAGATTGGATAGTTCTATATGCCCATAGGCCAGGATTTGACATCTTGAAAATAGATAGTTATAGAGAATGCATGCGTGCTAAAAAACGTCTCTTATTACACACGGAGATTTGCATGCCCTAGTCTTTCGATGTAGGATCTGACGATACACAAACCACATTGAACGACACTGAGAGGAACGCATTTTACAAAGACCTTTCTTAAGTATTTAGAGAAGGATTGTTGATATGTATTTTTCCATTCACGCCATTTCTCTCTACAGTGGAACAATATCTTGTAAACAAAGGTGTCTAACAGTATCACACTGAGCTATTGGAAAACAGCATACGAGAGAGGATCACATTTCCCCTCCTGACTGTCAGTTTGGATGAACCAAATGAAATATCTCTGTCCATATCTTTACATTGGTTTAAGATATATCGGTATAGACCTCAGATTTCAACAGCCCCAGACAATCTGTGTGAATGGAGCGATTCTTTGGCCCGTAGTTGGGTGCAGCTACTAGAATTTTTCAGAAATGAATGTGAAAGAACACAGATTTCTCTCTTGAATAGTGTGAAGCCAGATAAATTCTTAGGGAGCATATTCAAAGGTGTTTATGTGGTATGCAGACCTGCAAACTTCATAAAAGCCGCTCACTGGGATATTCAGAGGCACTGATCCAGCTATGTGCTGCTGAAGTTATCTAAACTAGCAATGACCTTCTAGACTTCAGAAAGAAACTCAAAACGCACATTTTCCAATCACATTTCAACCTGAACTAAACCCACAGATGGAGCAGCCCCTGACCACTGTGTCCAAGAAGATTATCCTGTATATATGTATTTATGTATATATGTAAATGAACTCCCCCATAGCTAAGAAGTGTTAACTCTGTATGATGTGCTTTTCTGACAATCTGTATGTAAACAAAATTTGTACCTGCCTTGATTCGGCAGTTTCACAATAGTAATCCTACCCGCTTCTGATCGCTGGAAGGAGCGGGCTACAAATGCTTGCTAAATAAATGAATAAAAATAAAAATAAACATCCTGTCACTAACCATTTAGTAATGGGATATTCCAAGGGGCCGAGCAGCAGCGACATCATTAGTCAGCTAGTCAGTGGTGATTTTCAGCTGGTGACCCAACATTTGCCTCAGCTAGCTGTACCATGGTGAGAATGCCCCCATCCTGCCCCAACATGCACTACAAGGGTAGTGCAAGGTTTTTAGCACAGCACCCCACTCTGTGTTTTACTGTGGTGCCGATACTGCTTGATAACCCCACGCAACCCTGGCAGCATGCTGTAGTAAACATACCTCTAAAAGTGCTGAATGTCTTCGCTGACAATGCCCCCTTAATGTTTAGTGAAATGTATGGTGTGGGCCTGCTACAGCTTAACAAACAATGCTTTGTTATAATACGTAACACTTACAAGGAATTTTTTACAAAAGTAGAAAAAAACAAAAGGGTCCAAATGCCTCCTCTCACTACAACCTCCTTCCTTTCACAAGCTGCTCATCTCTATATGTAATTTTGCACCTCCCTTAGTCAACTTCCATTTCTTGATCACATGTTGAGTTACCACTTGACCCTATGTCCCTAGAACACACTGAGCTAGTCCTGATTTCCATTAGATGAGCAACACCATAGGGATGATTTACTTATGATTACGCAAGCGTTTCACATAAGTGATAGCACTACTGGGGAGACTCCATCAATTTTGTTTGCTGTTTGTCTGTCTGTATGCCTCGGATTCTGACCAGGCACAGGCACATCGGGTGGCGGGCCAAGGGGGGCTAAACAGGCCACGAGACATTATAACCTGTTTCCAAGATTATGGATTAAAAGACAGAGTTGTGGCCAAATTTTGCTAAATAGCCCCTTTAAGTTGGAGAACTGCTCAATTGAAGTATATGCGGACCTTGCGCAAGCCACTTTACAAAGACGCCGGGAAATGAAGGATGTGCTGCAAAAACTACAATCGAGGGTGTTTGCTATGGCTAGGCTTTCCTTTGGCCTAGGGCAGTGATGGCTAACCTTTTTGAGCCCGAGTGCCCAAACTGCCGCACAAAACCAAAGAATTTCCTCAAAGTGCCAGCACGTCCATTAAAGCCTCATTTGCATAAGGTGCCTCATTTGCATAAATATTTGCATAATGTTACCATACACTAACTTTTAGTAAACATGCCTCTTAATGAGTATATGGATAAAGAAAGACTAAAAGGTTTCTACATTACTATAATCCAGTACCAACCGCCAGGCACATTAGGAACTACTACAAACGCTGCCCATTTAGAACCCATAGCAAACCCGCCGTATCCTAACAGTACTACCAGGACTCACAAAGCACCATACCCTAACTATCAAAAGGCAACACTGCAAATATTAAACCAATACATTTCAGAGAACAACAATACATGACCTACTGGGGAAAGAACAAGTGGCAATGTCAAATAGGAATTATATAAACAGAATACCTCAGCTCAGTTACACATGCAGAACAGACCATCACCAAACAAGGAATCACAATTTAAAAACAGGAAGACAATAATTAAACTGGGAACCCCAAAAGCCAAACTTGGAATATACAACAACACTGTAGAAATAAAACTATAAATTAATTTCCTCTTGTACTAAACAAAGCGCAAAAATTAATGATGCACATTTCCCAGAGCTGACATATTCCAGTTAATAAATTCAAAATAAAGAGATATTTTTCTACCTTTTGTGCATTTTTTTTCAGTTGCAATTGCTCCAGCCACTTTCTTCTGGTTTCTTCGTGTCTTCTCCTAACTCTCCATCTGCTGTCCATTTGTCCTTTCTTCTGTCTTCTTGGTTTTTTTTTTCCATTCTCTCTCTACATCTGCTTTAACATACTAATCTTTCTCCTTTTGCTCTTTCCTCATTCCTATTTCATCTACTCAAAATTTACCCCTCCATCCTCAATCCCCACTTATTCTCCCAATACCCGGCCAATTGTAGATTTTTTATCCCTCCCACACAAAATATTTTTCCCCTCTCCATTTTACTCTCCCAGCCCCATCCCATTCTAATCCTCCCCCAACACCAGCTCCCTTCTAGTTCCAGCCTCACCCAGCATCCATTCCCTTCTAGTCCCTGCATCAGCCCATTTCCAGTCCTAGCAGCCCCCCAACCCATTTCCAGTCCTAGCAACCTCCCAACCCAATACCAGTCCTAGCCCCCCCTCATCAACCCACTTCCAGTCCTAACCCCCCATAAGCCCATTTCCAGTCCTAGCTCCCCCATCTATTTGCAGTCCCATCCGAGTCCCTCCATCAGCTCATTTTCCAAACCCAGCCCCCCATGAGCCCATTTCTAGTCCTTTCCTAGCCCCACCATCAGCCCATGTCAAATCCTAGCTCCCCTCCACTCAGCCCATTTCCAATCCAAGCCCCCCATGAGCCTACTTCCCGTTCTAGCCCCTTCATGAGTCCCTGTCAATCCAAACCCTCACCACAGCGCATTTCCAATCTTAGCACCCCCCCACCAGCAAATTTCCAGTCCTTTTCTAGCCCCTCCATCAGCCCATTTCCAGTCTTAGCCCCCCCTCACCCATTTCCAGTCCTAGCTCCCTCCCCCTCACAACCCATTTCCATTCCAAGCCCCAATCCCATCAGCTATTTGCAGTTCAAGCCCTCCTTCCACTCAGCCCATTTCCAGTCTTAGCCCCCCCATAGCCCATTACCAGTCCTAACCCCCCCATCAGCCCATTACCAGTCCTAACCCCCCCATCAGCCCATTTCCAGTATTAGCCCCCCCCCATAGCCCATTACTAGTCCTACCCCCCCCCCAAATCACCATCACCATCACCATCACCAGCCCACTTCCAGCCTTAGCACCCCCCCTGGCCCATTACTAGTCCTAACCCCCCCCCCATCAGCCCATTTCCAGTCTTAGCCCCCCCCCCATGGCCAATTACCAGTCCTAACCCCGGCCAATTACCAGTCCTAACCCCCCCCCTGGCCAATTACCAGTCCTACCCCCCCCCCGGCCAATTACCAGTCCTACCCCCCCCCCTGGCCAATTACAAGTCCTAACCCCCCCCATCAGCCCCTTTCCAGTCTTTGCCACCCCCCATTGCCAATTTCAATTCCTAACCCCCCCCCCTGGCCAATTACCAGTCCTACCCCCCCCTGGCCAATTACCAGTCCTACCCCCCCCCCCGGCCAATTACCAGCCCTAACCCCCCCATCAGCACCTTTCCAGTCTTAGCCCCCCCCCCTTGCCCTATTTCAATTCCTAACCCCCCCCCCCATCAGCCACTTTCCATTATTAGCCCCCCCCATGGCCAATTACCAGTCCTACCCCCCCCCCATCAGCCCATTTCCAGTCTTAGACTCCCCACCATTGCCCATTACCAGTCCTAAACCCCCTTCCCCCCTATCATCCCAAATTAAAAAAAAAAACCCAAACAAAGCGGCTGCTTCTGCCGCGGCAGCCTCAAGAGCTCTGCCGCGGCAGCCTCAAGAGCTCTGCCGCGGCAGCCTCACGAGCTCTGCCGCGGGCCCCCCCCCCTGCCCGGCAGAGCCTCCCTGCATCATCTACCTTCAAGTCGCAAAACGCGGGCTTCTTTCAGAGCCGCGAGAGTTTCCTTTCTCGCGGGAGAGCCGCGAGAAAGGAAACTCTCGCGGCTCTGAAAGAAGCCCGCGTTTTGCGACTTGAAGGTAGATGATGCAGGGAGGCTCTGCCGGGCAGGGGGGGGGGGCCCCGCGGCAGAGCTCTTGAGGCTGCCGCGGCAGAGCTCTTGAGGCTGCCGCGGCAGAAGCAGCCGGTTTGTTTGGGTTTTTTTTTTTTTTAAATTTGGGACCTTTTAAATGCGGACCTTCCCGCGTGCCAGCTGCAAGGCCTTCGCGTGCCACAGCTGGCACGCGTGCCATAGGTTCGCCATCGCTGGCCTAGGGTTTATCCTGAAAGGGAAGCACTGCGGGGTTCATACGAGAAATAAAGTAATGCAAGCCAAGCTAGATGCAAGCATGACAGGATTTGAGCCTGGTACAGCCATCGAGAACCAACCAAGAAAGGGGGCAATGTGCTGGCAGTGAGCATCTCACGGGAAGAACAGATTCAGTGACAATCACCTGACGTGGAGGCTGAGACAATGGAAGTAACTTGAACTATACTGGATACGGGAAGTATTACTTTGCACTTTCAGCTGTGGAGGCTCCCAGCATCTAGAGGATGATGTTGATTACTTCACCGGAGTTAGGAATCTGCTTTTCGAGTTTAAATGGTTAGCTTTCAAGTTGAACTGGGGCAATATTCATGCTTGGATTGGCTTTCCTGGAGCAATGCTAAGGGATTGTCATGGACCTCATAAGGATGGCTTAATTGCCAGGTTATCATACAGACACAGCATGGTGACTTCTCAGGAGGGGTTGTGGGATATGGTTGTATATTGGTATTGCATTTGCTGGATTAATGATGAGAGTGAAGGGTGTTTTTGATGGGGTAAGAGGGGTGGGGGAGGTGGCGTGGGTTTAATGGGGAAATTTGATGGAAGTTGTTGTTGTCTGTATATTAAATGTTCCCCACAATTATTTATTTAACATTTTTCTACCGCCTTTATCCAGGCGATCAAAAGTGGTTTACATAGAACAACAGTTTGGAAAGTACAAAACATGTGTATATTCCATTACATAGAAACGATTTGAACTATATACATTAACATTGGTGAAACATAAGAGTGATTGCTGTATAAGGCACTTGGTATAGAGGGGATGGGGCAAGAGGGGAGAGAGAAGGGAGGGAGTGTGGGTGGGGGTTGGAGGGGGAGTTTTGTGGGGGGAGTATGGTGGCTAGTGTGTCTGAAAAGGTACTCGGTTAGGCTGTTTGCCTCTAATCATATTGAGCGAAAGAAGGCTGTGGTAGTATTGTTTGTTTCAGATGATTATAGGGTGGAAGTTGGCGAGGTGGTGCGGAATAAGGATGGGAGGGTTTTGCTGGCCCAAGTAAAGATTGCAGATGAATGGTTTAAGATATGCGCCGAATGGGGCACAAGGCAAGTTTTTTGAGGATCTAGGGAATAAAATAATGGGAATGGGGGAGGGGGGAGGGGATTTTAGTTTTTATTTATTTATTTGGCATTGCTTTTATACCACCCCTTCCAGAGATCAGGGGCAGTTTACAATGAACAACATTAGTACACAGAACAAATCAAAACAGTCAGGGTTTTTAATGTCATGTGAGATCCAGGCAAGGAAAACATGGGGGGTAGAACAGGTAGGCGTGTGGATAGAATCAAGCTAAATAGTTTTATTAGGGGACAAGGGGTTGTGAATGTTTAGCGGCATCTGAACCTGGGAAAAAGACAATTCTCCTTTTATTCCGACATCCATGGCTCTTACTCCAGGACTGGTATGCTTTGGCTGGGGAAAAAGCATGCACAGAGGATTTTAGCAGCTGATATGGATGTGTTCTCTTTGTCTGATCATGCCCCTGTTGAGTGTCGGTTGTCTATACAGGGAGATGGGGTGGCGACCTCTTGGCATTTGAATGAGTCTCGTTTGTATGATGAAAGGGTCGTAAATGAGGTTGAGCAGGGAATTAAAATGTTATTATGTAACCATAATGTTGATGTAGTCCAGGGCTGGGGGAATCTATAGAATGGATTTAAAACCACAATTCGGGGTATACTGATTAAATAGGGGGCCAGGCTTCAGAGGGAGAAAAGGAGTAGTGTGCATGCAATTGCACAGTCAATTGTAGGAACTGGAAGAAGCAGATGTGAGAGATCGAAGTGGGAGAGGTTCCAGGGGCATGTGTTAGCTGTGAGGGCACAATTTGACAAACTGGATATGGAAGATATCCATTATAGAATGCGCACGGTGAGGCAGGAATATTTTGAGGGGGGAAATAAAGTGGAGAAATTCTTAGCTCAACAATGAAGATAATGGAAGCTGAGGTCCCAGATCATGGGAGCTGAAGGTGGGCGAGGTCAGCTATTGACAAGGGGCGATGAGATGAGGAATGCTTTTGCTTCCTTCTACGAGTTTCTTTATACCTCAAGACCTCAACCCCCAAGAGGGAATACTGACTCCTTCCTTGACTCTATAACACTCAGGAAATTGGAGCGGGATGCGGCAGAGTATCTAGAGCAGGAAGTGGGGAAGGAAGAGGTGGCTCTCACGATTCATTTGCTGAAAGTGAATAAAGTACCAGGCTCTGAAGGGTTTACTGCCTGATTTTATAAAACGTTTGGGAAACTGCTACTGTAGTTGTGCCTCTAACACATGTTTTTAATCAGCCAAGGGAGGGAGGAAGGTTGCCTGAAACTATGGGTTGAGCAGGCGTTTCTCTGATCCCAAAGGAAGGCAAGGATCCTCAGGATTGTGCGTCTTACTATCCCATTTCCCACCTCAACAATGATGTGAAGCTGCTAGCTAAGATATTGGCCACACGTCTTAATAGGATGGTCATGGGGTTAATCTATAATGATCATGCCTGGAAGGCAGGCTACAGACAAACTGCGTAAAATCCCAAATATCATTTGGGCTGCACAACAGAGGAAAGATATGGCATTGCTATTGGCTTTAGACGCCGAAAATGTTTTTGACTAAGTATCCTGGGATTTCACGTTCTGTGTTTTGGAGTGTAATGTGTTCAAGTTAATGGGCGATATTCAAAATTTTTTGAGGTGGAGAGGGGGACTAGGCAGGGATATCCCCTTTCTCCTCTATTATTTGCGTTATTGATTGAGCTGTTGGAGGAACGAAACCGGATGAGCCAAGATAGAGGTATAGAGGTCGGTGATCGGAAGCACTGGATTTTGCTGATGACATTATACTGGCTGGCTCAAACCCACACATCTCGCTTCTGTTGATAATGTGGGAACTCAAGGAATTTGGCAGATTATCTGGGTTCCACTTAAATTGAGGGAAATCAGAAATATTGACTGTAACAGTCAGGGCCGTACCAAGCCATAAATGCACCCCGTGCGACTTGCACTTCTGGCGTGCCACCCATCACAGATTTGTCATTTACCCCATTCCCAGCACCTCGCCATCTTACCTTCATATCCAGCCGGCTCTGCCCTGCGCTGCCTTCCCCTGTCCAGTCGCCGCCGCTGCTTTTCATTTTACCTTGGTGGCAGCAATGGCAGCAGCACAGCAAACATCCAATTGGGGGGAAAAAAAGCAGGCATTCATCAGAGGAAGACCTCTACACTTCTATCTTGGCTCATCAGACCTGCATGCAAGCATGGAGTCGGAAAGACCCACGTTTTTGTTTTTGTTTTTTCAATTAAACATCTGCTCGGCTGCTGCCATCACCACCGCTACTGCCAAGGCAACAGGAAAAGCAGCGGCAACTGGGCAAGGACAGGCAGCGTGGGGAGGAGCCAAGACCGGCAGCCCCAAATGTGTCCCTATTTCTTTGCGCCCCGTGCGGCTGCACCACTCACACAGGGCTAGGTACAGTGCTGGTAACAGTCGTCCCCCCCGGATTTGGAGGGATGACTAAATGGGAATTTTCCTTTCAGATGGGCTAGGAAAGGAATTCACTACTTGGGGGTCCAGTTGAAGTGTAATCATAATGATCTATCTGACTTGAATTATAGGACGTTGTTGAGCAACGTAGAAGGGATGTTGAGGGAGTGGGGGACAGAAGTACTTATCGTAGTTCGGGAGGGTGGCAAGTGTGAAGATGATGCTTATTCCGAAGTTCTTGTACCTCTTCCAGGCCTTACCGGTGTTGGTACCAGAAGGAGTTTTGCTGAATGTCCAGAGGAAGGCCGAATGCTTTGTTAGCAACCAGAGGTCACTGAGAGTGATCCGGAAGGTATTGCAGAGGGCTAAATGGGAAGGAGGGCTGGGCCTTCCCGATTTAAGAAAATATCATGTGGCTGCTGAGCTGAAGGAGGTATATTCCTGGGTGAGGGAGGGGGCAAACAGTGAGTCCAGTTGGAAAACGCCATCCTGGGAGATAGACAGCTTGAGGGGCTCCTGTGGGGTAAGGGATATAAGGAGGCAGGTAGACCCTATGAGTGACATACTTTGGAACTGTGGTAAAAATATAGGAGCGAGTTAGAAGCGGGAAAGACCACCTCTGCTGTGATTCCACTCAGAGTTTGCTTTCGAAAAGGGGAGGGCCTGGATCCACAGGTCAGGGCAAGATGAGAGAGTAAGGGGTAAATCCATATTGCACAATTTCTGCAAAAGGGAGATGTACTGTCTTTTCAAGGACTACAAGACTTGTTTGGTTTGGATGGCCGGGATTTCTACGGTTACTTCCAAGTGCAGCACTTCTTACTCCAGAAAGAGGTACAAATGGATCTAAGTCAGGATAGGTCATGATTTGAAGTGGGGGCACTAGGTAAGAAAGGGATATTATCTAAGCTTTACAAAGGCCTGACAGCGGCGAGGGTAAAGAAAACAGAGATTTGATGGCGACTTGGGACATGAAGAAGTGGGAGGGGATTATTCTGGAAATGTAAGTTGTCCCTTGCTGTAAACCTGGTGGAAAATGAATGTAATGTATTCTTACAGTGGTATCTGACACCTGAGAGACTGTTTAAGACAGGGGCGATGAAGTCAGGGAGGTGCTGGAGACAATGTGGGGAACTGGGGACTTTATTTCATATGTGTTGGGGTTGTGGGGAAGTTAAGAGTTACTGGGACGGAGTTCTTGCCCTTCTGGAGTAGGTCTCTGGGTCCAGACTTCTAAGGTGCCCCGTGATTTGCCTGCTGTATAAGCAGATTCCAGGTATCAGGAGAAAAATGAAGGAGGTCTTAAATCACTATCTAGTAGCGAAAAGGTATGAAATAATTGCACACTGGAATAATCCGGTGCTACCTGGGCTGGGGGGGGGTTCATTAGACACTGATTTATACAATATGCACTTACTTATAGCCATCAAGAGAGGCAACCGGGATAACGTGAAAAGACAAACAGGAGAAGGTGTGGACATGGCTGGAGGAAAGGGGGGGGATTGTATTGACCAAACATGTTATGCCCGATAACTTGGGAGTGGGGGCAGTAAAGGCACCACCAGGGGGGAGGAGGGGAGAGGAGGATAAAAATAACACTGTAAATAATGTTCTTCTTCTTTGTGTTTATTGGAATAAAAATTAATGTAAAAAAAAAAACAGACTAAAATGTTTGCTTTTGGACCCAAACCGGAAGCAGAGGAGTACAAGTGTTTTGTGAATTATCATGACAGTTTTGTGTGGTGGCTATTCAAATTGTGGCCAGGACTGAACTGAAAAGGAATGGACATCAATGGGGAGCAGATTCACAGTATTTTGAGGAGTCTGGCAATAGGCACCACTATTGCTCTGAACGAGCTGTTTGCAGAAATCCTTCCGATGCTGGGAAATCGGCAGCAGTTCCCACCAGTGGGCATTTGGGATAATGTGCCCATGTGGGAATGTGCATGCCAAGAAAAGAAGTTTCATTCACAAAGAGTGATGTCAGAGCACATACTACAGTTTACAGAATCAGTAAAGAGTAGCACACCTGCAGGGAGCCCATTCTTTTAAGCCGTGCCATAGAGTACCAGCGCCAATGTGAGAAGGATCCAAGCTATACAGAAAGCAGCCTGTCGAGCAACAAATCACAAGTGTAGGCCTCAGCCCAAACTGTGGTCTACTACCTATGACCACATAAGAACATGCCATACTGGGTCAGACCAAGGTGGGGGAGACCAGTCTCCCCCGAGACTGACAGAACAAAAGGGCCTTAATCTGGATCAGAGGCCTATCAACTGGAATATGACACCGAGGCTTGGCAAACCGATTTGATAGGCCATGAGTGTTCATATCCGTTGAGGGGGAGCCTGTCAGGAGGCCTCAGTGCCAGAGATGTCAATAGGAGCAAAAACCACTACTGGTCATTCTCCATTGCCGGTACTACAACAAATCCCTTTTTTTGAGTCGGACAAGTCCTCTGATTCACAGAAAGGTTCAGATCTTTCACCAGCAATGACGAGGGCAAGGCAGCAGCGGGCAAGGATTTCATCTGTGGCTGGAAGGGGACTGGCCACAACAAAGCACCCTATATTTCCAGAAGACTTGATAGGGCGAGTACTGGAAAGGGGTCCTCTCCTTCCCTAGAAAACCTTATCGAACCCTGGGAGGAAGCCAGTCTAGTCCAGACACAAGCTAGTGAGAGACCCATAAGAACTGAAAGCGCAGTTCAGCTCAAGTGGACTAGTGTGTAGATGAGTGGCACCAGGGAGCCATCCTGAGGCCTACTTTTCACCCTGCCAGGGCAGTATGTAAAACACTAAAGAACCTCTGTTACATGAAGTTATCCATTCCCCAGTCTTCTATAGAATACTTCCAAATGAAATGCATCTTCACTTCTTAATGGATGAGAACAGATTTAACTTGGCTGGGAATAGGGAACTTCAAAAGGCTTTTAATGTTGAGCATTTTCAAAAAAAAGGAGAAGGTGAAATTCACTTTGGAAAAGAGTTTGCAAAATGCAGTGAGATCTGGCGTGGCATTTTGCCACTATGTGCTGGAGAATAGAGGTGCCTTGAGTACTCATTATTTTTCCAATTTATTCATAATGGTTTCCATCTGAAATTCAGGACAGATTTATTACTCCAATAAAAATATATATTAAGAAAAAATAGTTGTTCACCCTAAAATTGGACCATTTGCAATTAGCGTATTCAGTGCCAGCAACATTCAGAAAACAAAAATAATAACACTAGATCGCATCACGTTCTTCACTACAGCTCGTGCCATTTCCACAGAGTTTTCTAATTACGACTTGGCCCTTTCACTGTCCCTGGAAAATATCCTTAAAACACCAGATATGTTACACTACGCAAAGGGCAATCTGCTCATGCAAAATGACATCAAAATTCATTCTAGGCTCTATCCTGAAAGGAAACGCCCCCTTTGATCATTGTTCAGATTTCATTTTCTCAGTGTTTGCAAAGACAGCTAAAGGCTGCAATCCACCATTACCCAAACAATTTGCACTTTGCTTGGGTAATTTCTTATATGAGATCACAATTCCTCGTGCTGACGAGAATTTATAGAACATTTACAGAAAGAACATTTTTTAAGCCGTTCTCAACTGTATGTGCCCGATTTGGCAGCTTCCAATCCTCCTACTATGGCCAAGCTATCCTGAGGGCGCCTGGTCTCATCTGATCTTGAAAGCTAAGCGGGGTTAATACTTGAATGGGAGGTCACCTTGGAATTCCAGGTACTGTAGGCTTACTGTGCAGAAGAAAGGCCTGGCAATCTACCTTCTGGCCAAGAAATCCCAGCAGCTAGCCACAATATAGGCAACTGTCCACAGGGTCTCCAAGAGTCAACATCAACTTAACACAATCCCCCCCCCCCCCCCCATCACATGCACAACCATGGCTTTTGGAAGGTAACAAAAAATTAGGATTCAATTTTTGTAAGAGTTTTGTGCTAGGCACAAGACTGGCAAAATCTCTAGAAAAATCTTTAATCCAGAATGCTTATGATAGCATTTGGCAAAGAGGGAGAGAGAATGGAACAATATTGGAACATAATTCTTAAAATCCAGGCACATGCTACATTTTTTACTTCAGACTGAATTTTCATCAATGTTGTCTACATTCACTAAGTGCTATTTTCATCCTTTTTTCTCCCCATCCTTTCTATTTCCACATCCATTTCAGAAACACAGTCATACATCGGCGTTCAGAGAACTCCCAGTTCACAAGCCACCACAGAGGCCTGTACAGAAATCCACGCAGAAGCGGCTTTGCAAAAGCACCAGCTGGTAGTGAAAACAGTTCAGCTTTGTCTCGAGTGCCAGATTAACCTCCCCTTCAGGTTGGGGGAATATGCTGAAAGCTGGTGTTGCAGTGGCATGTAGTATGTTTTCACAGTCATACGGGAGAGAAACCTGGCCTGCAGATGGCCTCTTCTCAGCTTTGACAGTCACACAAAGACCTTTGAACTTTCTATTTATATAACAGTTTAGTGAGTAAGTTTCTTCCTGCATAACTGGCAGTTTGCTAGCTATGCTGTAATTAGGATATTTGTGAGACGTTATATGAAAAGTGAAAAAAAAATAGCTTTGATTTCTGACAGGCCAAAGCGTTCTGTCCTTAGAGCTGGATTTAGTTCACAATTGCTTTTCTTTTTATCCCTGCTTTCCAAAATCTGTGCCTTTCACATCTGATTACATTATTTACTTCTGGATAGGTTTTGCACATAGTTTACTGGTGACCATTGACAAGGCAGGACTGCCTTTATGTTTTCACAGCCAAGAATAAACCGTGGTATTGGCTGTTCCTTGTGCAGCTAGCGAGGTTACATGTTTTTTGTCTCATCCATGTTTATTTTGCTTCTTCTTTGGTGATTAATGGCCTCACAGTTTCCAGATCTGACCGTGCAGCCCCATGACACGTCAACAGTTCATACGCTTGGTTACCGAAGATGCACACAAGAATGATTTAAAAGATGAAATGTGATTTTTAACAGCAAGTGGTCTCTTTGGTACTCAAAGACATCTAAGCACTTCATTATACCACTTTCTCTCCCTTCTTTTCTTGTACTGAATGGATTATAATTAAATGTTAACCTAGAAGAAAACTGCTTATTCATCCAGGAATCTTGAAGGATTCGGTTCTTGTTGTTTTTAATCTTGGTCAGAGCTATGGTCTATTATTTTGCAGTTCAGTCTGCTGAGGTGTCCAAAAGGACACCTTGGGTTTCCCAAAGTAAATTTTTTAACTATGGTCTTCATACCCATAATATTAATGCAAAACTGCAGCTATGATTACTTTACACTGATGAGTCGATGCACTAAAGTGCGCTAGGCTTGGTACACAGGTTAGCTTAGTTTTAGCGCACAATAGTGTGCGTTAAAATACCAAAACAGGTTTTGCACATGAGGTGTGTGCAAAGCCTCAAGCAGACGCCAACACACAGCATATTTAAATCCATTTAAGTTGATGGACGCAGCACAGATAAGGCGCAGAAGACCAGAAGGCTAAACACATTCTGCAATATATGGCATCAGTCAGCTTTTCAAAAAGAAAGTACATCTATTCTTTCACTTGGAAAAGTACAGAAGGAAAACTATGTACACACATTTACATCTACTAATTTAGTCTGCATAGCTTCAGAGGTAAAATAGGCGCATATCTTTGAATTGTTATTGTTAAGTGCCATCGAGTTGGTGGCAACTCATGGATAGTTGTCCTAAACTGTATTCGGTCTTCAGCCAGGCGCCTAATCATTGATAGAGTGGTATCCATGGCTGCTGTTATTGTATCAGTACATCACATAATGCCTTCCTCTTTTGCTTGACCTTCTACCTTGCCAAGCATAATGTCTTGCTCTAATCATCTCCCTTGTCCCATGATGTCATCAAAGTATGAAAGTCAAAGTCTTGTCATCTGAGCTTCTAAAGAAAGCTTAGGTTTGATTTCCTCTAGTACCGACTAGTTTGTTCTTTGGGCATCCATAGTATAGACAATATTCTTTACCAGCGCCATAATTCAAAGGCATTGATGTTCTTCCAATCTTTTTCACTGTCCAACTTTCACATCCATATGACAATATTGAAAATACCATGGCTTGAACAAGTCAAATCTTTATGTAGAGAGATGCATCTCTGTTCTTGAGAATCTTGTTTAGGTCCTTCATAGCCATTCTGCCAATATCTTTGAGTATTCTAAAGTAAATATATAAATAAACACCACCCCAAACCTAGTCTCGGGAATGCCTCCTCAAACTGTAATAAAACTATGCACATAGAGACTGTACATACATAACTGTACCACATAAAAGTCCATGCCAGTGAGTAAATGCCCATATTAGTCAGGCTGACCCCTAGAGGTAGTACTGAAAGATTACTGCTAGGGGGCTACAGGTGCCATTTTGAACTGAGCATTGCTCCTGCTCCCACTGCTGTTACTATAAACTGAGTAAGAGAAGCACGATGACAATAGTCTGGATGTGATGTCGGTCTGAACAATGCACTACTAGAAGCTAAAACCACCTAGGGCCCGATATTCAGCTGCCGCTGCTGAACTTCAAACTCGGATATTCAGTTCTTGGGCCATATCCAGGCCCCAGCACTGACTATCTGGGTTGCCCGGATTTCCATGAAGCTAAGTGGGCAGTGACAATATATTTAGCCGCTGACCGGTTAGTTTCACTGGTGAACATTAGGCCGGCCTTTACTGCACTTAACCTTCGCAGCTTCACAATATTGGGTAGCGGCTAAATATTGCCACTGTCCAGTTATCGCCAAACGCCATCTCAGGACTGCCTCCGGAACACCTCAATGCTGACCAGTTAGCATTGGGGCATTCGGTGATGGAACCCATGGATATTCCCGCTGAACACCCCGGCTAGGAGGATTAACATGATTAGCAGGTCTGCTAACTGTGTTAATCCCTTTGAAAACCGGACCCTTATTCTTTAATCACCACACTGCCTCATTTAAATATACTCCAAACTACTTGTGCAGCCCAACTCCAAAGGAATCCATGAAGGAAATGGTGAAATAAAATAGAGCGTTCAATCCTGATGAGCAAGCATTGTTATAATTTGAAAGCAGTTAAAAAGAACACAAAATGTGAATGTAAAAAAAAGCAAAAGAAAAAAATAGCTTTAAAAGACTTCTGTATGTTATGACTAGACCTCACTGCATTCTAAGGAACACTGCACATGAAGAAGGACCTGTCCCTTCACAAGCAATACATCTCCGCATTCTACAGCTAGGATTCATCATTGTACACTATGGGGGTTAGTTTAGAAGCATTCGCACATACAAAAGCAGCATCAACACGTGTAGATTAAAATACACATCTCAATGTCACTGCAGTTCCAGCTTTTTGTAGACATGGGAACGCTCACAATGTCTACAGAGCCAGGTGGAATGGTGGAGGAGAGTGGGAGTGTCGTGGGCAGGGCTTACCGTGCACACATGGATTCCTGATTTTAGAAAGGAAATCCACGTTTGAAAAACAAAATGTGGACATCTGCATTTACACCTTACCCCAGACACAAATAAGTATCTGCTGACAGGGATAGATGTAAATGTATGTCTTTTCTGATTTGGTCATCTGCAGGAATAAGTTGTTTTGCTACAATTAAAAAATTGTATGCAATAAAAAATTAAAAAGACAGTTTATTATATGGGTGAGTGTTCCACTCTCCCTTGACAGCCTTTCCGACAAAAGATAAACTGGATGCAATAATAGTCTGCTCATTTTGTGATTCTACCTTTTGTATTTGGATTATTATAGCAGTAGATTCATCAAGGTTTCCCTACTTAGGACTTGCGACTTTCGAGGCAAGAACGATGATTGTGCACTATGCTGTTGTCCATGCTGCAGCCATAAGGTCTTTTCTAAAATTCTCTATTTATAGTCAGGTTCTTTGTCTTAGTTCTCTTCCAGTGCTGTAATAATGCCATCCACTAACATTTTGCAGGAAGGGTACAGCTATCTATCTAGTCTTTCCTTCATGCTCCGAGATTGAAAGTTACATTATTTATGGGATTCCGCTATGCTTTCAACTTTTTGTGATGTCACAATCTTATCGCCTGCCATTAATACCCTCATCGGATTATATTCTAAGAGATGAGATAATCAATGCTCATATTGTTGTTTCTGCAGGGTAATATTTCTTAATGTTTTAGCATTTTTCTGTAGTAACTGAGCCCTTTTTAGGACCGATTCACATCCTCAGGTTGTGGAGGGCATAAGGAAAAGGACCCTAAAAATCACACACGCCATCAGGGAGTGAACAGATAGAGGAAACATATCAGAGCCTTCTTACATTCCCCCAAGGAAGTCACAAGAATAAATAGCATTACGTTACACCTTCACATATCAGGTGTTTCTGTTCTAGAGGGTGCAATTTTAAAAGTCGCTTACCTGGATAAAATGGCCTAGCTAGAAGTATATGTGAGCTTTCACCAGGCACATATAGTACTGTTAGCTATGTGAAAGAGGTGTTCCCCTCGGCCTTTAGGTTGGGGAGCAAAGCAGCGCATGTTCTTGACATTTTTAGAAGTAAACACGCAATTTTACCTTTGGCAGCTAACCGCAGAAGAGCGCAGCTGCAAAGAAGATGAGCACTTTGAAGGGAACATTTCTAAACCAGTTTTCTTGTGTACATCATGTTTTACATGCGTGAAAAAGGTTACTAGAAACTTACATGGCCAAAAACGTGCATGTAAGTATTTGTGTCTATGTTGTCTTTATAAAATAGGATCAAAATAGGCACCTTCTTGGAACGCTGACGTAGGTGTCCAGTTATAAATATAGCCTCATGTGCACATATTTTGTCAAAAGTTTCAAAATAAAAGCTGGCTATTTTCTTTGAAATATATGCCTAACCAGACCTTTTGTTGGGATTCGTATGCTGTAAGCGGAGATAATGGTCTCTGTCACTTAGGTAGAAGATGCCACTTGAATTCTTTAGTAGAAATATGTATGTAAAAAATACCATTTGGGTCATCTTTTGACCTGTGTTCCCAATTTTGGAACCTCTTTTCAGTTCATTTCACACATTTGCTTTATATGTTAGAACGTTTTAACATGCATCAATTGACAAGCACACACATAAAGGCAGATTTTAGATAGAATGTGGAGAGGAGAATCTAGACGACCAGGTCCAGACATTAAAAATTCCCGCTGTATTTTGCAGAGCCTCTTAAAAAAAATCTATGTAAGGCTGTGCAGAACTGCATATTAATATCTACCCATGTCCAGCAGAAGCAGCGTTTGTAAAAGGTTTCATGTGGGCAAAAGAAAGTGTTACTGCAGCCATGGCCGTACCAAGCCATAACTGCGCCCTATGCAACTTGCACATCTGGTGCGACACCCCCCCCCCCCCAACTCCTCCATATCTCTGTCCAGTTGGCTGCCTGCCCTTGCCCTGCTGCTGCCACTCTGTTTTCTCAGCAGACCTGACTTCCAATTAAAAAACAAAACAAAACATGCAGGTCCTTAGACCCCACGCTTGTTCGCAGGTCTGATCCCTCCCTGCTCTTTGCAACTCCACGCTTGAATGGCTGGCCTGGTCCCTCCCTCCTCTGATGTGACCTACATCAGAGAAGGGAGGGAGGGACCAGACCTGCATACAAGCGCGGTTGGCAACACCCACAATGTTTGTTTGTTTTTTTAATTTGAAGTCAGGTCTGCTCCGCTGCTGCTGGTGCTTCCGCCACTGAGAAAACAAAAAGTGGCGGTGGCAGGACAACAACAGACAGCATGGGGGGGAAGCCAATGCCGGCAGTCTGAAATGCGCCCTTAATCCTTTGCACCCTGTGCGGCTGCACCGCTTGCACAGAGCTAGGTATAGCACTGACTATAGCCCACTTGTGCGTGGTAAGAGCTTTTTAAAATCACTGTTCCTTATCTGCATGTACATTCAATCCCGCATCATCAGTCTCCCCCCCGCCAATTCCTCCCAAGTCTTTGTATCCTCCAGCATCTCCCAAGGCATCGGATCCTTCCGATGACCCTGCTCAACTTACTTATCCCCACAGGACCGCTCCCCCCCCCCCCGCCCCACCCAAGTCAGCCAATCTGCCCCAGCCATCTGATCCTCCCACCTGAACTCCCCAGCCCAAAGATATCTCCTACCTGACCCACTGGCATAAAGGAACCCTCCCCCAAGGATTCTCCCAATCCCTCCACCCTTGATCCTATCCCTGGCTATACTGCAGCCCCTAGTGTCTAGTGTGAATAGGAGCAATCCCTAGTCTCTCTTGTTCATCCTCATCCCAGTTCAAAATGATGCCCATGACCCCTAGTGACAGTCTCATGGTACTACCACTAGAGGTCAGACTGACAAATCAGGGGGGCAGCCTGACCTCCTGGTAGTACTGTGAGGTTACTGCTAGGGGTCATGGATACCATTTTGAACCAGGGGCAAGCAGGAACAACTGGAGATCACCTCTGCTTATACTATACTAGGGATGGGACTGGGGAGTGGGAAGTGGGGGAATCTTGTGGGGTAAAGGTCCTTGGTGGGGTTCCTTTAAGGCAGTAAGGTCTGGTGGAGGGGGGGGGGTCTTCATTCTGGGATGGAGACTGAGTAGGGGATTGGCTGACTTAGGGAGATCTTAGGGGGACAAAATGACAAGGGGGTCATCAAAGGGATCAGATGACTTGCATGGCTAGGGGATCAGATGACTTGAGAAGGATCGGGGGGCTGTTTGGGGGGCAGGCCTCTGCCTTTACACCTGTCCCTTCATCAGGCACTTATTTGTGCCTGGGAAGCTCTAAATGCCATTGTGTAGATTCTTTGCTATCAATGTGGATTGCCTTTTAAAGATGGGGAATGCACATCAATACTGTATGTTAGGCCCACACAAACCACTCCCTCTCCCCAAGCTCACCATACCTCCTGGAAAACTAAAGATGATGAACATCATCACGTGTAAATAGCTCCTTTCTAAAATGAGATTTGCACATGCATGCCAATCTACACAGAAAAATGCTGCTATTTATACATGGGATGCTTCTAAAATAACCATGCACATTTTTAAAGATATCCTAATGAACCTAATGATTGTGTATGAAAGCAAGGACACTAGGCTTAATGAGAGACTATAGATGAGATAGGGTGGCCGCAAGTGGTTTCAAAAGATGATAGCTGTTGTCATGTCCAGTGGTGCTAAGAGTATCTTGTCAATGGAAACCATTAGCCAGTGTTTAAACTAGGGAAATGCTGCAAGTATTTTTGAGGTGTTATGCAATATTGTAGAAGGAGGGTTTTTTTGGCAACTCACTTTCTTATGTTCCCCAACTGTATATATAAATGTTTATATATATGGTTGGGAAAGATTTTCTAAAGCACATATGGAGCAAGACAGAGAATGAGTGTGTGTGTGTGTGTATATACTGAATTTAGCTCATGTTTTTCCAAATGTATTTCAAAGCAAGCTATATTCAGGTACAGTAGATAAAGTCTTGAAGAGTTAAAATGTTTGCTATTGATCGCAAAATGACAGGATTTCAACAGTGTTCTGGCCCAGATTTTAAGAACTTGGAGCAGAACCAATTATGTTCATATTTGAGGACTCCAAAAGATGAATGAAAAAGACACGTGTGTTTTGGGAAATAGGTGGAGTGGACATCTATGGCTGATCATCTATCTACCCATTCTTCAAGTCCCAAACATCTTTCTCAAGCGACAGAGAATCTGGCCGCCCTGCTTCTAACTCAATATTCTAAGAATATATATAAATTATATTCATATTACATATATAGAAATTGCATATGATATCCCTATTAGAAATAAAAAAAACATATAAAGAGTATTTATCATGCTTTTCAACCACATTAAGATATCCAAAAATGTTCTCAATGTCGACAGTCTTATTCCTGCAGATATGCATGAGGAAAACCATGCTAAAAAATAAAAAAAGGAAACTATGCTAAGAATATGATACCTCCAAAATAACATCAAGCCTAGCAAAACAAAGCATGTTATAAGTAGGAAAACCTTGCAAGAAATATTGCAATAACTGGGATTGTAATGATCTCATGTTTTATACTAAAGAGTATGAACATTGCCAGCATCACTATTTCATGCTGTATATACGATTATTAAATGAACTCTTACATCTAGAATGTACTTAGTTTGCAAGCAGAATCGCCCGTACAGCTGTAAGAGTTCCTATTAAACTAATGATGTTACTCTCACCATAAATTAGGCAAATTGTATTCAGATAGTATTTGGGAAGTAATACACTGCATATCAGCTGTCTGCAAAATAAATTAGCATAGCCCAGCACAGGCAGTGTACAGCAGAATATTTTAATTGGACAATAATTCTGTCCTGATTCTTACTGTTAAGTAACTACAATATGGTTATTAGATAATATAATACTATCTTTTATGCAGAACTGATAAAACAGGTTTATAAGATGGGTACCTCAGATGGGGATTAGTAGATATAGAGGCAAGGATTTTTTTTTTTTTGCACACTGGAAGATTTTGAAATACTTATTCAATAATTCTTTAGGCTTGTCTAGTAAACTAATATTTTGTTGTGCTTGTTACAAATCAACTTAAGTTAGATACACTATCTTGGCATTTTTCTCAGGCGCCATGAGACATGTCAAAAATGTGGTGACTGCTGAAATATTATGCCTTACCACATAACGCAGTAAGAAAAATATTACTTTATTACTCTTTGCTTCACTTAAAAACATATGCGTATGTATAAACGGATACGATGTTGCAACAAGATTAAAAACCGAACTAAAATAGAGTGAGCAGAGCCACTCTCAAAAAGAAAAAAAAAGAATTTGAACTACTTCGATATAAAGTTACCACAGTTAAAACGCAACTTTTCGGCAGCCCATCAGCAATGAAAATATCAACTATGACTTCGCAACAAGTTCGTAAAATACTGGATTTATGAAGCGTGCACGAAAGAAATCAATGAAGGCAACCTGTGACTATGACAAAAGCCTTAATAAAAGATGTCACCTGGAAGAGACCTACCAAATCTAGGGCTTTATAGTAGCATCCTTGCTATTGATTAGTCACTTTTACGGCCAACTTAAAAAGAAATGATGCATCCTTAAATGCCGAAGGGGAGGGGGCGTTGGGGAAAAGAGAAATCTAGAAATGAAAAATAAAAAAGCAAACTGGAAATGTAGAAGCGTGTCGCTCCAAACAGTTTAAGCCAGCAATAATTTCGCAAACAATGCCCTGTCTCTCATTTGCTTTTATTTGCATGCACAGACATTTTTAAACTTAGCCCATCCATTCAAAGAGGCACTAGGTGTCCTCGTCCGTTAAAGGCATGCAAGACGCTTACAAAAAAAACAAGCAGGGTGGAAAGCGCTTTAGACTAGCCCTAGCACGGAAGGCACATTGAGACCACACTTTCGCAACTTGGCTGTAATAATATCTGAGACCTTATTGCAGCCGCCTAGGTGCGATCCCTAGGTGACAGGCAGAAGGAACCGAACTAAGACACGTAGAAGCATCGGCAGCTCGTCCCCTTTAACAAAAGGCTAAATGAAGAAAGAGAAGCAAAGATAAAAGCCACCTACCAGGGCTGATCCAAGTCCCAGTCCCTGAAAAAGTCGAATAGATCCATAACGGTCTAGCGATCCGCTCGTCGCCAGCCTAGACGGCCACTGCGCGGCACAGGCAGGCAGCAGCGAGCGCAGCGTCCTCTCCTCCGGCTGCTGCTGCTGCTGCTGCGGCGCGTCTGCAGCTTCCGCCCGCCTCCGGCAGCCCGAGAATGAAAGCCAGCGAGCTCCGGCTGCTGCCTGCTGGCTGGGGGAGGCAGCAGCCACGCTATCAGCCGGCCGGGAGGAGGAGCTTGGCCAGCTGCAAGCCCCGGCATGGACCCCGCCTGCTGTCAGCTCCGGGATCGACTGGTAATGACCCCGTGCGGCATCATCCCTTCTGTCACCGTCGGCAGCGCGGAGGAGGGGGGGAGGACTTGTTATCTGTGTTGGGTCAACACGCGCAGCCTCCCAAAGGACCGCACCCCGTTATGTATGTGACTGAAGATAGAGAAAGGGGAGGGGACGTCAGAGTCTGGATGGCCGACCTGGAACAATTTTGCCACGCTGACTGTAGCTCTAAGCAGTCCTGAAAATAACTCAGCCTCTGTGATTTTTGTCGTAAAACACCCCCGAGTTTCGTTAGGCATCCCACGGGTTGTGTTAAAAATCAATTCCATAGTGCGTTAGTAACACAAAAATGGGCAAATTGTTGTGCGCAGATATTTGCATGCACTTTAGACTTCTCTGTGTCCTGTGCTGAATTTCCTAAGGCATGTTTGTGCTGTTATCTATGAAACTGTGTAAGTGTTGAACACTCTGATTCATAACTCATTTGTGTGCCCGCTGAAGCACATCTCCTTGTAAAGAATTTATTCTTCGACAGTTAGAGGGCTTCCAATTCCTGTGCTAGTTTTAGCATGTTTGAAAGATATTTGGTGTCCCAGTGCAGTTTTTATGCTTTGCATGAATTTGAATTAAACTAATTTCTGTTGAGTGAAGATTAATTGTGCATAAATTAATATGATTGAATAAAGAGTACCTTGCAACAAAAATCTTTGTAGATGTAAGATGAGGGATGTGCATAGGCAAAAATTTTCAGTTCATTTCTGTATTTTTTTGGACTTGCTACCAATTTCTGAGCTTTATTTCTGTTTCCGATATTCATTCTAATGAAAAGTTTTTAACATATGTTAGAACTTTTTAATGTGCATAACTTGACTGTTAATTCCTAAGGTAATTTTGTGTGCATTAATGTTTAAGATTCACATTTCCCAATGTAATATACATGCAGTTATATTAATAGATGGAAGTAAATGTCTCTCTTCTCGCCCTCCTAGGACAGTAGCTCTCCATTCATATACATTCACAGAAAGTGAGGGACATTCTCCAATCAGAATTTCTTCACTTAATAAAAATAGTTTTCACTGATGAGACTTCTAAGTACAGGTAAAATATACAAGATACATTTTTTGTGGGACTCAGATCAATATAACATTTCCGTTCAGTAGGGATGTGCAAGGAGACATTTTTCATTTTGATTCCATATTTCATTTTGTTTGCCCCTTTCATCCATTTCATTTTCCAAGATATTTTGTTGTTTATTTCAATTTCCATTGTTAATGAGGGAAATAATTCTTCCGGTTTTTGACACTTCCAAACAGGGCCGTACCGAGATTGAAATGCACCCTGTGTGACTTGCACATCGGGCGCACGCTCCCCCCTACCCCCCCCCCCCCCCCCCGCACCTCCATTTAGACACTTTATGGGGGTGCGGGAGTGGGGGGCATGCGCCCGATCTGTAAGTCGCCGGCACACTAAGCAGGTCTGGTCCCTCCCAGGAGAGACCAGACCTGCTTAGTGTGCCGGTGCAAAGACTTAAAGAGCGAATTTCGTCTCTCTCCTGCTGCCGAAAAAGTGGCGGCAGCAGGCAACAGCAGTGAGCCAAAATGCACCCTTTAAGTCTTTGCGCCCTGTGCAGCCGCACCGCTCGCACAGGGCTCGGTACGGTCCTGCTTCAAAACTTGCAGGCAGGCATCAACAGCAGAGGCACCAGCCATAAGGCAGAGTTTCATGAAGAGTTGCATGAACACCCCATGGCAGAGCGAGAGGGGCAAAATGGCTGAATGGTAGCTAGGGCACCCATTGAGAGGAAAAAACAAAGTAGCCAAACGATAGCGTGAGTGGCCCATGAACATATTTGGTTTATTTAGGAATGCAGTATGGATATCTACAGCAAAGGTATATGGTTTGGATTGTATTTGTTTCAATCATTTGTTCGATTCATTTGCTTATTCTGAATTATTCAGATAATTCGGTATCATTAATGTCAATGCGGCAAGCAATTTTGTACTTTCTTGAATCATGATGGTAGGCATTTGTCACTAAGGTAACGGAACTCCTTGACATCAGGAGTGGCATGATGACCCATGGAACCAAAAAAGGGCTTGAAGACTCCAAGCCACCATGAGAGGGGTAAAGTGACACAAATAGAAGAATGAAGACCGCAAGGCACAGGGAGAGGAACAAAGGGGCAGTGGTATTGGCAGGAAAAGCACAAAGCACTAGGAGAAGAATAAAGTAGTACCAATGTTGGCACAGAGATCCCAAGGTATCAGGAGAAAGGTAAAATAGCACCAAGATTTTCATAGAGATCCTAAAGACCTGGAAGAAGAGCAAAGCCAAACCAACATTTACAGGAAGATCCCATGCACCAGTAGAGGGGTAAAGTAGCACCAGCATTGACATGAAGACCCCAAGGAACCAGAAGAGGAGCAAAGAAGCACCAATATTAGCAGGAAGACCCCAAGGAACTGGGCAAGGTATAAAGGAGCACCAACATTGGCCTGGCGGTCCCTACAGCACAATGCTCTAGATAGAGCCATGTTCCATGTCACGCATATTGAACACACAGGGGTGGGTGGAGGTGTGCTTCCATAACACCAGTATCTGCTGGCCTGCGCCAGTGCCCACAGGATCAGATGTCCTCTACATCATCTAGTTGATGACAGCAGGAACCTCATGGCCTGAGGATATTGGGTTGTTTGTGTTAGAGAACATGTATAGCTGCATCATGCAGAGAGTGGTTTACATCCAGCTAGTTGGATATGATGCAGGGCTATAATAGCAGGAATCCTTACACTTTGTAGTGAAAATGTCTTGGACTAGGTGTACTCAGGTTTGCATAGTGATACTGGTGCGTCTGTGGAAAGCAAGGGTTGTTGTAGATGCTGTCACCTAGGCACAGGCAATGCTGGGCCCATCAGAGTTGCAGTGGAAGCCATATGGTCATCGGTGCAATGTGCGGAGTATCTCCAGAAGGGGGATCCATGCATCCCAAATGGGGCCACGGTAGTATAAGTGGCTATTGAATGTGGTGCTGTGTCTGGGATGAGGTAGGAATAGCAGTGTTATGGGTTTTGCATGATGCACACACACTTATATGGATGGACTCCAATAATGGATGGATGGCTGCTTAGATGCCCCTGACCAGGGCCCCAAGGTACAAGTGGGGACAACAGATCTTGAATAGCTGCATTACTAAGGTCATAGGAGTTGGGAAAATGTCACACACCAGAGATAAGCTATGCCAAACTATAAACATATTTATTTGTTGGGCCCACCTGGTCCACCTATATTGCTTTTACAGAATACATCTCTCCCACTGTTATGGCACACCACCAATGTCTCCTCCAGATTGGCTGTGGCCTATTCCCCCTCTTCCTTTCCCTCTGGAGTGGCTGGAACAGAGATGTGTTTCTGCATCTGGGTCATGACCTAGAGCAGCGATGGCGAACCTATGGCACGCGTGCCAGCTGTGGCACGCGAAGGCCTTACAGCTGGCACGCGTGAAGGTCCGCAAAAAAAGAAAAAGCGGGCTCTGGCTGCTGCCGCGGCGCGGCAGCATGCAGTGTCCCGCGGGGCCCCCTCCGCCCGCTAAGCCCCTCTGCAAGGGCTTTCAGATTCGCGAGGGAGACCCTCGCGTCTCTGTTAAGCCCGTAGGGGTTAATGGGAAATTTCCCATCAGCCCCTTTAGACGCGAGGGACTGATGGGAAATTTCCCATTAGCCCCTGCGGGCTTAACAAGAGACGCGAGGGAGACGCTGTCTCCCTCGCGAATCTGAAAGCCCTTGCAGAGGGGCTTAGCGGGCGGAGGGGGCCCCGCGGGACACTGCATGCTGCCGCGTCTGCGGCAGCAGCCAGAGCCCGCTTTTTCTGTTTTTAAATTTGCCGGGGGGGGGGGGGTGTTAGGACTGCTAATGGGCTAGGGGGGGGGGGGTTTGGACTGCTAATGGGCTGGGGGGGGTTAGGACTGCTAAAGGGCTAGGTGGGGGGGGTTATGACTGCTAATGGGCGAGGTGGGGGGGGGGTTAAGTCTGCTAATGGGCTGGGGGGGGTTTGGACTGCTAATGGGCTAGGAGGGGGGGGGTTAGGACTGCTAATGGGCTAGGAGGGGGGGGGTTAGGACTGCTAATGGGCTCGGGGGGGGTTTGGACTGCTAATGGGCTAGGAGGGGGGGTTAGGACTGCTAATGGGCTAGGAGGGGGGGGGTAGGACTGCTAATGGGCGGTGGGCTGATGGGGGCTGTCTGGAAGTGGGGTGATGGGGGGTTAGGACTGCTAATGGGCCGGGGGGGGGTGAGTACTGCTAATGGGCTGGGGGGGTTTGGACTGCTAATGGGCTGGGGGGGGTTAGGACTGCTAATGGGCTAGGAGGGGGGGGTTAGGACTGCTAATGGGCTAGGGGGGGTTAGGACTGCTAATGGGCTGTGGGCTGATGGGGGCTGTCTGGAAATGGGGTGATGGGGGGTTAGGACTGGTAATGGGCTATGGGGGGGGTTAGGACTGCTAATGGGCTAGAGAGGGGGGGGTTAGGACTGCTAATGGGCTAGGGGGGGGTTTGGACTGCTAATGGGCTAGGGGGGGTTAGGACTGCTAATGGGCTGGGGGGGGTTAGGACTGCTAATGGGCTAGGAGGGGGGGGTTAGGACTGCTAATGGGCTAGGGGGGGTTAGGACTGCTAATGGGCTGGGGGGGTTTGGAATGCGAATGGGCTGGGGGGGTTAGGACTGCTAATGGGCTAGGGGGGGGGTTAGGACTGCTAATGGGCTAGGGGGGGTTAGGACTGCTAATGGGCTGGGGGTTGATGGGGGCTGTCTGGAAATGGGGTGATGGGGGTTAGGAATGGTAATGGGCTATGTGGGGGGTTAGGACTGCTAATGGGCTAGAGAGGGGGGGTTAGGACTGCTAATGGGCTAGGGGGGGGGTTAGGACTGCTAATGGGCTGATGGGGAGGGGTTAGGACTTGAGGTGGGCTGTTGGGTGGGGTTAGGACTGGAAATGGGCTGATGGGGGGTTAACACTGGAGGTGGTCTGATGGGGTTAGGACTGGTAATGGGCTATGGGGGGGTTTAGGACTGATAATGGGCTATGGGGGGGCTGGGACAAGAAATGGGCTGATGGGAGGGGTAGGACTGGTAATGGACTGTGGGCTGATGGGGGGGTTAGGACTGGCAATGGGCTATGGGGGGCTGACTGGAAGTGGGGGGTTAGGACTGGTAATGGGTTATAGGGGGGGGCTTAAACTGAAAATGGGGTGATGGGGGGTTAGGACTGGAAGTGGGTTGATGAGGGGGGGATAGGACTGGTATTGGGTTGGGGGGCTGCTAGGACTGGAAATGGGCTGATGCAGGGACTAGAAGGGAATGGATGCTGGGTGAGGCTGGAACTAGAAGGGAGCTGGTGTTGGGGGAGGATTAGAATGGGATGGGGCTGGGAGAGTAAAATGGAGAGGGGAAAAATATTTTGTGTGGGAGGGATAAAAAATCTACAATTGGCCGGGTATTGGGAGAGTAAGTGGGGATTGAGGATGGAGGGGTAAATTTTGAGTAGATGAAATAGGAATGAGGAAAGAGCCAAAGGAGAAAGATTAGTATGTTAAAGCAGATGTAGAGAGAGAATGACAGAAGAAAGGACAAATGGACAGCAGATGGAGAGTTAGCAGAAGACACGAAGAAACCAGAAGAAAGTGGCTGGAACAATTGCAACTGAAAAAAAATGCACAAAAGGTAGAAAAATATCTCTTTATTTTGAATTTATTAACTGGAATATGTCAGCTCTGGGAAATGTGCATCATTAATTTTTGCGCTTTGTTTAGTACAAGAGGAAATTAATATATAGTTTTATTTCTACAGTGTTGTTGTATATTCCAAGTTTGGCTTTTGGGGTTCCCAGTTTAATTATTGTCTTCCTGTTTCTAAATTGTGATTCCTTGTTTGGTGATGGTCTGTTCTGCATGTGTAACTGAGCTGAGGTATTCTGTTTATATAATTCCTATTTGACATTGCCACTTGTTCTTTCCCCAGTAGGTCATGTATTGTTGTTCTCTGAGATGTACTGGTTTAATATTTGCAGTGTTGCCTTTTGATAGGTATGGTGTGGTGCTTTGTGAGTCCTGGTAGTGCTGTTAGGATACGGCGGGTTTGCTATGGGTTCTAAATGGGCAGCGTTTGTAGTAGTTCCTAATGTGCCTGGCGGTTGGTACTGGATTATAGTAATGTAGAAACCTTTTAGTCTTTCTTTATCCATATACTCATTAAGAGGCATGTTTACTAAAAGTTAGTGTATGGTAACATTATGCAAATATTTATGCAAATGAAGCACCTTATGCAAATGGGGCTTTAATTGACGTGCTGGCACTTTGAGGAAATTCTTTGGTTTTGTGCGGCAGTTTGGGCACTCGGGCTCAAAAAGGTTAGCCATCACTGACCTAGAGCATGGCATGTTATTTTTGGTTGCAGGCCCTCCAGATGGAACTTCATGAAGTCCAGGCAATTGTTAACCATACCAAAGCCCTGCTGCAGCCTTCATCACAAAGTCATCAGGTGCAGAGGATTTCAGGGTCCACACACTCCCTGGATTCCTGATGGGGAGTTATTTGGTCCATCATGAAGGCAGATTGGACAGGTTGGATGATCAGGACTTGAAGCAATTCCCCAACCTATCCATCTGCCTTCCCTTCCCCTCCACCCCATTTCCAATACCCGTTCCTTCTCCTCGATGTGGGGGTCTATCCAAGTAGGCTACATCCTCTCATGCCCAGCACCAAATCCTATCCCCCTCAGGTATTCCAGAGAGGAGGTCCCTGGCCAACCACTGCCCCTGTTGCCTCTTCTCTAGCTGTTCAGAGATAGGATGGAGATTCTTCTGTCCTCCTACTCATCAGAGGAGTCCACCACTTCAGAGTCCTCTCCTTCCTCAGTTGTGCCAGCTTCTGAGGTGGTTTGCTTATCTGATGAGGAGCTACTGTTGCTCTTCTCTCCTGTGCTGGTGTGTCCTCCCCTCCAATGTAGGCGCAATGTGGTCAAGTTCAGCTGTCTCTGGTGGTGGTGCTACTGCTGCTGCAAAATATAGTGGAATAGCTTACTGCTCTAATTCATGCTAACAGATTACATACAGCTACATAAATGAACGATAATGCCTAAACGGACTTGCTAGGGCATATTGTGTGTTTCCTTATAGACCCAGATCAGGAAATCTGTGTCCTGATGATCACTAACCTAGAAACAGAGGTGCTGATGCTCTGATCTTCCACACAAGCTGTAGAGGGGAATATGTATCACTAGAGTATCACTGTTGTTGCATGTTTGTGGCCATTAGGGGACACCACCTACATATGGCTCTATCTTATGGAGCACAACTACATTAATAACTATGTGGTACTGTACTTTCCAGAGGTGCATGACACATGCACTTTCTGGCAATACTTTCTTGGCTTGGCTGTGTTGGGTCATGATGGCTTGGTACCAACATGACCCAACACAGTATATGCCTTGGGTGAGGGGACCTACTGCTCCTTTTATCCTCACTCATCTGGAACATGTGTGTCTTTCTAAAATGTGCCTTCAGGAGTTTATATTAGGCTATGGATGTTGTTTATAAATAGGATCTTGGAAGCCCAGACCAGAAGTATCCCACATGATAAAAAAAAAAGTGGAAGACCAAATGACTGTAGGCATGATTAAAAAGTGAGGTGAAAGAGGCAATTATTGGAAAAATAACAGCTTGTACCTTGCCCAGTCAGAGCACAGGTTATGTATTTGTTTGCTAAGAAAAACATAGGGCTCGATTTTCAAAAAGGCCAATATTTAAATGCCTCTGTGGCCAGCCATGGCATTTAAATATTAGCAGTGTCTGCATAAGAGCTGATGCTGAACAAAAGTGCTGACACTTATTTGGTTAGCAGGATTTTCATGCGGCATTTGTCTAGCTTGCAAATTAGGACAGCTTTTCATGCAGCTTAAGTTGATGCTGTCATAAATTGCCCAGATAAGTGCCGACTGTTAATCCTGCCAGCCATATAAAGTCGGCACTTATCTTGATAGCATTGATACCACTCTTGCTGCATCCACAGACTGCCCCTGCACTAATCAGATAGTGCCAGGGTGGTCTGTGGAGATATTACAGTATGTGGCACTATCCAGATAGTGTGCTGAATATCACGATCAGCACTCTTGACCAGACAACCTGCTGTTGGCCGACCAGCTAAGGGGTCTGAATATTGGCTCCATGATGTTAGGCTAGATGCACTGGGACTATTTTAGTAATGACATTAGAACAAACTAACTCAGTAGTGCACTTTAGTAAACCTAGGTCAATAAGTGTTAATGCAGTTTCTCTCTACAACCACCAAGTGGCAACCTGTCATACAAACAAAATGAGTATATATTGATAATACAGAATGCAATATAATATAAATGACTATGAACACAGAACACTTTATGTAAATACCATTTTTTATATAGACAATACAGTTAAACATTTGGGACTGAGCTAACAGGCTGAAAATCTTTAAACTATCTTAAATTGCCTTGCCAAGACATTAACGTTAGTATCAATTTTTTTTTTTTTTTAAATATGATTGTTTCATTTTGTCATAAAACAGATATTAAGGTCCAACATTTTTAAGATGAAAAAGACTTGTTTTCAAAGTAGTCCATTAACATTACTGATGTAAATATTATCTGTGGCAAACACTTAAGTAGTGGTAAAAGTCTTCGGCACATTACTGTCAAGCAGTTTTGTACTGGAAGATGACCAAGTGCTGTACATTTAGCTGGTATTTCACTTTTCCTGGACACAACAAAGAAAGCCGATTACAGAGCACAAGGCCTCTGAAAGGACACAGCAGGCATTAGACAGGGGATTTAAAGTTCCTGGCACTGACAAGACTCAACATTACTAAGGTGAATAACTTTTGATTTACACCTTACCTTTACTACCCTTGGGTACTATACAGTGCTAGATAATGGCATCATACACCTCCACTAAAGCGTTTCAAGACAGACATATGCCAAAGTGCTGTTTTTAGAATGGAATGACTTCAGACTTTGGTGTAAGACAAGTTCTGTATCTCTAATAACTGAAACACTGACAGCAGGTTTTGTCTACTCATTTGTCTATCTTGAGTCGCTGCACGACCCTCCTTCTATTTCATCACCCTCAGACATCATGGCCGTTGCCTTTTGACTGCTAATAGGAAACATGTAAAAGGATTGTCCACATTTTTGTGTCTGTATGAAAACATGCTTAATACTTCTAACCCATAAAGAAGAATCGGTGAGCACACTCTTCCAGTTGAATGGTGAAACGTAAGGTCATGTTTACTAAATGTTAGTGCTTTTTAACGGGAGGTAGTGTGTGCCCTGCTCATAGGATCAATATGGGCACTGCAGCAGATAGCATGTGCTAACATTTTAGACATGAACTAACATTAGTAAACATTCCTCTAAAGTGCATTAAGTACTTAATGCATATTTTAACATGCAGTAACCATTAGCATAGGCTCATGCTAACGGCTTCTGCGTGTTAAAAATAGCTACACCTTAAGAATCATATACTAACTGCTTAAGGCCTTGTAGGGCAGGAACTGGGTGGGAGATGGCAGAGAATGGATCTGGAAAGCACTGACAGTGGGTGGTACATTTAGCACATGCTATCATGGTTGCCAACAGCACTGGTGCATCTTACAAGGTAACATTGTGCACCCGCAATACGGGCAGACAGATTGCATGGCCACTGTAGGGAAACATCCCCCCACCGATAACGACTCCAGCATCCAACCCTCCTGAGCACATAGCCCACACCTCTGCTGCCAGATTCAACCCTGAGCACACACATCCTTGGATGACAGACCCGTTGTGTAGATACCACCCCCTTGAAACAGCCCCACACCAATGACATCCTACCATGCATATACATTTTGGATGACAGCTCCTCCATACACATCCTCTTCACCTTCGGACAACCTCCCCATAAGACCATTATGCAAACCTTCCTCACCCCATGATCCCCCCCAGCACTGACTAGGGTATTCCTGTTGGTTTAGTGGATGGACCAGGAGAGATCCCCTTCCACTCCCATCCTGTTGCCTCTCAGGTTCAAACTGGATCAATCTACCAGTCACTCCTTATTTGGCAGGTTGACCCCTATCGGTAATGCTTTAAGAATACCACTAGGTACCACTGTCCACTAGACCAACAGGAATACCCTGGTAAGTGCTGAGAGATTGGAGAATGGGGGAAGGGTCACGAAGGTCTGGGGGAATTGTGATAGAGAATTCTGAAGGCAAGGGGGATGTGTATGGTTCAGCTATCATCTGGGGGAGGGAATGTGCAGGAGGAGGCTTGTCATGTGGGGCAGTTGTTCACAGGGAGGTTGTTATGTTCTCAGGGGAGGTCTGGCATTGGGAGCCTATGTGCTGGGGGGGGGGGCAGTAAGGACTTCCATCATGGGGGGAGAGCTATGTGTTGGGAGGGGGTTGGATATTGGGGCCATGATTGAAGGTATTTTTTTCAAAGTGCTGGTGCCCATGTTAAATGTATCAGCAGATAGCACATGTGCATCTGCTGTATCTGCTAATGCATTTAATGAGGGTCCATGTGGTATCAGGGTCATTCTGAGCTGCAAATAGCAGGGATGGACGTCCCCACTATTCAGCCCCCCTCTGCCATCCCCGACTAACTTCCCCATACGCACAGGGTTTTTGTACAGGGAGGCTAGACAGGGGCAGGAAAATGGCAGTGCAGAGGAAGAGTAAGGGCAAGCAGTGGGTGGTCCACAGCCCTGGATGTACAGGGCCGATTCCGATGTGGAATAAGTTCCTCTAGACAATGGGGGACGGAAGGCCCGAACAGCGGAAGAGGTAGGAGGGGGTGCAGGGGATTTCCCACAGCACGACCCTGGTCTTGGGAGGCCAGAGCGGAGGTCAGGTTCTGGGGAATGAAAGAACAGGTTGGCAGCTCCATTCGGGAGCCTTGACTGAGTTAGCTCCGCAGAGGACTGTATGTGCAGGCTGACCAGAATCGGGTCCCGGCCTGCATGTACAGGCCTAGATGCGATTCTGATCCTGTCTACCTCTGTGTGTCCAGTTCCGACCAGGCACACAGCAGGCTGGGATGTCCATAATGGAATGAGGCTGTATATGTAGGCTCTGTGTGCTAACTGGAGGGCATTTGCTGGCCACACCTCCATAGCACACAGTTTTTGCACTTACTGTGTGTTAGACTTCGTTCCTAATCTGTGACAAATGCAAAAACTGACCACGCTATAGTATACAGGCCCCTTAGTAAACATGGCCCTTGTCTTATGTCATTTTTATTGTCCCAATTTGTTTCTATGTTTTAGAACATAAAAGAGAAAGTTCTTTGATGAAACATTTTTCTTCTCTATTTAAAATAAAATAAAAAAAGAAATCAGGCAGATATGTGGAACTTTCAGATACCCCAAAATCCTGCCTGGCCAGTTCTGGTCCTGTGCACCTCCTGGTATGGCAGTTTGTAAAAAAACAGACCACCTACGGGAAAGAAGGAGCAAGATGTCAGAATCTGAGGAGCAAAAAATAGCTCTGTCCGGTGCACCGTGGGCCTATCTGCTAAAGCACCAGTTCTAACCTGATCCTTTAAACTATCACTTTGCCAACTTTTTCACTAACTGCTTCCTCTTTCACTGTTATTCCTGCATCTTTTTTTACTTTTCTTTCCTAGTGTATTTTATTTCTTTTCATTTAATTCTTCTGTGAGATAAAGTAACTGTGCTCTCTATCTCTTATTGATCAAAAAAATTGAAGTCTAAAACCCTATGGACTTGATTCAGAGTCACAGATTGCAGGACATGCAGCCCCGCAAGCCATCCAGACCTTATTCCCCCTCCTGCTCTCCCCGCACGGCTAAAGCCGCAGGACAGGGATAGCCAGCGGGGGCAGGCGAAGGCAGCAGGATATATGGGGCCAATTCAGGTCATGGCCCTGTACGGTTTGCTGAGTCAGAGGGGATGTACTGATTATTCCACCTTGAAGGTGGAATAATTAACAGCAGTGGGGCAATTGGGCAAAGGGATCCCTCCCCGGGGCCGGGTGTGGAGGGGGTCCCTGCCACTCAATCAAGGCCCCAACTGGCCAGTCATGGATCAGGCAGTTGGGAAGAGGGGGTTCCTAGCCGCGTGAGCCAGGGGCGCCTGCAGGGAGGATGACCCCATAGGCAGGCAGGGGCACACAGGGCCATCCTCAGGTCTGATTCTGTGTACCATGGGAACATTTTGTTCCCGTGGTCCAGAATCGGTCCTAGTGGGCCTGTTTTGCTCGTGGCTGTCCAGACAGCCTGGATGTGCCCCTTCATGAATCGGACTCTATGTCTCCTACATTGATGCTAAAACAGGGTAGACTGAAATTTCAAAAGAAATGATCAGGATTTTAGCATTTTGCACAATACATATTAGAAAATGGACCTAATGATGGTTTGATTTTGTCATGCATAAGATATGCTGTAACTTGGAGGGCAGAATTGACACTTTTAAACAGCCAGCTGCCTAGTGACAGTTAAGTCTATGCAATACTTGAAGCCTAGTTATTGGTTGCAAATGCAACGTGAACCTTTTGAGTCAGTGCCGACTCCTAGCTTTTCTTGCCAAAGTGACCAGAAGTAGAGGTCCAGGCTTTTTTCCCCAAGGCAATGAAGGGTGACGTAACTTGTCCAAGGCCACAAGGAGTACAAGGGGGGATCAAACCCTGGTAACCAAGCCAGTGCTCTAAACCACTAGGCTATTCCCACCTCCAGTCATTGATTATTTGTGATAAATACAGTTGTGGTCAACATTGACGCCCTTACAGTTCAACCCCTTAAATATCCAATATCTTCTATAAAAAAAAAAGCCTAGCCGGTGATAGACACATAGATGACACATAAATGAATCTAATAAAACAAGACCAATTAAAAAATGAGATAGTAGGACATAGTATAAAAACTGTGACATTGCCAGGACATAATTATTACAAACACTACAAATTTACAAAAGCATAAATCTATGCCCTAAACAATCATTTA
This sequence comes from Ichthyophis bannanicus, assembly GCA_033557465.1. Classification (NCBI taxonomy): domain Eukaryota; kingdom Metazoa; phylum Chordata; class Amphibia; order Gymnophiona; family Ichthyophiidae; genus Ichthyophis; species Ichthyophis bannanicus. The sequence goes on from CM066036.1 coordinate 37,794,338, forward strand.
CAATTAAAAGATTTTTTTGTTGGAGCCTTTGCCTTGAAAGAATTCCTCTTTCTCGTGGCAAATCCTCCTTTTTATTTGTTTAAAAGGGAATCAAGGTAGGCAAGATGGCGGCAGGTGACTGACCTCTGACTGCTGCTCTATGTTTTGCTCGTTGTGATCGTGCTGGCAGTGAACTCCTGCTTCATCGAGTATGGAGCGGAGGAAAAGGAAACAAGTGAGCTTCCTCGTTGCTCCACTGCAGGCTTCCTTCCCGAACCAGAGGACCCTCGAGCATTGTGGTTTTGCGGCAGCAGGGTCTATTGCAGCGTCCTCGACAGCACAGCTTGAAGATCTTGAGTCAGTGCTGGGCGCATCAGGAGTAAGTTTGTCTCCTGATCAGCGGGCGCCTCTGACACAACCCGGAACTGTTATCTCTCCGGTTGGAGCTTGTTCCCCTGTGTTGCCAGGCATTCGGCTGAGTTCCCTGCTGCCCGATGAAGAGGGGCAAGTTTCTCAATGGCTGGCTCTGGATTCCAGAGGGGAGAGGCTGCTAGAGAGACGGATTGTGGAAGATTTGTTTGTTCGTGTGGGTTTCCCCACAGCAGCTGGAGCCTGGAGAAGAGCTGAAGCCAGTAAGTTTGGTGTTGGAAAAGCCTGCAGTTATCACTTTAGAAGCGCTGTGGGATGCCATCGCTGCTTTAACCACCACTCTTACAACTGTTGTGGGTTCTGTAAGTACTGAAATTTCTAATATGAAATTGGAAGCAACTAAAAACTAGGAGTTGCAAGCTGGTTCTTTGTTACAAGTCAAGGAGGAAATATCTTGCCTTAAGGAGGAGCCTGTTGCTCTGATGAAAGGACTGAGTTAACAAGGAAAAAAACTGAGCATCTTGAAAATCTTGCCCGATGGAATAATCTCCGTCTGTTAAACTTTCCACGGTCTCCTCTTATGTCCCCGGTGGAGATGGTGCAGAAATATCTGATGGAAGTGCTCAAGATTCCAATGGAGCACTTACCTCCACTCACTAGGGCAGAATATTTGTCGGTTAACATCTTGGAAGCAAGGGGCAGAATGTGGAGGCTTCTGGGAGTGGAGTGGGGGACCTAACAGGTTTCCTGGAAAGTTCTTTGGACATGGTTACAGAAAGAACTACTATGCTTGTGACTTTGGCTTTAGAAGCTGACAAAGCTTTAATTCTTCGATCTTTTTAAAAAAATATTAATGAGAAGTTCTTAGGATCTAATGTTCGTATATTTCCTGACTTGTCATGTTTAACCCAATTGAGGAGGAAGGAATTCTTGGCTTACCGTGCCAGGACCATCTCCTTGGGTGCTTCTTTTGTATTAAAGTATCCATATAGGTGTTATATTTCCTATCAGGGGAAGAATTTCCTGTTTTTTGATCCTAAGCTCTCAGAATTTATATGTGCTAGGGAAGAGATTGGGCCCATTACGGCTGACGCATAAGTCTTATCCTGCCGGTAAATATTTTTTCTTCTGGGAACCTTATTTTGCTTTTAAAAAGAGTGTAAATGTTGGTAATGATATTTCTTGAAGCCCGCTAATTTTTCTTGTGGACTAAAATTTTGGGATAATTTATTTCTTAATTATGTATGAGTAGCTATGCATGTTTTTAATGTGTAAGTCCCATGTTGTCTATATTCTCATTTATGTGAATACCTGAGTGTTATTATAAATGCCAATAAAGAGTTAAATTAAAAAAAGGGAATCAACCCTTACACATACCAAGGGTTAATATATAATGTCCCCTAGTATTATTCAATTATCAGGATATTAATCTGAATTGTTATACTTCAATAAGAATATTCTCCCAACACTTAACTGACAAGAGATGTTCGGAACTGCTGCATCTCAACTCCATCTCTCAGCATTGGCTCCCAGGACTAAAACCTTAACAAGGAGAAATTTTACAACTTCAACGCTTGAAAGAAAAAAAAAAAAAAGAGTCCCTTTGATTCACATACCACAAGGCCTTCAAATACTGAGCTCAATGCTCACTCTTCATCTTATTCATTTAGTTCGAACATCCTCTGAGTGGCGAGAATAATTCTCATAACGCAGCGCGACACAACATTGCGTTTCAGGCCTCTGAACCTCCCAGCCCTTCTCCAAACTCATTGTGTAACAGAAGCGTCATTACGTTATCCCTTCCTTTTAATAGCCCAATAAGGTCATGTGGTATCCAAAACACTAAGCAGGCAGTGGCTGTCTTAAACCCTGTATAATTACCTCACACTCCACCAATCTTGAGATCAATTCAAACCATCTGGAGCTACAGATTTCAACCGATATATCCAAAATTGTTCCCGATAGTGTAAACAGGATACTCGATCCCCTCCTCTGATCTTCTCCGGTACATGATCCAATATATGCCAATGCGAATCCTGGAATGTATGATGGTATTCATCACAATGAAGTGCCGCTGGCACTGTCAACACTTTCGACTTGATCCGTGAGCGATGCCCTTGTAAGCACTTCTTCATTGATCGTGTTGTCCGCCCCACATAAACTTTATTACAGGGACATATCAAAATATACACTACAAATGAAGTAAGACAAGTAGTATAATATCTACTATGAAAGTACCATTTAGTAACAGGATGCTCCCAATGTACTCCTTCCATAGTAGGATTGCAAAAATCACAACCTTTACACCGAAAATGTCCTTTATCCTTGGTAGTTTCCTGCTCCTGTATAGTGTGCACTACCCAATCTGCCAAATTATGTCCCCTCTGAAAAGCCATCATTAAAGGTCTAGTAAAACAAGGATGCAATGCCAATATTGACCAATGCTTCTTTAAAATATCCATAACCAAAAGGTAGAATTTGGCATATATGGCAAAATTCCCACAAAGGGTTTCACTTCCTCTACATCTACCTGTAACTGAACTCCCGAATTCTCCCACCACTCTGAATGATTGCATTTTGCTCTTCTATACACTTTTTTTAATTTTTTTTAAAATAATGGCTTCTGGATATCCTTGTTCAAGTAAACACGTCTCGAAATCTTTAGCTTTTCTCTGAAATTCAATTTCTGTGGAACAAATCCTCCTCAAACGAATAAACTGACCCACCGAAAGGCCCCTATGCAAGAGACCTGGATGATAACTATGATAATGCAGTAAGGTATTCCTTTGCACCATCTTACTATATAATGTTGAATGGAGAATGGAATTTCATTTATAAAGCCACAAATCCAAAAATTATATTGAAACATTGTGATATTTAGGTACAAATTGTATATTGGGACTCAACGTATTGATCCATTCAAAAAAGACTTTTAAATGTAATTCTGTGTGTTTCCACATAACAAAATATATCATCCAAATATCTGGACCACATCCGAATGTAAGAATACCAAGCTGAAGGACAGATATACCTCTCCTCATATTGTGCCATGTATATAATTGCTATCGATGGGTCCACTGTGACTCCCATGGCTACTCCATAAATCTGTTGGTAATACTGGCCATTAAACTGGAAAAAATTGTTTTTCAAAACCAGAGAGAGGAGCTGCAATACCAAATCCTTAGGTAATCGTGCTGGCAATTGTAATGGCAGCTGAGCCGCCATCATCAACGCTTCATCTTGATTGATGTTAGTATACAAAGCCTTTACATCCATCGTCACTAATAACCAGGCAGTAGAATCATCTGTCTGTTGCTGTAGTAAAGATAAAAAATGAAACGAGTCCTTTACATAAGATGGTATTTTGTCAAGAATAGGACGAAAAAAAGTATCATAAAATTGAGATTCTTTCCTAATTTTGCATCCTGGGGTCATTCGTATGGGCGCTACATTTGTTCTTCGTTATCCCTGTAAATGTGTTGTTGTTTCTCAGTCGCATAAGTATGTCTTTTTTCAGCCTGAGGACTTGGCTTCTTTCATCAGTTCTCGTATTGTAACATCTTCTCCTATCTAGCTGTACCCCACTATTAGTGAGTCTGCTTGGTTCCCTGTGTACCTCCTGGTATTTTCCTAAAATGCTTTTACTTTAGTTGATATACAGGGGATTCCTGGCCCCTGTTATAATTGTAGATTCTCTCCCCTAGTTGGGGACTACAAATAGCATTGTTTGATTTTTCTTGCTGTTATGTATTTACTAATTTTTTTTTGTGTCCTGCAATGTCTATTACTGTACAAGTGTATGCTTGATTCATTGTTAAATTGCATAAATATAAAATAAAATAAAAATTGAGACAATGGTTCTAAGAGAGAACCCCGACAGGAAAAATAATTGGCACCCTTATAAACAATTCAAATTACATAGTCTGAACCAAAGAATCACATTCCCATTACAGTAAAATTAGATGCACCTGTGATCAATTGTCAGTATTCACTTTATTTGAATCAACCAATGAATGATGGCTCTGAAGTTTAAAATAGCCACATTCACTCCCTGTTCCATTTTCACAATGGTGAAGACAAGAGAGCTGCCCAAGACCATCAGAAAAGCCTTTACCACCAAACTTCAAAGGGGTTCAAGGCCATTTCCAAAGACTTTGGGAGTCCTGTCTCTACATTTTGCAATGCTATTAAGAAGTTTTCTGCTCATTGAACTGTCAAGGACCTCCCAGGGTGTGGTGGGAAGAAGAAAATGAATCCAAGAAGTCTTTGAAGGTTAGTGTGAACTGTTAGACAAACAAAACATACATCATCCAAACAGTTTAAGGCTAACCTGGAGCAATTTGGAGCGGTGATTTCAACTCAGACCATACGCCACACACTAAACAAAGGACTTCATGGACGAAGGCCATAGCAGGTCCCACTGCTCAAAGAAAGCCATAAAAAGGCATGCCTGTCTTTGCCCAAACCTACCTTTAGAAACCACAATCCTTCTGGGAAAATGTTCAGTGAACAGATGAAACCAAACTTGAGCTTTTTGGCAATGCAGACCAGAGATACATTTATAGGTGAAGAAATGAAGCTTTTAAAGGAAAAAAACACCCTTCCAACGGATAAATATGGTGGCGGTTCCATAATGTTGTGGGGCTGTTTTGCTGCCTCAGGAACTGAAGGACCGGAACGTATTAAAGGAATCATGATGTGAGAGGGCTACCAAGGTATTTTGGAGCAAAATATGCCACCTAGTATCAGAAAGCTATGTCTGGTCATGGGTCCTCCAGCAGGACAATGACCCAAACATTTATCTAAAAGTAGAAAAGAATGGTTAAAAAGGAACAAATGGACTATTTTAAACTGACCAGCAGTGAATTCTGATCCAATCGAGAACCTTTGGGAAGAGCTGAAATCTGCCATTATACAAGGAATCTTGACAACATTGATGAGCTGGAACAAATCGCAGTTGAAGAGTGGGAGAAACTACCAGCTGACAGATGTACGAAACTTATAGATGACTAAAAGAAATGTTTGGAGGCTGTCATCACTGCCAAGGATTATGCAACCAAATATTAATGAAGGGTGCCATTAATCCTGTTCAGGTCATATTTTGCTTTTTTCTCAGAAACTACTATGTCTAAGTTGCATAGACAGCAACAAAAAAAAGTCTATCTTTTCACATACTATTAAAATATTATGATGACATATGGCTGGAAGATTTCCCAATTATTTCTCAAGATATTGTACACAACATACCTAAAATGCAAGGGTGCCGCTAATGTTGACCACAACCGTACCACTGTATTAACTTGAGCCATCCAATAGTCCTGAATCTTTTGGACCAAAGAAAGTGTTTAAATGCCATAATTATTGCAGAAACCTATAAGCCTTGTTAAACTCCTAAGCTAAAACTAAAGGCAATTCATCAGAGCATACCTGCACATCTGGGTGATTCAATTAGTGGATAACTTGACCATCTGCAGTAAGAAATGTGATTCAAAGAAGGGCAAGAACAATGATTTCTTTATTCTTTATTCACAGCTTCAAGCACTTCCAACACAGTGAGCACCCAAATAATCATTATAGTGATTAGTAGTCGCTTTTAAAAGAAGCAATCAGAATTTGCCTTTCCGTGTTTGCATTTCCTTACATTTATAATTATGGCCACTGCTGGAAACAGGATACTGGGCTTTATGGACCTTTGGTCTAACCCAGTATGGCAAATCTTATGTTCTTATGGCTATAATCTTTTCTTAGCACCTAATTACAGTAACTCATATAACATACTGTGTCTTGTTGCATTAAGAAATAGAACATGTACTCATATACCAACAGAACATTTTGTCACAGTGTCATATGTCCACAAACCAATGTGTTCATTTGCAGGGGCACTGGATCTACCAAGCTCAGTTTTTCAACTGAAAGAGTGATACGCACTCTCGGAAATGTGAGAACCACTTTGTCTTGATCTCTTTTCATGAGATTATTTGATTATTTTTATTGTTTCATGTTCGACATAGTGACACTGCGAGCATTCTTGCATGATGGAAAAGCATTTCTTTGGATCGTACTGCATCAGTGTGTCAGCATGTGATTCTTGAACAATAGGTAGTGTCACATGAGCAGTACTAAGAAATAAGCTATATTTGCATTTTATTGTTAAAACTACATTGTGTGGAAAGCTGTTCCAAGTACTTCTTTTTGAGTGGACTGGGTGGAAAAGAACAGCACACAGTAGGCATAAACTCAGATGGCATGCGTAGAAGAAGTAAACAAATTATACACCCAGCAAATAAAGTACATGGAGAAAAAAGTTGGAGGTAGTCCAAAACAATTAAGCTGAACAGAATAAGCTTAGAAAGATCAAATAACACAATATGAGCATTAAAAGAATTCCAGCAATATGCCCGTCCTCTATTAGTTGAAATGCAAAGCAAAGGCACGTCACAGGCAAGGAAGACCTTAATCTTCCCAGTTCCATAGTTACCCGCTTAAGTGCCTGATTTATGAATCCCTGTGGTGTGCTTAGTAGGGTCCAGTGGCCTTACAGTTGTGGTCAACTTTATTGGCACCTTTGCATTTTAGGTATGTTGTGTACAATATCTTGAGATATTGTTAGTGTAGCTGGGTTTAAAAAGGTGTGGGGGTGTTGCTCTCTAAACTATACGTAGTACAAATGGAAGAGGCTGAAAAACAGCCCCCTCCCCATCAAATGGGATGGCAGAATGGGCTGAATCAGGAGTTGGAAGATAAGACATGGGGCAAATTCATCAGAAAGTGTATCAGTTAACAGTCACCTCATGGAGACAGTCTCAACTCCAAACTGTGCACAGGGCATATATCACACCGGGGCAACTGTTCAATGCAAGATAAGAGACAAATCAATGTTGGAGGGGATGTGGACGAGTCGGTTCCTTCTATCATATGTGGTAGGAATGCCCCATCATACAGAATTACTGATTAGAGGTGGGGAAGTATGTGCCAGGGAGAGGGGAGGGCACCTTCAAAATCACTCCTTACAAATTATTACTAGGGTGGACCCTCACTCCCCAGAGAAAGGGAACAAGGGGTGTTATAGGGGAAATTGCTCCTAGTGGCCAAAATAGTTCTAGCAGGGTGCTGGCGCTCAGACACTGGCCCCCTGATACAGGAATGGTTTTGCAAAATTGAGGAGGCAGTCCGATATGACAGGTTAACCTACCAGCTCAAAGGACAAGGCAGGCTCTTCAGCAAGGTATGGGATCCCTATCTGGTAGGGGGCAAACAGCTCCAGGGTAAAGCAGCATAGCTCTTCTGCCTTGGGACTCTCTCTACAACCAGCAGGCATTCCTAGGATGAACAGGATGACCTGGAATTACACTCCTGGCCCTGCTAAGTATACCCGGAACCTGGGTATTGGTATGGTTGTCTAAAAGATAGATAAAACAGTAATATGAGGCAATGCTTATTTTTTATGTTAAGTTCTAAATCACCTGGTGATCCAAAGGCTGCAAAGGGGAAGTGGACTCCCTCCAGAGAGTGGAAGTTCCTACTATGTTCTGGGACTTAGAGGAAGACATGCAGTCAAATCTGAGCTGAAGTGCATGCGGAGAGGGGTGCAGCAGGTGCCAACCAATGGACTTGGTTGGTTGTGCCTTGTGGCAGACTCTGTCTCTGCAATGAGATTGTATACAGTTATTACAAAAGTAGACAACAATGTAAAGTTTTGTTAAACCTTCATCACTAATAAATAAATACATTTTAAAAAAAAGAGGGTTGGGCAAGTTCCTGGAGGAAAGGTCCATAAACCATTATTAAAGAGGACCCAGGTAATCCACTGCTTGCCCCAATACAAGCATTATGGAACCTATGTGTCTTTTTGGGGAACTGCTAGGTACTTGTAACCTGGATTGGCCACTGTTGGAAACAGTATACTGGCTTGATGGACCTTGGTCTGACCCACATTTGGCATTTCTTATGTTCTTAAATAATTGGAAATATTTCAACCATGTGTCATCATAATATTTTAATAGTATGTTCAAAGGTATACAAAAAAGAATATACAGTCAAACCTCGGTTTTCATTTGCCCCGGTTTTCATACGCTTCGGTTTTCAACGTCTTTTTTGACTGAGATTTTGTCCCGGTTATCATACATCGCTTCGGTTTTCAACGTCTTTTTTGACTGAGATTTTGTCCCGGTTCTCGTACATCGCCTCGGTTTTCATAAAATACAGTACTGTAAATGCATACACCCTCGCACTGCACACCGGTCTGTATACACTGCCAGAACGCCCGCCCGGTCCCGGCAGCACTGCCCCCCGGACTCACCTATCGCCAGCGTGATGAGAAGTGAAAGCCAGCTGAGCACGTAAATGAAACACATCCTCGAGCCTGGTCAGAGTTAGAGAGGCAAGGATTGCGCAGAAAGGAAGGCCCCGATCTCATCCACCGCCTGCCCGTTCTCTGGAGCACCCCCTCAGGCTCGGAGGTAGCAGGGAAGAAAAGCTGTCAACGTAAGCAGGAGATGTTGCATGAATGTGGGAGGCAGTTCTTTCTCTTGCAGGGTACGTCTGAAGCTATATCATTAAGATTTTCTGCCATTCTGAAGCATTGAGCAGATAATGTAAAGGTATTTTAATGGGCTGAATCCAATGTGATTCCGAAGAGAGCTGGGCACAGCAGCTTGTCAGGGGTGGCTAAGGCCTGATGCTAACATACTGTACTGTACAGTACTGTACTTAGCTTGCTTTCAGTGATGTTAAATGTTCATTTATCCATTTCATTAGTCATTTATATTTACTTCTCATTGTTTTCTGTATGTAAAAATATAGTTATTCTCTATAAAATGTATGTTTTGTTAATATTTTTGGGTGTCTGGAACGGATTAATTGGATTTACATTATTTCTTATGCTAAATATTGCTTCAGTTTTCATACGTTTCGGTTTTAGTCAGACTTTTTCGAACGGATTAATCATGAAAACCGAGGTTTGACTGTATGTCTATGTAGAAATGGTAGTCTGAGAAAAATAAAAAGACCTGGACAGGATTAATGGCACTCTTCACTAATATTTGGTTTCACAATCCTTGGTAGTGATGACAGCCTCCAAACATTTTTTGTAGCCATCTACATCTGTCTGCTGGTAGTTTCTCCCGTTCTTAAACTGTGATTTGTCCAGCTCATGAATGCTGCCAGCATTCCTTTTACAATGGAAGATTTCAGCTCTTTCCAAAGGTTCGATTGGATTGAAATCAGGACTCATTGTTGGCCAGTTTAAAACAGTCCATTTGTTAGTTTTTAAACCAGTCTTTTGTACTTTTGGATGTATGTTTTGGGTCATTGTCCTGCTGGAAGACCCATGACCTTCGACCCAGACCTAGCTTTCTGACACTAGGTAGCACAGTTTGCTCCAAAATACCTTGGTAGTCCTCTGACATAAGAACATAAGATATGCTATACTGGGTCAGACCAAGGTCCATCAAGCCCAGTATCCTGTTTCCAACAGTGGCCAATCTAGGTCACAAGTACTTAGCAGTTATCCTAAAAAAGACACAGGTTCCACAATGCTTGTATTGGGGCAAGCAGTGGATATCCTGGGTCTCTTTTAATAATGGTGTATGTACCTTTCCTCCAGGAACTTGTCCAAATCTTTTTTAAACCCGGCTACACTAACAGCTTTTACTACTTCCTCCAGTAACGAATTCCAGAGTTTGATTACACGTTGAATAAAGACTAATAAGAGAATTATTTTTTCAATAGGTTACCCTGTAGCTTCAGTGCATGTCCCCTAGTCTTTCTATATTTTGATGGTGTAAAACAATTGATCTACATTTACCTGTTCCACTCCATTCATTAATTAATTTTTTTTTTTAAATTATTTATTTAGATTTTCTTGAATACAAATATAAATACACAAAAGAAAAAATCCAACCAACAGAATAATACATTTAAGATCAATATATCAAACACATCATGCTAAACACATCAAGGAAGAGAGAGAGAACCGAATACTCCCCAAAGAGAGACTAGAAAAATCTAAAAGAAGAAAAAAGGAGTAAATAAAACTCCAAATCAGGGAGCCAAAATAAAGAGCCAACCCACCTACACATCTTCCCGCCTAATTACTCCCTCCTTATCCACAAGAAACTGACGCAAATGAGCCACATCAATGTAAACATAATCATGACCTTCATAAGTTATTAAACAACGGCAGGGAAACTTCAAAAAAAAAAAAGGAAGCCCCCAGAGCCACAACTCTAGCTCTGAGCTCGAGGAACTGCTTCTGTCGAGCCTGAGTGACCCTGCCCACATCTGGGAAAACCTGAAGCTTATACCCACAAAACAAAGCATCTTTACATTTAAAATAAGCACGTATGATTCTCAACTTAAGTGATTCAGACCCAAAAGACATCGAGCGAATCCTGCAAAACTCAGATTAGGACCTACCGAGTCACTCCAAGGAAGTTCATCCTTAGCCTGACCCGAGGCCCCAACATTAGGAAAAAAAGAATACATTTGCACAATATCCACAGAGTCCTTCAAATGTAAGATTTCAGACAAATACTTTTTTAATAGTATCTCAGGAGAAAGCAAGCGGGTGGAAGGAAAATTCAAAAAGCGAAGGTTCCTAGCCCGCTGGTGATTTTCAAGCAACTCCAAGCGATCAGAAACAGAAGAAATATCTCTAAGAAAACCAAGATGAGAATCTTTATACGATTGAGCTGAGAATCCACCAGGGTCAAGGAACCAACAACATCGGTCATTTGATTATCAATCACTTTAACCTTTGTGACAACATCATGTGAGAAATTACATAAAGAGGTAACAGTGGTAGTCAATCGAGTCTCAATCTTTTGAAGCATTGACCAAATATCCGAAAGAGTCACCTCACTTTTAAGTGGTAAACAAACATTTTCAGATGTAGCAGGGTCCACAGGGATTAATACAGGAGACATAACTTGTGAAGGTAACTTCAAAGGAGTAGACGAGTGAGAAGGCTGAGGGAAAGGAGGTGGTGTCCGGATGTCCGGGCTCAACGAGGCCCCATCCAAGGACTGGCTAGCAAGTGGAAGGGCAGTGACATGCTTGTCCATGGGACCGGACACCTTACCTCCCTCTCCTGACAGTGCTTTAGCAGTTGATCTTGCCTTCCGTTTCCCCATGAACAAACACACAACTGCTGACGCTCCTAAGATCACCAAAAGAGCACCAAAGGAGCACACAAGGAGCAAGCCTAGCCCCTTGTGACTCGCCCCTTAGGACGCGACCCTGCAGGCCACGAACACGCGGCCGCATGTAGCCCCGCTGTGCTTTGTAGGTCTCGTGGGGGGTCCTCAACACCAGGGGCGACCACTCTCTGCCTGCAGCTGTCTCCGCAGGCACCCGGCTCCAGCCGACCACGTTGCTCCACGGCAAAGAAGAACCACGGCAGCTCCCTCACAAGGCTGCTCTCTCACCAGCGAGGCACAGCACCCACTGTGCTTTGTAGGTCTCGTGGGGGTCCTCAACACCAGGGGTGACCACTCTCTGCCTGCAGCTGTCTCCGCAGGCACCCGGCTCCAGCCGACCATGTTGCTCTGCGGCAAAGAAGAACCGCGGCAGCTCCCTCACAAGGCTGCTCTCTCACCCCCATTCATTAATTTATATACCTCTATCATAACTCCCCTCAGCCATTTCTTTTCCAGGTTGAAGAGCACTAACCTTTTAAAGCCTCTCCTCATAGGGTATCCTCCCATCCTCTTTACCATTTTGGTGGCTCTTCTCTGTACCTTTTGTAATAATGCTATTTCATTTTTTAGATAAGGCGACCAGAATTGCACACAATATTCAAGGTGTGGTTGCACCATGGAATGATACAGAGTCATTATAATATCCTTTGCTTTATTCTCCATTCCTTTCCTGATGATACCTAGCATTCTATTTGCTCTCTTGGCCACCTCTGCACACTCGGTGGAAGGTTTCAACATGTTATCCACGATGACGTCTAAATCTCTTTCCTGGGTTGTGGTTCCTAATGTGACTTTATAATTAATGTATTAAAGTAAAGGCCTCCAGTTCCTGAGGCAGCAAAACAACCCCATGACATTATGGAACCTTCACCATATTTAGATTGTAGGAAGGGTGTTTTTTTTTTTCCTTAAAAGCTTTATTTCTTTGCCTATAAATGTATTGCTGGTGTACATTGCCAAAGAGCTCAAGTTTGGTTTCATTTGTCCACTGAACATTTTCCCAGAAGGATTGTGGTTTCTCAAGGTAGGTTTGGCAAAGACGCGTGTCTTTATGTCTTTCTTTGGGGTCTGCCTTGACCTTCGCCCATCAAGTCCTTCTTTGTTTAGTGTGTGGCGTATGGTGTGGGTAGAAACCACCACTCCAGATTGCTCCAGGCCAGTCTTAAAATCTTTGGATATTGTGTTTGTTTTTCCAACAGTTCACACTAACGTTCAGAGACTTCTTGGATTAATTTTCCTCTTCTCACCAAATCCTAGGAGGTTCTTGACAGTTTCATGAGCAGAAAGCTTAACATTGCAAACTATAGACAGAGTAATCCCAAGATCTTTGGAGATGACCTTGTACCCCTTTGAAGTTTGATGTTTGGTGATAATGGCTTTTTTGATGGTCTCAGGCAGCTCTCTTGTCTTCACCATTGTGAAAATGGAACAGGGAGTGAATGTGGTCATTTTGAACATCAGAGGCATCATTCATTTGTTCATTCATTCAAGTAATGTGAGTACTGACAATTGATGCATCTAAATTTTACTGCAATGGGAATCTTGTTCTTCGGTTCAAGCTCATTTACATTGTTTATAAGGATGTCAATAATCATGTCCTGACAATGTCCTGATTTTTATACTATTGCCTACTTTTTAAATTTGTTTTATTAGATTATTTTATGTGTCAACTATGTGTTCATATATAGTCCAAAGCCATTGCACTGGCCACTACTTGCAGGAGATATTGTACATTAAGGGGTTGAACTGCAAGGGTGCCAATAATGCTGACCACAACTGTATCTATCATTTGTGTATATAAGTTTAAGGCCTCCTTCTTTGTTATTAGGTGTAAGCTCATTTTGCAATCTTCTATACCTCTGTATCCTGTCGCGAGGCAGCTTCCTCTTCTGTACCGAGTGCAGTGACTTAGTTAAGACCTTCTGCCTCCTCGTTAAGCCCACACCTCTTCCATAAGGGTTTCTCTCCTATTTATTGACTGAGCAATTTTCTCTTGTTGCTTGGGCTTTTTCTCTTCTAATTGCTTTCCCTGAATCCTTTTGGATAATTTCTGGTAATTGTGCCTGTCCTCATCCTCCTGGAGTTTGTTCTTCTTCCTGAACGCTAGTATTTGTGCTTATGCCATTCTACCTCCTTCGAGGACTCGCCTTACCCAGAAGTCTTGTGCCTTCTCTGTACTCTCTATTTCTTCAGCTGATTACCACATTTTTCATGAATTCTGTGTTGCAGTTTACATTCATGAAATTACACATGCAACGCATCAGATAATTCATGCAGTATCTGACAAATGCAATTATATGTCATTGACTGTTTTTTTCATGCATATTAACATTTATAAACTGCAAGATGGTTTTGTACATTGATCACTCATATTGAATTACACTGTATGATTTTCAGTAGACCCTAACAGGGTGACATTCAGTGACACTTATTTGTATAACAGCAACTTCTATACCAATAGGTGCTGCTGACTCAGGGCTGGCCCAAGGGTTTCTGCCACCCTAGACAGAAGCCCCGGCTGTGTCCCCCCCCCCCACACTGAGCTGCAGTACCACCTCCCCCCCCCCCCACTGATTCCAGTGGCAGGGTCAAGGAGGGCACAGCTCAGCTCGGCTGCAAGCCATGTGCTTCCACACATATGACCTGTCTCTTCTGACCGCCCTCAGACATAACGTTGGGGGGTCAGAAGCAGCAGGCCATATGTGCCAAAGCACATGGCCTGCCGTATATCCGTGCCCCCCACCCCCAGAATCAGCACCATGTGGGTCAGCACAAGGGAGGGGGCTCAGCTGGATGGTCAGCAGGTCATGTGTGCCGAAGCACATGCCCTGCCACCCATAGAGATCTGCCACCCTAGGTGGCTGCCTAGTGGACAGGCTGGCAGGATTCAGTGGCACTATCAAGATAGGATATTCGGTGGCATTGTCTCCATTCATTGGCACCAGGGTCAGATTTAAGATTTTGGCACCCATCAGATCCAATAGAGTAGGTGGGGGAGCTTTGAGAATTGGAGATCTGGAAGAAGAGCAGTGGATGACCACAATGTGCAGTGGTTCCCCCTTTGAAGAAACACATGCAGATGGCCCAAAGTAAATGTGAACAGGGCCGGCCCGTCCATTGAGCAAGAATGTTTTTTGCACAGGACCCCGCGTTTCAGGGGGCCCCGCGCAAAAAACATTCTGATCTAAAAGTAAAATTTAAAAAAAAAAAAAGCTGTCTGCTGCCGCTGCCGGGGCCGCCGCGGCAGAATCGAGTGTGCCGCGGGGCCCCCCCTGCCCAGCAGAGCCTGCCCTCCCCTGTATCACCTCTCTCTTTACAGCTGCAGTCACACGCGCCGGCTTTCAGAGCGCGAGGGGAGAGTTTCTCCCTCGCTGCTCTGTTAAGCCCGCGGGGGCTGATGGGAAGTTCCCATCAGCCCCCGCGGGCTTAACAGAGCCGCGAAAGGGAAACTAGTTCCTTCGCGCTCTGAAAGCCGGCGCGTGTGACTGTAGCTGCAAAGAGAGAGGTGATATAGGGGAGGGCAGGCTCTGCTGGGCAGGGGGGGCCCCGCGGCACACTCTATTCTGCCGCCGCGGCCCCGGCAGCAGCAGCAGACAGCTTTTTTTTTAAAAAAAAATTCCCTAGGCTAGGCTGGGCTGGGCTGGGCTGGGCTGGGGGGGTTAGGAGTGGTGATGGGCTGGGGGGGTTAGGAGTGGTGATGGGCTATGGGGGAGCTAAGTCTGTATATGGGCTGATGGGATTAGGACTGGAAGTGGGTTGAGGGGGGTTAGGACTGGTACTGGGCTAGGGGGGGCTTAAACTAAAAATTGGGTGATGGGGGCGTAGGGCTGGAAATGGGCTGGTGGGATTAGGACTGGGAGTGGGCTGATGGGGAGGTTAGGACTGGTAATGGGGTATGGGGGGGGCTTAAACTGAAAATTGGGTGATGGGGGATTAGGACTGGAAATGGGGTATGGGGGGGCTTAAACTGAAAATTGGGTGATGGGGGATTAGGACTGGAAATGGGCTGGTGGGATTAGGACTGGGAGTGGGCTATGGGGGGCTAGGACTGGTAATGGGTTGGGGGGGTTGCTACGACTGGAAATGGGCTGGGGGGGTTGCTAGGACTGGAAATGGGCTGGGGGGATTAAGACTGGAAGTGGGCTGATGGGGTTAGGACTGGTCATGGGCTGTGGGCTGTTGGGGGGGTTAGGACAGGTAATGGGCTATGGGGGGCTAGGACAGGAAATGGGCTGATGGGGAGGGGTTAGGACTTGAGGTGGGCTGTTGGGTGGGGTTAGGACTGGTAATGGGCTATGGGGGGCTAGGACTGGAAATTGGATGGGGGGCTAAATACTGGAGGTGGGCTGAGGGGTTTAGGACTGGAAATGGGCTGTGGGATGTTGGGGGGGTTGTAATGGTAATGGGCTATGGGGGGGCTAGGACTGGAAATGGGCTGATGGGGGGGTTAACACTGGAGGTGGGCTGATGGGGTTAGGACTGGTAATGGGCTGTGGGCTGTTGGGGGTGTTAGAACTGGTAATGGGCTATGGGGGGGGTTAAGACTGGTAATGGGCTGTTGGCTGATGGAGGCTGTCTGGTAATGGGCTATGGGGGGGTTAGGACTGATAATGGGCTATGGGGGGGGCTAGGACAGGAAATGGGCTGATGGGAAGGGGTTAGGACTTGAGGTGGGCTGATGGGGTTAGGACTGGTAATGGGCTGTGGGCTGATGGGGGGGGGGGTTAGGACTGGAAATGGGCTATGGGGGGCTGACTGGAAATGGGTTGATGGGGGTTAGGACTGGAAGTGGACTGATGGGGGGGTTAGGACTGGTAATGGGTTATAGGGGGGGCTTAAACTGAAAATGGGGTGATGGGGGGTTAGGACTGGAAGTGGGTTGATGGGGGGGCTAGGACTGGTATTGGGTTGGGGGGTTGCTAGGACTGGAAATGGGCTGATGGGGGCTAGGACTGGAAATGGGCTGATGCAGGGACTAGAAGGGAATGGATGCTGGGTGAGGCTGAAACTAGAAGGGAGCTGATGTTGGGGGAGGATTACAATGGGATGGGGCTGGGAGAGTAAAATGGAGAGGGGAAAAATATTTTGTGTGGGAGGGATAAAAAATCTACAATTGGCTGGGTATTGTGAGAGTAAGTGGGGATTGAGGATGGAGGGGTAAAATTTGAGTGGATGAAATAGGAATGAGGAAAGAGCAAAAGGAGAAAGATTAGTATGTTAAAGCAGATGTAGAGAGAGAATGGAAAAAAACTAGAAGAGAGAAGAAAGGACAAATGGACAGCAGACGATGGAGAGTTAGCAGAAGACACGAAGAAACCAGAAGAAAGTGGCTGGAGCAATTGCAGCTGAAAAAAATGCACAAAAGGTAGAAAAATATCTCTTTATTTTGAATTTATTAATTGGAATATGTCAGCTCTGGTAAATGTGCATCATTAACGTCTGCACTTTGTTTAGTACAAGAGCAAATTAATGTATAGTTTTATTTCTACAGTGTTGTACATTCCAAGTTTGGCTTTTGGGATTCCCAGTTTAATTATTGTCTTCCTGTTTCTAAATTGTGATTCCTTGTTTGGTGATGGTCTATGTTCTGCATGTGTAACTGAGCTGAGGTATTCTGTTTATGTAATTCCTATTTGACATTGCCACTTGTTCTCTTTCCCCAGTAGGTCATGTATTGTTGTTCTCTGAAATGTATTGGTTTAATATTTGCATGTTTCCTTTTGATAGGTAGGGTATGGTGCTTTGTGAGTCCTGGTAGTGCTGTTAGGATACGGCGGGTTTGCTATGGGTTCTAAATGGGCAGTGTTTGTAGTAGTTCCTAATGTGTCTGGTGGTTGGCACTGGATTATAGTAATGTAGAAATCTTTTAGTCTTTCTTTATCCATACACTCATTAAGAGGCATGTTTTCTAAAAGTTAGTATATGGTAACATTATGCAAATATTTATGCAAATGAGGCCCCTTATGCAAATGAGGCCCCGCACCGAGTCTCCGCACATGGCCCCGCACCCCCCTTGGGCCGCCCCTGAATGTGAATAGCTTCTTCTTTGGCCTGGGTATTTGGTGCCTTCACAATTTGGCATTCTAGGTAGTTGACAATGTTGCCTATGCCTAAACGTGGCTTGCTTGGAGTAGCCTAGTGGTTAGAACAGCCTTTAACTACAGAGACCAGGGTTTGAATCCCACTTGTTCTCTTTGTGACCTTGGGTAAGTCACTTACCCTTCCATTGCCTCAGGTATAAATTTAGATTGTAAGCCCTCAGGGAATAGGGGAATACCTACTGTATCTGCATGTAACTCACCTTGAACTACTACTAGAAAGCTGTGAGGTAAATACTAATAAATAAATACATTCTTCAGATACTGTTGAGCCAGTCTGTGGGTGGAGGCAGAGTGGTGAATTATCCATATAGCAGTGATCTTCAGATATCTATAAGGATAGATAGCTGTATAACTCAGAACAGAAAAAAAAGTTGTCCTTCCGGTATCTTGCATATAGTGGTCCTGCAAATGGTCATCATACAGACAGTGCCAAAGGTAGGCCACATTGTCTGGGCATTCAGCACTGGCTAGTACCTGTACACCAATGCTAAGCTCTTTTTTTATTTAGCTGCAAAGTCAGCATTTTAATGCTGACTCCTGCAGCTAACTATTGACCCGTAATTATTTTCCCACCATGAAGTCCGTGACCCTGTCTCAATTTGTAAGTGCCAGACTTAAAGGCAAATTTTAGATAGTACATGAAGATCAGAATTGAGACGCTGAGGTCAGGGCAAACACAATTCTGGTGGAATTCTACAGTAGAAAAGGCTTTGTCAAAACGTAGAGCCTTTTCTAAAATATGTCTAAGGATGTGTAGGAGCGCACATGTATTCGCCAACCCATAGAGTAGGGCCATTTTACAAACCCACATGTGGGAAAGATCTATGGAGACAACTTGGCAACTTACAAACGTAAGTGCCATACTAACACAATTCAAAACTTACATGCGTAAGTTGGTATTTTTGCAAGCCTAAACATTTAAATGCTGCTGTAATGGGCTGACTGAAACAAGCACTTTGTGAAAACCTATACATGCTAGGGAGCAGTTGCAAATCCCATGTGGACAACTTTGGCCATGCACATACATTCCCTATATTATGTGTAATTTAAAGTTTATATATTGCAGATCCTGTACAATCTCTGCGGTTTACAATAAACTTAAGAAATAAAAATACAGACAAGACTAAAAATAAAATTAAAATAAAACATCAATATCAACATATTATAAATAAAATTAACATTATATAACCAAAATTAACTAAAAGCTTTACAAAAATAGGAAAAAAGGCGAAGGCATTCTATTATTGACCCACCCAGGCCATACCCTAATCACACCTCTAAACACATCCTTTGCAATTTCTACATATTGTGGACATCCACTTGTAAAATTTAGCCCTTTGTAAAATTGCTGTTTACACGTGGATGCCATTTCCACATGTAAACACCCAATTTTTCATATGGAAATTCTGAGTAAGGCTTCTAAAATAATCCCCACAGTTTAAGATTTGCTTAGCTGTTTCTCTCATGCAATTATGTAGCAAAATGGTGTTTAATAACAGATAAAACATGTTCAAAATATATAAAACCTACCACATCCAACACAATTATAGAAATTAATTATATATACCAACATAAAAACATACAGTACTATTAAGCAAATATAATACCAGCACAAACCCCAAACATCAAATACATGACCATAGTCAATCAGCACATGTACACAAGATAAAACTAATTATTGATCAATCACTAAGAAAAACCCACATAAGACCAAGAGTCAGCAGTACTGCTACCATCAATTCACCCAAAACAATTAAAAGTCAAAGGCTTTGCTGAAGAACCATGCCTTTGGATGAAATTTAAATTTATTTGTGACAGTCTCAACTCTAATCTCAGCCAGCAAAAGCATTCCAAAGGTAAGGGCCCAAATATGCAAAAGGATCTTGGTAGGTTGATTCATACTGAATTATAGAAGAGTATGGAAAACAAGATCCCCTAATTATGAAGGGCGCAAAGTCTGGAGAGGATTAGTATAGCTCCCACCGAATAGGCTCTTGACCTAGTTGTCTGAGGAATTTCTCGTCAGGCATCTAGGACGTCATCAACCTAGCTAATATAGACTGATTACCTACCTAAACCATGACAGAAAGCGTGAACCAATACATAAAAAAAGGAGCTAAAGCTACAAGGTAGTATCCAGTTTTCTTTTCCTGGCAACTAACTTAAATGAGCCAGTCATCCTTTTCTGGGAAAAATGCCAACTAAATTTTGAGAGGATTACAGAGCACTGCTGATAGCATTGACTGAAAAGTTCATCCTGGTCAAGGCCTATTAAATGCATCAAGTAAAGAACTATAAATAGGGCTTGCCTGAACAGACTGGAAAAATAGACCACCTACTAGGAATGGTTCATGAAATACGTAGTTCTCACTCACCTGGACTGAAACCAGTTTACTGGATGCATCTTGGAAAAAATGCTTTATTAATTCATTGACTTTTGATTTTATGTACTGCAAATTCTTCAAAAGAAGTGAAGGCCTCTAAGCTGCCAGATTTGGAAATGTGAAAAAAAATGAAGCAGAGGAATAAATCTCTGCAAGACTGAGCCAAATATTTAATGAGCCTACCTGAATATCTAATTTGGCAATCACAGAGGTTCTCTGAGGGAGAAGATGAGATTGTAGAGCTGAGCAGTTGGAATGGAGGAACAGACTGGATAATAGGCTTGTATGATCTTTCTCTGCCATCATTTTACTTCTTCCTGTGTAATTTGCAACACAAAAAAAATATATGTTCATATCAATCTGAGAATATGAACTGGAAAACTATTTGCATGTCAAGAGGTAATAAAAAAAAGCTATACAAATATTTTAGCTATTTCCTATAAGCTACAAAGAACTATCAATATTAATCACTGTGCCTAGACCATGTCAATAAATATTTAAATAGGAAAAAGTACAAAAATTCTAGCAGCACTCATTTTAATAAGAATTTAGCATATTACAGAAGTTTAAAGTAAAAAAAATGCAAATCAGCCATAGAGCCAAGAGTTTTGTCTCTGACAATGGCTAGTCTGGGACATTTGGAAGTACTAGTCAGATCCCAAATGGGAATCCCCATTCCATGTTACCTACCCCAGAAGCTGGAGGTGGAAACATCTAAGGCTATTTGGCTACATCATGGTTAATAGACCCACTCTCTAGAACTGTATCCGGATCTATTTTAGGCGTGTTTTGCTGTAGTAATAGCACCTATTAGAACTAATCAGTCGCTTCCGCCCCTATGCAAAAGGAAGTCGGCACTGGATGTCAGAGGGGGTGGAAGTTGAAAGAGCCCTGTAGCGTCATAGGTTGATTTAAGTGCTTTGGGGCTGTTTGAAGCCTTTGCCACCACTGCAGGACCCAAAGAAGGGTGGTAGCGGTGGAAATGGGTCACCCCTGGGCCTTTGGTCCTCTAGATAGCCACCTAAATTGCCTAATGGTCACACCAGCCCTGTTTGCATACAGGTTTATGCCGGTGCGAAGTTATGTATTTTAGTAATATATGCATTTTTGACAGTCACTATTCTGAAAATATGTGTGTTAAACTGATCACATGTACTTTCACTATGGGCGTGTAGAGGGGGGCAGAGTTTGCATGGACATGGGTGGAGCAAAGCTGCATGCACAAATTATGTTGTTTCGTTGTATCAATTTACACACATTCTTGAAAAAAAGTAGGCGTGGGCATCTATATCAGCCTTAAGGATGGGGTAATTGCCCATGGCTTAAATGACTTTTGCACTCTTGTATGTCCTGCTTTATAAAGTCAAGCATGCTCATACCTTACATGCTAAAATAGGTGTGAAATGTTCATTACCCTAGGTGTGCCTTACAAAATTACCTTCATCATTTGCTAAAACCCAGGAATAAATAGATTATTAAATGAATATACTGAAGGATAGCAGAACTTTCAGAAAGCACATTTTCTTAACTAAAAGATCCAGAGTCAGCACTTTAATCATATTGGCCCAAACACATGACAGCTTCATCCCATAGGCACAGAATGGAGAAAGTTCTCTAATTGCCGAGTTTATTGAAGTATAGCAGGGCTTCTATTATAGTTAAGAGATCCAGAAAACTCCAGTCATAGTCTCAGCTTAGGGCTATAAATCATTGCTTTAAAAGTGATAGTCTTACTTGGAGTTATTAAAATAAATACTGCTTTCTAGAATGTTTTGAATGAATCTTCAAATGAGTTGTTTTTATTAAACAACCAGAATTTGTAGAATAAATATAACCCTAGACGTTTTGCAGACAGTTATTGAGGCATGGCACCAGAAACTTTGCAATATCCCAGTGGCAACCAATCTTATAACAAATACACAATT